>JBBDGP010000162.1:0-1200000 GCA_037952835.1 Lithobates septentrionalis | reverse complement strand
CACTCCAAAGATGCTGCTTGCAGGACTTTTTTTTAACATCCTGCCAGCGCATCGCCTCAGTGTGAAAGCACTTGGGCTTTCACACTGAGACTGCAGGGGAGCCGTTTTACAGGCACTTTACAGGTGCTATTTTTAGCCCAAAAGTGCCTAAAAAAAGCCCCAGTCTGAAAGGGGTCTAACTGTTAGATTTTATGAGATGAAGGGGGGAAAAAAAAAGCAAAAAAAAAAAAAAAAAAATCGGCCTAATATATTGGCCCAAAAAAAATCGGCATCATATATTGGCCATCGGCCACCGCGATTTCTAAATATCAGCATCGGCATCGGCCAGAGAAAAACCCATATCGGTCGATCTCTAATCACATCCTTCTCACCCAACTATTTTCTCCTTGCGCAGTAGTTGAGGGAAAATCTTTACCAGAGGAAAGGCATACCTTAGCTTGGAGAGTCCAAGTTAACACCAGGGTGTCTACTGTGAAGACTAAAGGATCTTTTGTCCAGGCTACTGTTAAGATTACTCTCCTCTTGTGATCAGTCGAACTCCAGATGTATTGAAAAGCAGACAATTTATTTCAGATGTGTCACTCAAATGGATGATGCTTACAAGCCAAAAGATGCAGTAAAAATCATACAAAGACGTACATCCCCCCTCCTAATACCTACAATAATATAGCTAGAATGCTTCTATTGGCTGAGGAAACACAGATAGCATGCCTGGTACAAAATGGTACTTTATCATATATGGTTAAGCCTAATCATCCTACAACTTACTATGGAGTTAAAGCAAACGATATAGCAAGTTAATACAACAATGTGCTCAGAAGTCATCTTAAGAAAAAAGTCTCAGGGTTATTGTTTTTCTAATAGTTTTTCTAATAGTCACACAATAAACATTTAAAACTTTTCTAACATTCCCTCCTCTTGTGTGACTATTTTATCTCAACACATTTCGATGATAGTCCCAGTGTTATACACTTTCGGTCTGTATGTCATTAAGTTGATGGTCCCGACAAAAACTTTGGCGAGTATTGGACTTCAAAGCTCACTGAGGATTAAGAGTCCCCCCCACTCAACGTTAGTGGTGAAATAGGGGAGTGGGGCCTGAGACCCGGATCCACTGTCTGGATTCGAACTTACGTGATCCAGTCCTCCTGGTGTTTGAGATGTAAGATAATTTAAATTATTCTTAATTCTAAGAGTCTCTAATTCTCTGTTTGATTCTGGTTTAATGTGTTGTAATTGCCAACATTGGGATTGATCGTATAATACCTTGATAATCCGGTGTTCAGGACATTTGAGGACATTTGAGCATGTTGTCTAAAGTAAAAAAAAAAAAAAAAATTACGCCACCCGCTGTCCGGACAGAAAAAATAAAAACAAAAAAAAAAAAAAGGATTTGAGGTATACCAAACGTCAGGGATTGATTGCCTGACATCGGAGGCCGTTTGCCCGATGATTTAAGCGCTATTTAGTTAAGTGATCTAGAAAGATCGCAAGGCTAACTTTCTTCTGTGTGTTTAGTTTCTCCTGTCTCGTGTTTAACCTTTCTGTTGATGCTGTAACCTTATTGAAAAACAGTACGGCAGAGACAAGTTTTTGTTATTTTTTTTATTCTCCCTATAGCGTGGGGAGTGCTGATCTTTTTACTCTTCTTGTATTCCTATTGTTACTGTGGGCCGAGGGTCACTATCCCAGTGTTTTATAGGTTAATGAGAGACACAACTGGCGCTGACAATGGGGAATAGTCTCTGTAAAATAATGTTTTGTGCCTGCTTAGGAGTCTGCTGTGTTCCCAATGTGCCAAGTGGGAGGGGAAGTTTGGATTCAATAGTAAACTGTAAAAAAGTGTCAGGATTTGGTTGATAAACTTAAATTGTTAGGACCCAAAGATGAAAAAAGGTATGGGTTGATGATAGGAGTTTAAATAACCAGCAAAAAATCATTCTTCACATCTCATGTTCTGAGTGCCTGTAAAACTGGCAGTTAAACACTGGACTCACATCCCCCCCCCCCTAGTTTTGTAGCCTACTTGCCCATCAGTGACAGACTGGGAGCTGGCAGAGAAGAAGGAAACGTTGCAAAAGCTTGAAGAGATACTTGGTTGAATTGTCTTATGGCTTCGCTCTGTAAGGCAGCAAACACCTTGCTAGCCGATGTATTAAAGCGGTTGTATACCCGCTGTCATTTTTTTTTTTTTTTTTTACACCTGCAAGGGAAAAGGCATAATGAGCTAGTATGCACCGCATACTAGCTCATTATGAGATACTTACCTTAGAACGAGGCGCCGGCATCTCACCTGGTCCACGCCGAGGGAGCCGACATCTCCCCTCGGCGTGTCTTCCGGGTATCGCGGCTCCGGCGCTGTGAGTGGCCGGAGCCGCGATGTCGTCACTCCCGCGCATGCGCGCGGGAGACTTCTGCCCGGCAAGCTCCGGAGTTTGCCGGGCTGTCAGCCGAGAGTCCCCTGTGCGCATGCGCCGCTGCAGTTAGCGGCTCATTGCGAGGGGAATATCTCCTAAACCTTACAGGTTTAGGAGATATTTTTTTTACCTACAGGTAAGCCTTATTATAGGCTTACCTGTAGGTAAAAGTTACAAATATAGGTATACAACCGCTTTAAGCAGATAAATATGTAAAATACCAGGTGACATTGCACTATAGTGCCCATGGGGATTGGAACGGAGCACTGTCTCAAGTACCACTTGACAACATTGTCTGGGAGACTCTGCTACATCTGGGCCGCCTGCTCGGGGACAACCCTCGGCCGGACTCATAGGAACCAAACAGTTGGAGCTGCAACTTCAAGTAAAGGTGATCCAATAGTCATATCACTGATGGGTCTAGCAAAAGAGACTTAGACCAGACACAAGTGTTACCTAAAAGTTTAACAAATATTTGAGAAGCAGAAAAATAGCTAAGTATGGTTGAGTGGGAAAGAAAAAAAAGTGCAAGAAATCACGGGGAGACTAAAGCCTGCAGTTTTCCTCAACCCCTCCCCTCATGTGAATCTCCTGTAAGGAGGGAGTGAATTGCTCCTCCATTTCAAATTCCTGTCTGAAAGATTGGGTTTGTAAAAAAAGTTAACTCTTGACCAGCTATAACAATACAGAAGGATTATATTGTAAATATTGAAACTGAGGGTTAAAAAAAAAAAAATTAAAAAAAAAAAAGAAAAAAGTTCCATACACTGATAAGACCAGTTTGCTTTATTATTTTAGCTTGCTAGAAAATTAAAGGAAGCACATGGCAGAAATTATTAAGGGTTTTAAAGAAGTAGATAGGAAAAATGAAAGTGAATTGCAAAGAAAGTTAACAGAATGTTGTAGAACTATCAAGTGGTTGATGAATGTGAGAAAAGAAAAGGCTGAGAATGTTTTGATTACTTTAAATGTGTCCAGTCCAGAGACAGTATGTGACTAAGGCTGGCCATACACTATTCAATTTTCCTGTTCAACTTTCCTTTAGATTTACCAAAACCATATAATATGAGGTGAAACCTAAACACTTTCAATTTGGATGCAATCAGGCAGGCCCTTGTACTACATAGTTGAAGGTAAATCTAAAGAAAATTGAACAGGAAAATTGTATGGTGTATGGCCAGCTTAAGTGCTAATTTTACTGCCATAAGGAAACAAGGATTTGAATGGGCTTTGCTAGAAGTGTGCAGTAGTATTTATAGGCCAAAAATAATGGTCAAGAAGCTGGTTTCTCAACAACAAGAAAATGCAGATTGCCTGACAGACTAGCAGAAGAGGGGTGGATGATGATGGATGACTAGTAGAGCAGCATTAACCCTTTGAGCACTGAGATTAGTTTGTGCATCTGAAAATATTAGGATTTTTGGTGGGAAAGAAAGTCCAAATAAAAGTCTTAAAGTAAATATTTCTTGGATATCTTACTTTCAGAATTCCCAGACTTTCAGTTAAAAGGCCAAGTTCTGAATCAGAATATGTGTTTGGGTAAAAAAAAAAAAAAAAAAGTTGTTTTGGGACCCTGTGGATTTAACTTGGGACCAGAGAATAAGAGGAACAATACAAAGGGGAGTTCAAGTTTTCTTAAATTCTGCTAAAATAATGGGCTCTGAATAAAAAAAAAAAATGTAATATTATATATATACATATATACACACACACACACACACACACACACACAGTTGGGACAGTAAGTATTCAATACTCCTTAATTGTTCACTCTGTTATATTGCAGCCGTTTGCTAAAATCATTTAAGTTTATTTTTCCTCATTAATGTACACACAGCACCCCATATTGACAGAAAAACACAGAATTGTTGACATTTTTGCTGATTTATTAAAAAGAAAAAACTGAAATATCACATGGTCCTAAGTATTCAGACCCTTTGCTGTGACTCATAATTAACTCAGGTACTGTCCATTTCTTCTGATCATCCTTGAGATGGTTCTAAACCTTCATTTGAGTCCAGCTGTGTTTTATTATACTGATTGGACTTGATTAGGAAAGCCATACACCTGTCTATACAAGACCTTACAGCTCACAGTGCATGTCAGAGCAAATGAGAATCATGAGGTCAAAAGGAACTGCCTATAGAGCTCAGAGACAGAATTGTGGCAAGGCACAGATCTGGCCAAGGTTACAAAAAAAATTCTGCTGCACTTAAGGTTCCTTTTTTTGGACAAGGTTTCCCCTTAGGGGCGCGACTTTAAAGGCATGGACTGTGAGACATACAATATCGTAAAAATTATAAGTTTTATTAAATACTGTATAAAAAAAAAAAAATGTAAAGTTCATACAGACATACATAAGAAAATTTTGCAGAAAAGACTCTCGGGTCTATAATGTTCCAGAAGGGTCATAGAGACGTATGCACGCAAGGTATGAACATGTAACAATAGAAATGCATACAATATTTCCTAGGCGTTACGGAGAAAAAACTACTCCTTCAGGGATATTCTGATATGCATATAATTCCAAGTGTAGTAATCTAAAATAAAGAAAACATTTTCAACAACCAATCATACTTCAGCAATGTTACTCCATCCATCCAATGGGGACAGATGGATCCAAACAAAAAACCTAGATATGTGTACTGCTTCATACTTGCATGTCCAGAACTAATAGCCGAGGACAACGGATGGAAAGGAGGTGAACGGATGGCCAAGAAAGTACAGTTGTTTCCAAACAAGAAGAGTTGAAAAAGGAAGCTTCCTGGTAGCTGGGGGGGGGGGGGGGGGTGTGGACAACACGATTCCCTAGGTGCAGCCCGGGACCACAACTGCAGATATACTCAAATATTGTATTAATTCTAACTCACTAGGGCCAAGTATCCTCACATATAGAGGTAGGCCTGGGGGTTAGAAAGAACATTGGTCCATACTGATATAGGTTGGGACCCTACCAAAAACCAAATGTCATAGTAAAATAGATATACATGTATATCTCTATCTATAGCTCTATTTTATTATGACAATTAATACAATATTTGAGTATATCTGCAGTTGCTGTCCCGGGCTGCACCTAGGGAATCGTGTTGTCAACACTCCCCCCCCCCCCCCCCCCCCCCCACAGCTACCAGGAAGCTTCCTTTTTCAACTCTTCTTGTTTTGAAATATCTGTACTATCTTGGCCATCCGGTCACCTCTTTTCCATCCGTTGTCCTCAGCTGTTTGTTCTGGACATGCAAGTATGAAGCAGTACACATATCTAGGTTTTTTTGTTTGGATCCATCTGTCGGCATTGGCTGGACGGAGTAACATTGCTGAAGTAGGATTGGTTTTTAAAAATATGTTTTCTTTTTTTTCTCTCTGTAACACGAAGGAAATATTGTATGCATTTCTATTGTTACATGTTCATACCTTGCATGCATACGTTTCTATGACCCTTCTGGAACATTATGCACCCGAATCTCTTCTCTGCACAGATTTTATATGTATGTCTGTATGAACTTTGTGTTTTTTATACAGTATTTAATAAAACTTATAATCAAGATATTGTATGTCTCACAGTCCATGCCTTTAAAGTCCTGTCCCTAAGGGAAAACCTTGTACAAAAGTTAAGTTGGGATGTTGGCTGGTTTTCACAGCAGACTTTTCTACAACGTCCATTCCTTTTGACGGGGCACTTAAGGTTTCTAAGGGCACAGTGGCCTCAGTAATCCTTAAATGGAAGACGTTTGTGACAACCAGAACCCTTCCTAGAGCTGGCCATCCGGGCAAACTGAGCTATCGGGGAAGAAGAGCTTTGGTGAGAGAGGTAAAGAAGAACCCAAAGATCACTGTGGCTGAGCTCCAGAGATGCAGTCGAGAGATGGGAGAAAGTTGTAGAAAGTCAACCATCACTGCAGCCCTCCACCAGTCGGGTCTTTATGGCAGAGTGGCCCGACGGAAGCTTCTCCTCAGTGCAAGACACATAAGAGCCCGCATGGAGTTTGCTTAAAAAAAAAAAACACCTGAAGGACTCCAAGATGGTGAGAAATAAGATTCTCTGGTCTGATGAGACCAAGATAGAAATTTTTGGCCTTAATTCTAAGCGGTATGTGTGGAGAAAACCAGGCACTGCTCATCACCTGTCCAATACAGTCCCAACAGTGAAGCATGGTGTTGGCAGCATCATGCTGTGGGGGTGTTTTTCAGCTGCAGGGACAGGACGACTGGTTGCACTCGAGGGAAAGATGAATGCAACAAAGTACAGGGATATCCTGGACGAAAACCTTCTCCAGAGTGCTCAGGACCTCAGACTGGGCCGAAGGTTTACCTTCCAACAAGACAATGACCCTAAGCACACAGCTAAAATAACGAAGGAGTGGCTTCACAACAACTCTGACTGACTGTTCTTGAATGGCCCAGGCAGAGCCCTGACTTAAACCCAATTGAGCATCTCTGGAGAGACCTAAAAATGGCTGTTTACCATCCAACCTGACAGAACTGGAGAGCATAAGCAAGGAGGAATGGCAGAAGATCCCCAAATCAAGGTGTGAAAAATTTGTTGCATCTTTCCCAAAAAGACTCATGGCTGTATTAGATAAAAAGGGTGCTTCTACTAAATACTGAGCAAAAGGTCGGAATACTTAGGACCATGTGATATTTCAGTTTTTCTTTTTTAGTAAATCTGCAAAAATGTCAACAATTCTGTGTTTTTCTGTCAATATGGGGTGCTGTGTGTACATTAATGAGGAAAAAACATGGACTTAAATGATTTTTGCAAATGGCTGCAATATAATAAAGAGTGAAAAATTTAAGGGAGTCTGAATTCTTTCCGTCCCCACTGAGTATGTATAAGAATATACCGTATATACTCCAGTATAAGTCGAATTTTTCAGCCCATTTTTTGGGCTGAAAAAGCCACTTCGACTTATACTCGAGTCATTTAACAAAAATGCAAGTATCGGAGGAGAAAAGGGGGCGGGGTCGTGCCGCTGTGTGCGCTGATGCTGTCACTAGTTTGCTGGGACAGAGGGTTTCCCCAGCAACCAGTGACGCTGCGTGCGTGCACCCGCCCCCTGCTCCTCACCGCAGGTCTTGTGCCGCTGTGTTCGCTGACGCGTCACTAGTTTGCTGGGGCCGCGGGTTTCCCCAGCAACCAGTGACGCTGCGTGCGTGTGCCCGCCCCCTTCTCCTCATCGCAGGTCTCAAAGACGAGCTCGCACTCACAGGCAAGCAGGGGGAAGACGTCACGTGCGCGCCCCGCCCCCCTGCTACTCGCGGTTCCCGGTGTCTTCTACATCAATCCGCCCCTCCTGCATTCAAGATACCGGTATGTGGGAACTAGTAATCAATAATGGCATGGCATATGTTGTTTAAGGTCACGCTGATGGGCACATTATTTATGTTAAGGAGCACTCTGATGGACAGATTTTATTTTAAGGGGAACGCTGATGGGTATATTTTTAATGTGCACACTGATGGGCATATTTTCTTAAGGGGCACACTGATGGGCATATTTTGTTGTGCCCATCAGAGTGCCCTTTAACATAAAATGTGTCCATCAGAGTGCCCCTCAACATAAAAGGTGCCCATCAGCGTGACCCTTATTTTATGTTAAGGGGCACGCTAATGGGCACATTTTATGTTAAGGGGCACTCTGATGGGCATATTTTATTTTAAGAGCAACACTGATGGGCACATTTTATATTAAGGGGCACTTTGATTACCGGTAGCTGCTGCATTTCCCACCCTCGTCTTATACTCGGGTCAATAATTTTTTCCTAGTTTTTTGTGGTAAATTAGGGGCCTCGACTTATACTCGGAACGACTTATACTCGAGTATATACGGTATATATATATATAACAACTCCAAGGTAAGGAAGGCTTTCTTTGGTAGTTTGACCTGTGATCCTGTGCTCATTCATGTTAGATAAAGAGTATCCATTTTACCCAGCTCCAATTCAAGTGCAGATATGACCCCCCCCACCCCCTCCTACACAACTGAAGAATAAGAAGAGTTTTTTTTTATGGGGTGGGCGTCTACTGATTACATGAATGAGTACAAAATTGAACCTTTAGAGATATTTTAGAATATTAAAGTAAGGTATGAAATAATGTAGACTACACAGTCCCTAGAGACAAAGAAACAAATGATGTCCTTCCTGGGTATGACAAATTTTCGTAGGAGCCTGGATTCCCGGGTATTGCATGCTGATGGCCCTGTTGGTTCAGGCAATACATGGGAGCCCTATGGCTCCCCAGGATGCTATAAAATGGAGTGAGGAAACAGACAGCCTTTACTGACCTAAAACAAGTCCTTTCTAGTTCATCAGTTCACCTTTTGAACAAACAGTAGACTCAAGGGAAGGTCACATCAGTACTTACACAGTCACATAGTGGGCGCTAGAGGCCGATTGCTCACTATTATACAAAATTAGACAGTGTAACTAGAGCACTTCCACTCTGTGTACAGGCAGTGGTAGCTGCAGCGGAAGCAGTTAAGGCCTCAGCATCTATAGCGCTATATCACTCACTGACACTCAAAGTACCACATGCAGTATCTGTTATCCTTTTACAACAAAAGATATCACATTTGAGCCCAGCACGACACCTTTCCTGTATGACAATACTTTTGACACAACCTCACACAATACTAGGGCTGCAACTAACGATTATTTTCATAATCGATTAGTTGGCCGATTATTGTTTAGATTAATCGATTAATGTGGTGTATAATTTAGTTAATATGTAAAGTTTTTTTTAAAAAAGTCAATTTATTCTTAAATATCTCTATACGGTGGTAAATATAAATAACCAACTATATGGTTAGGGAGCAAAATCTCCAATCCACTCTGAGAAAAACAGACAGAAGAGATATACTGTATATACTATTAAAGAGTAAATCTGGTAAATATCAGACTCAGAGATCAAATTTTTGTATAAAAAAAAAAAAAAACAAACAAGGTCTTCCTTCAAAAAAAAAAAAAAAATGTAATTTTAAGAACGTTCGTTTTCGATTTTCTAATTGTTAGTGAGGTCAAATTGACGTTCATTTTCAACCACAGTGACGGGAAAATTTGTAAATAGAAAACTTCTTGGTCAAAGGAATTTTCAGACAGTGTATGTGGTTTTCGTTCAGAGATCACATTCATTTTAAACAGAGATGTTAAAAGCAAGTGAAAATTTCAAACATTCTTTCATTCAGCGAATGTATAAAGATTTTTCATATGAATATTCTCGTCTGAAAATTGATCCGTGTGGCCAGCATAAGGCTCGGTACACACCTATGCAGTTTGCTTGTGATCTGTTTCTGCAGTGCTTTTTGCACACGTGATTTTGCTGCAATTTGTGTTTTTGCTTTTTTTTTTGGACAATTTGTTGTTGAGCAGATTAAAAAACACAAATTGCTGCAAAAACGCATTACATGCTTTTCTGCAGCTTCTCCATTGAAGTATATTGAACCAAAAAAAAGCACAGTTGTGTTAAAAAAAAGTCCCTGGCCCTTTCCAAACATGCAGTGGCTGAAAAAAAGCATAGATGTGAACGTGTCCCATAGGAAACCATGTAAATGAACTGTAGTGCGTTTCTGCAAAAAGCACCAAAAAACACATAGATGTGAACCAAGTCTGAGACGTTTAGTAAAATAATGGGGTTGAAAAAAAAAAAAAAAATTAGCCCTTTATTATAGTACAAAAAAAGCAAATAATCACTACTGTAAGGGGTTCATTTTTTTTTTACTGTGGAACTGTGAAAGTAATATTTACAGTAGCGATTTGCTCTTTTTGTACTATAAAGGGCTCATTTTAGTTTTTTTTAACCCCATTATGTTACTGGCCGATTAATCGATTATGAAAATAGTAATCGATTATTTTCATAATCGATTAGTTGCCGATTAATCGATTAGTTGTTTCAGCCCTACACAATACAGAGGTGTACTACATTAAACCCATCCACACTACTACCACTTCCGACTGCACTGCGGCCATCGCTGAAAAGGTACTCCCACAAAGTGTTTTGAAAGATGTACCGTTATCCAACCCTGACATGACACTTTTTGTTGATGGTTCCAGTAAGAAAAATCCAGATGGCACAAATGCAACTGGATATGCAGTAGTGACATAGGATGAAATTTTGGAAGCTAGGCCATTACCAAAACATTATTCAGCACAAGTAGCAGAACTTGTAGCACTGACAAGAGCATGCATACTATCAGAAGGAAAATCCGTAACCATATATACTGACAGTCAATATGCCTTTTTTTTTCAACAGTACATGTTTTTGCACAACAATGGAAAAACAGGGGGATGGTCACCTCCAGTGGTAAACTAATTTCACACACGGACTTAATTCTAGATCTCCTAGATGCAATACAGTTACCAAAAGAGCTTGCAATCTGCAAATGTGAAGCACACACAAAATATACAGACCACATCTCAAAGGAAAATAAAAGGGCAGATGAAGCGGCCAAAATAGCAGCACAAGAAACACAAATAATGACAGAACAGGAAATCCATAGAGATAGATCATACAGTCCTTACTGATATGCAGCAGAATGCACCCCCCGGAGAGAATGAAATTATGGAAAACAAAAAGGTTGCACAATAATAGATAACAGCTACATGTCACCTGATTGAAAACTGGTATTGCCAAAATCCTTATTTAGGTATGCAGCAGTATTGACCCATGGACTAACATGCGTCAAACAGGGCGATGCCAGATGTTAAATAAGGTATGTACAGCCTATGGCTTCACTAAGTAAAAAAAAAAAACTTTTTGCTCTCAATGCATTGTATGTGCATGGTACGGAGCTCAGGGAGGCATAAGACCACGGAAAGGGAAGTTTCCCACACCGCAATATCCATTCCAACATATTTGCATGGATTTTATTGAATTAGACAAATGTGAAAGGAAGCAATATTGTCTGGTAATCAAAGATGCCCTGACCAAATGGGTGGAGATATTCCCGACAGGAAGTGCAGATACACAGACAGTGATAATGGACCCAATTTTGTAAATAAAACTATACAACATTTGACAGAAGTGATTGGAATTTAACTGAAATACCATTGTGCCCATCATCCCCAATCAACTGGATTGGTGGAAAGACATAATGGCATTCTAAAAAGTAAACTGAGGAAAGCTATGTAAGAAAAAGGGAAAAATTGGATGTACTGCCTACTAGTAGCTGTGACCAGTATGCATATCACACCCACAAAAGAAGGTTTAAGCCCATTTAAAATGATACATGGAAGACCATATAACAGGGATATGCAATTAGCAGACCTCCAGCTGTTGCAGAACTACAACTCCCATGAGGCATAGCAAGACTCTGACAGACACAAGCATGACACCCAGAGGCAGAGGCATGATGGGATTTGTAGTTTTGTAAGAGCTGGAGGTCCGCTAATTGCATATCACTGCCATATAAGATACCCTTCCAACCAAATGAAACACCTACTGAGGAGTCTGAGCACACACTAGCAGAATACATGTCTAGGCTGTTAAGACAAAGACGTACTAATGATTGTTGTTCTGTCCTAGAAGGTCCAATTCAAGAAGATGAAAAGGTGCATGTGGGAGATAGGGTCTTAACAAAAATTAAGAAAAAGCTGTGGTAGTCCCCAAGGTGAGATGGTCCTTTCAAAGTCCTCTTAACTACCCCTACTGCGATAAGGATTGCAGAGAGGTCTACCTGGATTCACCAGTCTCATAGTAAAAAGGTTTTACAGGCAGAATAGGGCCAGTTGGCTGCAAGAGGTTCAGAAAATCCGGCAACAAAGGGAGGCCTCACACAAGGTGGGACTTGTCTCAAACCGGTGAAGTCTCCCTCCCCTTCCAACTCCCCTACCCTATCCGCTGGAACTCTGTAGCTGGTTAGGATAAAAGGGACAGTAATTATACTTGGGTTACTGGTGACTCTAGGAGAGGCATCCATAAGAGGGGGTATACGTTATGGAAGAGCAGAGGAACCTTTGGATTCGGAAAAAAACAGGAAAAGCATTGAATCTAACCTTTATAGAGGGAATAACTAACACTATACTGGTGGACGTCTGTCAGATTGCAGATTATGGGGATACAACTGGGGCTAGAGGACTTCTATGGGCAGATAAATACATTTGCTGGCTCTGGAATAGGGCAGGAAGTCAAGCACGGAATCAGGCCCTGTGGACCACAGTGTATTAAGATTGTGGGTATAATCTACCAGGGCCTAAAAAGAGTGCAATAAAGGAAAGAATCATAACTACAGAAGAGGCCAACTCCCCCTGCACACATAGTAAGAACTGTAACCTATTGATAACATTAAATGAGCCAAGGAAGGAAGATCAGCAGTTGTACTCTATAGGAGCATAATGTCAGGAACTGAACCCTCAAGCAAATTTTTCCTTGAGGTATTACCACCCAATAAAACCAGTCAACAGAAAAAGGTAGACACAGAATGGAAATAAGAAAGGCCATACTAAAATAGAAGTTCTGAGTAAAACTATAAGAATTACTAACCTAACAGTAGAAGATGCCATAGCTTTGGAGACGGGTTACCAAGAAAAAAAAATGAGTGGTTAGAATGGTTGAGGTACACGGTTAAAACTCTAAAAAAGAAAACGGTTTCGTTTGTGCAGAGGGCCAGACAACATTTAGCAACGGTCCCTTTTCCTCTAGATCACAATACAGATCCAAAAGGTTTAAAATGTATGTTGCAATTGATTGATAAGAGCTATAAACCTGAAAAAAATTCTACCTGTCACACATTGAGTTTGTGGTTTCCCCAGTACAGAGACCTCAGATACCTCCGGCGGTTACTGCTTATCCGGGCAACTTTACTTGTTTTGCACTCCCAGGGAACTGTAGTGGGGTGGATCTTGGGTCACTACCCGAAGACTACTGTGTGGAGAGAATTAACATGGGCAATGGTGACTGGGTTGAACAAGACATTTAGAGAGCTGATGTCTGGTGGATGTGTGGGGATAAGAAACTGCAAGCTAGGATACTGGCCAATGCCCGAGGTAATTGCGCTATGGTCCAGCTGGCTATGCTCCAGCTGGCTATGCTCCTGAGGATCCTGTTAGAACACCCGTGGACTAGAGTCAGCAACGGTATCAGAGGGAAACCTCGCCCATGGGGTCATTTGACTCTCAGATCTACATAGATGAAATTGGGGTTCGCAGGGTGCCGGATGAGTTTAAGGCCAGGAATCAGGTGACAGCTGGGTTTGAGTCTCTTCTCTGGTGGGCGACTATAAATAAAAATTTTGACTGAACTATATATACTATAACCAACAACGATTTGTAAACTATACTAGGGACACTGGGAAGGGCCTAGCAGAACAGTTGGCCCCCACATCTCTAATGGCATGGCAGAACCGAATGGCCTTAGATATGGTCCTAGCTGAAAGAGGAAGAGTATGCAAAATGTTTGGTAGCATGTGTTGCACCTTTATCCCTAACAATACGGCTCTGGTCACGGAGTGACCGTGACCAGAGCCATGGAAGGACTGACTGCTCTATCGAATGAATTAGTGGAAAGCTCAGGTATTAATGATCCTTTTCACAAACTGGCTTGAAGTATGGTTCGGTAAACGGACTGGACTTATCACATACTTGATCTCAATTGCTGTGACTTTGGCCGTTTTGGTCACTTGCGGATGCTACTACATTCGAGAACTTTCACAAAAACTGATTGAAACCGCAGTCTCAAGAACAATGTATCAGCCCTGCCTACCTCTGAGGAGACCTATGTGGACATTGAAGCTCAACTTAATGACACAGTTTGAAGGCGTATAACACAGGGACTATCATCAAAATGTGTTGAGATAAAATAGTCACACAAGAGGAGGGAATGTTAGAAAAGTTTTAAATGTTTATTGTGTGACTATTAGAAAAACTATTAGAAAACAATAACCCTGAGACTGATTTTTAAGATGACTTCTGAGCACGTTGTTGTATTAACTTGCTGTATCGTTTGCTTTAACTAACTTCATAGTAAGTTATAGGAGGATTAGGCTTAACCATATATGGTAGAACAAGACTGTACAGGAAACACGAATTAGCCAAAGTACCATTTTGTACCAGGCACGCTATCCGTTTCCTCAGCCAATAGAAGCATTATAGCTATAATATTTTAGATATTAGGAGGGGGGGGGTGTACATCTCTGGGTGATACTTACTGCATCTTTTGGCTTGTAAGCATCCTTGTGTGACACATCTGAAATAAATTGTCAGCTTTTCAATACATCTGGAGTTTGACTGATCACAAGAGAAGAATAACCCTAACAATGATACAGTGTGTGTGACTGAACTGCATCACTCCGGGTACTCTGCAGTCAAGGTAAAGTTGGAATGCAGGCAGATTGTAAGAATTAACCCCTTCATCCCTGATGTTACTGGTAGAATGAGCTTATGCGACTAAAGTTGGCACAAGGCAGTCAGTAACGCTGCTTGTTTTTAAGCAGATGCTTGCAGATTGGAGGGCAAGGAGAGGGGCAAGATAAAAATTCTAATTTACACCCCTTCATTACAAGCTGGGGTTCTGCAAAGGCTTGGTGGACTTCATGGGCCAAGGCTTGTGACAAAAGGTAGTGCTAAGTCTTTGTTTTGAAGTGGATGTCTGGGGAGAGTAAAAAGGTTCCCTTCACAGAGTAGAATTAGTAACTGTGGGATTGGAGGACATGGGCTTCCTATGTGGTAGAGCTTCTTTGGCCTTCAGTGATTTCCATGAATCGATTAAGGCATTCCTTATCAAAAAACATACATAAATGACACCTTTCACAAGCAGGTTCAGCAGTCCATGCATTTAGCCACAAAATCCTGCACATACACTAAGATATGAGAAATTTTAGAGACATGGAAAATTACATTCTCTAGAGTATCCACACAAAAAGCTAGGGGTATCAGAAGCAGCCATTTTAAGAGAACAGGGTCCTCAGAGACCGGTTCATCTTCTCTATTCATCTGTCTTCCAGTTAACAGTAGTTTGTAGTAAATAATGTACTTTCAAAGGCCTTTAAGAGGGCTTCAAAATGCCCATCAAAATCCTTAAAGGCCAAGTTCACACGTATTTACATGTTCCAAACTCCTGATCCCTTCCCAATAAGGTAAACTTATCCTTTAAAAGAGAGAACTGTAAGGTGTAGAGGACTGAAATGGCAGATCTGCCAACAGAACAGCCCATTTTCTTTTCTTGAATTCCTTTTCCATGGGATAAATTCCAGCAGTGGTATGGACGTGTTAGTCAGATAAGGCAGAAGTGTGTCAGCCAGGAGGCGTGTTGCAACTATGTAGGGCTGAAACTAATCGATTATGAAAATAGTTGTCAACTATTTTCATAATCGATTAATCGGCCAGCATACAGAATGCATTATTTGTTTACATATCAGGAAATACAGTGCAGCACACATACAGCTCAGTACACCATCCATACATGTCAGGAAGTGCCTGAGAACTTGTGAATGTGAATGTGTGAGGAGCAATGCCTCATGGAACATGTAGTCCTGGGCAGGAAGTGAGTGGGCCTAAAAGCAGAAGTTTGTTTCCCTTGCTATAGGGGCACACTATACTATAATTTGCAGCTTTATTGGGGCACTCTAAAGGCAGGAGGAGCCAGAGGCATCAGTGGGGGACGCCAGAAGAGAAGAATCGGGGCTGCTCTGTGCAAAACCATTACACAGAGCAGGTAAGTATACCATGTTTGTTTAAAAAAAAAATGACTTTAAAGACTGTGCAGGGAAGATCAGCATCTGAACCCAGAGCAGGTGGAGGCTGATAGACTGGAGGTAATAGAAGGCATTACTATTACATTTAAAGTAAACTTTTACATGGAGGCAAGCCACATTACGTGGGAGCAGGGCACGTTTCAAGGAGGCAGGGCACCTTACGTGGGAGCAGGGCACATTACATGTGTCCCAGTGTGAATGGGGTCTAAATAAAAAATGTGATCTCTGAGTTTGATGATATTTACCAGATTCAACCTCTAATAGTATATACAGTATATCTCTCCTCTAATAGTATATACAGTATATCTCTTCTGTCTGTTATTCTCAGAGTGGATTATAGCTTTTGCTCCCTAATCATATAGTTGCATATAGATTTTTTTTTTTTTTTTTGTTAATTGATTTTTATTAGATTTTAAGAAAGTAACAAGTTACAGTTACATGTCAGATATAAAACGAGAACCATATATAAATGATACAACGGCATGTTTTTGCAAGGTAACATCTTATGTACTGGAGTAACAACATACAATAGATGTATATGGTATTACCTAGAGTCAGATCTTACAATATCCGTGTCATTTCCGGCCTTTGTGAATTGGCCTAGAGTTTCTATCCAATTCCTCCACCGGCACCCCTATATGGGATCACACTGTGCCGGAGAGAGGAATGGGCTCCATCCTCTAATGGCCTAATGACTAAGCGATGTACTAACAAAATAAATACAAGAACCAAAAGGAACCTTGGTAGCAAAAAATTAGCATGCTTAACGGATAACATTTCAAACTTATATTAAAAGTCCCTCTGGCGAAGACGTTGCTTAGTAAAGAAGCGTAAAGATGCTATTAGTTATATTTAATCATAGGGACAAACTACTTAGTAAAACATTCTACTATTGGTCCCTCCAGTGTAGTCCAACTGAAGGGGTGAGTCCCATAATTACCCCCCAGAGGTGATGAAAAGGTGGGTTGGGGGAAGAGAGAAGAAAGAGGAGTAAGAAGGAGAGAGGTGAAATATTGCTGTAGAGTCTAGATAAGAGGAGTTTTGCTGTCTGCTAGGCAATCCCACTTCTATTGAGGTACTATTTCTAAGATTTTGGAAGTTCCCCTATTCCTATATATTTGGACCATGGTTCCCAAGTCTTCTCATACTGTGCAGAGGTGTCTAGTAGCGAGCTTACTAATTTCTCCTGGGCCATTATCCATGACACTTTCCGTTTTGCCGCTATGAGAGAAACTGAAGGCTTCTTCCATGCTTTAGCTAGGGTGATTTTGGCTCCCAGGAGAATAAAAAATACTAGTTTTTGTGATAATTTTGAGATTCCCGAAATGGGTTGGTTGAGAAGAGCTGTTAGAGGAGACTTGGGAATGGTCTTAACTGTTACTTTGGATATCAAAGAAAGGGGGGGGGGGGGGCTGTAAAACAACCCGAGTGGGACTTTAAATGAGGCACATGTGATATGTGCCTCCATCCCTGTATACAATACAATATTTAAAAATGGGAGTTTGTGGGACTTTAATTGAGGTACAAGACGTGGTGAAACAATGTTTGAAAGAGATAATATGTTTTATTAACACAGAGAGTGCAATACATATATGAGTCATGGGATTGCGCATAGGTACAAAATACAGCATGAATAAAAGAGACATAATAATCATATCAACTTGGAAACGCATGACAATATGGCAGTGCATATATCTAACATGGTACGTCAAGGATGCGACATAGTGTCAACTAATAAACACATGACAAATATAGAGATCAATGAGCAGTTCCCATGAGTACAATACATGTGGTAGCAATGGTGGAAGCAGTCAAATACTTATAATAGCAGAATAACAGTGAATCGGGGCATAGTTGTTCAAACTTGGTTAGTAGCCGGTGGAAACATATGTGGGCATCCTAAATTGCCTGATGCGTTTCGTGTTTGTACACTCATCAGGGGCGGATGCTCCCAAGTATCTAAGAGAAATAGGATGTTTAATCTAGTGTGGCACTCATAATAGTAAAACATAGGTGAGAAAACCCAACCTAAGTACTTACATATAGAGACTGGTGAATGGAGAGAGTTTGTAGGGTGTGGGACTGAGGCCAGTAGAACAATGTCCGTCCCGGAAGCTGAGGTATTGTGAGGCCATGTACAGTTGAGAGATGTAGCACAATATTGACGAGGCGGGGGAATAAGTGAGGGACTCCACAACCCATGCCATGGTAGACCAAAGGTCCTAAAAGCTGGCATATGATCTGGGTGAAAATAGATAGAGGATACTAGTTAGGTATGATGTATCCACTTAAGGAATGTGCCGGCCTGATGGCTAGTATATAGGTTACCTTCGTGGCTAGTTAGAGATGTGGAGGATACCTGTGTCATCTGGCTCGCCATGAAAGACATGGCTGGGTGCGAGCGGCGTGTTAAATACTCGCCAAACAACTGCATGCTGGCTGATACCAACGTCACGCAGCACAGCACGTGGAGGGAGGGGCTCCGATACGGGCGGTAAACTCCGCCCACGGTTGGGGCTGAGCCTCCCCATTGTGGCAGCCAGAATGGTGATAACCGCACCCCACGCGGTGACGCACGTAATGACATCACTCGTGAGGCACGTGGCGTGGCATCGATGCGTCGTGGAACCCGTCCACCTCCCCGCAAGGAGGGTTGTGGAGTCCCTCACTTATTCCCCCGCCTCGTCAATACTGTGTTACATCTCTCAACTGTACATGGCCTCACAATACCTCAGCTTCCGGGACGGACATTGTTCTACTGGCCTCAGTCCCACACCCTACAAACTCTCTCCATTCACCAGTCTCTATATGTAAGTACTTAGGTTGGGTTTTCTCACCTATGTTTTACTATTATGAGTGCCACACTAGATTAAACATCCTATTTCTCTTAGATACTTGGGAGCATCCGCCCCTGATGAGTGTACAAACACGAAACGCGTCGGCCAATTTAGGATGCCCACATATGTTTCCACCGGCTACTAACCAAGTTTGAACAACTATGCCCCGATTCACTGTTATTCTGCTATTATAAGTATTTGACTGCTTCCACCATTGCTACCACATGTATTGTACTCATGGGAACTGCTCATTGATCTCTATATTTGAGATCTGGTTTTGAAGTTAATGAATTTAGCAAGATAAGGCGCTATGGTGTTTGCAAAAGTCTTATAGTATGGTACGGAAAAGCCATCTGGACCCGGTGCCGAACGCTTCTTTAGGTTTTTGATTACCGCTAGAACTTCTGCGGTGGAAACCGGAGCTTCGAATCTGTCTCTGTGTTCCGCCGAAAGGGTAGGAATCGGGAGCTTATCTAGGAAATTAGTCAGAGATTAGGGATTATTTGCCTTATGTTCTCTATACAGATCTGCGTAGAAGCCACGGAAAGCTTCCATTACTTTCAGAGGGTTGGTTGTGTGGGGTTGGCCCGCTATTTTAATTTTAGGAAAGGTATAGGAACGAGGGCGCAGTGTGAGACGGGACGCCAAGAGAGACCCAGCCCTGTCTGATAGTAATATTTCGCTCCTAGCCATGATAAACTTTTTTCAGCCTTAGCTGTAAGAGCTAAGTTAAGTTCTAGGCACACCGCATCCAGGTCGGGATACGGGTACTAAAGCAGGGTCTCTCTTGTGCTCCGCACACAATTTTTGAAAGTTCTTTTCTAGGTTGACTGTCTATCCCGTGTTCTTTTTTAATTTTGGCTGCTATTTGTATTAATTTCCCTCTTATTGTGGCCTTATGAGCTGCCCATAAGGTTTCCGCGGAGACATCTGCAGTGTCATTTTGAATGAAATATTCAGTGATGGCCTTTTCAATTTCTACTTTCCAGGCGGGGTCAGAAAGAATATTTTCTTTAAGTCTCCAAAGGTTGTATTTGTGGTGTGGGGTTTGGTTATTTATCAGAACACTTAACAAGGAGTGATCTGACCAAACCATGTCAGTAATTTGTGATCTTTGGGCTGCCGGGATCAAGTTATTCGAGACTAGCAGATGGTCTAGACGGGCATAGGATTGGTGGGCATGGGAGAAATGAGTGTAATCTTTTTTGGTGGGATTTAACTCCCTCCAAATGTCTGAGTCCTTGTGCATATAACTTAGCTATTTTCAAACTGGTTTTAGTTGGACGGATGTTTTGGGCGTTGGGGGGTTTAGATCTATCTAGGCCCTGGTCAAATGCTACATTGGAGTCTCCCCCAAAAAATTATGGATCCTTCCAGCATTGGTCCAAGCGTCTTAAACATTGAGTTAAAAAATTTTTGCTGTCCTGTGTTAGGGGCATAGTACGATACCAGGGAATATAGTCTGCCCTCTACGGAACCCTTCACTAGGATGAACCTACCCTCTGGGTCTCGCTGTACCTTATATAGTGTGAATCTGCAATTTTTAGAGATAAGGATAGCGACCCCTCTGGTCTTATCTTCCGCATTAGCTAAATAAAATAATGGAAACTGAGCGTGGATAAAGTTAGGTTTGTACCGGATCGGGAAGTGGGTTTCTTGGAGAAACAAAAGATCAATCTTGCGGGATTTCATAAAATCTAGAACTTTCCTTCGTTTAGAAGGTGAGTTCAGCCCTTGGGTGTTATGTGTGGCCACCCTCAAAAGGGAGGTTAAATTGTCAGTGACAGCCATGGAGCAGAAGTAGAGGCCTAGCCCCCCATCCCTCAGCGCCTACCTGTTCCAGATGGAGATTGGGCACTGGAGCCAGAACCGTTAAAACATCCCTGCGCGACTTACTGGAAGAGTGGGTATTACCCAGCAGAGAGCCAACTACAAGAGAATAAACTGTTAGAGAGGAGAGTAGATAAGAGAAAAGAGGAGGAGGGGGAAGAAGGGTAAATCAAGTCCTCGCGGAACTTGAGTGAGCAGTGATGGCAAAGGAGCACATCACCCCTCACAGTAGAGGATGTGTCCGAGCCTTCCAGTTGTCCAGTGGACAGCAGAGTTCTCGTGATGATCTGGCATGCTACCTTCAAAAAGCTAGAGAACTCCTGGTGCCCCTCAGTGATGGATGTAGGCCACAGCCATGGTATTGTCCGACTGCACCCAGACAGCTGTTGAAAAAACAGACTTACTGGCATAAGCACCAGGGACGAAGATGAAGACGATCAATGCTGCCATCACCTCCATCAAAAACTGTAGCGTTTTACACCATTTTGAGCGATTTTTTTCATGTCCTGGAGATTAAACCATTTGGGATGATGCTGAGGTGACAAATATTTAACCATCTGCCTCTGAGGAGAACCTTTGGAACTGCTCTGGGATGATCCACGCCAGGCTGTTCTGGTATAAGCTCTGATGACCTTGCTTTAAAATTAGAGAGTTATACACAGTCAGTAAGCTTGCACTTTTTCCATAAGAGGTCGTAGTGTCACGGATCATACTTTAAGGGCAATGGATGCTGATCACATCTATAGGTTTGTTTATATGAACACTTAAAGAGGATTGCCTTTCTTGCACGTGGACTCTTATCTATTTGGATGCAACTCCCTAGTCACTGAGGAAAATGCTTTTGTAATTATATTGTTTATTATTGTGTTTATAATTTAGTAGCACGACTCTTATGCCAATATTAGGAGATGCACTGTGTAGAATATCTCACAGCAAAGTCATGGCTTCTGTCACTCTTATTTTCGTTCCATTTCATTAACAACTGCTGTTTATTTTCTTTTTTTTTTTTTTTTTGCCACTCAGTTACCTTAATCCAGAAACTTCTTTCAGATTGATGGTCATGTTTGTCTCTTGCTGAGTCTCATCATTGTGGCCTTTTCGACTTTTCTCTTGCTATATACGTTCCATATATAAGTGATTGCTATTATACATAAGTGTAACATAATAAAAAAAAAGCACCCGCTGTGTACGTCCCGGCCAGCCGGCCACACAATCTCTTGTATTTTCAATACGTGGCTGTATATTGTTACTTTTCAATCTAATAAACCCCCCACCCCACAATGACCCACCCTAATTGTTCCAAGGCACACCTTATATCAAGCTATTGTTCTTTTCATTATTCTCTCTTAGTTTCAAAACTCTAGACTGTGCTTAGTACATCATCTCTACCCTGATAGAAAGACAGTTGCCCTAAGCGCTAAGATAACACTGGTAAGGGGCATGGCATTGCTTTGACCCACGGGTTCCAAAGTTTCACGAACGTGTTACGATTGCCTAGCCTTGTATAGAATGTCCTTTCACTCCATATTGTGGAGTTAACCGTTCCGGCCCAAGTTTCCGGGGTTGGGGGTGTTCTTGATTGCCAGGCTTGTGCTATTAATTTTCTAGCTTGAAACAAGCATTTTGCTATTGCTACGGCTGTACTCCTATCCCTCAGCCCGTTGTTGACGTAGCCCAGCACACAGGTCTTAGGGTCAAGCTCTAGGTTAACTCTAAACGTGGCATTTATTTTCTTTAGAATCTCGGTCCAATACCTGACTAATTTTGGACACCTCCAGACCATGTGGATTAGGTCGCCTGTTCCTCTACATCTAGGGCACTCTTCGTTGATTCTACGGCCAAACATAAACAGCTTTTTTGGTGTATAGTAGGATCTGTACAGCAACATCAAGTGGGAGGCTTTTTGCGAGGGAGAAACCGACACCTCTGATCCAAATTCAAGAATCCTCTCCCATTGTTCGTCCGTTATCTCCCCCACATCGGCCGCCCATCTGCCCCTTACCCCTGATAGACTCGCCTTCGTATTTCTTCTCTTTGTTAGTTGGGTATATATCTCTGAGATTAAGCCTTTGGTGGTCTCTGATTTGGTTATTGTTTGTAGTAGTGGGGTTCTACACCATATTGGGGGTTGTCTACTGAATTGCTTGCTTAAGGCATGGCTAATCTGTAAATAACTATAGAATACCTGATTTGGTATCCCATACTCGTGCCTCAGATCCTCAAAAGATTTCAAAGTGTCCCCTTCATATAATTGTATCAGCCGGCTTACCCCGCACCTTTCCCATATCCTGTTCCTGTCGACTGTTAATAGTTCGTGCAATTGCTTGTTGTTCCAGATTGGCGCGTATTCTGAGATTCCTCTATACCCCATTATTTTCTTAGCTGCCTGCCAAACCCTGGTGATCACTTTAAGTGTCGGGATTTCCCCTTGCAATGAGTCTGCCTCCAGAGCTCCCAATAATGAGCTGTGTGGATTCCCCTGTAGAACAGTTTTAACATTATTACTTCCCCCTGTCTCAGTGGCGCATCCACCCAATTGTTGTAGCTGGGCTGCCAGATAGTAGATGAACAGTTGGGGAACCCCCAGTCCCCCCTCCGTGTCGGGGCGCTGCAGTTTTTGTAGGCCAATCCTGGCCTGTCCTTTTTTTCCCCATATTAATTCCCTGAATAGGGATTGAATCTTTTGGAACCACTTCTCTCCGAAACTGGTGAGTTGTGGAGTAAGTATAACAACTGCGGCATCCAAACCATTTTTAACAGGTTGGCTCGGCCCGCCACAGAGGGAGTTTTCTCCAAATGTCACATTTTCTCTTAAATTTTGATAGGAGAGGGAGCAGGTTGTCCTCAGTGAACGCGCCAGGGTCCTTGGACAACACAACGCCAAGATATTTCATTTTCCCTGTAACCTTCAAATGAGGCAGACACATCGGGGCAAGGTTAGTCAGTGGGTCAACCGGTAGGAGCGATGACTTCTCCCAGTTAATAGTTAATCCCGAGAACTTTCCGAAGTCCTCCACTAAGTGCATCACTTTCTCCAGCGAGGAGGCCGTGTCCCCCAGGAAGAATATAATATCATCTGCAAAAAGCGCTATTCTCTCTTCCCTCCCTTTTCTTTGAAATCCCTGTATTTCAGTTGACGATCTCACTGCTTCCGCCAATGGCTCCATAGCCAAGACAAACAGCAAAGGAGATAAGGGGCACCCCTGTCTTGTTCCTCTTTCGAGGGGAAAACTTTGAGTATTCGCCGTTTATCTTGAGCCTTGCCCTTGGGTGGTTGTATAGGATTTTTAGCCAGCTGATAAATACGGGGCCAAATCCAACCTTCTCTAGCACCCTCCAGAGATATTCCCACTCCAGGCTATCAAAGGCCTTGGCAGCATCCAAGGACAATATAGCTCTGGATCCCACATTATCTGTTGGTACCTGAAGGTTCAGATAGGCCCTTCTGATATTTATGCTAGTGGACCGACCGGGGATAAACCCCGATTGGTCCGGGTGCACGAGTTTTGCAATACATTTGTTTAGTCTGGATGCCAGCACCCTTGCAATGATCTTGGCATCTGTACACAGCAGTGATATCGGTCTGTATGAAGAGACTTCCGATTGATCTTTTCCCTCCTTTGGGATCACTACTATATCGGCCTCTGACATTGATAGGGGCAGCCTTCCATCCCTGGGCGTCTGCTCTAGCACTTTTAGGAGCTCCGGGAGAAAGACCTCCCCGTATTTCCTATAAATCTCCAGTGGCAGCCCATCCGGGCCCGGGGATTTCTGGCCTGACAACTCTGCGACTGCCTTCTGTAGCTCCTCCAAGGCCAGAGGGGAATCCACCTCGCTCCTATCTCTCTCCGAGAGTACGGCCAAATCTACCCCTTCTAAGAACCCGTCCATCTCACACTGGCTCAAACCCCGGCGCGATCTGTACAGGTCTCTATAGTATGTAGCGAAAGTTTCTAGGACCTCGGCGGGATCAGATGTAATCTTTCCAGCCGATGTTTTAATTGAGGAGATGGCCGGTGAGAATAAGTTAGACCTAGTTAAGAGAGCCAGCATCCGGCCTACTCTCTCTCCCTCACCAAAATAATTTTGTTTCTGAAAAA
Organism: Lithobates septentrionalis; assembly: GCA_037952835.1. Lineage (NCBI taxonomy): Eukaryota > Metazoa > Chordata > Amphibia > Anura > Ranidae > Lithobates > Lithobates septentrionalis. Next base: position 1,175,132 of record JBBDGP010000162.1, on the reverse strand, counting down.
GTCTCTTGTTCTCTACTCTTCTGTTGATTACTTCTTTGTGCTCTTGTTGTTTATTGAGCCAAGTCTTCTGTTTTTCCGGGGTTGGATCCAACACATCTTGTGCTTCCGCTTCCATGACTTCCCTACTGGCCCTCACCTCCCAGTCCCTTGATGTTTTCTTTGCTATAGCAACCTGCTGGTGTAGTAGCCCCCTAAGGTATGCTTTTAGGGTATCCCACACTACCCCTACTGGTGCTGTACCTGAGTTGAATGTTACAAACTTTTAGCTTGGAGGCTACTTCTGCTGGGCTGCTAATCAGGTCCAACCATAGTGGATTTATTGTCCACCTTTTCTGGCTAGATCTGGTGCTTAAATTTAAGGTCAAGGTCAGGGGTGAGTGGTCCGATATTCCCCTCGGTCTATACTCTATATTTCCTATTAGTCGCAGGGCTTCCCTGTTGCCCACTGCCATATCTATGCGCGAGAGAGTAGAGTGTGACCCTGAGTAGCAGGAATACTGCCGAGTATTTGGATTGTGAGATCTCCACAGATCGCACCATCCAATCTCTTCGAGAAGTTGGCCTAGTCGTCCCTCTGGTACCCTTTCCGCGCAGATTACGGGCGGGAACCGATCCATGTTGCTATGTAGGACTGCGTTAAAGTCCCCCACTACTATTATTGGAGTATCCATCATACTATCAACAAACTCCAGCAAATCCAGCATGACCTCTGTTTTGAACGGAGGAGGGATATAAATGTTTGCTATCACCAGGGGTTTACTCTCCACAACGCAGCCCAGGAAGACATACCTTCCCAGCGTGTCTATCCTGGCTTCTCTGCAGGAAAATGAAATACCTCTCTTGACCAAGATACTCACCCCTCTTGAATAAGAGGTGTGAGTTGAGTGGTACTGTTCTTGAAATTTATTGCTCCGAACATGTAGTTTAGTTTCATTAGTGAGATGGGTTTCCTGCAGACAAGCCAGTTCAACACCATAGTCTTCCATCACCGAAAACACCGCTGCCCTCTTAGCAGGGACACCCATACCCCTTATGTTCCACGAGCCTATTTTTAGAGTTTTAAAAGGCATCTAAAAAAATAAAAAAAAAGAAAAAGAAACCCCCCCCCCCCCCCCGAAAAGTATTGGCATTTCGTTTGTGAAATTGTATCTGTAGAACGTGCCATCCTCTCTGTGGTTGCGATAAGAAAGAAATAAAATAGATAAGCAAAAAGGGTGAAGGGGCGAGGTCCCCCACGTCCAGGAACTTCTCCGCCCCCTCCCCTAGTGTCATTTAGCTGCGACCATAAACAATATGTGCACATGTGCTTTATTTTTATGAACTCCCTCCTCCTAAATACGTGTACCTTTCATTTTCCCCAGTAACTAACCCTATAATTCACTGCAAACCTCCCCCCCCCACCCTCTATTTGACCTACCCCCCTTCCCCCTCTCCCCCCAACTACTACCTGACCCGTCCCCCTTTTCCCCACACCTTTTTTTTTATCCCCCCCTCCTGCCTAGCTAGGCTTGCCCTAGGGGCTGTGCTTGGGACCTTTTTCCTCCCTCCCAACCATTCAAAAAAAGACTCCCTACTCATGTGCTGACCAAGTACTCTGTGACGTACTTACAAACTCCGCCCCCCCCCCTCCCATGGCCCAACTCCAAAACACCAAAACAGTACTTAAAGCATATATACCTAGTGAGGCCACATCCTTCATCCGTGCTTCCAACCAACACCCCCCCCCCTACCCCCCCTCCCCCGTGCCATCCGCTATATACTACAAAAAAAAAAAAAAAAAAAAAAAAAAAAGAAGAAAAAGAAAAAAAAAAAAAGAAAAAAAGGAAAAAAACATAATAATTCAACCGGCCTTATGCCACCCCTAGTTCTGCAGGTTCACTTTGTTGTCTTCGAGCCATTTTGTTGCCCCTGTCGTATCAAAAAAATGAGTAGCCCCTAGGGCAGTGATGCGCAAACGTGCTGGATACAACAGGGCATATTCAATTTTATAGTCTCGTAACTTGCGCTTAATGTCCCTAAATTCGGCTCTTTGTTTCTGCAGGTCTGGAGAGTAGTCGGGGAAAAATAATATTTTTGCCCCGTTGTGCAGGATTTCCCCCTTCTCTCTAGCCCTGCGCATCAGTGTTACCTTGTCTCTGTAATTTAAGAATTTAATAATTATTGATCTGGGATACCCCCCTGATGGCGGGGCCCTCGTTGGCACTCTATGGGCCCTTTCAATAGAGAAGAGGTGAGAAAAGGTTTCCGTCCCAAATATTCCCTTAAGCCATTCCTCCATGAACTCTTCGGGGTGGGGACCCTCACTCCGCTCCGGTAGGCCCACCACCCGCATGTTGTTCCTTCGAGACCTATTTTCTATTTCCTCCATTTTAGCTTTATGCAGGTCAATCTGCGTTTTCATTGCTTTAAGCTCTTGCTTCCATGGGGTCAAATCATCCTCAACCTGACTCAACCTCTCCTCTAATGTGGTTGTTCTAACAACAGTCCTTTGCAGTTCTTGGTTTACTGTGATTAGCTCCTCCTTTAACCCCTTCAGCTGGTCGTACAGACCGCTTAGAGAGGCTTTACAGGAATTAACAGCGCATAGAACATCTTTCAGTGTAGGTTCCGCTGTTTGTGATGTATTGTACTCGGTGACATTACTAGTTACCATTCCTGAGGGCTCACCCGCAGGGCTTTTGCTGCTTGCAGTTTTTGTTATGTGTGTTGCCGTCGGCCCCTTTCCTACACTCTTCCTATCCCCAGAGCCCCCCACATGGGATTTCTCCTGCTGCTGAGGGATGCTTCTAGATGGTAATGATGTAGAGGGGTGCGCAAATTTTTCCAGTTTGGCCGCTGCTGCTGCCGCTGCCTGGTTCCCCTTTTCTTTAGATGTACGAGTCATTTGAGAGCTAGTATTCTCCTGCTGCTGCAGCTCCTCTCCCTTTTTTCTAGTCATGGCTTTGTTATATAATCCGGGGGGTAGCACTTACAGGGGTTTAACAGCTCGTCGAGTTGGCCTTTCCCTTCCTTTTCTCAGGTCAAATATTAACACTGTCCCAACAATATCTTTCTGGTGTTCAGCTGCTGCTAGGGCTAACATCCAGCCTGATGTACCAGGTAGTTCAACTTTATTAGGTTGTTGTATACTTTGCCATAAATCAGCATCTACTTTTGGTTACACATCCCACCTCCAACAAGCAGGATGTCCCTCTCCCCCACAGGGATAAGCCTCCGTTCAGTCACAGATTAAGGCTGCCTGAACCTGAGCTCCTCCACTTCAGGCAGCAGTACAGCCCCCAGGGGGAGAGGAAAAACAGTCCACCTCTCAGATGGCCAAGGTGATTAATACTTTAAAGCTGCCGGACTACCTGGGCAGTGCAGGGACGTTCCCAATGCTCGCTCCTTCTGCTGTCTGTCCCTGCCGCAAGTGTCGGAGCCGTTGCCCTGGCAACCCTCTCAAGCACGGCCAGTCTCCACACTCCTCCTCACCGATCCAAGAGAGGGGGGTCGCCGGCGCCGCTATCTAAGCCGCAGCGTCGATGTTCCGGCGGCACACACCAAAACAGGCGGGGTTGAAGGGAGCCATGCACCCAGGCAATCCACAGGCTTTACCGTGGGAAAGAACGCATCTAGCTGGGCTTAATCCACCGGCTAGTGCGGATGGTCACGGAGGCGTCGGGCCAGGGAGAGATCTCTAACGCCACCTCTAACTCCAACATCCGGTCACGCCCCATTGCTGTTTATTTTCAGTTGTCTGATCTGTTGTAATCACTTTCCAGTGATAAGGAAAGTAAAGACTTTCCCCAGACTTACTAAAGCTGGGTCAGAGATGCAGAAAGCTAGAGAATTCTATGCTTTTCTGGACAGGAGCATGGGCAAGTTGGGGGAATAGAGTATGCTTGTTCCTCAATAAGAGGTGTTGGACGGTCTTGAATGAAATTGGCCAAAATAAAACATCCTCAAAGGAGGCTAATATGAGCATAGAACTCCCATGGAGAATCTCAGAGGGATCTTTGAGCTCAGAGAGAAAGCAATTTCTTCTCTGAAAAGCATACCAAGGATGTGTCCAGGATCAGACCCAAGTATTCCAGGCAAAGACTGATGAAGAGCAGATTTTTGGAAGTTGATCACCCAACTGAAAAGCCTAAAACCGTCTTAATTGTCCCATGGATCTTTGCAGATAGCTGCAAGTGAGAGGAGTCCCTTTAGGGGGAAGGACATCTAGAGAACCAGTGACCTAGATGCCCCAAGATTTTAAAAAGCACAAGAAGAGATGCAAGGACTTTTGCGAATACTTTGTTGCATTGCATTTGGCCTCTCCTCTGACCATTCCCTAGGATCCATGCATTTTAGACTTTGAGAAGTCAGACTGTCCTTTTTACACAACAGTAATGTAAAACCACAGACACCACAGGCACATACTGTTGTGCCAATCCAAATATGTACTGGATCTACCTTACTGCAGGCGGACTTTCCGCAGAAAACTGGATCAAGATTTTAGTAGGCGTTTAGATCAGTTGATATTTCAGGGAGGCTGCTCTCCAAGATCTGTCAGGTCTGAATTAGTCCCCACATTGCCAGTACCAAGTTTGGTGATTTATATAGTTGAAGCCAGTTAATTTTTTTTGTCATATTTGTGAAAGATAGCCAACGTGCATCAAGGCTTAAACAATCTCCCTTATTTTAGACTTGCACTGGCATGGGACTAGGGGTAGGGGGGGGGGGAGCAGCCCTGCAGTCAGAACGTCAACCTAAGCACATTGCAACATGAAATCTTCAACAGGAGGGAAATAAAATTCCACAGTGAGTTAAGCAGGCACAGACTTAATTGATGGCTCTTGGGAGGCATCAGAAGCGGTCAGCAAAGTGGGCAATTCTATAAAAGGAGTCACAGAATCTCAAGGTAGTCATAGACCAAATTGCACAATCAAAAGGAGTGCAATTTAAAATATATATATTTAGAAATGCATACATATTATAGGGACAGGACAAGATGCCGTCACTATAATGGACCATGCACATTGGGTCAGTGCAGGATTACAGAGCATAGATGTTAAGTGGAGAAAACTGCTTTTGCAACTTTCTCAAGGTTTTGGTATTCCTGGATGGGGCTCTGTAGTTTGGAGATTACATAGTGTCTTGGGTGAAGCAGAATTTCTAACCCAGTGTCCAGGTTTTGTGGAGGATCAGCAGGGCGTGTGCTTAGGTGCACACAGCCCTTATAAATTGAGGTTTAGGAATACCTCAGGGCTCCACCCAAGAGAGACAGGTCTCCAGGAGTCAAAGGCTGCATGGGGCAGCCCGAGCATGCAGGTCTGCAAGAAACCGGTAAAAGCCTGAGGACTAAGGTGAGAGAGAGGAGCTGTGGGTGCTAGAGTCAACTGAAGAACCTATGGTCTGGATGAACAGCAAAAAGAGCAGAGGTACTGCTTAAAGCTCAAAAGGGGTTGTAAAAACTCGTTTAAAAAAAATAAAAATAATTACCTCCACTGTGCAGTTCGATTTGCACTAAGTGGCCCCGATCATCCTCTTCTGGGGTCCCTTAGCGGTGCTGGCTGCTCCTCCCCGCATCGAGTGTCCACGTTGGAGAAGCTCTCTCCTTGAACACCTGTGCGGGCAGGCTCCAGAGTCCCGGCCGGAGAAGGATCGGGGTCAGGCAAGTAAAAAACGGGGGGGGGGGGGGCTCGGGGGGGCTGCAGCACCACAGAAGGTTTTGCATTTAGGTGAAAAACCATGAGGTTTACAACCCCTTTAAGAGCCAGGTGGGCTAGCATTTTCCATTTGTTTGTATTTCTAGTAAAAATATATCTGCGCTAGGAACTAAACAAACAGCAGCTGTACACTATAACCTAGATACCAGGCACAGTAACAATATATAAAAGTGCAGCACTAAGCAAATTAAATACAATCTGGGCAATGACATAATATGCGTGATGAAAATGAACCACTTGCCGACCGGGCCATTGCTGAAAGACGGCAACAGCGCGGTCGGCTAGTTCTGGGTGGACATCCATGGACGTCATTCCAGAATGTTGCTCCCACGCGCCCCCTGGGGTGCGCACTCGGGAACATCCATGACCCGGCGCAGCACAGATCACGGTAAATGGCCACTGATCGCAGCCGTTTACCACGTGATCGTTCCGTCAAATGACGGAGCGATCACATGTAAACAAACCGGCGTCACGTCATGACGCCGGTTCCTCCCTCCCCTCTGTACCAATCGGTACAGTGCGGGGGAGAGGGGGAGAGATGGCAGCGCTGTGGGCTGGATGTTTAGTGCCCACAGCGCTGCTCAATATAAAAAAATGGCAATAATTTGCAACACTGCGCAACTCACTGCGCTATAATCTGCAACACTGCGCTATACTAGCCAATATTCTGCCAATATGTTTTAACATAAACAAAGAATTTTTTTTTTTTTTTTAGCGAATTTTCAGTCTTTTTTGATTTATAGCGCAAAAAATAAAAAACCCAACGGTGGTTAAATACCACCAAAAGAAAGCTCTATTTGTGTGAAAAAAAGGACAAAAATTTCATATGGGTACAGTGTTGCATGACTGAGTAATTGTCATTCAAAGTGTGAGAGCACCGAAAGCTGAATATTGGTCTGGTTAGGAAGGGGGTTTAAGTGGCCAGTTGTCAAGTGGTTAAAAAAAAAAAAAGACCGTAAATCTAAAATATGTGATTAAAGTGCAATCTGTGCAATCAAATATGCGTGTTCAATGAAAAGGTGGACCCCTGATGACATCACCTATGCCGAAACATGTCAGGAGTCACGTACACACGCTACTGTGCATGCGTGATCGCTGTCCGGCCATTTTTCAGAAGGTAATCTGATCGGTTTGGATTCAGATATGCAGACATGCCTGAATTCTACCATTTTAAATGTAAGTGCACTACTTTTTGATCAATCGGATGTTGATACAGTATCACACTATGGAGTTTTAGGTTTCATATACACTCTGGCATAGAGTTCCATTGGTGGCCCTTTGACACTACTTCCTGATCTATTGCGAGCCTTCCGCTATATACCATTTGCGGTCACTAGAGAAAACATCCGGGCTTCCCTTTAGCGGATTTTGATCCGACCAAGCGCTGTTTGACATCCCTGAGAAAGGGGAGGGTGGGGGTTGCCGGCTTTCTGGCAAGCCTCCATCTTCGTTCTGGTGATAAGTGTCACGCTGCTGGGTGTTTGATCTTCATTTTCAACACATTTTCTCTCATGGGATTTCTTTAATGGACTTTAGTTCTATATGAACTTTTTGTTTGTACAAAACTGCACTTTATTTATATGTATTATAACACTGTCATGCGTTTGAGACTTATCCACAGACTATTTTTGAACCTTTTAATTTAACACGCATATTTAACCACTTGCCGACCGCCTAACGCAGATATACTGCGGCAGAATGGCACGGGCAGGCAGAATCACGTTCCCATACATGATCTGCCTCCCGCGGGCGGGGGTCCGATCGGACCCCCACCCGGTGCCAGCGGCGGTCGGCATTTCACTGAGAGCATTGGGAGGCGAGGGGGAGACCATCCGATCGTGCCCCCCCCCCCTCGTGATCGTTCCCAGCCAATCGGAATCCTCCCCTGCCTGTGTGTAGTTTCACACAGGCAGAGGATGTGATGTCATCTCTCCTCGGCTTGGCAGTTTCCGTTCCAGCGCCGAGGAGAGAAGACATGTAAGTGCACACAACACAAACACACACAGTAGAACATGCCAGGCACATAAAACACCCCCGAACCCCCCCCCCCCGATTGCCCCCCGATCCCCCCCCAATCACCCCCCCCCTGTCACAAACTGACACCAAGCAGTATTTTTTTATTTTTATTTTTTCTGATTACTGATTGGTGTCAGTTTGTGACAGTTACAGTGTTAGGGCAGTGAGTATTAGCCCCCTGTAGGTCTAGGGTACCCCCCTAACCCCCCCTAATAAAGTTTTAACCCCTTGATCACCCCGTCACCAGTGTCACTAAGCGATCATTTTTCTGATCGCTGTATTAGTGTCGCTGGTGACGCTAGTTAGGGAGGTAAATATTTAGGTTCGCCGTCAGCGTTTTATAGCATCAGGGACCCCCATATACTATCTAATAAATGTTTTAACCCCTTGATTGCCCCCTAGTTAACCCTTTCACCACTGATCACCGTATAACCGTTACGGGTGACGCTGGTTAGTTCGTTTATTTTTTATAGTGTCAGGGCACCCGCCGTTTATTACCGAATAAAGGTTTAGACCCCTGATCGCCCGGCGGTGATATGCGTCGCCCCAGGCAGCGTCAGGTTAGCGCCAATACCACTAACACACACACACACACGCAGCATACGCCTCCCTTAGTGGTATAGTATCTGAACGGATCAATATCTGATCCGATCAGATCTATACTAGCGTCCCCAGCAGTTTAGGGTTCCCAAAAACGCAGTGTTAGCGGGATCAGCCCAGATACCCGCTAGCACCTGCGTTTTGCCCCTCCGCCCGGCCCAGCCCACCCAAGTGCAGTATCAATCGATCACTGTCACTTACAAAACACTAAACGCATAACTGCAGCGTTCGCAGAGTCAGGCCTGATCCCTGTGATCGCTAACAGTTTTTTTGGTAGCGTTTTGGTGAACTGGCAAGCACCAGCCCCAGGCAGTGTCAGGTTAGCGCCAGTACCGCTAACACCCATGCAAGCAGCATACGCCTCCCTTAGTGGTATAGTATCTGAACGGATCAATATCTGATCTCATCAGATCTATACTAGCGTCCCCAGCAGTTTAGGGTTCCCACAAACGCAGTGTTAGCGGGATCAGCCCAGATACCTGCTAGCACCTGCGTTTTGCCCCTCCGCCCGGCCCAGCCCAGCCCACCCAAGTGCAGTATCGATCGATCACTGACACTTACAAAACACTAAACGCATAACTGCAGCGTTCGCAGAGTCAGGCCTGATCCCTGCGATCGCTAACAGTTTTTTTTGTAGCGTTTTGGTGAACTGGCAAGCACCAGTGGCCTAGTACACCCCGGTCGTAGTCAAACCAGCACTGCAGTAACACTTGGTGACGTGGAGAGTCCCATAAGTGCAGTTCAAGCTGGTGAGGTGGCAAGCACAAGTAGTGTCCCGCTGCCACCAAAAAGATAAACACAGGCCCGTCGTGCCCATAGTGCCCTTCCTGCTGCATTCGCCAGTCCTAATTGGGAACCCACCGCTTCTGCAGCGCCCGTACTTCCCCCATTCACATCCCCAACCAAATGCAATCGGCTGCATGAGAGGCATTTTCTTTATGTCCTCCCGAGTACCCCTACCCAGCGAACCCCACCAAAAAAGATGTGTCTGCAGCAAGCGTGGATATAGGCGTGACACCCGCTATTATTGTCCCTCCTGTCCTGACAATCCTGGTCTTTGCATTGGTGAATGTTTTGAACGCTACCATTCACTAGTTGAGTATTAGCGTAGGGTACAGCATTGCACAGACTAGGCACACTTTCACAGGGTCTCCCAAGATGCCATCGCATTTTGAGAGACCCGAACCTGGAACCGGTTACAGTTATAAAAGTTAGTTACAAAAAAAAAGTAAAAAAAAACAAAAACACATACAAAAATATAAAATAAAAAAAAATAGTTGTCGTTTTATTGTGCTCTCTCTCTCTCTATTCTCTCTATTGTTCTGCTCTTTTTTACTGTATTCTATTCTGCAATGTTTTATTGTTATTATGTTTTATCATGTTTGCTTTTCAGGTATGCAATTTTTTATACTTTACCGTTTACTGTGCTTTATTGTTAACCATTTTTTTGTCTTCAGGTACGCCATTCACGACTGAGTGGTTATACCAGAATGATGCCTACAGGTTTAGGTATCATCTTGGTATCATTCTTTTCAGCCAGCGGTCAGCTTTCATGTAAAAGCAATCCTAGCGGCCAATTAGCCTCTGGACTGCTTTTACAAGCAGTGGGAGGGAATGCCCCCCCCCCCCCCCCCCAACGTCTTCCGTGTTTTTCTCTGGCTCTCCTGTCTCAACAGGGAACCTGAAAATGCAGCCGGTGATTCAGCCAGCTGACCATAGAGCTGATCAGAGACCAAAGTGGCTCCAAACATCTCTATGGCCTAAGAAAACGGAAGCTACGAGCATTTCATGACTTAGATTTCACCGGATGTAAACAGCGCCATTGGGAAATTGGGAAAGCATTTTATCACAGGAGAAATCTAGGGTCTAATAGACCCCAATTTTTGCAAAAAAGAGTACCTGTCACTACCTATTGCTATAATAGGGGATATTTACATTCCCCGAGATAACAAAAATGATTTAAAAAAAAAAAAAAAAAAAAATGAAAGGAACAGTTTAAAAATAAGATAAAAATAATAATAAAGAAAAAAAAAAAAAATAGCACCCCTGTCCCCCCTGCTCTCGCGCTAAGGCGAACGCAAGCGTCGGTCTGGCGTCAAATGTAAACAGCAATTGCACCATGCATGTGAGGTATCACTGCAAAGGTCAGATCGAGGGCAGTAATTTTAGCAGTAGACCTCCTCTGTAAATCTAAAGTGGTAACCTGTAAAGGCTTTTAAAAATGTATTTAGTTTGTCGCCACTGCACGTTTGTGTGCAATTTTAAAGCATGTCATGTTTGGTATCCATGTACTCGGCCTAAGATCATCTTTTTTATTTCATCAAACATTTGGGCAATATAGTGTGTTTTAGTGCATTAAAATTTTAAAAAGTGTGTTTTTTCCCCAAAAAATGCGTTTGAAAAATCGCTGCGCAAATACTGTGTGAAAAAAAAAATGAAACACCCACCATTTTAATCTGTAGGGCATTTGCTTTAAAAAAATATATAATGTTTGGGGGTTCAAAGTAATTTTCTTGCAAAAAAAAAAATAATTTTTTCATGTAAACAAAAAGTGTCAGAAAGGGCTTTGTCTTCAAGTGGTTAGAAGAGTGGGTGATGTGCGACATAAGCTTCTAAATGTTGCGCATAAAATGCCAGGACAGTTCAAAACCCCCCCAAATGACCCCATTTTGGAAAGTAGACATCCCAAGCTATTTGCTGAGAGGCATGTCGAGTCCATGGAATATTTTATATTGTGACACAAGTTGCGGGAAAGAGACAATTTTTTATTTTTTTTTGCGCAAAGTTGTCACTAAATAATATATTGCTCAAACAGACCATGGGAATATGTGAAATTACACCCCAAAATACATTCTGTTGCTTCTCCTGAGTACGGGGATACCACATGTGTGAGACTTTTTGGGAGCCTAGCCACGTACGGAACCCCGAAAACCAAGCACCGCCTTCAGGCTTTCTAAGGCCGTAAATTTTTGATTTCACTCTTCACTGCCTATCACAGTTTCGGAGGCCATGGAATGCCCAGGTGGCAAACCCCCCCCCAAATGACCCCATTTTGGAAAGTAGACACCCCAAGCTATTTGATGAGAGGTATAGTGAGTATTTTGCAGACCTCACTTTTTGTCACAAAGTTTTGAAAATTGAAAAAAGAAAAAATTCTCGTCTTTCTTTATTTTCAAAAACAAATGAGGAGAGCTGCAAAATACTCACCATGCCTCTCAGCAAATAGCTTGGGGTGTCTACTTTCCAAAATGGGGTCATTTGGGGGGGGGTTTGTGCCACCTGGGCATTTTATGGCCTCCGAAACTGTGATAGGTAGTGAGGAGTAAAATCAAATATGTACGCCCTTAGAAATCCTGAAAGCAGTGATTGGTTTTCGGGGTCCCGTACACGGCTAGGCTCCCAAAAAGTCCCACACATGTGGTATCCCCATACTCAGAAGAAGCAGCTAAATGTATTTTGGGGTGCAATTCCACATATGCCCATGGCCTGTGTGAGCAATATATCACTTAGTGACAACTTTTTGTAATTTTTTTTTTTTTGTCATTATTCAATCACTTGGGACAAAAAAAAAAGTGAATATTCAATGGGCTCAACATGCCTCTCAGCAATTTCTTTGGGGTGTCTACTTTCCAAAATGGGGTCATTTGTGGGGGTTTTGTACTGCCCTGCCATTTTAGCACCTCAAGAAACGACATAGGCAGTCATAAATTAAAGGCTGTGTAAATTCCAGAAAATGTACCCTAGTTTGTAGGCGCTATAACTTTTGCGCAAACCAATAAATATACACTTATTGACATTTTTTTTACCAAAGACATGTGGCCGAATACATTTTGGCCTAAATGTATGACTAAAATTGAGTTTATTGGATTTTTTTTTAGAACAAAAAGTAGAAAATATCATTTTTTTTTCAAAATTTTCGGTCTTTTTCCGTGTATAGCGCAAAAAATAAAAAACGGCAGAGGTGATCAAATACCATCAAAAGAAAGCTCTATTTGTGGGAAGAAAAGGACGCAAATTTCGTTTGGGTACAGCATTGCATGACCGCGCAATTAGCAGTTAAAGCGACGCAGTGCCGAATTGTAAAAAGTGCTCTGGTCAGGAAGGGGGTAAAACCTTCCGGGGCTGAAGTGGTTAATTGCACAGATTGCACTTTAACTACTTCCCACCCGGCCAATGTACATAAACGGCCGGGTGGGCGCTCTCTCCTTCTGAGTGGACGTTCAGGAACGTCCCTCAGAAGGAGCGGGATCGCGCGCGTGCCCGCGCAGCGGCGCGATCCCGATGCGCTCGTGTCCCCCGGACACGGCGCATCTCGGATCGGCAGGAGGGCTCTGTGATTGGCCCTCCTGATCACATGACGGCCGTGTCCAATCACAGCCGTCATGTGATGTAAACACAGCCGGTTGCTAGGCGATCAGCTCTCCTCTCCTCACACGGAAGTTGTCGCTGAGGAGGAGAGGAGAGGGGATCGCTGCAGCCGGCTGATGATCAGTGAGTATGAACTGTTTTTTACAGCTTTTTACTCACTGATCACCAACCTAGTGTCAACACACATGTAAATACATACATGTAAAACACACACATGTCCCCACATAATGTAAAACACACACACATGTCCCCACATAATGTAAAACACACATGTCCCCAAAACACATGTCCCCAAATAATAAAAAAAGCTGTCCCCCACATATGTCACACTAAAATCACATGTCCCAATGGTAATCTGCACACATATGTACGTGATCACCTGCACACATCTGTACATGATCATTTGCGTACATATGTCTGTGATCACACAAACCAATTATTATACACTTAACAGGATTTTTTTTTATCAAAAACATGTAGCAGAATACATTTTGGCTTAAATTTATGACAAAATTCGATTTTACTGGATTTCTTTTAAAACAGAAAAAAGAAAATATTGTTTTTTTTCCAAATTTCCACTATTTTTGCGCTTATATCGCAAAAAAAAAAAAATGGAGTCGTGAATAAATACCACCAAAAGAAAGCTCTATTTGTGCGAACAAAATGATAAAAATTTTATGTGGGTACAGTGTAGCATGACCGAGTAATTGTCATTAAAAGTGCGAGAGCGCTGAAAGCTGAAAATTGGTCTGGGAAGGAAGGGGGCGAAAGTGCCTAGTATTGAGGTGGTTAATCACATATATTTGAGATTTACGGTCTCTATTTTTATATTGATCACGCCAATTGTGTCATTGCACAGATTGCATTTCATTTGCTTAGCGCTGCACTTTTATTTATATAGGCTATGGACTTTTTCCTTTGATTAAAAATGGGCTGCCATGCCTTAAAACTTACGTGCCGACATGAATCACTTTATCAAAATTGACTACTGAGCTAATGCTCCCCCACGTTACTATATACACTATGTTCTCAAAAGTATTGGGACGCCTGCCTTTACATAAACTTTAAAAAGGGGCGGTCCAGCCTCCTTCAGAAAAAATTCCATGTCAGCAGCTACAAATAATGTACATAATTAGAAAATTTACTTGTCCAGCGATCCTGCGATGTCAGTACCATAGCCAAATTTTACATGGGCTCTTGGGTGCTGCCGCCATCGCTTCCAACGTTCCCTACTGCTCATGCGTGGAGCACGCTGCACTTACTGAATGTGCCGGCGGTGGGGGGGGGGGCTGAACTTACGAGTAGTGATCCCTCCACAGTGAGGTCTCCCGGAAGTGGGAACGGGTACCTGTCAAAAACCTTCGGTGCTATGATTGGCCCCTATCAGGGGGATGGCAGGCAGAAAAATGCAGAGGTGATCAAATACCACAAAAAGAAAGCCTAATTTGTGGGGAGGAGGAGGGGGGGGCGGAAATTGGGTAGCGAGGCGATCTTCCCCCAGAAGTGGGAGCAGATACCCAGATTTGCCAGGTATCCGCTCCTTCATGAATGGTGCCAAAATTGGAGGGGGGAATCCGAACCACAAAAGTTCCATTTCGGGGTGGAACTCCGCTTTAAAGGTTATGTGTGTGTAAAGTGAGGGGTCACAATCCTTTTGGTAATATAGTGTATTTCAGGCTGCAAAGCAACAAAATGTGATTTTAAAAGGATAACTAAACTTTTTTTTTTTTTTTTTTTAAACATGTCATACTTGCCTCCTCTGTGCAGTTGGTTTTTGCACAGAGTGGCCCCGATCCTCCTCATCTGGGGAGCCTCAGTGGCGCTCCTGGCTCCTCCTTTTCAAGTGCCCCATTGGAGAAGCGCTCTCCCTCGGGGCACTCATGCGGGCGCGCTCCCATGTCCTGCTGCGTCTACTATCAGACAGCAGGACTCGGCCCCGCCCCACGGCTCCCATTTCATTGAATTTGATTGACAGCAGCGGGATTTCATTGACAATGGCTGAGCTGCCATCTATACAATCAGGACCCAAGACACCGGCTGGAGCTGATGTGCTCCATCTTAGCGCTGGAAAGACCGGGTGGGGGAGGGAGGGGGGCTGCACTATAAAAGGTTTTTCACCTTAGACTGCATTAAAGGTGCAAAACCTTGAGGGTTTGCAAGGGGGGTTATTTTCTATGTTCACTGTATATCTCTCTAGATATCTCTCTCTAAGGGCTAGAAGCATAGGGAAACCTTTTTTTTTTTTGGTTCTCACAAGGAAACGAAATGTGTGTTTTGTACCCATAACAGTGATGTGCCAAGTACAATCAAGGGGGGATTCAAGCTATGATTGGTGCTTCCCTTAATGCAAGGTTGAGAATGAGAACATTTTTGATAAGGATGAACAAGTAGTCCATAAATGGACTTGGCACGCTGTCTGTAAGTTCAATACATTGATTGTTTGATTACAGGACCCATGTGGAGGAGCACAACATTCTAGGATCAACAATAGTTTTTGTAAAACTCAAATTGTTTTTTGAAACATTATCTTCATGGGATTGTAACCTCTATATACTGGCACTAACACACATATAATAATAATTTTCTAAGTCAGATTGTTGGTTATAAGAGATTAGGGATGTTCCTCTAGTTTTTGTGGGTTCACTCTATAAAACATTTTTTGGGGTAGTAATGAATATTTGAATATTATAGAAAATGTTAGTTTCTCTATAAAAATATTGCTCTTATGAGTAAATCGGCATCCGATGCCTTGCGTTTCATTTTAATGTGTATATATGTGCGTGTGTGCATACACACACACACACACACACACACACACAAACACGCACCTTGGTTGGAAGCAGTTCTACTAGGACCAGGGCTGCAACTGCATCAGGAACCCCTGGACCGCTACAAGTGGTTAGGTCAGATGTAGACAAAACAAAAAAGCCAAAAGCAATGTGTATATCACTTCCGGTTTCAATTCTTAGTTTAATGGCAGGTAAGGCCTTTTCACACGGGCTGTCAAATCAGGTCCATCTGTCAGTTTTTCAGGCAGACCTGATTGGGCACTCTGGTCTCTATGGAGAAGTGGATGTCCGGGGACACATGTATGAGTTATACGTTTGATAAATGGCTGTGTAAACACTGCCACAAAAAGTGCAATAACCACCATTGACCAGGGCCTCAGGTTTCAGAAAATATAATGTTAATGGTCCAAGTAATTTTCTAGCAAGAATAGCTGGTTTTAATATGTGAGAAATGTCAAAATTGGCCTCGACACTAAGTGCATAAGCATATATCAATCGCCTCACACAAACTATATAGCATGCAATGTTTACCCCATTAGGAAGACAACTTGTTGCAATCAAGATACTGTTCACATTTGAGTACACGTAATGAAATGTTATATTCAGAGACTCCTCACACATTTTTTAGGCATCTGCAATTCTAAAATGGTCTCCACTGCGGTTGATGGGAGGACGTGTGAGGTGAGAGCTCCCTCACACACCCGGACCAGAGAGAAAGAGCCGCACCTGGGATGCTTGATTAGAAGCAGACCGTCACAGCTTCAGCTGTTTTTTTGAGCACAGAGACAGAAGGTGAAAGGAGCGGAGAAAGCGAAGGAACCATTGCGGGGGAGGAGGAGGAGTAGGAGAAGATGACCACTCGTGGGCACACTGCCCTTTAGCCAGCTGGGGGAGGAAGCAGGAGTGTGACTAGCAGATTGAGGGCGTACATGACGCCGCAAAGAGGGGAGAACATCGGAGGCACGGCAGGAGCAGGGATTGCGCCGGTACGGAAGCCCCGATACTGGAGGACTTCAGGGGAAAGCCGGTCGCGGCTCACCCATGCTACATACTGCACATATCCACAGCCCACAGAATTGGAGCCCACGAACAAATGGGAGAGGCAGGCGGATGTCTGGAGGGGGAGAGGAACGGATTGAAGGTAGTGGCAGCGGACATACAGAGCCCAACAAACTGGAACAAAGGAGCAGCCCACAGACATCCAAAAGGTATGGAAGAAATTTGGTGGGGGAATGAACTTAAAAATGAACTTAAAAGGGGGCGTGGCCTGACATTACATGGAGTAGGACGCTTACCGAGGAGCTCCATCCATTGATCCTGCAATCTGAAGCATCCCGTGTCCCATAGACGACATCTATACGCCCCACTCACCTTATCAGATACCCCGACTCCGGCCATCATGTCCCCACCAAAAGCGCAGAAATCCGCCGCAGCCAAACGGTCAGAACGGCAAGGAGCCGGAGGAAGATGGCGGCGCAGCACAGACATAGGAGGAGCGGACAACGGGAGACACAGACAAGCTCCTAGAAACAATCACATTCTGCTGAATATCACTCACGGCTCAAATCAAAATAGTAAAAGGTAGATATATCTTTAATAAGGCAGGATCTGCATAAACTGCGTGATCGAGTCAAATCCACAGAGACTCGTATCAGCGGTATAGAAGACACTATCCCGCCACTGCAAGGTGACTCAGGCCGCATGCAGCAACAAATACAACAGCTTTTCTCCAAGCAGGATGAGATGGAGAATAGGCTTAGAAGATGTAACCTGCGGCTGATTGGCCTCCTGGAGGGGGCTGAGGGCAAAGACACCACCACATTTCTTGAACAGCTGCTAGTTATAACTTCTGGAAGAGAGGCCTTTTCCCCTATGCTGGCGGTAGAAAGAGCTCACTGCATGCCGGCCAGGCCACCTCCGCAGGGTGCACCGCCTCACATGTTTATAGCCAAGCTGCTAAACTATAAGGACAGGGATGCAGCACTCAGAATGGCCAGAGAAAAGGGTAATATTCCCTTCGGCAATGTCAAAGTCACCGTTTTTCATGATTTCTCGGCGGAGGTTCAGCACCGCCGCCAGAGCTTCACGGAAGCAAAACGCAAGCTCAGGGATAATCAGTTTAAATACACCATGTTGTTTCCCGCCAAGCTCAAGGTGGAGCACGACAGAAGAGCATAATTTTTTGAAGATCCTGGAGAACTGATTGCCTGGCTTGAATGCCGCATAACCCCTGCAAAGGCGGACTGACCATGCCGTGAGTACACCATACATCTCCTTTTTAATGCAGATGTCCTATATTATACTGTGTAGAGCGACCTGATCAGTTCAAACTCACTACCCCCTCCTTCTTCTGTTCCGTGGTTAATGCTATTAAAGGAACCTGACCACTCCCCAGTTGCTCCTGTTTTGGAACTTTACAACTATTTCACCCTAGCTGATAGAGTTTCCGTATCCTTCGAATCGAGACGGGACATGTGCATATTAGGAACTGTGGGCTAATACATTACGTCCTACATAAGGATCCATGACTTTGAATGATGACCTTTTTAGGAGAACGCCACTTCAGTGGCTGGAGCCTCGGGTCAACAACAGTCCTACCAGTTACATGTAAGGTGCAGCATGACTTTGCCCCAGGCACCTTTAGGGAAATCAGTCAACATACCTGGAGTCAAGTTATCAGCGTACATGTGTCTATTTATGCATATCTCTGGGACTGTACTCAGTCATTTTCTATACACCTACTCTTTTGGGAAACACTTAACTGTGTTTTAGGAGCCCAATGGCTCCATTGGTTTTTTTTCTCCTACATAGGTTAAACCTGACAGTTTTTTCCCGGATGTCAACTAAAGTTTTGTTTTGGGATTGTGCCCGCACCAGTTGGGGACAGTGCAGGGCAGGGAGGGGGGGGGGATGTTGCTGAGGTTAAAGCTAAAAATGCAAGATGTAATTCGTATACACTGTTTCAACCAATACAGGTTCTTTAACAGGTTAGATTGCCCTTTATTACTCTCATATTTGGTAGCATTGTATGTACTTACGAAAATTTCTCGAAAAGGGTTGTTAGTAAAATTTACAATAGACCTTTCAGAGACAAATTCAATCTTAGACAGACAATCTAATATAGCGTCTATAAAATTTCGTACTTGGAACGTGAGGGGGCTGCGTGAGCAAATTTAACGTTCAGCAACCTGCGCGTTCCTTAAGAAACAGAGGGCTGACATAGTGACACTTGTGGAAACTCATGTGGAGGGCAGGTTACAGATGGCCCTTCGCCACACCCCTGGATAGGATGGGCATTCCACTTGACACACACATCCCACTCTAGAGGGGTATCCATTTTAATTGCAAAATCAGTACATTGAGCTTAGAGAAGTATGCACAGACCCACAGGGTAGATATGTATTTTTATCCTCTAACCTGTATGGAGAGCCCTTCCTAATTATGGCCTTTTATGTCGTCGTCGCCCCCCCCCCCCCGTTTTCCATCACTACAATTCTTGAGGGACTCGTTAATGGCCAGACACCCGACAGTACAAGCAGTATGGATGGGTGACTTCAACTCCACAATGAATGATATTCTAGACCGACTTCTTCCACCAACACTAGCTGCAGGGAAGAACGGAGATACCAAGCTTTATAAACTTCTCATCTATTCACCCAATTGACACCTGGAGAAATAGATTTCCACATACACATGCTTACTCATGTTTTTCTTCCACACACAACTCAATGTCACGCATTGACTTTATTCTTATATCTCAACAATTTCTGCCTAGATTATTAACAGTGTCCTTCGGACCCAGACTGTTGTCTGATCATGGCTCCTATTCCATAACAATTAGCATACCCCTCAATAGACTGCCACGAGCCTGGCGCTTGAATCAATTTTGGCTGTCCCTGCTGCCAGAGGAAGGTGCACTTGCAATGGAATGGAATCGGTTCTTTATTGA
Source organism: Lithobates septentrionalis (assembly GCA_037952835.1). Classification (NCBI taxonomy): domain Eukaryota; kingdom Metazoa; phylum Chordata; class Amphibia; order Anura; family Ranidae; genus Lithobates; species Lithobates septentrionalis. Next base: position 1,155,717 of record JBBDGP010000162.1, on the reverse strand, counting down.
AAATGACCATTCTGCCTCTGTGCCGGCAGTATGGGACATGTTCAAGCTCCATGCCCGTGTGATCCTGACCTCACACATTAATCAGATTAAAACGAACTCTGCAGAAACCTAAGATAAAGTGATAGTGGAACTTTCTTCTTCAGAACAGGCATATGTGACCGATCCCTCCATATCGAATGCCAATACACTTAAAATGCAGACAAGAGTAGTATCCCAGATGCAATATGGAAAGGCCAGACAGAAATAGTTCTTTACTAGACAGATGGTTCAAGCATGGGGAGAAGGCTGGTAAACTGCTTGCATACCTAGTTCATAATGAGGACAAACCTCCAATTGTTATAACCCTACATGATCAGGGTGGACAACCAATCACGGATCCTTCTCCTGTAGCCTCCAGGTTTAGAGACTTTTTTAAAGAGCTGTACTCAACAGTCTCTGAGGATACGGCACTAATGGATCAGTTCCTTGACAACATCTCACTTCCCCAACTCTCGGAGAGCCAAATGGAACTCCTCAAGGCACCCCTAACTGTGGAAGAGATAGTCATTGCTATTACGGAATTTGCCAGGTCCAAATCCCCAGGACGACTTACCCATAGAATTCTATTCACATTTCTCTGAGATACTTACACCCAAACTACTTGCCCTTTATAATGATATGTTTGAAAACCTAACATTACCATCTTCTATGAGAGAGGCCACGATAGTCCTTATACCCAAACCAGGTAAAGATCCAGGTTAACCCGAGTCATATCGCCCCATCTCTCTACTGCAAGCAGACGTCAAAATATTAGCTAAAGTACTATCCAAACGCTTAAATCAAGTAATACTTTCCCTTATACATACAGACCAGGCAAGGTTTATGCCGGGCCGTAATACCTCCTTCAATCTAAAGAAAGTATTAATCTTCAGACCACACACGACAACGTGGGCACAAGGGTAATAGTAACACTGGATACGGCCAAGGCGTTGGCCAAGGGGAAAATCTCAGATATTACCAATTAGTTTCCCACCCTCAGAATCCCAAACCAATTTACCCCCAAACGGGTTGATATAATAAAATACCTAGGTATATCTATACCTAGAACTCAAGCAGATTATATTATCCTAAATATTGAACCACTATTCTCCTGAATTAAATCTAAAATCCAAATCTGGACCCACCTGCCTCTAGGGGTATGGGGTCGTATCAATCTAATAAAGATGGTATTGTTACCCAAGGTACTATATGTTCTATGGCACACTCCAGTCTATCTACCCCTTAAGTACTTTAAATCCCTCGAAGCCCTACTTAAACCATTTGTATGGGGGAAAGCCAGACAAACTTTCATGGCAAACACTTAAAAATCCAACTGATATGGGTGGAACAGCACTACCTGATTTTAATTATTGCTATATCGCATCACAACTGTCCCAACTATTTCACATTGATAAGACAGACAAAGAACGCTTTCTTGCCCTCAGCACACTGGGGACCCGATAAGCGCGATATCAGTAGGCACAGGGAACACAGTCAAAAGAACACAGACAATCGGTACTCTATCATTATAGACGCATATGGGACCTGGCATCTTTTAAATTAGGAATACCACCACACAATGACTACACACCACTCTGGCATAACAGACTGCAGGAATTCCATTGTATTCACAACTCAGAGTTATGGGCTACTAGGGGCATATACTATTTACATCATTTGGTCGCTGATGGAACTCTCAAGACATTCAATACACTTAAAGAGCAATTTATGATTCCAAATTAAATGTTTTTTCATTTCCTCCAGGTCCGTCATGCAACGCAGACAGTTTCCACAAAATCTTCCACAACCCACTCCCAATCCTATTATAGCAATAATCAAAAACACAGAAAACTTATATCTTGTTTCTACAATATGCTCTCCACTCCTGTATCTGCAAAACTAGCTTATGCTATAAAACCAAGATGGGAGAGAGAGGTTGGGACGTTAGAGGATGAGGAGTGGGAGGAAGCATTAGAAACCTGTAAGTTGGTATCGCCCAAGCTTTCAGATAGGTTGTCCCAAATTTACATACTCCACTGAGCATACCTCACCCCTATCAGGGTCACCAGATACAGACGAAATCAGCCCACCACATGCCCAATGTGCGGTACTGAAAACGGGTACATTCTTTCACCTTATATGGTCCTGTCAAACTACAAGACTATTGGAAACAAATAATCACCTTACTGCATGATGTCATGGGGTCTCCCCTAACTCTCGACCCGAAGCAATGCCTTTTAGGGATATTCCCAAACGTACTAGATAAATTCACTCTAATATTCCTACAAGAAACTTTCTCAGTCAGAAAAATCATTGCTAGAAAATGGATGAGACCTGAACACCCTAATATAGTAGACTGGAAAAGGGACGAACACGACCCTTCCATACAAAAAATTCCTCTATAATAATAGAGGGTGCCTAACCAAATACAGTAGAATGAGATTGATGGCTACAAGAAACCACAACTTGCACATAACCGATGTTCAATTCGCTATATTATATTTATGTATATGGAAAAAGTGCTGATAAATCGTATCTAAACTAAATTATACTTTCATACGAGTACTTACCGAATATGACATTCCTTTATATGTAATGTAACCTTATTGCATGCAATACCTCATGTATGATGGAAACTATGTCTATAATTACTTAATACATGTTATGTATGATCTTGCCAATAAAACTTTTGTTGCAACGTGAAAAAAAATGAACTTAAAAAAGGCAAGGAGGTACAATATGAGCTGGGGGACGCCCTGATAGAACAAAAATTGGAGATATCAAGGCCTCTTAAGGATACAGAGACACAAGTAGCAAAGAAATCAGGAACCACCCCGAAAGTAACCCCAAAAGAAAGCTCAAGCGACCCACTAATAACTGACACTCCATTAGCAGATCCAGAAGGAGGCGATCAGGGATACGCAGAGGTAGAGGTGGGACCCCTAGAGACAGATCATAAATTAGAAAAAGGAATAACATCACATGCATTCCCTGCTGAGCTGGTGGAAGGCGCCGCTAAGGAGTATATATTCCACACAGAGAACAATGAGACCAAGACAGAACCAGCAAGGAGCGGCAATGAACAGGACTTTAGAGATATTAGAGAACTGATAAGAACATTGCCCACAAAAACAGACATACAAGAACTGATATCCACAGTGGAGAGGTTATGTATGCAAGCAGTGGAAGACCTCAGGGAAGAAATAGTGGCAGCGGGAAATAGAGTGGAAGTGCTGGAAGAAGGCCAAGATCAAATTAAACAAGCAATGGGAGAAGTTCAGGATATCATTAAACAGCAAGAAAATATGTTGAATACATATAGAGACCAATTAGATGATATCAAGAACAGGGGCCGCCGGCAGAACATAAGGATACGGGACCTACCTGAGAAATATATTAATAAAGATCTGCTAGCAGCAGTACAGAAACTTTTCTCACAGATTTTGGGGCCGAGCATGTTGGAACCAGTGGAAATAGAGTCCACCGTATTAACCCTCTTGTAAAGCATAATATAAAAGAAAGGCCAAGGGATGTGATATGTAAAATTCATAAATACTCAGTGAAGGAGATAATGAGGACGGTACGGGACACACCCTTAAATAAATTTGAAGAGACACAAATTTCTTTATTCCCTGACATAACACGCAGAACTTTAATGCAACACAAAATGTTGCGTCCATTACTGGAAGCAATGCGGAAGGCTGAAATTAGATATAAAAACCAGTTAATTCTGCGCTGCTCCTAAATAGCAGCTAACACACCATATATGAAATTAAGGGTATTTAAAACATATTTAACGAAAGTTTAGCGCCAAGATGATGTGCCTAGTGCAGTATACATGAGTGAGTTTTTACAACACAAAGTAGAAATGAATTTCTAGTGAGTGAATGAAAAAAAATCATTCTAGATTGTCTATAAATAATATATAAATATACATAAATATATTTTAAATCTATATGCAGTCTGCAAACCATATGCCAAAAAACAATGTGACAGACAGAAACAGAGGATAGCAAAAGTGTCCATAAACAATTTTAAGTGCAACAAATGATCTGTGTAGGTAAAGATGAAATTCAATCTTGTAAATGGTGAATAGATCAGATTGTGAGCACTGTGTCTGTGAACACAGACAGGAGTTAGGAGAAAAGGAGTCTAACCGGATATCTGAGCTTCGGTTTGTTTGCTGCATTACATTCCATGTGATTCCAACTTAGTCTTTGGGGGACGCCTGTCTGAGGACATCGATCCAGAGTCCATCCTAACATATACAAGCTAGTTTGACACGTAGAGCATATGCCCTGACATGTTCAAACTCTCTGGTAAGCCTCCCCTTCATCTGGTGATGGTTCTCCTCACAATCTGATCTATTCACCATTTACAATGTCAAAGTAATACAGTCAGTGCAAAAATACAACTAGCACAAAATATAAGCTGCTGTGCACTGAAGGTAAACATATAAAACCTCAGAAAACGTATGATAAAGTAAAGCAGTGCAGCGCTAAACCCAAAAGTCCAAAAACAGTCCCTTTAAAGTAGAATCAATTGTAGATAAGGAAAAAAGGTTCTCCTCTGTGATGATATAGGTGCTCAAGATATTCCATGCAGTGCTACATATCCGTGATACCACCACCGGCCAACCAAACCGCTCACATCAGCAAATGGACCCCTGAACTAACAGGTAGGTCGAAACAGCATTTACCACACTTGGTGGAGGGGGATGAAGACTTGTCTGGGAAGATGGTCCCACGGTAATGGAGATAGCACTCAAAATTGCAGGTCATATCACATGTAATAAAAATGAAAGTACATAGTGCACACTGCGTGGCTAAAACAAATGTCATTTATTAAAAATTAAGGTACTCACAAGCACAGCACTATGCCCTAGTGCTGGGATACAGATAAAATGTCATCAAAGGATAACGTGGGTTAGATGGTGGCTGCAGTGATGTCCAAAAACTCCCGCACGCGTATCGTCCTCCTCTGGACTTCGTCAGCGGTTAATGGAGATAAAAGACATCACATCTATATATATAGAGCCCAAATAATCTACTTCCTGTAAGGTAAAACACCCCCCTAGGGAACCGTCCAATCGGCTCCGGCTATCCTGGGGTCAAAGGGATTGCTTCCTACCAAACCTACTGAATCACTATAGTAACCCAGGCTTATGTGTCATGATGCCCGGTCATGTGACATTAAGAAGCAGGAAACACCTATTAACAAGAGGATTGAATTCCAAAGGCCGTCGTGACGTCATTGACGCCGGGATGGCCGGTCATGTGACCCTCTGTTCTTTATTACCAGCTGAAGCTGGAACTCACTCAAAACCAGAGCTCCACCCCCAGTATTCCAAGCCTCCCTTTCAGGCCGTCACTCCGTAAGCAGAACACCCCTATAGGTATGTATTAGGACGGCCGCCGTGACGTCGTTCACGCCAGGACGGCCGGTCATGTGATCCCACTTACGTGTTAGTTAATACAGGCTGGAAACAGAAACAAGCACTCTGGAGGCAGGACGCTCCCATTGATATTAGAACGGCCGTCATGACGTCACCGACGTCGGGACGGCCAGTCATGTGATCCTACTGTCGAAGCTGGAACACAAACACATACAGAGCACCGCCCCCAGTAGCCAGACCTCCTCCCCAGGCTGTCCCTATGGCGATCAGCAAAATAGGGCTTCAGCCTTTGTTCAGCCTGTTTATTATTAATTCAATGTGACACCCCAATGTCACCACTCAAATATCCAATGCTGGGCCCATGAATGGAACAGAGTTCCTGTTCACATTACATGCCCTCAGCTAGAGGAAAGAATGGGAAGGGGATTTAGAAAGAATATTAGTAAAAATGATTAATACTTATAAAATCAGCACATGGAAAAATCCCCATATGCTATACAAACGACATCACTGCAGCCACCCCAACATACCCCCCCTAAACCTTCAATTTACAATCCAAATGGATAAACATATTAAAATTATGTACATCTGGTATATATCGATTCACAGTCTTAATATACACAACACCCCCATAGCAAATTATGCACATCTGGTATATATCGATTCTATAACATTCTATAATGATACGCCATGCAAATATTGCTCTCTATCTCAATGTGCTAAGGTACAGCAATCCGAAAATGACCCCATACAAGTTATTTATCAGAGATGAAACAATTCAAGTCGAATTCGACATTGAGTCCCGTGGGTACCCCCACTTGGGTCTCATACACCCAAAATGACTCGCGGCGGCTCAATTGTCGAATAAAGTTCCCCCCCTCCAATGAGGGGTCACTTTTTTAACCCCCCAAAATTTTAATTTAGCAGGGTTTCGAGAATGGAATAGTCGAAAATGCTTGGAAACATTGTGAGTTACCAAACCTTTTTTGATGTTATTCACATGTTCTCCTATTCTAATATGCAGAGGTCTAGATGTTCTGCCTATGTACTGGAGGCCACATTCGCACTCCATCATGTACACTACCCCTGTGGTAGAACATGTGATGAAGTCTTTAATTTTATATGATTTCTTGGTTGCTGTGGCGATAAACTCTTTACGTTTTTTAATATTAGATTTGGCCTGTTTGCATGGTGGACACTGACCACAGGCATAAAATCCTGTCAGTACATTGAAAATTCTATTCTCAAATGGAACAGGTGGATCGATCACCCCAGGGACCAACTTGTCACGCAAAGAAGGGGCCTTTCTATAAACGAACTGAGGAAACTGAGGAAGGACAGGACCAAGCACTCTGTCCCGTCTGAGAATAGGCCAATATCCGCGAACGACCCTTTCAAATTGTTTGTACATGACATTGAAGTCAAGGATCATTTTAATGTTCCCTGGTGTATCCTGTCGGACTTTAGGGCAATTGGGCACTAACGTATTTCTGTCAAGCGCCCGAACGGATTCTATATCCTTATCAATGCTGGATCTGTCATACCCCTTTTGAATGAAGCGGGATGCAAGTACCTGTGATTGTAAGATGTAATCACTCTCCTGTGTGCAGTTGCGCCTAATGCGCACAAATTGTCCCTTTGGAATATTGCACAACCACTGGAGGTGGTGGCAGCTTCCCAAGGGGATGAACGCATTACGGTCAGTCGGCTTGAAATGATTCATCAGCCTAAACTGATTCCCCTCCCTCGAGATGTCTAAATCTAGGAATACAATCCGTTCGGTGCTAAGGTTCCAAGACAGGACTATGTTCCTGGTGTTCCTATCCAGTTTCTGCATAAACAGATCTAGCTTGCTCCTGTCTCCTGTCCAAATCATAATGATGTCATCGATGTATCTCTGATAACAGACAAGTTCTGGGGGCGTGTTTTTGTAAATCGCATCTTCCTCCCAGTGTGCCATAAATAAATTGGCAACACTGGGAGCGAACCGAGCCCCCATAGCCACGCCTCTCGTTTGGAGGTAAAATTGTCTGTTGTACCAGAAGTAATTTTTTGATAAACAAAAATTTAGACAATCAAGAATAAAACTCTTATGCCTCCTTGTGAGATCGGATGTTCTGAAAGCCCACTGCACTGACTTCAGGGCATCCTCATGACTAATAATTGTGTACAGTGAGCTGACATCCGCTGTTATCAAAAAACAAGATGATAAATCAGGTAAAGCTTCGATAATCTGAATGATGTGTTTAGTATCTTTCAAAAAGGAACGGGTTTTGGAAACCATGGGTTGGAGAAAGAAGTCAATGTATTGACCCAGTCTTGATGAGACTGAGTCAATACCATTGACTATTGGTCGGCCAGGTGGGTTGGTACTATTCTTGTGTATTTTTGGCAAAAAGTATATTATTGGGGTGCGGCATGCAGATTATCGAAGCTTTACCTGAGTTATCATCTTGTTTTTTGATAACAGCGGATGTCAGCTCACTGTACACAATATTAGTCATGAGGATGCCCTGAAGTCAGTGCAGTGGGCTTTCAGAACATCCGATCTCACAAGGAGGCATAAGAGTTTTATTCTTGATTGTCTAAATTTTTGTTTATCAAAAAATTACTTCTGGTACAACAGACAATTTTACCTCCAAACGAGAGGCGTGGCTATGGGGGCTCGGTTCGCTCCCAGTGTTGCCAATTTATGGCACACTGGGAGGAAGATGCGATTTACAAAAACACGCCCCCAGAACTTGTCTGTTATCAGAGATACATCGATGACATCATTATGATTTGGACGGGAGACAGGAGCAAGCTAGATCTGTTTATGCAGAAACTGGATAGGAACACCAGGAACATAGTCCTGTCTTGGAACCTTAGCACCGAACGGATTGTATTCCTAGATTTAGACATCTCGAGGGAGGGGAATCAGTTTAGGCTGATGAATCATTTCAAGCCGACTGACCGTAATGCGTTCATCCCCTTGGGAAGCTGCCACCACCTCCAGTGGTTGTGCAATATTCCAAAGGGACAATTTGTGCGCATTAGGCGCAACTGCACACAGGAGAGTGATTACATCTTACAATCACAGGTACTTGCATCCCGCTTCATTCAAAAGGGGTATGACAGATCCAGCATTGATAAGGATATAGAATCCGTTCGGGCGCTTGACAGAAATACGTTAGTGTCCAATTGCCCTAAAGTCCGACAGGATACACCAGGGAACATTAAAATGATCCTTGACTTCAATGTCCAGTACAAACAATTTGAAAGGGTCGTTCGCAAATATTGGCTTATTCTCAGACGGGACAGAGTGCTTGGTCCTGTCCTTCCTCAGTTTCCTCAGTTCGTTTATAGAAAGGCCCCTTCTTTGCGTGACAAGTTGGCCCCTGGGGTGATCGATCCACCTGTTCCATTTGAGAATAGAATTTTCAATGTACTGACAGGATTTTATGCCTGTGGTCAGTGTCCACCATGCAAACAGGCCAAATCTAATATTAAAAAACGTAAAGAGTTTATCGCCACAGCAACCAAGAAATCATATAAAATTAAAGACTTCATCACATGTTCTACCACAGGGGTAGTGTACATGATGGAGTGCGAATGTGGCCTCCAGTACATAGGCAGAACATCTAGACCTCTGCATATTAGAATAGGAGAACATGTGAATAACATCAAAAAAGGTTTGGTAACTCACAATGTTTCCAAGCATTTTCGACTATTCCATGCTCGAAACCCTGCTAAATTAAAATTTTGGGGGGTTAAAAAAGTGACCCCTCATTGGAGGGGGGGAACTTTATTCGACAATTGAGCCGCCGCGAGTCATTTTGGGTGTATGAGACCCAAGTGGGGGTACCCACGGGACTCAATGTCGAATTCGACTTGAATTGTTTCATCTCTGATAAATAACTTGTATGGGGTAATTTTCGGATTGCTGTACCTTAGCACATTGAGATACAGAGCAATATTTGCATGGCGTATCATTATAGAATGTTAGTTGTGCATTTTTATTATAGTACTGATACTCATATTTTATATGTGGGTGTTGTGTATATTAAGACTGAGAATCGATATATACCAGATGTGCATAATTTGCTATGGGGGTGTTGTGTATATTAAGACTGTGAATCGATATATACCAGATGTACATAATTTTAATATGTTTATCCATTTGGATTGTAAATTGAAGGTTTAGGGTGGGTATGTTGGGGTGGCTGCAGTGATGTCGTTTGTATAGCATATGGGGATTTTTCCATGTGCTGATTTTATAAGTATTAATCATTTTTACTAATATTCTTTCTAAATCCCCTTCCCATTCTTTCCTCTAGCTGAGGGCATGTAATGTGAACAGGAACTCTGTTCCATTCATGGGCCCAGCATTGGATATTTGAGTGGTGACATTGGGGTGTCACATTCAATAATAAACAGGCTGAACAAAGGCTGAAGCCCTATTTTGCTGATCGCCATAGGGACAGCCTGGGGAGGAGGTCTGGCTACTGGGGGCGGTGCTCTGTATGTGTTTGTGTTCCAGCTTCGACAGTAGGATCACATGACCGGCCGTCCCGACGTCGGTGACGTCATGACGGCCGTTCTAATATCAATGGGAGCATCCTGCCTCCAGAGTGCTTGTTTCTGTTTCCAGCCTGTATTAACTAACACGTAAGTGGGATCACATGACCGGCCGTCCTGGCGTCAACGACATCACGGCGGCCGTCCTAATACATACCTATAGGGGTGTTCTGCTTACGGAGTGACGGCCTGAGAGGGAGGCTTGGAATACTGGGGGTGGAGCTCTGGTTTTGAGTGAGTTCCAGCTTCAGCTGGTAATAAAGAACAGAGGGTCACATGACCGGCCATCCCAGCGTCAATGACGTCACGACGGCCTTTGGAATTCAATCCTCTTGTTAATAGGTGTTTCCTGCTTCTTAATGTCACATGACCAGGCATCATGACACATAAGCCTGGGTTACCATAGTGATTCAGTAGGTTTGGTAGGAAGCAATCCCTTTGACCCCAGGATAGCCGGAGCCGATTGAACGGTTCCCTAGGGGGGTGTTTTACCTTACAGGAAGTAGATTATTTGGGCTCTATATATATAGATGTGATGTCTTTTATCTCCATTAACCGCTGACGAAGTCCAGAGGAGGACGATACGCGTGCGGGAGTTTTTGGACATCACTGCAGCCACCATCTAACCCACGTTATCCTTTGATGACATTTTATCTGTATCCCAGCACTAGGGCATAGTGCTGTGCTTGTGAGTACCTTAATTTTTAATAAATGACATTTGTTTTAGCCACGCAGTGTGCACTATGTACTTTCATTTTTATTACATGTGATATGACCTGCAATTTTGAGTGCTATCTCCATTACCGTGGGACCATCTTCCCAGACAAGTCTTCATCCCCCTCCACCAAGTGTGGTAAATGCTGTTTCGACCTACCTGTTAGTTCAGGGGTCCATTTGCTGAGGTGAGCGGTTTGGTTGGCCGGTGGTGGTATCACGGATATGTAGCACTGCATGGAATATCTTGAGCACCTATATCATCACAGAGGAGAACCTTTTTTCCTTATCTACAATTGATTCTACTTTAAAAGGGACTGTTTTTGGACTTTTGGGTTTAGCGCTGCACTGCTTTACTTTATCATTCACCATTTACAAGATTGAATTTCATCTTTACCTACACGGATAATTTGTTGCACTTAAAATGGTTTATGGACACTTTTGCTATCCTCTGTCTGTCACATTGCTATTTTGGCATATGGATTGCAGACTGCATATAGATTTAGAATATATTTATGTATATTTAATATGTATACTGCACTAGGCACGTCATCTTAGCGCTACACGTTTGTTAAATTTGAAATTAGATATAGATGGGGATTTCCTTTTGGATTAATAGCCACACGAGATGGGAAATTGGCGGTACTCCGTACAAAAGATGATTTAAGATGGTTCGTTGAGACATTGGACCTCCTGCCAATTGACTTTGCAGATTGGAGAAGAAACAATATAAATAGCATAATTCAAAGCCCTGAACCTTGGTCTCAAGTTCCAGAGAAAAGTCGACAAAGGACTTAAACAATTTAAATATAAATGTTCCGAAGCACTGAGAAGGAGACAGGGGAGGGGAGCGGGGACATATTTTTTTCCCAATTTTTCCCCATTTCTTTCCTCCTCAGTGCCGAGCATAGAAAAATTGTAATAGAATGAAAAGGAAGCAGCTATATAAAAAGAATTAGAAAGAATGGTCCGGGGTATAAATGAGGGAAAGGGTACCCTCAGTACAAATAGGCAAGTCTTGATGAGGGATTGGATAATCTGCATTAAGCAGAGGGGTTGTGAGGGTGAAGGTAGGGCAGGGAATGCCTGCGGGGGATTACCCTACTGGTAGATGGTACACCTTTAGTAGGGTGCTATGTTGTGGTGGATGTGGATTTTTAGATTTTAGTACAAATTCCCTAATAGAAAAGGAAAAGATAATAGTTGGCAATGTGTTAAAAAAAAAGCGTAGATTCTGTATATTTTTGGAGAAAACAAATGATGGATAACTCACTGAAGATTATAACATATATTGTAAGGGGGCTGAGTTCACCCCAAAAAGGGGCCGCCTATGGCAGGAGGTGCGTCACCAGGCGGTGGATATAATCTACATGCAGGAGACACACTTCGGGATCAGTTCTTAAGCTACCGTTACCCCACTATAACCAATGGTTCCATACACTATCTCCTATCGCAAGGGCAAGGGGCATATCTATAGCTTTTGGAAAAACATGTCTATTGATTTCCACAGCAGTACAAACAGACCCAGAGAGGAGGTTTTTATTTATTAAAGGAACTTTGTATGGGTTTTGTTATACGTTTGCTTCCTTATATGCCCCAAACAATGGCACGGTAGAATTCCTATTGAAAACGTTAAGAAAGTTGGAGAGGTTCAGGGAGGGATGTGTAATTTTGGGGGGGATTTTAATACTATTCTGGACTCTGAATTAGATAATACATCAAGAAAAACGGTTCTCATATATAAAGCACTTAAACAATTTAAAAAATATTTACGAAGTCTCCACCTGGTGGATGGTTGGAGGGTCTTTAATGAGAGGTTGAAAGACTATAACTACTACTCAAAGACCCATAAAGTATATTCTAGATTGGATCTATTCATGGTGGACCAGTATTCCCTGGAATATGTTATACAATCTCCGATCATGCAGCAGTGGTGATGAAGTTTCTTCCGGTATCTGTGAGTCAACGGGAGCGAATATGGCGATTAAATGAGTCATTGTTAGACAAACGAGCAGATAGTGGAGGATATACGGAAGAAAATGATAAATTATTTTGAAGAAAATATAGCAGGAGAGGTATCAGAACAAATGATATGGGAAGCCCAGAAGGCCGTCATTAGGAGGGAGCTGATAGCTCATGGGTCACGAGTTAAGAAAAACAAAAAGGAGATGGGGGATTTATTAAGAAATATACATGAGTTAGAGAGCAAACATAAAAACAGTCTTCACCCTGAGGAAGCTAAACAGCTGGAAACGCTTAGAATAAAACTTTCCACATATCTTGATAGAAGGGATAAGGACAAATATAGATTCTTTTCACATATATTTTATGAACATGGGAACAAACGTGGTAAACTATTAGCCAGAAAATTAAAAAAAAAAAAAAAAGAAATTTCCCACATTCATAATATACGAATAGGTAATAAAACAGATAACAGACAAAGTCCATAGCTATGAAATTTGAGCAGTTCTACAAGGGCCTATATAACATCCAACCAAATTCGTCAGGATTAGAAGAAGGGATTCAAGTGGAGGAAATTAGAAATTATATTAAAGAATCTGCATTATCACCCCTCACTTTGGAAGTGGTGGAGAGGTTAGAGGAGCAGATTACAGTAGAGGAAATAAAAAAAGCAATAAAAAAAATTTACCAATGGGGAAGAGTCCAGGGCCGGATGGTCTAACAAATGCATATTATAAAAAAATGTTTTAATATCTTGAATATACCAATTTTCAATTATTTTAACCAACTTACAGCTACCAACCCGTTACCCCCCAGAAGCTTTGCTGGCTTTTGTGACAGTAATACCAAAACCTAGGAAAGACCCACAATACTGCGCAAACTATAGACCTATCTCCCTTTTGAATTCAGATACCAAATTACTAGCAAAAATTCTAGCAACTAGATTACAGGATAAAGTAATACAGTTGGTACACTCTGATCAAACAGGGTTTATGATGGGACGAGAAACTAAGGATAACACCATCCGGGCCCTTCAAGTTCTCCATTGGATACAGAATGGACGTAATAAAACACCAAGGGTAGTGCTATCAATAGATGCCAAAAAGGCTTGATAGCGTGAACTGGATATTTATGATGGAAGTACTAAGAAGAATAGGGCTGGGGGAACGGATGATGGGGTGTGTAATAAATGCTGGACCAAGGGCAAGGGTAAAAGTTAATAGGACCTTATCAGGAGGTCTGGATATACAAAACGGTAAAAGGCAAGGGTGTCCACTGTCCAATATTATTTGCCCTCGTGTTAGAACCTTTCCTATGCAAAATAAGGGAAAATAAAGGAATAAGGGGAGTAGAAATAGGATCTAGAGAGTACAAAGTATCAGCTTACGCTAACGATTTCTTGTATTTCCTTTCAAAACCCCAAGAATCCATTGAAGAAGTGATGCAGGAGGTGACAAAATATGGGAAATTATCAAACTTTAAAATAAATTTGGAGAAATCGGTATTACTACCCTGTCATATGTCATCACCATTAACGACATCTCTGCAAAACAAATACCCGTTTATCTGGAACAGGAAATCTTTGTTTTATTTGGGAGTACATATATCTGAGGACGTAAAGCTACTATATGAACAAAATTATAGTCCCTTACTTGCCAAACAGGGGATTTGCGTAGCTGGAAAGGACATATGTTAACAATGTTTGGGAGGATCACCACATTTAAAATGAACATAATACCTAGATTATATATACTGTACACAATACTCATACCACTCCAAGTATTTTTTAAAAAGGTACATAAAAGAATTTCTATCCTTCATATGGAAGAATGGAAGAGCTAGAATAGAATATAACATCTTACGCAGAAGGAAAGAGGAGGGAGGAGTAGGGTTGCCAGACATTGCAATGTATTACAGAGCAATGACTCTGGTACGCATACTAAACTGGTGTCGTGACTCTGAAAACAAAGCATGGGCGTTGATTGAAAAAAACATTGCAGAAAGGGAATTAGCGGGGGCACCATGAATACCAGCCAAGGACAGGGGACTATCTAAATGGACATCTCCATTAACTCAAAACACACTGGCCGTATGGGATAGAATAAAACAAAACAAAACGGGTAAATATTCACCTAAATTATCTACTTTAGCCCCATTAGGGGGTTATCCATGGTTCCCCCTGGATCAGAAAAGGTAGCACTAGGTCCATGGGAATCAGGAGGTAACACAATGTGTTTAAGATATGCCCCCCTAAGCACTCTTATGTCCCAAGTAGAACTGATACCATTACAAGTAGACATTAGGATGGCAGGATGGAGATATAACCAAATGCGAAACTTTTTAAAAAAAATAGAACACCAAATAAGGCCCCAAAATACGTTTACCACTTTTGAGAAGATGTGTATGAAGATATCAGAACTCAATCATTTATTGTCACAGATATATAAATTAATGCTTAGCAAACAAGAAACCACAACACCATATTTTATTAAAGAGTGGGAAAATGAACTAAACTGTACATTTACCCCATTACAA
This sequence comes from Lithobates septentrionalis, assembly GCA_037952835.1. Taxonomy (NCBI): domain Eukaryota; kingdom Metazoa; phylum Chordata; class Amphibia; order Anura; family Ranidae; genus Lithobates; species Lithobates septentrionalis. Next base: position 1,140,536 of record JBBDGP010000162.1, on the reverse strand, counting down.
AGAAAAAAATTAATAGAAGTAACACACTCATCTGTAAGCTCATCTATTCAGGAAATGTCATACAAATTTTTGACTAGATGGTACAGAACCCCGGTGCAATTAGCACAGATATATCCAAATGCAGATATTCGTTGCTGGAGGGGATGTAAAGATAGAGGTATATATCTTCATATTTGGTGGACATGTCCTAAGATCAAAGTATTTTGGGAAGAAATAGCCCCATGGATCAAAAGAACGTCAAATAAATGTATAGAATTAACACCAATACATATCCTGTTCCATGGGACTATTGGATCCACAAGATCTTATAAAAATAGTCTCACACCGCATTTACTAAACGCAGCAAAGAGATTTGAAAAAATATGGGCAAAGTGGGAAAACTGATAAGGTATTAGATAAAATTAGAAGCCATTGCCGGAAGTCAAGACAAACTCTAAAGGGGAATTTGATAATGGGGGGGGGGGAGTAGGGAATGATCCACAAAAATTTCTTTTATATCTTTTTTTTTTTTTTCTGTATTTGTTGTTTGCTGATAAGATTATTAATTTAGTGATTGTGTGGCGTATTCTGATCATATGCCCCCTCCCCCCTTCCCTTACCCCTCCCTTTTTTGGTTTTTTTTTTCCTCTCACGTAAAAAGTTAATAGACACAAAGCACAGGCACTTGAAAAATTTTTTTGAATTTTTTTTTTTAATCAAATTTTTATTGAGATTTTCAAACAAAAATTAACATATACAGAAAGAAATTGAAGGAATCACATGTAAATGCAATAGTGCGGGCGCAGCCGCATTGATTGTAAAATTAAAGGAAGAAAGTTATATAGATGTGGTTGTATAGAGAAGCATAGAAATGGTACAACTTCTGTTACATTTAATTTGGAGAAGTCAATATATAATCTTATATTTTGTAGTTGTAGATCTACTTCGAGTCATAAGTATTAGTTAAATCTTATTACCTTGAGTGGAAGAGTATCGTGTTTAGAGTAGGATATTCTCAGATCTGTCTATAGCACAGATATATATGGTGTCAAGTACGGAGGGATAAGGATAAAAAGGGGAGTTTGTAGATGAGAAGCAAGAGGTATGCAGGGGGGGGGGGGGGAGTCAATATGGTAGACCAATAAAATAGCGTGAGTCTATGTAGCTAGGCATATGATTGGAAGTATCTGATATATACTGTTGGGAAAGAAAAGCAAAATTAAGGTAAAAGAAAAAATGAAAGTAGGGGGGGAAAAGTCAGGGAATATTGTGGGACAGGGAGACAAGGAGTCACCCATTTCCTGCCACAGCTCAGTTACGTCAATCAGACCATGTATTTTTTGTAGTCAGTTGTGGTGAAGTTTATCCAACAGGTCCATGTTTTGGTGAACTTAGCCGGTGTGTCTTTGGACTGATGAATGAGGTCTTCCATGACCTTTGTCTGATAAATGCGATGAAACCAATCCTATATAGTAGGAGGATCAGGGGAGCGCCATTTGGGAGGTATACACATTCTAGCTGCGGTCAAATGCATGGCTAAAGAACGATGGTAGGCTGGTATTGGTGTAGAAGAGTGATGTAGCAGAAACAGTGTGGGATCAAAATCCATGTGGTAATTTGTGTGATCAGTGCGTGAACTTCTTTCCAGAAAGGTTGGATTTTAGTGCAAGACCACCAGACATGTAATAGTGAGCCTGTGTCTGTTTTACATCTCCAGCAGGTTTGGGGAATTGTTGGGTTGAAATGATGTAGCAGAAGCGTTGTCCTGTACAATCTAGAGAATAATTTAAAAGTGGTTTCTTGAACTTGCACATTCATCGAACCTTTAAGGATCAAAGTGTAGATGTTAGCCCATTCTGGGTTACTCAGCTGTATGGAGAGATCTCTTTCCCACTGTCGGTTGGTCCAGTGGTTAGCCAAGGCTTGATCGGTAAATAAGAGGTTGTAGGCTTGCGAAATCAGGTGTGTTAGTGTTACTTCACTTAAACACAAGTTTTCAAAGGGGGTCGTGGGTCTGGACCAGTCCGGTCTAGGTTTGGGTTTGTTGAAGAAATTTCTTATTTGGACATGCGTCCAAAAGGCGAAGTTGTCTATTTTCAGTCTTGATGCCAAAGCGGATTGAGATAAAAGGTGACCTCTCTCAAAGAAATGTTCGGCTCTAACAGTCGAGTGGGGCCAGTGGTCTGTTAAGAAGGATGTGTGCATTCCTGGAGTAAATTCGGGTTTAATCGTAATGGTGTCATCGGGCCTTTAACTGACGAGATGTTATGTTTGTTACAAGTATTACGGAATGAGAGTAGTGTAGGGTTAATAAGTGGGTGATGTTTATAATCAGAGGGGAGATAGAGGGAATTGACCCACGGAAGGTGTTGAATGGGCAGGATTTGACAAGGATTGTTCTAATTGGACCCAATCTTTATGCGCAGAATGTACGTTCCAATCTATGATCCTAGCAAGGTGGCAAGCTTGTTGGTATTTACGAATATCGGGAAGTCCTATGCCTCCCAAGAGTTTGGGGGTTGTCAGTCTCATGAAGCTTAGTCTCGGACGTGTTTTACCCCATATAAAGGTCGTGCATGCTTTTTGGTACGTAGAAAAGAATTTAGGTGGTAATTTAATTGGGATAGTTTGTAAAAGATATAAAATTCTGGGTAGAATGTTCATTTTGACTATTGCGGCCCTGCCGAACCAGGAGAATTGTCCAGGGGACCATTTCTTTAAGTCTACTTGTATTTTTTGTAGGAGTGTGGCATGGTTGAGGGAGTATAGATCAGCAAGGGAAGTTGGCAGATGAATGCCTAAATACGGAATTGCATGATTATTCCAGGCGAATGGAAAGTTAAGTTGGCATTGCTGACAGATTTCCGGGGATAGGGAGATGTTAAGGGCTGTTGATTTCGAAAAATTGATTAGAAGGTTTGAAAGGGTGTGAAAAGTTTGGAAGTCTTTAAGTAGGTTCGGAATTGTGGTAAGTGGATCCGTGAGAAAAAGGAGAATGTCGTCCACAAATGCTGCTAATTTATACGTGCGATGTTTTGTTTCCCTTGAATGTCTGGATTTGTTATGATACGTCGTAGGAAAGGTTCAAGAGAAAGAATAAAAATTAAAGGGGAGAGTGGGCATCCTTGGAGAGTTCCATTCGACATGGAGAAGGCATCCGACAGGTGGCCGTTTACTTGGACTTTTGCAGTGGCACTAGAGTAAAGTGCTGATATGAAGTTTAGCATCGTTTGGGGGAGGCCTATAGTTTTAAGGGTTTCCATCATGTAGTCCCATGCCACCCTGTCGAATGCCTTCTCCGTGTCGAGGGAAAGCATGAATCCCTTGTTCTTAGTGGACGTGAGCCAATGGTGTATATTGATAGCCTTGAGAGTATTATCTCTCGCTTCCCTCCCGGGAACAAAGCCCACCTGCTCAAGGCCAACAAGATGGGGAATCAAGGGTAGGAGTCTGTTTGCCAATGTTTTTGCATACCATTTAAGGTCAACATTGAGTAGTGAGATAGGTCTATAGTTGGTAACTAAGGAATGGTCTTTGTCTGGTTTGGGGATCACCGCTATATGGGCTGTGAGGAGATCGTGGGGGGTTGGTTGATTGTGCAAAAGAGTTGAAGGCTGTCAAAAAAGAAGGGGTGAGTATTCCTGCGTAAGTTTTGTAGTATCCAGCGGTCAGGCCATCGGGACCGGGGCTTTTACCCACTTTCATTTGTTTTAGAGCAGTGTCAACTTCTGTGCATGTAAGTGGGGAACTTAACTCGTGAGCTATTGATTCTGATATAGGAGTTGGACTGTATTGTTTTAAGAAGTCCGTTATCATTTGAGCTCGAGTGCTGCTGTCTGTGGAGGGGAGTGGGGGTGGATAAGTTATACAGTTTACTATAATACTAATAGTAAATTGTTGAGCAATGTCTGGGGTCTTGATTATTATTTTATGTCCTGAGGGGTTAGTGATATAGTGTATAGTCTTGTTGGATTGAGACACTTGTAGAGCTCTGGCTAGCATTTTACTTGCTTTATTGCCAAATTGGTAGAATTTTTTTTTTAGAAAGGATATATTTGAGATGTATCTGTTTATCCAATAAGTCTAACAAATCTTTTCTAGCCTGTATCAGGTCATTTACAGTGATGAGTGCTCGGGATTGTTTATGTACCCCTTCAAGTCTACGGATCTTTTCTATCAAGTCTGAGTGTTTCCTCTTTTCCGTTTCTTTCGGCCGCCGCAAGGCAAGTGCCCCTGATTACGCTTCTATGAGCTTCCCAGTTATTGATTGGGGATGTATCTTCTGGGTTGTTTTCAAGGAAGAAGTGTTGTAAGGTGGATTCCACCTCAGCCGCAATGGAGGGATCAGTGAGTAATGAAGATTCTAACCTCCATATTCGAGAACGAGGTGTTGTGTCGGGGAGCTGTAGTGACAAGGAGATGGGATGATGATCGGAGATAATCATGGGCTCGGTGGAGGCTTGGTGGAGCAGGGACAGGTCATTTTGTGTCAAGAATAGATAATCTATCCTGGAGTATCAGTTGCGAGGTGCCGAGTAGAAATTGTAGTCTTTTTTGTCGGGATTCAGGGTGCGCCACGTGTCATGGAGCAGTAACCGTTTGAGTAGGGATTTAATTTCCTTGAGGGCCTTATATGGGAGTGATGCGGATCCAGTGGAGGTATCTTGGATAGGGTTTAGTGGAACATTAAAGTCTCCACCCAGTACAAGGGTACCTTCCTTGAAGGTCGTGAGAGCAGAAGTGAAAGATCTAAAGAATGGTATTTGGTGTTTGTTTTGGGCATATATATTTTTGCCAATGTTATTGTTCTATTCAGAATCGAGCCTTTTAAGAAGAGATATCTGCCGTCCGTATCTATAAGCGAGTCAGTGATATGAAAAGGGCAAGTTCTTGCAATAAGGATTGAAACCCCTTTCGTTTTGTGCAGGGGGTTGGTGGCATGTAGCACGGTTGGGTAGTGGGCATTAAGTAGTTTCGGGATATTGTCAGAACGGAAATGTGTTTCCTGTAGAAATATAATGCTAGCATTAAGTCTGTGCATGGTAAGGAGGAGTTTGGATCGTTTTTCTGGCATATTGAGGCCTTTCACATTAAGTGAAACTATTTTAAGCATGGGTGTATTTGTCGCTCTTGATTTCGGCTCCATGTTAAAATTATTTGTAAGTACCTGGTATGGTGGTATGAGCTGTGGCAGGGGGCAGGGTAGGATAATAGGGGGGGTTCGGTATGGGCAGTGGGGTTAGGAGAAGTTACTGAAAGTGAAGAGTAAAAAGGTACCGGCACTATGTGGCGTTCTGGTCACCTAAATCGGTGTTCCGGGCCACAGAATTATATTTGCCTGTAAAATTCAGTGTTTTTTATCTTACAGTAATGTTTAAGGGTATATTGAAGTATGCTTAGCCACTGTGTTGGGGGTTGGTTTGTCAATTGAGAGATATGGGGATATGAAGGAAAAAAAAAGAATGACCAATGAGGTCCATCTCACCAGCAGCCTGAGATCATAGAGCTGGGGGGGTGTGTGGGATAAAAAGTTTTGAGAACGTGGGCTTGTAGAGAACGATTTCAAAGATTTTGGTGAAATGTGTGTAGAAGATGGGCAAGAAGGGTGCAGTGGGGTGGTGTATTTTGCAGTCATTGTCAGCAATGATAGTAGGGGGTGAGCCCTTGTTTGGGATGATGGTGGATAGGTAAGCCAGCTAGGAGGGTGGTAATGCAAAGAACATATTCATGAAGAATAACAGTCAACTTCTGCCGTTAGTAACAATAACTTTGACAACGATTAGGCGTCAGGCCTATATCAAATATGCATCTTCAAATTAGCACACGGAACGTTAGTATGCTTTCAACATTCTTTTACAACAGGACAAAAGTCAATCAAAAATTAAATACTATTAAAACTAAAAGTAGCATAACAGGAATGTGTATGGGTATCTGATCTGCATTAAAGATGTCTTAGGAGTATAGTGCTATCCGTAACATTTGCACTGGTAATCATGTGTACAATCGATGCATTTTAGGAAATCTAACGTAATCCTAGGGCACAAACATTGGGGAGTTTCGTAAGACCTCTGGTCCTGAGGCATGAGTATAAAAATCTAGAAGTGTGTGTGCCATAAGTTATATGGGAAGTAATGTGATATTCTCTTGAGATATCGATGTCCCACATCCCAGCAGCCAGTAGAGGGTGCTGTGATGTGAGCAATGTATTAGCACAATAGAATATCTATGCCTCTAATCCCAGCTGCCCGTAGAGTGTGCTGTGATGTGAGAGTGTGTTAGGCTTGTAAGATCGTTGGGCAGAGATCCCGAGAGTAAAGCAAGAGGAAAACCCTTGTATATGAACTCAGTATGTGGTACGAGGTCCAATTGTCTTCCCATAGTGTTAGGTATAACAGCATAAAGAACAGAGCAGGTCATTAAGGCACATTGTATACTACCTATATCTCTGTAGGTTGTTCATAACAGTATCAGATCTAGCCTGTCTCGTGTCTGAGGAGTTAAAGAATATGGACATAAGTTGAGGAGCGTGTAGCCAGTGTCCATCAGTGTAACAGCTGGGGGAAATGTAGTGTTCAAGCCTGACAGTCTGTGGCTCAGTGTTCTCCGTTTTCAATGCTTTGTCGTTGTAGAGCAGGCAAACAAACAGGATGTAAATGTTCGGTGGTACAATGTGGGGTATTGTGATCATAGCATTGGGGATATTGTGTGAAGATAGTGAGTCAAATGGATCGGTTTACGGTCGTAGCACGCAAGGACATCAGGGAGCGGCTGTTAAGAATTCGGGTGTTGAATGTATGTTACCTTCGCAGGTTATCCTTGTGTTTAGTGAGAGTCCAGCGGGAATCTCTGGCTTCCAACAGAAAAAAGATACGTAGGGTGAGACCAGGAGGGAGAAGATTGACCGATCCATGCAGACATCACCTGTGGAGACCTGGAGTGTTAGCGATCTCGGCGGGCCCGGCGAGGAAGGGGCGCTGTCATGGGGCTGGATGGCGGATAGCGCGAACCCAGAGAAGAACCGGGTCTAGCGGTGGATGGCGATAGTCTCCTGCGGAAGCTAGAATTGTGTGCGTCCATCGGTTCTTCCACTTGCGGACATCGTTTGGGAGAAGATAAGTCGAATTCTGCATAACAGTTTGGGACTGCAGTGTATGGTATGTCCGAAGTACGACAGAAAGTGTCAAGGTCCTCCGGGACTCTTAGGAGCGCTGAGCGGCCCTGATACGATGCGGAGAGGCCGAAAGGAACTTTCATCGATAACGGATTCCTCTTGTTCTCAGGACTTCCAGTAAGCGGCGTAAGTCCTTGCGATGTCGCAATGTAATCGCTGAGAGGTCTTGATATATGTGGATGGGGTAACCATCGTATTCCAGGAGTGTTTTGTCACAGGCTTTTTGAAGAAGTTCTTCTTTGATGGAGAAATCATTAACATGGCATATAATGTCCCGTGGGGGGGTCTGTGTCTCTCCCTCTGGGGCGAAGGCCCCTGTGTATGCGTTCCATAGTAATCAGCGTCTGTTCAGGGCGGTCCAGGAGATGATTAAAGAGGCCTGTCACAACCGGGAGAATCCTATCCTGATCCACTGATTCAGGTATACCCCTTACCCGTAGATTATGCCTGTTATCGAGATCTTCAACATGGCGTTGAAGATCTCTTAGCTGCATGGTATGATAGTCAACCTTGTAGTGGAGGTTCTTCACTGTTGACTGTTGCTTTGCTGCGTTGTCCTCCACGCGCTCTATCCGTCCTGTGATGGCCTGCAGTTCATGACGCAGATCTGTAATGGCCGAGAACAGCGTGTTTTTGATGTCTGCCGCTACCGTTTGCAGGTCTTGTAAGCTTGGCTGACGGTGAGAGGGCATAGTGGGCTCCAGCGGAGTGAGGCTGTGATCGGTGGGGGTGAGAACGATCTCGGTGTGAGCTGGAGAGGAGGATGTGGTGGGAAGAGGAGTCGCCATTGTTGTCCGCTGTGTCCGAAAAATCTCCGGTATCATTTGGCTCGGGCGGTCGGCGATTTCTCTCGGGGATCGGGATCTACTCTGTGATGCTCCGCGGGAGGAGGTTCCCATAATTGAAGGGTGGATGGCATCAGTAAACCCCGTTAAGTGCGGATTTTAGGCTGTGGTGAGCGGGAGCCGGAGGATCAGGCAGCCATCTTCTCTCAAGGCAAACCACACCCCCCCCCCCCCCCCCGAATATAATATATTCATAAACGAGGCGAGGGTTTATCCCCCCTATCCCCCTCTTTTTTTCTCATATTTAATAGGCAATAACAGAGGTAAAGCACATGCACTTGATATTTTGAATTTTTATATAATCAACTAATAGGGTAAGCTTTCCCCTCACCCCCTTTGCCCCCTTTTTTTTCCTCTCCTTTTCACATAAGTTGATAACATACACAAAGCACAAGCACTGGAAATTTTTTTGAATTATTTTATAATGCATTTATAAACGAGGGTTTACACCCCCCCCCCTCCCATTTTTTTTTCCTTTTCACACATAACAGGTCAATAATATATATAGAGCACTAATATTTGAATAATTTAAATAAAAGTTTTATAACACTTTCATAAAATTGGAGTTTTTGGTTTTACTTTTTTTCATGTGTAATAAGTTAATGACACATATAGAGCACAGCACTTGAAATAAGGTCTTTTCCCTTTCTTTCTATTTTTTTTTTTTCCCCCCTCTCCTTTAGTCAACAATTAATTAAGTATTAAGTCAACAATGTATATAGAGTACAAAATTGGAAATTGTAAATTTTTATAGCACTTTTATAAAACTGGGGCTCTCTCTTTTTTTAGGGTATGGGGGAGGGGGTGTAGCAGAAGCCATCTTTGTTGTTGGCGTGTATATATAAACCAGGATATTGAATATTGTCCTCTGTCTTGGGGAGATAAGTTATGTAAATGTTTATTGTAATAAGAGAAAAATGTTTAAGAATAAATTAAAAAAAAAAAAGTATCCACTGTGTTTGTTCAAAAAGGCGTTGTGCGCTATAACTTTGCAGTAAGATAAGACTGTCCCCATGTGAGATCAGATAGGGGTTTGCTGTGCTGCAAGCACAGACACCAACAACGGTTCCAGGAAAAGCCAGTGAGCAGTCACATTGAGCTGAACAGGCACACTGTTGTCAGTAAAGAAAGGAGAATTGCTGAATATCTGGACTAGACGGTTTCTAATCAGATATTTAGCAATTCCAATAAGGCATAATATAAATTTGTAAAAATAAAGGGCATTTTTACTTTTACAAGGAAATCCACTTTAATAAAATTGAAAGCCAAAATTCAGCTCTGTCTGAACTAAGACTCCAGGGATTTTAACATTCGTCCTGAACCTAGCAGCAGATGATTGAAGAAAATCCCCTGAAGTCTTAAACTAGAAAAGACATCCATCCTCTTTAGGAAACCAAACCCACACTGGGGTAAAGTTAAAGAATATAGCCTTTTGGGGCTGGCTCCTTTCATTATATTTGCTAGTAACCAGTATGAAAACCAAGAGATGTGCGCCCCTAAAAAAAATAATTTTGCATGTAAACCTTTTCAAATGAGAAGGCCAACCTATTAAGTAAAAGCTTTAGAATACATACTTTTTCTCATAGATCTCAGTGAATTTAAATAAAGGTAAGCAGCAAGCTGGGGCATCTTGAAGGATGGAAATGGCTCCAACGCTGTTTAAGATAAAAGAGAAAAAAAAAAAAATCAATAAGGGACAGGAAGGTCAAAAAACAGTAGTAAAGTCTGTGGTGGTGAGCTTTTACTATAGTCTGCAAGTAATCACACCAAACATAGATTATAAAAACTCCTCCCCTATTTTTTACTGTTCGGCAAAATGGAGTCCAGGATCTTGTCACTGCTGCAACCCCAGCCATCAGCATCTCTGCTGTGGTTATACAGTTTCCGAAATCTAGCTCTACTCAGCATGCCCTTAATAGAGCTGAGCTATACATTTCGTGACTCGTTCACCATGCAACATACGCAGCGAGCAAAGTCACCAGGTATCAGGGAAAGGTTTGTTGGCAAGAAATCTTTACTCCCTGGGGACCCTTTGTTACAAAGGGTTCGTTTAGTCCTGCATTAAAAAGAACAGGCAAAATAAACTCACCTCAGTAAAGAGAGAGATTTATTGGCTGCTCCTGTAGCCAGGGACACTTGGATTCTCTTGCTACCAATTTTGTATCTATGCAGATTGTTAACAGCACAGATCGCTTCCTGAAGGTTTTCCATCTGAACTGTGGCTTTCAGCTGATAATCAGTATGAGGACTGAGCTCAAGATGATTTATCTAATCCAAACAAAATGGGGGAAAAAAAAAAAATATAAAAAAGTTAAAATTCTCAGAGAAGAGGTTCTTACACAAAACAGATAAACCAAGGCATACACACTCTTTAACAGTAACAGAAATTAAAAAGATTCTATCCAAATTTCAGAGAAGAAAGAAGAAGAAAGAAGAAAGAAGAAGCCACAAAACCAAAACACACACACACACACACACACACACACACCTTTCCATATCTGGAAAATATGTCACGCAGCGTCTGAAGAAGCTCTTTTCTAGATCTCCTATAATCTAGATTTCCAATGTGTATATCAGCACCATTTGCAAATGGATCAACAGATGAATCTGTGGCATCAGTCTCATTTGAAGTCATAGGTGAAGGATTGGAAAGATTTGGGGACAAACTCCTTAAGAGAGGAAATGGAAGAAAACAAAAAACAAACACCAAATCTATAAATATGTTAGGTATGAATTCTTCCCTCCCTTTTACCAATAAAATAAGTAGGTCTTACCTGGAAGACCAGCCAGATTGACAAACAGGGCTAAGCTGTCTAGTACCAGCAAGCTTACTGAAAGCAGATGGATTACTAATTTGAAAAAGTTTCTCCTTTTTACTACTTTCCACGGAAAAAGAAAGGTTTCCATTGATAGAGCCCTCCCACCTAGATGAGACAGAATTAAAAGAAAATTATTTGGTGGACTCAAAGCTTGCATATCCTAAAACCTAATCAAAAAAAAAAAAAAAAAAGTATAACATTATAATAATATCTATAATATATCTATCCATCTCCCTATATCTATCTCTATTTTATACACACACAGATCTTCAAACTTGTTTGAAATCACTAAGGGACTAAAGCCTTTGAAATGGATAGTTTTTTTTTTCCCAGGCAGAGGTTTAGTCATATTTTTGACAAAACAAAAAAGTTAAAACCATGGAGAAAAAAAAAAAAACAACACCACAAAAGACAAGCACTATATAGAAAATTTCGCTTTTCATATTTAAACATAATACAGTACCTTGAAAACATTAATACCCCTTGAAATTTTCCCAATTATGTCATGTTACAACAAAAAAAACAAATACATTTTTTTGTGGATTTTATGTGATAGACCAACAAAGTGGCACATAATTGTGAAGTTGAAGGAAAAGAATAAATGGTCCTAAAATGTTTTAAAAATAAATCTCAAAAGTGTGGCGTGCCTTTGTATTCAGAGACACACACACACACACACACACCCTGGCTCATAGTTACATCGTTCGTCAGGTTGAAAAAAAGACAAGTCCAACCAAAAAAAAAAAAAATTTACAATCTCATATACACAAACCTACACCCACAGTTGAGCCAGAGGAAGGCAAAAAACTCAGCAAAGCATGCTCCAGTTTGCTACAGCAGGGGAAAAAACTTTAGTTAGACTTACCGGTGATAGTATTAATTCAAGCATTTTAGGACAACACCTTGGAGAGAGAATAGCTCCACCTCTTCAAAGGAAACACTGCATGACAACTGCTCTTTAAATTCAAGATAATAAGTGTAAAATTGATGCGCTTTAAAATGTGATAAATAGTGCACAAAATACCTCTGCTTGAAATTAGCTTAAATACTTAGATCCAAGATGCATATAATAAATTAAATAAATATCTATGGTGCTCATACATGTATAAATATATTAATAATCCCCAGAGTAAATCCACAAACTAGTGATGTGACAGTGAATAAAAAAATATATATAATAACACTGAGTATAAACTGTCCAGGCGGAGATAAATAGTGGGAGAAATTAAAGAAATAAAACAATTCCTTCCCTTAATCCAATTGATTGATTCAATGGGTTAAAACGTTTGTTGCAGGATTTTAGAAATTAATTTTTTAGAAATAATTTTAAAATTAAATATTTAAAAAATTTTTTTTAGAAAATACTTATACACAATAATTTAATGGATATTTATCCTCATCACTACCCTATACATTAAAGCATATCAATGATTTTATATTTTCTATTTTAAAATAAACAACTTTTACGTTTTTTATCTTAGGGATATACATTTGTCTATTTCTAACTATGAAGTGTCTTATAGTAGTGATTATTAGGGTTGCGCTTTTAGCCAAATTATGCATCACAATTCATTTAGTAATTTTTATTCATTTTATTTCCAAATATAGATTTTTTTTTTTTAAACATTATTGCATTGATGAATTAGTGGCGCAACAATGTAGCTATAATATATATTTTTATTTTTTATACTTTTATTGGTGGATGTAGTACTATACTGGCCTATTTAATATGTTGCTAGTAATTACCCAATGTGGATCAATTGTTACTTTACTTGCGGAATTATACTTACGTAGTAGCGATGTTACTTTGTATCCCAGTGTGGAATGTCATGTTATCTGATGTTTAAACATTGAAAGTGTAGTAACATTATTTACCACTGGAGGGAGTTTGTGACCATATTTATATCTACATTTACGTTCTTATTTTTATCTGGAATATCTACTTATATTTTTGTTTTTCCTTATACTAACCTGTGATCATAAATATATGTTGGCCCCTTTTTTTTAACATTTTGTAAACAATTAAATATGGCTTAAATATTTACATGTCATGAGTAGCAGAAAGCAGTATGATGATCCAATGAACACAGCGCTGTCTCCATGGTAATCACAACGCCATAGGACTTAAATACAGAGGCCGTGGCTTCCTGTATTTATCCTTGAGAAAGTCACGTGTCAGTGACGCAACGCGTGGGAGGAGCTTAGGACGTTCAGTGCTGCAATATACCTTGAGCTTAGCAGCAGCGGTTTCTCTATGGGAAACCTCGTCCACAGCGGCTGACTGCAATCTGCATATCTGAATGCTTTCAATCGATCGGGAGTATGTGAGTGTATCTCTTGGTCCTGTTTTGCTTGTGTACTACTACAGAAGTTTACTGCACAATGATCTATCTTTTTTGCTTGTCTTGCAAAAATCTTTACCGAGAGCCGAATCACCAGCGGTATTAAGGCTGAAGTGGGCTGCAAGAAAAACCTAATATCGTGCAACAAACGTTTTAACCCATTGAATCAATCAATTGGATTAAGGGAAGGAATTGTTTTATTTCTTTTATTTCTCCCACTATTTATCTCCGCCTGGACAGTTTATACTCAGTGTTATTATATATATTTTTTTTATTCACCGTCACATCACTAGTTTGTGGATTTACTCTGGGGATTATTAATATATTTATACATGTATGAGCACCATAGATATTTATTTAATTTATTATATGCATCTTGGATCTAAGTATTTAAGCTAATTTCAAGCAGAGTTATTTTGTGCACTATTTATCACATTTTAAAGCGCATCAATTTTACACTTATTATCTTGCATTTGGTTATCTGATCACCTTACATTGATAGCAGCTTTAATTAATTGATTTAATCATAGCACCAATTTTTATCTTTAAGCACATTTCATTTTAGATCACCATTATTTATCCACATCAGCGCTTGGTTTTTATAATCATTTTTTGCCCTTTAACCGCTTGCCGACCGCCGGCTGTCAATTGACAGCCAGGCGGCGCGGCTCTCGTTGCGGGAGGGCGTCATATGACGGCCTCCCATTTAAACAGGGAATGCGCGCGATCGTGCGCGCGCATCCCTGTTCCTGGCGGCGTGTCACGGAGACACCGCTCGCCACCGAGGGGGGTGAACAGCCATTGGACATGGCTGTTAACCACGTGATCGGCCGTGATGAAGTCACGGCCGATCACAAATAGGTCCACCCCATTGTACACGGCGCATGCGCGCGATCGCGCTGCGCGTGCACGTCGGTGACGGAGTGTTCCCGGGAACACTACTCGTCACCGACGCCGGTAAACAGCCATTGGCTGACTGTTTACCCACGTGATCGGCTGTGATCCATTCACAGCCGATCATAAATGTAAACACAGAGCAGTAACTAGCTGTTACCAGCTCTTCACTCCTCACACACCGTTTCCAGTGTGAGGAGAGAAGAGCCAGAAGCAGTGAATTACCGATCTGTGTTCTGTAGTGTCTGCACCAACACCACAACTGTCCCATCGCCCCCCCCAATTGTCATCTGTCACCCAACAGTCACCAGTGTCACCCAATAAAGTGCACCTGTCACATAAGGGACTGCCATCAGTGACCGTCAGCGGTGCACCTGTCACCCGTCACCCATCAGTGACCGCCAGCCGTCACCCATCAGTGACCGCCAGCCGTCACCCATCAGTGACCGCCAGCCGTCACCCATCAGTGACCGCCAGCCGTCACCCATCAGTGACCGCCAGCAGTCACCCGTTACCCATCACCTGTCACCCATCAGTGACCGTCAGCCATCACCGATCACCTGTCATCTTTTAGTGACAGTCACCCATCACCAGTAACTGTCCGTGGCCTGTCACCCATCAGCGACCATCGCCTGTCACACCGTCATCACCGATCAGTGAACGTCAGCTGCCACCCATCGCACAGCCCATCAGTGACCGTCACCTGCCACCTGTCACACTGCTTCATGTCCAAAAGAGTATTCAGCAGTGAGGAGGCGTTCCAGATCCTCTCCATGACCGATGAGAGCAACGGGGAGTTCTCATCAGATTCCAATTTGGATTCTGATTCAAGTTCGGCATTTGAACAAAATAGTGAATCGGCAAATGATTCGGAGGAAGAATGGGTCCCTCCAAAAAGGGCATGGCACTCTGGAAATCAGGATTACATTCCCAGGCCCAGTACCAGCGCTGCCTAAACCAATAGGCCCCAGGAACAAATTCCCAGGCCCAGTACCAGCGCTGCCGCCAGCGTTAGGCCTCGGGAACAAATGCCCAGTACCAGCGCTGCCACCACCAATAGGCCCCAGGAACAAATTCCCAGACGCAGTACCAGTCCTGCCACATCACGCCTGAGTAACAGCACAGGAAATTCCAATCCAACTACTGGAGTGTCACACCCCCCAAGAGCCAGGGCCTCTACATACATGCCAGATGGTCTTGCCAACCCAATATGGCTGCCTTCCAACTCGGCATCGCCAATTATTCCCCCGTTCACAGCACTGCCAGGTGTGTAGACCAACACCCAAAATGTCTCAGAGATTGATTTCTTTCATATGTTTTTGCCCGACACTATGCTGCAATTTATTGTGGATCAGACAAATTTGTATGCCCAGCAATATATTGCCAATCATCCCCAATCATCCTATGCCCATCCTTTTGAGTGGAGAGATCTGAATTTGGAGGAGTTCAAAATGTTTATGGGCCTCACCCTAAACATGGGGACTACAAAAAAAAAAATGAAGGACATGCCTATTGGTCCACCCACCCCATCCACAATATGCCCATTTATTCTGCCCTAATGTCAAGGTCCCGATACAAAATGATAATGCGCTTTCTTCACTTCAGCGACAACACCAAGTGCCCTCCCGACAATCATCCAAATTACCACAAGTTATACAAGATTCGCCCACTGATAAATTTCTTTTCTCAACAATTTGCAGAACTCTATGTCCCCGATCAGAAAATTTGCGTCGATGAGTCCCTGGTACCCTTTTCAGGCCGGCTAGGAATAAAGCAGTATATTCCTAGCAAAAGGGCCAGATACGGAGTAAAGTTATACAAGCTATGTGAGAGAGCCACAGGATATTTGTATGCATTCCGCATATATGAAGGAAAAGTTTCCCAGCTCCAGCCCCCTGAGTGCCCGGCCTACATGGGCACAACTGGAAAGATTGTATGGGACCTGGCATACCCACTTCTAAACAAAGGATATCACATTTACGTTAACAACTTTTACACCAGCCTGCCCCTTTTCAAACACTTATACATCGCAAAAACCCTGGCCTGTGGAACCTCCAGAAAAAATAGAAAGGGCTTCCCACAATCTTTAGGGAACAAAAAGCTGCGAAGGGGGGAAAGAGCTTCATTGAGATGCAACGAAGTGCTGGCCTTGAGGTGGAAGGATAAGAGGGACGTGCACATGATGTCCACCATCCATGAAGACACTGCAATTGTGGTACAAAGAAGACAAGGTCCCATTGAAAAGCCAACATGTGTCCAAGATTATAATCTCTACATGGGAGGGGAGTAGATTTTAACGATCAAATGATTCAGCCCTATTTGTCAATAAGGAGGTCCCGATTCTGGTATAAGAAGGTAGCAATTTATCTCATCCATTTGGCCATTTACAATTCCTACGTAGTCTACACCAAATCCATTGAAAGCCCCGCCCCCTTCCTAAAATTCATAGAAGAAGTTGTCACGTCCCTCATCTATCACCAAAGACCCCCCCAAGAAGACCTTCGCTCTGAGGCTGTCTGCCGACTCCATGAGCGCCACTTCCTCTTCAGCATTCCACCATCTGAAGCAGGCCGAAGACGGCAAAAAAAATGTTGCGTGTGCACCAAAAGAGGATTTAGAAAAGATACCAGCTACCATTGTCCCCAGTGTCCCTCCCAACCTGGCCTTTGCATTGGTGAATGCTTCCAAATTTATCACACATCCATAAAATATTAGCCCATATTTTTAACCATTTCCCCATTTTCACCATCTGTGCTGACCATTTTCCATTCTTTCCCAAATAACCATGCCACTGCCTTCCATGTGAACTGACCCTGGCCTGTTTTTTGACTATGCCTCTGCCTACCGTTTGGACTGCCTCCACGTGAACTGACCCTGGCCTGTTTTATCAACTACTCTACTGCCTACCGCTTGGACTGCTTACATGTGAACCGACCCTGGCCTGTTTTATGGACTATGCTTTTGCCTACCGCTTGGACTGATCTGTTGCCCTGCTACTGTAGTACACAGGGGTCTCACATATGCGAGGGGCTCCAGAATTGTTTTTCCGGTTGGAGAAAACAATTATTTTTGTTTTCTCCGGGTTTCGGAATTAGAGTCTGGAGTCCGGAGGCTTCATAGAGATTTGGGTGGGTCGAAGCCTCTACCCCTGTGCACAGGTCTTAAATGATTGTGGCCCTCAGCCTGCTGCTGACTTACTGCCCCCATGCCTGTCGCAGTACAATAATGTGTGTCTGCAGTTAACAGTGTACCAGGACCAATATTATGGCTGTGCTGGCTGTCTCTGCCTGGACAATTTCTATGGACTGTGCTGTGCCGACTATAGACAATATTCCTGCCTGCTGCCTGGATAGTTAATATTGCTGTCGCTAAGCACCTCCCTGCCTGCTGCCTGGACCAGTGCTCTCCTCTGTGGATACTACTAAAAGCACAGGTAATGCTTTTTTTTTTACCCTTTCTGCAATAGAATTTATTTTGGATTGTAATTCTTGGTATGTGCATGCTACGTGTTAGAAAATATGAAGGGTTTTTAAAAATGATAGGTTGCCAGGAAATTATATGTCATTTATGCTCCTAGAACGCCTGATGGTGCTACTTTGATGTTGGGCCTCTGTATGTGGCCAGGCTGTGTAAAAGTCTCACACATGTGGTATCGCCATAATCAGGAGTAGCAGAATGTATTTTGGGGTGTCATCTTTGCTACGTACATGCTATGTGTTGGAAATATCTGATAAATGGACAACTTTGTGTAAAAAAAAAATACGTTTTCATTTTTTTCCACATTTTCCAAAAACTTCTGGAAAAACATGAACCGTTCAAAAGACTCATTATGCCTCATAGATTATACGTTGGGGTGTTTGCTTTCCAAAATGGGGTCATTTTGGGGGCAATTCCATTGTCCTGGTGCTCCAGGGCCTTCAAAAATGCAATAGGTGGTTGAGAAATGAGATGTGTCATTTATGCTCGTAGATTGCCTGATGGTGCTACTTCAATGT
The DNA here is from genome assembly GCA_037952835.1 of Lithobates septentrionalis. Lineage (NCBI taxonomy): Eukaryota > Metazoa > Chordata > Amphibia > Anura > Ranidae > Lithobates > Lithobates septentrionalis. The sequence continues at coordinate 1,122,491 of JBBDGP010000162.1, read as the reverse complement.
TGGGCCTTTGTATGTGGCCACGCTGTGTAAAAGTCTCACACATGTGGTAACGCTATACTCAGGAGAAGCAGCTGAATGTATTTTGGGGTGCAATTCCACATAGGCCCATGGCCTGTGTGAGCAATATATCATTTAGTGACAACTTTTGGTAAATATATATATATATATTTTTTTTTGTCATTATTCAATCACTTGGGACAAAAAAAATAAATATTCAATGGGTTCAACATGCCTCTCAGCAATTTCCTTGGGGTGTCTACTTTCCAAAATAGGGTCATTTGGGGGGGGTTTGTACTGCCCTGCCATTTTAGCACCTCAAGAAATGACATAGGCAGTCATAAACTAAAAGCTGTGTAAATTACAGAAAATGTACCCTAGTTTGTAGACGCTATAACTTTTGCGCAAACCAATAAATATACGCTTATTGACATTTTTTTTTTACCAAAGACATGTGGCCGAATACATTTTGGCCTAAATGTATGACTAAAATTTAGTTTATTGGATTTTTTTTAACAAAAAGTAGAAAATATTTTTTCAAAATTTTCGGTCTTTTTCCGTTTATAGCGCAAAAAATAAAAGGTGATCAAATACCATCAAAAGAAAGCTCTATTTGTGGGAAGAAAAGGACGCAAATTTCGTTTGGGTACAGCATTGCATGACCGCGCAATTAGCAGTTAAAGCGACGCAGTGCCAAATTGGAAAAAGACCTCTGGTCCTTAGGCAGCATAATGGTCCGGGGCTCAAGTGGTTAATTAAAGATTAATTGGTGGATTGAAACTTAAAGCATGGATAAATATAAAATGATTTGGTTAAATAAATATATGTTACATTATTTGATATATGAGAATCTGCATGCTCAGTATACTGCGTGAGTACAATTGTTTAAGCTGTAGATACCGGAAAGCATATATTGTTGAGCTCAATATAAAATATGGGTATAATTTAAAATTTACATTTTAAATAATTATATAAATTATACCCATATTTTATAATGAACATACACACATACATATACAGACACACACACACGTATTATTTTATTTATCCAGATGTATTGTTAATACTTTTTAATGACCCATGGTTGATTTCTATGCAGATCAAGTGTGTCCTCCAAGTACAGAGATACATATTTGATTAGATAGATTATCACTACATATGACTACCATTTTGTGTGGATAGAACTTTGTATGTTCCCCCCTAGATGGCAGCACTTCAGCGGCACATAAAAGCCCGTATGTGACGCCATCCCACTCAGCACTACAGCCCTCTCCTTTGGTTCCCAGCTGCGCTCCAACGCTCGGTTTGGACCCCGCTCGAGCGCCAAAGATTCCTGCTGGACAGGACGCTGGCTTCACCTGGACTAGCGAGACGTGGTTGCAGCTGACAGCCTGGACGGTGACAGTTCGATCCATTGGACATTCCTGTGCCTTCATTTAGATACCTCAAAATGTGAGTTTCTAATGCACCCTCTTCCATTAAAAAAACTACAGTCTTTACTCAGAGGCGCCTGTGTCCTTTACATGTTTGGAGTGTGGTTTCCACCTCCTTTGCAAGGCTTGCGTGACACAGTAGACTCACTTTCTCAGCATAGAGCTGGTTAGCTTAAAGGACTCCTTATGAACTTGCACCCCATTTAAAATATACCACAGGATGCGCCACTACCCCATGTATTTTTATGCTTCTTTAATAACCTGTTTAAGCCTTCCTAGGGTACTTTTGGAAGCTTTTTCCACTTTGTGACTTCCTCACATTAGGACAAAAAGAGAAAAGATGACTAAGATAATTCGTTACCTCCAAGTACTTCAGGAGGCACCTTCTAATGTCCAGAGTGTGGAAGGATCTTCTCCTGGCCCAGAGGGCATGGAGAAGAAAGTAGGATCTCCTGTGTGCGGTGAAAAACCAAAAAAAAAAAAAAGACACCTTAGGTAGAAAGGCTGGATCTGTCCTCAGCAATATGCTGTCCAGCAGACACCTCATAAAGGGCTCCTTGATTGATAATGCCTGTATTTCGCTAATTATACGTGCAAATGTCATTACAACCAGGAGCATTGTCTTTAGGGTCAGGAATCTTAAAGAGGTCTCTTCTAGTGACTCCAACGGTGACTTTGTGAGTCCCTGAAGAACCAAAGATAAATCCCACTTGGGATAAATTAAGAGGCTTAGGCCTAATTTTTGCCATAGCCTTAAAAAAAAAAAAAAAAAAAAAAATCTGGACTATCAAGGGTTCCCTTGTCTTTTCCAGAAAAACTGAAGGCAGCTACCTGTGTCTTGAGGGTACTTGCTGCTAAACCTTTCTTTCTTAAAGTTCTAGCTGGAACACCAGAAATTGTAACACTTCCAGACTTTGGAATTAATCGCCCTGGTAACGTTCTTTCTACTTGCTAGAAGGGTGTTAAGCTTTTCTGATAGTCCCCTTTTCCTTAGAATTTCTTCCTCAGAAACCAGGTGGTTAGATTGAGGTATGCTGGATCTGGATGAAGAATTTGACCTTGTTCCAGAAGGTCCTACCTGATCGGTAATCTCCAGGGAGGTTTTGCTGAGAGATTCATTAGGGTTGAGAACCAGGGTCTCTTTGGCCAATTGGGAGCAATTACGATTAGATCCACTGACTCTGTTCTGAATTTTGCTAACACTCTTGCTATTAACTTAAACAGGGGGAAGTCCAATTTGTGAGTTAACGCGCCCACACCGAGTGCTTGATCATGTCTCTGGAGAGAGAAGAAATCCAATGTTTTTGCATTTATTTGGTTTGCAAAGAGGTCCACCTGAGGAAGACCAACTTTCGATGAGCGTCTGAAATTTCTTGGTTTAATGACCATTCCGCTTCCCTTCTGCTGAGAAAGTCTGCTAGGGTGTTTTCTGTGCCTTTCAGATGGACTGCGGACAGCGAGGCCAAATTGTCTTCCGCCCAGCTCAGGATTTGGTGAGCTAGTTCCATCAGGGTCTTGCTACTTGTGGCCCCCAGCTTTGTAAGGTATAATACTGCCGTCATGTTGTCCGATAACACCTGGATGTGCTGTTCAGTTAGGACCTGCTGGAAGAAAAGGAGGCTTAGATGGATAGCCTCTAACTCCCTCTAATTTGAGGACCTTCTTGCCTTTGGCTTGTACCATTTGCATTGGGTTGTCTTTTCCTCAAGGTGAGCTCCCCACCCCTATGCGCTCTCATCTGTCATTTATCTCTGAGTTACCGAAAAAGTCCAGGGGAGTCCTTTTGGAGGTGTTCCTCTGGTCTCTCCACCACCAAAGTGACCTTTTGCCTTTGTTCCCATTTTGAACTTTTCCAGAGGTTCCAATTCAGGAGTAATTCTGACTGCAGACGTTGAGCATATAGCCACTGCACCGCTGGGATTGCTGCTGTCAACAGGCCTAGAACTGACATGGCTTCCCTCACTGAAACCTCCAAGTTGATTTGAAGACTTCTCAGAGCTATCTGCATCTTTTCTACCTTCTCTTATGGGAGAAAATTGACAGTTACTTACCGGTAACTGTTTTTCTAGGATATCTTCCAGGACGGCATACCTGAGATGAGAGGCTCCTCCCTACAGGAAACACAATCAATTGACAGCTGTTTTAAGTTCCCACCCTTCCCCTTGATCCTCAGTTTGTAGAGAAGTAACTCCTGAACCTGGTTCACAAGGGAAATCATTCCTCATAGGTACTCACCTTCTAGTGTTCTATCATTTTCCCTCCTCCAACGGGCGGGAAGTAGGCCTGCCGTCCTGGAAGATATCCTAGAAAAACAGTTACCGGTAAGTAACTGTCAATTTTCTCTTAGTCATCTTCCAGGACGGCACACCTGAGAGGATAATCAAGTACCTCAGGCCTACCTTAGGGTGGGACCACTGCAAGACCCTCTTGGCGGACCTTGGTTCTGCAGTGAGTTTTACCTCCACTCCATATGCTTGATGAAGGTATTATAGCTGGATCATGCGGCTGGTCTGCAGGTCTACTCCACCAATGTCCCTGCCTTCTCTGTTTCGGATGCAGGACCTAGGTGGAGTAGGCTCTTAAAGATGGAATCAGAAAACATGTTAAACTTGTAGGTTAGCAATGTTGCCTGTCTCACACATCTAACAACCATGGCCTATTGTGCCTGTAGGTGCTACTTAGAACCCCTAAAGATTACTCAGAGACCTGTGTTGTAAGACAAGGACACTCATTGATCACTAAGAGGGCCTGTCTTAACACTACCCTGTTCAGGGAATTAAAACTGCAAAAAAAGGTGGGCCCCTAACAGACAACCTTTTTTGTTCATTTTTATCTTTACATCAGCAAAGACTAAAGGGAAGCCTACTTAAGGGTAATAGATTAACCGAGGCTTGATCCCTGGGTTTAAGGCATGCCCACTCTGTGGCTTTACTTACGCCTGAGTGCCTACTTCAGGAGAATAAAGTTCATACCAGGAGTATAACACTTATACTGCTACATCTAGTTCTGCCAGAAGGGTGAGATGAAGGCCATGCACCGAGCCGTAACCTATTCGGTCGGGTATACATCTTTATACTTCATCTTCAGGTCATAATACTCCTCTGAACAGAACTTCCCAAGTTCTTACTAAGCAGGGTGATTCTTTATCACCTTCCTCCAGTGTCCTATTACCCTACTGGGCTTCAACCCTAGGAAATGGTTCCAGCATTCCTGAATGCAAGGGGCTGAGGCTTTCTGACATGCGACGTCTGCAGCCAGAACTCCAGGCCCCTCCACGGAAAAGAGGGCTGAAATACAAAAGGTGATACATGCATTATTAATATCACAAATTAAAAAAGATCATAGATTGTGGACCCAGCACAATAGATTTAGACAGAAAGGACACAAGCATAGACAATAATGTGTATCCGAGTGTGGCTAGCTAAACCAACATATCAAATATGGGAGAGACCCCAATCTGAACTTCAATTTAGACAAACAGTCCTCACAGTCTGGTTTTCTGATGTGCAGCCAATATGTAAAAATATTAAGACACACGCAAACCCTCAGCCTTGGTTCACACTGGGACGACTTTTCAGGCGACCTAGTCACCTGACAAGTAGCGTCCTGTTCTGTGCAATGGAACCGTTCTAATCGGCGCGATGCAAGTCGCTCCGATTCAGAAAAAGGTTCCTGTACGACTTTGGGGGCGACTTGCATTGACTTCTATACAGAAGTCGTTTTGCAAGTCGCCGCTGAGTCGTGTCCTGGGTCGCATGAGGCAGTCGCGCTGTAAGTCGTGCGGCCTCAGTGTGAACCGACCCTAAATGCTGCGTTTTTCTGAAGTGCAGCTAGCAGGTCATAACATATATATATATACACACATATATATATATATATATATATATACACACACACACACATACATACATAAAGGACGGGAGTCCTGTTTACAGTGGTGTTTTACTGATGTACAGCAAAACAGGGCCATAAATATAAGACAGAAAGACCCAAACTTCTATGTTGCGTATTTCTGACGAAGCACCAAATACAGTTATAAGATCAATATGGCACACAAGACAATATCTTTTCTGTTATGCAGTTCTGTAGTGCAGTCACATAGAACCAACACAGAAAGGACCCAAGCAACCTGCAGCATTGTGTTTTTCTGAAGTGCAGTAAGGTAAGGGAATCTGAAACAGAAAGCACCAACAAGCTTCAATGTTGAGTATTTCTGCTGTGCAGCCATAAAAACAGACAGCCTTCCTAGCTGCGATCTTTCTGGTGTATTGCAAAGTAAGGCAATAACTCCATGATGTCTATTCTTGCTGTGTAGTAAAACCTCAACCAGAAGGGACAGATAAAACTTAGGGCTCCCACACCTGTGCGACCCAACCTGCAACCGCAAAAAACGCAAGAGAAAAGTCATACACTATGGCTTCCAATGGGGACCATTCGCTGTTTAGGGAGAAACACAATCAAAAACTGAGGATCAAGGGGAAGGGTGGGGACTTAAAACAGCTGTCGATTGATTGTGTTTCCTGTAGGGAGGAGCCTCTCATCTCAGGTGTGCTGTCCTGGAAGATGACTAAGAGAAAAATGCTTTGTTTTAATGAATCTATTTAGTATCCAAAAAGAACCTTAGCTGCTGAGATGGTACAAGGTTCGATTTTTGAAGGTTCAGAAGCCAACCCAAGCAGTTTAGATGTCCCTGGGTTACTTTCAGGTTGACCACTACCAGATCTTTTGATTCTGTGAACAGTAGTAGAAAGGCAGCGCCCTAAATTGAAGGTGCCAAATTTCCTCCCCCCCTTCAAATTTACTGCTAGTCATAGTAATTTGTGATGAAGCTGCAATTGGTATGTGAAGATATGCATCCCTCAGGTCGATGGATGCCATGTAGCAGCTGGGCGTGAGTAAATACTTCACAGAGAAAAGCATGTCCATCTGGAACCTCTTGTACTTTATAGATCGGTTCAGAATCTTAAAGCTCAGAATCAGACGAAATTCTTCCTAGGAGATGCCCGCTACCACATGGCCTTTAAGTTGTTCCAGAAAGCATTCCATGTTTCTGGCTACTACTGTAGAGGCCATTGCCGGCTTTAGGTTAGAGAAGGACAAATCCCAAGCTTAACTCAAGAGTCTGCCATTTTGCATGGCCTCTCAAGATGCCCATGTCCTCAAATGCAAGATCAGTCCATCTTGACACCTGGGAAAAGGTGGCATCAATTTTTGTATTTTTATTCCAAACAAATTAACGCCTCGTCCTCAAAAGGAAACCTTTTAAAGGGCCCTAGGGAAAAAATAAAATAAAAAGTCCTTTCTGGATCCTTTAACTCCTTCCCAATTGTGTCAGCCAGTACTTTATGAACCAGGAAGATTCCGTTTGGCCTCCTCTAGCCCCTGGTACATAATCATGTAACGATAGGGTTTTTTCTCCCGGAATTTCCAGGGTGGTATAGACTGCTTTCAGCAAGTCGCCTGCCTCTTCTAGCATCAGTTTATATCTGGACACTCATTTCCTCCACCCCCTCATCCTCCTGAGTCGATTAAGGGGGGGGACACTCTTCATCCGGAGTCCCTTTCAATTGATCAAGCAGTGGTAGGAAGAAGATTGGACTGGGAGCTCTGTTCTTGGCTGCAACTCTGGCCCTGCTTCTTTATGAAGGAATGTACTGTCCCTAGAGTCTCTACCAATTCATTTCTCACTGAGGAAAAGAGCTCATCATTGCTGGCGACTGCCTCCATCATGAACGCCGCAGCAGCCAACTTGTGTCCTCCTCCCCCTCACTGGAGAGAGCGAAGCCCCTCTGGTTCCCCAGCAGTGCTTCCACCATGACAGAGGAAACACTAAAACTGACTGCATGGTGGAAGCAGCTCAATTTAAAAGGGCGTGGTCACGCAGTGTTTCCTGTAAAGAGGTGAAGCTACGCTTTCTCCAAGGTGCTGTCCTGAAAGGCAAAAGGGAGAAAAATTACTTTCCGATTCCCCGGAGAGGCAATTGGATTTTCTCTGGATTAAACTTTACCTATAAAATGTTAGTACCCAGTTATACTGTGTACATTTAGGAAAGAATCCAGGCCTTTTTTAAAGCATTTGACTGAGCTTGCCAGAACCACCTCTGGAGGGAGTCTATTCCACATTTTCACAGCTCTTACTGTGAAGAAACCTTTCCGTATTTGGAGATGAAATCTCTCTTCCTCTAGACGTAAAGAGTGCCCCCTAGTCCTCTGATGACCTTAAAGTGAATAACTTAACACCAAGTTCACGATATGGAACACTTTTGTATTTGTACATGTTGATCATATCCCCCCTTAATCTCATCTTCTCAAGAGGGAATAGATTCACTTCCTCTAATCTATCCTCATAGCTGAGCTCCTCCATGCCTCTGATCTCTCTCGCTCTCAAGTCCATACCTCTCTTAATACAAAGAACTTTGCTTGCTCTGGAAACGGCAGCTTGGACTCAATACTTTGTAGAACCACCTATCGCTGCAATTAGAGCTGCAAGTCTTTTTGGGGAGGTCTCGATCAGATTTACACATCTGGAGAGTTTAATTTCTACCCATTCTTTGCAAAATAGCTTAAGCTGTCAGATTTGATGGAGTGTCTTAACAGCAATTTTCAAGTCTTGCCACGGATTCTCATTTGGATTCAGGTCCGGACCTTCTAACAAATGAATATGCTTTGATCTAAACCATTCTATTTTAGCTCTAGCTGTATGTTTAGGGTCCTTGCCATGCTGGAAGGTGAACCTTCGCCACAGTCTCAAGTCTTTTGCAGACAACAGATTTTCTTTGAAGACTGCCCTGTATTTGGCTCCATCCATCATCCCATCAACTTTGACCAGAATTTGTACTTATATATGTATATGCTTTATTTCCAGGGATGCATTACAATGTAAAGATGGAACTCCCATGTCCAGCTAATCCATGAGAGATCAATTGAATTTTCTTCAAAGCAATTACGCCAACTATACACAATTATTGAACCCACGATCCCGGCTTGGGCCCGGGTCCCCGACACGGAAAGGCCTCTGTCTCTCTTTTTTCTCAGGGAGACGGAGGCACTCTTAGCAGCACTGATGCGCATGCGCACGACGATCGGTCTCGCGCCTGCGCATATGGTAGTTTTCCATCCTTACCCGCCAGCCTGCTGTCTTTCCGTGTCGGCGGCCTTTGTCAGCGGATGATGCCTTTTGACGCGCTGGCGTCCGCCGCTGCTTAGGCTGAGGAATCGCAGTGGGCGGCCCACGCATCACTCACAGACAGCTGATGATCACCTGGTGTGGCACGCTTTTGCTTACCTACTAATCAGCTGTGTCATTTGCATTTAAGCTTACCCCGCCTTTGAAGTTAATGATTGGCCCATTAACTCCACACCCTGTCCCACACAGGGTACTTATTAACACTCATACACACACTCTCCTCTGCTACACAGCCAAGAGGATCTTGCTTTCCATGTTAGTGTATGCCTATGCTGAGAAACACCAGAAATTAGGTATGTAATTACAACCTCATTTACTATACACATTGATTATTCCTTCTACATACCCCTACACCCCAAGGCATGAACTTGGAGAGCCAAGTGCCCTGCATTTTGCTCTACATACTCATTGCTTGTAAATAGCAAAATATACCTCTGATTTCCTCTTTTCAATTCCAATTTCATAGATGTGTGCTTGGACCGCCTAACATTAGTGGCTCTTGTGAGACCTGGCCGGCCGCCTCTGTGGGGATCCACGCCAAGTCTGGAATGTGTGAAGCACCCCAGATGTTTCCTTTCCTCTCCTGGGTTCCAACCATACAGCTACACTTACTGTTGGCTTTCCACTCAATCAACCTCAATCCTCTGGACTGAAGGAGGTGGGAGTCCATCTCTTGATGCCAGTGTGTGCAACCTTTATGCTGAAGAGACAAGTTTTCTATTGAGTACACCAAAATGTTCATGCCTGTTCAGACTGAGATTTTGTTTTTATCCTTATGCTTTGTTTAAAGTTTAACAGTCTCTTATACTTGGTGACACAATTGTTTTATACTCCATGCTGGTGCTAATCATACTTGTACTCTGTGATACATACCCACATATACATATATATCCCCGTTTTTCTTTTCCCTAGAAATTTATCTAAACTGCTACTTTGAAACTCCTGAAGAAGGAAATATACAGTATAGAAGAAATAAAGCCTTTCTATAGTCCGAAACATGTAGAGTATCACGTGTTGCCGTACCTTCACCCGAGCGAAGAAATTCTTGAATTTCCTGGGTTGTTGCATGACAGCACCTTAGCAGTTTGATTATGTTTGATTACTGTCTTTTCTACCCTTTTTTTTGTTTTGCTATTATAGAATGTTTTGTACACTTTGTAACCAATAAAAATCGTTATTAATTTTAACCAAATTGTATATTTGATTCTCTGCACCAGCCACTTTATCCCTCTGGGGCACACCCTCCTTTTTTGGTTTTCAGTTTAGGTGGATGGCCATGTTTTTGTAGGTTTGCAGTTGTGCCATACTCTTTCCATTTTCAGACGATGGATTGAACAGTGCTCCGTGAGATGTTCAAGGCGTGGGTTTTTTGTTTTAAATAAATAACCTAACCCTACTTTAAACTTCTTCACAACTTTACCCTGACCTCTGGTGTGTTCCTTGACTTCTGAAGGTAATTGGTTCCACTAGATTTTAGTTAGGGGTATCAGAGTAAAGGTGAAATCTTAACAAAAAAAAAAAAAAAAAAAAAAAGAGGACTTTCAAGGCACACAGGTATGTTAACTATAAACGGTAAAATGGTTTTTATTTTTTAGGTATGGTCTACAAAGAATAAGAACAATTGATATAAGTAGCTACATAAAAGAAAAAATATATATCGACATACAATTAATATTTTCTACCCTACAAACAACCAGGACACCACTTCATGTGATACAAAGATGCATCCAAAAACAAGTGGGGAACAAATTCCCAAGCAGGTGTAAGTAAGCAGGTTGTGGGTCGAATTGAAGGTCTGGGTAGATGTATTCTTAAAAGCTTGACATGTTGCGTGTATGAAAAAAGCTGCTTCAGGAGCCAAGAAAGCTTCTGCTGGGTATACAAAAAAGTACATCAATAAATCTATTACAACCCCTGGCAAAAATGATGGAATCGCCAGTCCCTGATGATGTTCCTTCAGTTGTTTATTGTTGTAGAAAAAAAAAAGCAGATCAGACCTGGCCAAAAATTAAAGGCATTTCAAATGGCAACTTTATGGCTTTAAGAAACAATAAAAGAAATCAAGAAAAATAATTGTGGTGGCCAGTAACAGTTAGATTTATAGAACAAGCACAGGGAATTATGGAATCACTCAATTCTGAGGAAAAAAATATGGAATCATGAAAAACAAACAAAATAACACTCCAACACACCAGTAGTACTTTGTTGCACCACCTCTGGCTTTTATAACTGCTTGCAGTCTGAGGCATTGACTTAATGAGTGATAAACAGTACTCTTCATCAATCTGGCTCCAGCCTTCTGATTGCTGTTGCCAAATCATCTTTGCAGGTTGGAGCCTTGTCATGGGCCATTTTCTTTAACTTCCACCACAGATTTTCAATTGGATTGAGATCCGGACTGTTTGCAGGCCATGGCATTGACCTTATGTGTCTTTCTTCAAGGAATTTTTTCACATTTTTTGCTTTATGGCAAGATGCATCATCATCTTGATAAATGACTTCATCATCCCCAAACATCCTTTCAAAAGATGGGATACGAAAAGTGTCCAAAATTTCAATGTAAACCTGTGCATTTATTGAAGATTTAATGACAGCCATCTCCCCAGTGCCTTTACCTGACATGCAGCCCCATATCATAATTGGCTGTGGAAATGTGCATGTTTTCTTCAGTTGTCTGCATAAATCTCATTGGAACGGCACCAAACAAAGGTTCCAGCATCATCACCTTGCCCAATGCAGATTCGAGATTCATCACTGAATGACTTTCATCCAATCATCCACAGTCCACGATTGCCTTTCCTTAGCCCATTGTAACCTTGTTTTTTTGTGTTTAGGTGTTAGAGATGGCCTTCTTTTAGCTTTTCTGTATGTAAATCCCATTTCCTTTAGGCGGTTTCTTACAGTTCGGTCACAGATGTTGACTCCAGTTTCCTCCCATTTGTTTTGTTGTACATTTTCTTTTTTCAAGGTATATTGCTTTAAGTTTTCTGTCTTGACGCTTTGATGTCTTCCTTTGTCTACCAGTATGCTTGCCTTTAACCACCTTCCCATGTTTGTATTTGGTCCATGTTTTAGCCAACTGATCAACATCTTGTGCAACACTGCGTGATGATTTACCCTCTTTAAGGAGTTTGATAATCCTCTCCATTTTTTTTCAATTGACATCTCTGGTGTTGGAGCCATGCTTCATGTCAGTCCACTTGTTGCAACAGCTCTCCAAGGTGTGATCACTCCTTTTTACCTACATACTAACAAGCAGATTTAATCTGATGCAGGTGTTAGTGTTTGTAATGAAAATTTACAGGGTGATTCCATAATATTTTCCTCAGAATTGTGTGATTCCATAATTTATTCCCTGTGCTTGTTCTATAAATCTAACTGGTACTGGCCACCACAATTATTTTTCTTGATTTCTTTTAGTGTTTCTTAAAGCCAGAAAGTTGCCATTTGAAATGCCTTTAGTTTTTGGCCATGCCTGTGATCTGCTTTTTTTCTACAACAATAAACAACTGAAGGAACATCATCAGGGACTGGTGAATCCATCATTTTTGCCAGGGGTTGTATATATCAATATATAAACACAAAACATATTGAAAATAAAATACAAAAACATCACTTTGATAATAGATGCAAACTTTTGCTCCAGCCAAGTATGGTGGCCGCATGGAAACCCCATAAAGTAAACTGGTCACTTGGAGGGAGAACGGCAAAGCTAGGTAGCTGAGGGACCTAATATATCATAGTACAGGAGTTAACTTATATATTTATAAAGAAGGCTTAATACAGTATAAACCGTATATTCCCCAAAGTAATAATATAAAGGGGACCAAATGGTCTCAGACAAAACATTCCAGAGGTAATAATTGTTTGAGGAAAAAACAGTTGGGGCTACACAAAAAATATTGAATTAGAGGTAATATAGGGGAGGGAAACCTAATGCATAAATATAGAAAATGGTATATAGCAATAGAAACCAAGAAAAACACAGCTTACCATGTAGTAGTCAAACATGATGAAAAAGGAGATAAATATAGTATCTCAGCTGATAGACAAAAAATCTGATTGTGAAAAACCAGCAGTGTAGAAAAACACTGTAGAGGCACCATATGTAGCCAGGTATCTCAAGTTGGGGATAAACATATATACGTTTTCATATAGAGAATTTCCTGAGTAGCAATGAATTAATGTCTTGAAGGGGTAAGAACCTATAAGATATAAAAAAAAAAAAAAACCCACGGAGAGGAAAAAAAAAAAAAAATTATATATTAACCACTTTGGCCCCGGACCATTATGCTGCCTAAGGACCAGAGGTCTTTTTCCAATTTGGCACTGCGTCGCTTTAACTGCTAATTGCGGTCATGCAATGCTGTACCCAAGCGAAATTTGCGTCCTTTTCTTCCCACAAATAGAGCTTTCTTTTGATGGTATTTGATCACCTCTGCCGTTTTTATTTTTTGCGCTATAAACGGAAAAAGACCGAAAATTTTGAAAAAAAATGAAATTTTCTTTCCGTGAAAAACTGATAAACTCAATTTTAGTCATACATTTAGGCCAAAATGTATTCGGCCACATGTCTTTGGTAAAAAAAATGTCAATAAGCGTATATTTATTGGTTTGCGCAAAAGTTATAGCGTCTACAAACTAGGGTACATTTTCTGGAATTTACACAGCTTTTAGTTTATGACTGCCTATGTCATTTCTTGAGGTGCTAAAATGGCAGGGCAGTACAAACCCCACCCAAATGACCCCATTTTGGAAAGTAGACACCCCAAGGAAATTGCTGAGAGGCATGTTGAACCGATTGAATATTTTTTTTGTCCCAAGTGATTGAATAATGACAAAAAAAAAAAAATTTACAAAAAGTTGTCACTAAATGATATATTGCTCAAACATGCCATGGGGATATGTGAAATTACACCCCAAAATAAATTATGTTGCTTCTCCTGAGTACGGGGATACCACATGTGAGACTTTTTGGGAGCCTAGCCGCGTACGGGACCCTGAAAACCAATCACCGCCTTCAGGATTTCTAAGGGCGTAAATTTTTGATTTCACTCTTCACTGCCTATCAGTTTCGGAGGCCATGGAATGCCCAGATGGCACAACCCCCCCCCCCCCCAAATGACCCCATTTTGGAAAGTAGACACCCCAAGCTATTTGCTGAGAGGCAAGGTGAGTATTTTGCAGCTCTCATTTGTTTTTGAAAATGAAGACAGACAAGAAAAATGTATTTTTTTTTCTTTTTTCAATTTTCAAAAGTTTGTGACAAAAAGTGAGGTCTGCAAAATACTCACTATATCTCTCAGCAAATAGCTTGAGGTGTCTATTTTCCAAAATGGGGTCATTTGGGGGGGGGGGGGGTTGTGCCATCTGGGCATTCCATGGCCTCCGAAACTGTGATAGGCAGTGAAGAGTGAAATCAAAAATTTACGCCCTTAGAAATCCTGAAGGCGGTGCTTGGTTTTCGGGGTCCCGTACGCGGCTAGGCTCCCAAAAAGTCTCACACATGTGGTATCCCTGTACTCAGGAGAAGCAACAGAACGTATTTTGAGGTGTAATTTCACATATTCCCATGGCATGTTTGAGCAATATATCATTTAGTGACAACTTTGTTCCAAAAAAAAAAAAAATTGTCTTTTTCCCGCAACTTGTGTCACAATATAAAATATTCCAAGGACTCGACATGCCTCTCAGCAAATAGCTTGGGGTGTCTACTTTCCAAAATGGGGTCATTTGGGGGGGTTTTGAACTGTCCTGGCATTTTATGCACAACATTTAGAAGCTTATGTCACACATCACCCACTCTTCTAACCACTTGAAGACAAAGCCCTTTCTGACACTTTGTTTACATGAAAAAATAATTTTTTTTTGCAAGAAAATTACTTTGAACCCCCAAACATTATATATTTTTTTAAAGCAAATGCCCTACAGATTAAAATGGTGGGTGTTTCATTTTTTTTTTCACACAGTAATTGCGCAGCGATTTTTCAAACGCATTTTTTGGGGAAAAACACACTTTTAAATTTTAATGCACTAAAACACACTATATTGCCCAAATGTTTGATGAAATAAAAAAGATGATCTTAGGCCGAGTACATGGATACCAAACATGACATGCTTTAAAATTGTGCACAAACGTGCAGTGGCGACAAACTAAATACATTTTTAAAAGCCTTTAAAAGACTTTACAGGTTACCACTTTAGATTTACAGAGGAGGTCTACTGCTAAAATTACTGCCCTCGATCTGACCTTTGCGGTGATACCTCACATGCATGGTGCAATTGCTGTTTACATTTGACGCCAGACCGACGCTTGCGTACGCCTTTGCGCGAGAGCAGGGGGGGACAGGGGTGCTTTTTTTTTTTCTTCTTTATAATTTTTTTTATTTTTTATCTTATTTTTAAACTGTTCCTTTCATTTTTATGTTTTTTAATCATTTTTATTGTTCTCAGGGAATGTAAATATCCCCTATGACAGCAATAGGTAGTGACAGGTACTCTTTTTTTAAAAAAATTGGGGTCTATTAGACCCTAGATCTCTCCTCTGCCCTCAAAGCATCTGACCACACCAAGGTTGGTGTGATAAAATGCTTTCCCAATGGCGCCGTTTACATCCGGCGAAATCTAAGTCATGAAATGCTCGTAGCTTCCGGTTCCTTAGGCCATAGAGATGTTTGGAGCCACTCTGGTCTCTGATCAGCTCTATGGTCAGCTGGCTGAATCACCGGTTGCATTTTTCAGGTTCCCTGTTGGGACAGGAGAGCCAGAGAAAAACATGGAAGATGGTGGGGGGGGGGGGGGGCATTCCTTCCCACTGCTTGCAAAAGCAGTCTAGAGGCTAATTAGCCACTAGGATTGCTTTTACGTGAAAGCCGACCGCTGGCTGAAAAGAATGATACCAAGATGATACCTATACCTGCAGGCATCATTCTGGTATAACCACTCAAAGTCCAGCAACATACCAGTACGTTGCTGGTCCTTGTTGGGCATATATTGTAAACTTTTTTTTCATGCAGCCTCTGGGCTGAACGAAAAAAAGATATTGATCGGTGGGTATGCCCACCATTAGAATACCTCCCTTCATCCACCCACTTCTAATGATGGGCATACATGCACCATTTATGTATGCCGAAGCATGGGGGCATCCTCCCGCAAAAGGCAGGAGCAAATTGCTCCTCCACCCACTGCTGCCCCCACGCTTCGGCATATATGCTGAAGTATGTAACTGTGGTGGTGAAAACACCTCCGACAGCGCTGGAGTCACGGCTTTATATATTATGGGAGCAAACGCTGATGCTTTCAAGATAAATAAATCCGCGCTTCAACTGAATGGCGTACCTGCTAAGCAAATGATGGTTAACAATAAAACAAAGTAACATTACAGTATAACAGTAAAATTGACCATACCTGCAAAGCAAATACAAAAAAAGCATAGTAAAAAATAAAACATTTAACGCAACCTGTGCCTAAAATATACATATGCCGAAGCATGGGGGCATCCTCCCACAAAAGGCAGGAGCAAATCGCTCCTCCACCCACTGCTGCCCCCACGCTTCGGCCTATATGCTGAAGTATGTAACTGTGGTGGTGAAAACACCTCCGACAGCGCTGGAGTCACAGCTTTATATATCGTGGGAGCAAAAGCTGTTGCTGTCAAGATAAATAAATCCGCTCTGCAGCTGAATGGCATACCTGAAAACAATAAAATGGTTACCAACAAAACACAGTAAACAGTAAGGTATAAAAAAAATTGCATATCTGAAAAGCAAACATGGTAAAACAATAATAAAACATTGCAGAATAGAATACAGTAAAAAAGAGCAGAACAATAGAGAGTGAATAGAGAGAGAGAGAGAGAGAGAATAAAACAACTATTTTTGTTTTTTTTATTTTATTTTTTTTTGTGTTTTTATTTTTTCCACTTTTTTTAGTAACTTATCTTTTATAACTGGTAACAGGTTTGGGTCTCAAAATGCGATGGCATCTTGGGAGACCCTGTGAAAGTGTGTCCTAGTCTGTGCAGTGCTGTACCCTATGCTAATACTCCACTAGTGAATGGTAGCGTTCAAAACATTCACCCATGCAAAGACCAGGATTGCCAGGACAGGAGGGACAATAACACCGGGTGTCACGCCTAAATCCGCGCTTGCTGCAGACACGACATCTTTTTTGGGGGGCTTTTTGGGTAGGGGTACTCGGGAGGGCATAAGGAAAATGCCTCTCATGCAGCCGGCTTACTGCATTTGGTTGGGGATGGTGAGGTGGAGCACCGTCTGGATACAGAAGGGCTCTGACGATCTCTTCCTGGAATGTAAGGAAGGATCCAGTCCGTCCTGAAGCTCTGTATAGCACGAGTGTTCAGCAAAGCCAATTGAAATAAATGGAAATTTTTTGTACCAGCGTCTGGCCTTACGGGCAACTAGGTACGGCGCCAACAACTGGTCGTTGAGGTCCACCCCTCCTATATTAAGGTTATATTCGTGGACACAGAGGGGTTTCTCCACAACACCAGTCGCCGTAGTAATTTGGGTCGTCGTGTCTGCATGAAGGGAGGTGAGAACGAAAACATTCTTCTTATCCCTCCACTTCATAGCGAGCAAGTTATTACACTTCAAGCAGGCTCTCTCCCCCAGCCTAAGACGGGAATCTACAAGCCGCTGGGGAAACCCCCGGCGATTAGGTCGCACGGTGCCACATGCTCCAATCTGCTGATCAAACAAGTGACTAAAAAGTGGCACGCTCGTGTAATAATTGTCCACGTACAAGTGGTACCCCTTTCCGAATAAGGGTGACACAAAGTCCCACACTATCTTGCCAGCGCTTCCTACGTAGTCAGGGCAGTTTGTCGGCTCTACGTGACTATCTTTGCCCTCGTAAACCATAAAGCTACATGTATAGCCTGTGGCTCTGTCACAGAGCTTATACATCTTGACCCCGTATCTGGCACGCTTGCTGGGAAGGTAGTTTGAATGACAAGCGGCCAGAAAATTTAATCAGGGACTCATCAACGCAGACAACTTGATGGGGAGTAAACAAGTCTGCAAAACGTTGGTTGAAGTGGTTTACGAGGGTCCGAATTTTGTAGAGCCGATCGTATCCAAGGTCTCCACGAGGACGAGAGAGTTCATAGTCGTTGATGTGCATGAACCGCAAAATCTGCTTGTATCGTGCCCTGGCCATGGAGGCAGAGCACACGGGCGCATGGTAAATTGGGTCAGTGGACCAATATGACCGCAACTTACTCTTTTTAGCCCATGTTGAGGGAAAGGCCCAGAAACAGCTTAAATTCGGAGACCGTAATTGGTCTCCAATCTCTGGCAAGGGAGGACTGGGGATTAGCGGCGATGTGTTGACCAGCGTATAAATTGCTTTAGTCCACAATAGATCTATAGAGATCTTCGGTGAAAAACAGCGAATATAAATCCAGTAGCGTAAAATCAACTGTTTCCACCTGAATTCCGGGTTGGCCAGTGAATGGGGGGAAGTACGGGTGCTGCAGAAGTGGTGGGTACCCAATTCGGATTGGCGAATGCAGCAGGAAGGGCACTATGGGCACAACGGGCCTGTGTTCATCTTCTTGGTGGCAGCGGGACACTACTTGTGCTTGCCATGTCGCAAGCTTGAACTGCACTTATGGGACTCGCCACGTCACCACGTGATACTGCAGTGCTGGATGTACGACCAGGGTGTACTAGGCCGCTGGTGCTTGCCAGTTCACCAGAAGGAATAGCGGCACTAGTACTTCTCTGCTCCATACAAGAGTCCTGCGGTTCTTGCACTTCAAGGACAGAAGAAGAAGATTGGGGTCTGGTACGCCTGACCTTAGCAGGGACCACAACTCCGTCGTCAGAGCTATCTGTCATGCTCAGAAACGTGTAGGCCTCTTCATTAGTGTACCTTCGATTTGCCATTTTGGGCTCTAAATTTAGGGGTACACTAGTGAGACTCACAGGCAAAAAAGCTCCTGACTGTCAGCGACTGTATCAAAACGCTACCAAAAAACTGTTAACGATCGCAGGGATCACACCTGACTCTGCGAACGCTGCAGTTATGTGTGCTTAGTGTTTTGTAGGTGTCAGTGATCGATCGATACTGCACTTGGGTGGGCTGGGCCGAGGGGCAAAACGCATGTGCTAGCAGGTATCTGGGCTGATCCCGCTAACACTGCGTTTATGGGAACCCTAAACTGCTGGGGAGTATAGATCTGATCGGATCAGATATCGATCCGCTCAGATACTATAGCACTAAGGGAGGTGTATGCTGCGTGCGTGGGTTTTAGCGATACTGGCGCTAACCTGACGCTGCCTGGGACGACGCAGACTTTATCTGACCCTAAAAACGTAACTTATATCACTGCCGGGCAATTAGGGGGTTAAACTTTTATAAGGTAATAAACGGCGGGTGCCCTAAAACTATAATAAACTACAAAAAAACAAACTAACCAGCGTCACCCGTAACACTTATACGGTGATCGCTGGTGAAAGGGTTAACTAGGGGGCAATCAGGGGGTTAAAACCTTTATTAGGTAGTATATGGGGGCCCCTGTCGCTATAAAACACTGACAGCGAACCTATATACTTACCTCCTTAACTAGCGTCACCTGTGTCACTAATACAGCGATCAGACAAACGATCGCTTAGCGACACTGGCAACGGAGGGTGATCAAGGGGTTAACCTTTATTAGGGGGGGTTAGGGGGGTACCCTGGACCTAAAGGGGGCTAACCTAACTGCCCTAACACTTATAACTTTCACAAACTGACACCAATGCAAAAAAAAAAAACTGCTATTGGTGTCAGTGTGACAGGGGGTACAGGGGGGTGATCGGGGGGTAACAAGTGTGCCTGGTGTGTTCTACTGTTAGTTTAGTGTTGTGCAGACTTACTTGAGGTCTTCTCTCCTTGGCGCCGGATCGAAAAGACCGGCTCGAGGAGGGATGACATCACTTCCTCTCCCTCTGTGTACATTACAGAGGGAAAGGAAGCGTTTTCATTCGCCGGGAGCGATCGGGAGGGGGTGGCCACAAATGGATGGCCTCCCCCTCACCTCTCATTGCCCGGGAAGACATGGCGACCGCCTATCGGACCCCGCACCCGCGGAAGGCAGATCACGTATATCTACATGATTTTGCCTGTCCGTGCCACCTTGCCGACGTATATCGGCGTGAGGCGGTCGTCAAATGGTTAATTTAAATCTATCTATATCTCTATATAGTTTTGGAAGCACTATTAAGTGATAACCAATGTCCCTCAATGGGGGTCAGAGTGTGTAATAAAATAACAGTAATCGCTTACCTAAAGCCTAATTCAGGAGGGCTATAACTTGAGGTGCAACTCAGTGGTTAGTCAGCATCTTCTGACAATACAGGCTGAGCTGTGTATGTTTATAGGTCCCCTCCATAGGAAATGCGGCAAGTCCGTACGGAAGTGGCGCACGCCGGTCCGAACGCTGGCTACCGCGCATGCCCCGAGTTATGCCGCTGACGCGGCAGCGCTCGGCCAATGCGGTGGTAGCAGAGGAGGGGACTCGAGAGAGCCAAGAAGGCGCCCCGTGTCCCCATCAATCGCAGCACATCTGGCCAGAGGAGAGGAAAGGATGTGCGGCGATGTGCGATCAAACTAGCCAGCCAAAGGCCATAGAGCCAGCCAAGCGATCAGGACCAGTGGAAAAAAAACAGGAGACCATGAACAAGGAAGGAGCAAATAAACATACAATATAATTACCAAGGCAAATAAGAACGGATATACTTACGAACATTCAATAATAATACATTATACAAGTATCCACATATATAGTTTCATAGAGTTGATAAAATTTATAAAACAGGGAAAATCTTATTAATGAATACATTTATTCATCGTTAGTTTTCATTTATTTGGCATAGGGATAGGACTAGGAATTGATTCACTATTATTACATAGTTCATTTTGACTGTGATGTCGATTAAGTAGAACGGGTCAACTGTCAAACTGTTAACTGACTAGAACAGGAAAACCGGCAAAGATGGTAAGAAAAAGGAGGGGGGGCAAAACAAACCGGTAATAAAGGAAATATTGGAAAGGTATGGAGTTATCAATGTCTTTCCCTAGGTGAAGCTACCACAAATTCTAGAGTGTTTATATAGTATTTAATGATCAAATTGGATAGAGTAACATGCATCTAATAGGGGGGGATTTTTAGAGAAAGGGTTTGTAAGACAGACTCAATGAGACCCGGCGCTCGAGTAGCGTTCAGGCGGTCTATCCATAGAGTCTCTTTGTAAAATAAGCTTGTCCCACTCGCCCCCTCTGGGGCTTTTAGGGACGATGGCCAGAACAACAAACGAGACAGAGGAAGTGTTGAAACGATTATAAAAGTCGGTGTCAGCTGACGGGAGTAAGCATTTTGCCGTTCCCCAAGTAGAAGGTCGTTAATCCTCTGTCTGTTGTCTGGCCGTCTTCCCCACATTTGCACACCATTAGGTATACCACGCCTTGCGTGCAGCCTGTGGCGGAGAATTTAGGGTAGTAAACCTTACCGTTGGGAAGTAGGACTCGATGTCCAGGTAATACCCATGGACAAAATGTACAGTTACCACAATGTGATGTCCCTGAAGGCAATATGGGTACAGATGCGTTATGACTGGAAACAAGTCTGAATACGATTTCCAGATGCGTACTGATGTATTTTTTTAAGATGGGATCTTCCTGTAGGAGATGCCAGTGTGTACCCATACTTCTCCTAATATTCTCATGGTGTGATGAGAATTTGGTTTTTAGTTTGACAGAAAAAACCTACTGTCAAACTGATCACCAAATTCTCATCAGACCAGGAGGATGTTAGGAAAATTATGGGTACACACCGGCATCTCCTACAGGAAGATCCCATCTTTAAAAAATACATCAGTACGCATCTGGAAATCATATTCAGACGCGCCGATTCCCTTAGAGATAAACTTGTATCCAGTCATTACACCGCATATACAGTGGGGATGGAAAGTATTCAGACCCCCTTACATTTTTCACTCTGTTATACTGCAGCCACTCATTAATGTACAAACAGCACCCCATATTGACAGAAAAACACAGAATTGTTGACATTTTTGCACATATTAAAAAAATAAAAACTGAAATATCACATGGTCCCAAGTATTCAGACCCTTTGCTGTGACACTCATATATTTAACTCAGGTGCTGTCCATTTCTTCTGATCATCCTTGAGATGGTTCTACACCTTCATTTGAGTCCAGCTGTATTTGAATATACTGATTGGACTTGATTAGGAAAGCCACACAACTGTCTATATAAGACCTTACAGCTCACAGTGCATGTCAGAGCAAATGAGAATCATGAGGTCAAAGGAACTGCCTGAAGAGCTCAGAGACATAATTGTGGCAAGACACAGATCTGGCCAAGGTTACAAAAAATTTCTGCTGCACTTAAGGTTCCTAAGAGCACAGTGACCTCCATAATCCTTAAATGGAAGACGTTTGGGAGGACCAGAATCCTTCCTAGAGCTGGCCATCTGGCCAAACTGAGCTATCGGGGGAGAAGAGCCTTGGTGAGAGAGGTAAAGAACAACCCAAAAGATCACTGTGGCTGAGCTCCAGAGATGCAGTCGGGAGAGGAGAGAAAGTTGTAGAAAGTCAACCATCACTGCAGCCCTCCACCAGTTGGGGCTTTATGGCAGAGTGGCCCAAAGGAAGCCTCTCCTCAGTGCAAGACACATGAAAGCCCTCATGGAGTTTGCTAAAAAAAAAAAAAAAAAAAAAAAAAACACCTGAAGGACTCCAAGATGGTGAGAAATGAGATTCTCTGGTCTAATGAGACCAAGATAGAACTTTAAGGCCTTAATTCTAAGCGGTATGTGTGGAGAAAACCAGACACTGCTCCTCACCTGTCCAATACAGTCCCAACAGTGAAGCATGGTGGTGGGAGCATCATGCTGTGGGGGTGTTTTTCAGCTGCAGGGACAGGACGACTGGTTGCAATCGAAGGGAAAGATGAATGCGGCCAAGTACACGGATATCCTGGATGAAAACCTTCTCCAGAGGGCTCAGGACCTCAAACTGGGCGGAAGGTTTACCTTCCAACAAGACAATGACCCTAAGCACTGTAAGATTGGGGTATCAGACTCAAACGGTAGGTGCGCTGTCAGTGAGTACTCCAGTACAAAAACTATTTTTAAGGGCCTGGTAGCCCACTTTTATTTAAAAACACGGAAAAGTTCAAAGACATCAGTAGCCCTCGCAGGGGGTTCCACCATTACTGTATCTTGCACACTCAATACTTTAGCCTCCTGGCGTACATTCTTGCCATATGGCTGATTCAGGCCTTTAGCCTAGGCCTTAGGACTGCTCCTCAGACCCAAAAGAGTTTCCTAGAGTGAAGCTCTCTCCTAGCTTACTCCTGCTGCTTACTACTTGCTGCTCTGTCACCAAGTACGTCTGCCTCCTGCAGACATGCATACCCTGGTTGCCTCCTGCAGCTTCTGACTCCTCTCAGAGGAATGGGAGTCCACCTGACTCCCATGCACAGACTTCCTGTCTGTTGGGTGGAACCCTGAGCCATAGCCAGGTCACAATTAAATAGCCCAGCACACAGCTGTGCAATCAGCGTGCCTTTCTCTCCAAAATCTGGCGTAAACCAGCAATCTTCCAGGTAGCACAGGGTCCTACTGCCACAGCACACAGCGAAAACAACGAAGGAGTGGCTAAACAACAACTCCGTGACGGTTCTTGAATGGCCCATCCAGAGCCGTGACTTAAACCCAATTGAGCATCTCTGGAGAGACCTAAAAATGGCTGTCCACCAAAATTTACCATCCAACCTGACAGAACTGGAGAGGATCTGCAAGGAGGAATGGCAGAGGATCCCCAAATCCAGGTGTGAAAAACTTGTTGCATCTTTCCCAAAAAGACTCATTGCTATTAGATCAAAAGGGTGCTTCTACTAAATACTGAGCAAAGGGTCTGAATACTTAGGACCATGTGATATTTCAGTTTTTCTTTTTTAATAAATCTGCAAAAAATTCTACAATCCTGTGTTTTTCTGTTAATATGGGGTGCTGTGTGTACATTAAAGTGGATGTAAACCCAATTTTTTTTTTTTTTTATCATACTGTAGAGTATAAGATTTCCTATCCTTTGAGCCCAGTCTTGCCACACAAAGTTAATCTATCTCTGAGCAATCCTCTTATTGTTCAGTGAGAAAAAATCTTGACAAACTGAGAAAAAAACTTTGTCAAATCCTCCCCCTTGCTGTGAGTGACAGGTGATTTACATCTCGTGCACTAGCCGAAGACACTCCTTTCTTCAGCATCTCTGCAAGGATTGGCTGTTCCACACCTCAGCATGATTTGGCATGCTGAAGTCATGTGGTTACTTTCGTGTCTTTTCACTGGATGCTAGAGATCATAGCAGAAGTTCAGCGTTAGAAATACACAGGAAAACATGCATATTGACAAGGAGTGTAGAGGTGGGCGGGGAGTCTACTGACATGACTCCACCCACCGAGCTCCAGACAACAGACCCACCCACAGAATATGCAGTTTTTCGGGTCTAATAACAGACAGAGGGGAGACATTTGACAGGTAAATATACATGCAGGAGGCATGTATATCCTTATAGATAACCCCTATGGCAGTAGTTTAGAAAGGATGACATTGGATTTACATCCACTTTAATGAGGTAAAATGAAAAAAAAAAAACTTAAATTATTTTAGCAAATGGCTGCACTATAACAAAGAATGAAAAATTTAAGGGGGTCTGAATACTTTCCGTCCCCACTGTAACTCATCTGTACCCAAATTACCTTTAAGGACATCACGTTCTGGTAACTGTACATTTTGTCCATGGGTATTACCTGGACATCGAGTCCTACTTCCCAACGGTGAGGTTTACTACCCTAAATTCTCTGCCACATGCTGCACGCAAGGCGTGGTATACCTAAAGGTGTGCAAATGTGGGGCTTTTTATGTGGGGAAGACGGCCAGACAACTGAGACAGAGGATTAACGACCACTTATACTACTGGGGGAACGGCAAATGCTTACTCCCATCAGCCGACACAGACTTTTATCATCGTTTCGACACTTCCTCTGTCTCGTTTGTTGTTCTGGCCGTCGTCCCTAAAAGCCCCAGAGGGGGCGAGTGGGACAAGCCTATTTTACAAAAAGACTATGGATAGAGCGCCTGAATGCTACTCGAGCGCCGGGTTTCAATGAGTCTCAGTTTTACAGACCCTTTCTCTAAAAATCCCCCCCTATTAGATGTATTTTACTCTATCCAATTTGATCATTAAATACAATATAAACACTCTAGAATTTGTGGTAGCTTCACCTAGGAAAAGACATTGATAACTCCATACGTTTCCAATATTCCCTTTATTACTGGTTTGTTTTGCCCCCCCTCCTTTTCTTACCATCTTTGACAGTTGACCTGTTCTACTTAATTGACATCATAGTCAAAATGAACAATGTAATAATAGTGAATCAATTCCTAGTCATATCCTTATGCCAAATAAATTAAAACTAACTATGAATAAGTTTATAAGGTTTTCCCCGTTTTATAAATTTTATCATCAACTCTATTAAACTATATATGTGGATACTTGTATAATGTATTATTGAATTTTCATAAGTATATCCATTCTTATTTGCCTTGTTAATTATATTGTATGTTTATTTGCTCCATCCTTGTTCATGGTCTCCTGTTTTTTCCCCTGGTCCTGATCGCTTGGCTGGCTCTATGGCCTTCGGCTGGAAAGTTTGATCGCACAGCACCACACATCCTGTCCTCTCCTCTGGCCGGATGTGCGGCGATTGACGGGGACATGGGGCACCTTCTTGGCTCTCAAGTCCCCACCTCTGCTCGCCAGCGGCGTAACTCGACGCATGCGTAGTAGCCAGCGGGGACCGGCGTGCACCACTTCTGTACGGACTTGCTGCATTTCGGGTGGGGGGAACCTATAAACATACACAGCTCAGCCTGTATTGTCAGCAGACGCTGACTAACCACTATGAGTTGCAGCTCATGTTATAGCCCTCCTGATTTAGGCTTTAGGTAAGCGATTACCGTTATCTCCTTACACACTCTGACCCCCATTGAGGGACATTGGTTATCGCTTAATAGTGCTTCCAAAACGCTCTATATATTTTTTTTTTTCTCTATCTTATAGGTTCTCACCCCTTCAAGCCAATAATTCATTGCTACTCAGGAAATTCTCTATATGAAAACATATACGTTTGTCTCCAACTTGAGATACCAGGCTGCATATGGTGCCTCTACAGCATTTTTCTACACTGCTGGTTTTTCACAAACAATTCGATTCAGCTGAGATACTATATTTAATCTTTTTTCATCATGTTTGACTACTACATGGTAAGCTGTGTTTTCTTGGTTTCTATTGCTATATACCATTTTCTATATTGTTTATGCATTAGGTTTCCCTCCCCTATATTATTACCTCAAATTCAATATTTTTTTGTGTAGCCCCAACCGGTTTTTCAATTAACAATACCTCTGGAATTTTTGATCTGAGACAATTTGGTCCCCTTTATATTACTTTGGGGAATATACGGTTTGTCTTGTATTAAGCTATATTTATAAATATATAACTTAACTCCTGTACAATGTTATATTAGGTCCCTCAGCTACTTAGCTTTGCCGTTCTGCCCCCAAGTGACCAGTTTACCTTATGGGGTTTCCAAACGGCCACCATTCTCGGCTGGAGCAAAAGTTTGCATCTATTATCAAAGTGATGTTTTCGTATTTTATTTTCAATTTATGTTTTGTGTTTATATATTGATGATATACAATACATTTATTGATCTACTTTATGTATGCCCAGCAGAACCTCTCTTAGCTCCTGAAGAAGAGTTTTTCATACGTGCAACATGTCGAGCTTTTAAGAATACATCTACCCGGAACTACAATTCGACCCACAACCTGATTACTTATATCCACAATTGGAACACCCGCTTGGGAATTTGTTCCCCACTTGTTTTTGGATGCATCTTTGTATCACATGAAGTGGTGTCCTGGTTGTTTGTAGGGTAGAAAATATTAAATTATATGCCAATATATATTTTTTGTTCTATGTATCTACTTATATCAATTGTTCTTATTCTTTGTAGACCATACCTAAATAAAACCATTTTACCTTTTATAGTTAACATACCTGTGTGCCTTCAAAGTCCATTTTTTTAGTTGATAAGATTTCACAAGTTTAATATCGGGACGTTGGCACATTGCTACTTGTGTACCTACAGTGTCACCCTGTTTTCAGGTACACATTTATTTGTGAATTTCTCAAATAGAGTAAAGTGGCTGAATTCAAATGCACGCCACACTTTTCAGATATTGATATGTAAAAAAATGACAAAATGTGGAAAATTTCAAGGGGTACGAATCATTTTTTAAAGGCACTGTAAAAATTTCAGGGAAAAAAAACCCAACAAGAAACTCTACAAAAGCATAAGAGCGAAATTGAGTATAAACCAGATTTAAATATTCTGAAACATACTTTTTTACATTTGTAAACGCGTCTTCTAGTTCAGCACTTTTTGTGGTGACCGACACCTGGCTAGAAACCGAAGTGTTGCTAAAACATGCTATGGAGTTTGACCTATCTCCATTTTTCTTTTTGTCTTCTGGGTATGAATTCAGCTTGCTAGAAGCTTTGGACTGTATTTGGCACAGCTCCTGTGGAAGAGGGGGAAGAAGTTGATAAATATTGGCCTTTAAACATTTAAAGGGAGTTAAAGTAGATCTGTTGTTAAAAACAAACAATGTTACTTAAAGGTCATGATGCAGGATTACCAAATTAGAATAGGTAAAAATGAGCCGATTTAAAGACAGAGTTCACATATGCTGTGGCCGCAGCTCACAGCATGGGGTCCAGTGTATCACTGTTCACCGATTTAGGTGCAAATTTTTGCTTGAATTCGCACCTAAATCGGAACCGAAGATGCACAGGACCCTTTTTAAAAGCGGACCTTGGCCTGCGTGGAGCTGTGTGAACCAGCTCCATTGACAGCCAGTCACACTCTGTCATGCGAATTAAATGCGGGGAAAACCACATCCAATTCGCATGAGTGAACCCGGCCAGGTGTCTTGC
This sequence comes from Lithobates septentrionalis, assembly GCA_037952835.1. NCBI lineage: Eukaryota > Metazoa > Chordata > Amphibia > Anura > Ranidae > Lithobates > Lithobates septentrionalis. The sequence continues at coordinate 1,094,782 of JBBDGP010000162.1, read as the reverse complement.
TACCAGTAAGCACTAGGCAATTTCCATCAAATGAAAACCTTCAGACAAAATACATACAGTTCAAAAGTTAATGAGATTGGTAACACCACGAGAGAGTGTTGGGGCTCTAGGCCAGCATTGCTATAACCACTCCCATGACCAGTATGCTTCAGTTTCCCAGAAAGCAGCACCAAGAGCAAAAGGCTTTAAAATACAGCAGTGGGGCCCATGTCCCTAATGGACTCAAAGGATTTAACATACAGTACAAAAATTTGCTTTACTGTCCATTGAACCACAGAATTCTTGAATTGGAGATCCAAAAGCAGTCCAACTGAAGGGTGAAAAACAGACTAAACATGTACCCCAACGAGAACAAGGGACTGCATGCAGCTTGTCAGAAAACATGAATTAGACAGACAGAAGTGTAGTTTTAAAGTGTTTATGTGCGTTTTTATTTTTGTTTTTTTAATAAATGTTAAAAATGGTACAAAACAGAGCAAACAGTCAAAACATAGCCAGGGTTCGATAACCAGAGCGGGTAGTCTTAAAGCCAGTGAAACAGGAATCTAGAAATCAGCGTAGTAGACAGTAAACAGAATCAAGAACCAGAAGGGAAGTCAGAACACACGAACACCGTTCAAGTCTATGGGACACTAACATGAATAATCAAAAGTGCTCATTTTAAAGGCTTATATGCAAGTTGTCATAAAAAAAAAAAAAAAAAAAAGTGTTTGGGGACCTGGGTCCTGCCCCAGGGGCATGTATCAGTGCAAAAAAAAAAAAAAAAAAAAAAGATTTTTTTTAAAAAAAACGGCCATTTTTTCGGGAGCAGTCTTTTTTTTATGCTTAAAGTGAAATAAAAATGAAATATTCCTTTAAATATTGTGCCTGGGGGGTGTCTATAGTATGCCTGTAAAGTGGCGCATTTTTCCCCGTGTTTAGAACAGTACTACAGCAAAATTACATTTCTAAAGAAAAAAAATTGTCATCTAAAACTGATCGCGGATGTAACGAATGGTCGGGTCTCGCCAATATAGATAAAACTCATTGAAAAGAATGAAGAAAGAAAGAGCATGGGATCTCCCCCCCCCCCCCCCCCCCCCCAGTCCATTACCAGGCCCTTTGGGTCTGATATGGAAATTAAGGGGAACCCTGTGCCAAAATTTGGGGAGGGTGCTTTGGGGTAGCCCCCCAAAGCACCTTGTCCCTATGTTGATGGGGACAAGGGTCTCATCCCCACAACCCTTGCCCGGTGGTTGTGGGGGTCTGCAGGCGGGGGGGGGCTTATCGGAATCTGGAAGTCCCCTTTAACAAAGAGATCCTCAGATCCTGGCCTCCCCCCTGTGTGAAATGGTAATGGGGTACAAATGTACCCCTACCATTTCACAAAAAAAACTGTCAAAATGTTAAAAACGACAAGACACAGCTTGGGGACAAGTCCTTAATTATAAAATAATAATGTCCCACAATGTCCATTCATCTTCTTCTATCTGTCCGCGACGGACCGAAAAAGAAAAATCTGCAACCGACCAGCCTCCATTGGAGACTCCCGCCGTGTGACGCTTCTTCGCTTGTGACAGTTCTTATATAACTGAGGGCGGGGCCAGCTGGTGATGTATCCGGGTGACCCTGCCCCCTTGGAAGCCACGGGAACTTCCCCATGGCGTCAGAGGGTAGAAGCCATGCGTGAATTTGGTGCAGGGTTCCCCTTAATTTCCATATCAGACCCGAAGGGCCTGGTATGGATTTTAGGGGGACCCCCACAAAAAAAAAAATTTCTTAAATTTTGGTTCGGGGTTCACCTTAATATTCATACCAGACCCAAAGGGCCTGGTAATAGACTGGGAGGAGCCCATGCCCTTTTTTTCCAATGAGTTATTCATATTGCTGGGACCCGACAATTCATTAAAGCCGCGATCAGTTTTAAATGACAATTTTTCCTTTAGAAATGTCATTTTGCTGGTACTGTTCTAAACACAGGAAAAATGTGCCACATAACAGGCATACTATAGACACACACACACACACACGAAAAAACGGCCTTTTTTAAAAAAAAAAAAATTTCATTGATAAACGTCCCCTGGGGCAGGACCCAGGTCCCCAAACAATTTTTAGGACAATAACTTGCATATAAGCCTTTAAAATGAACACTTGATTTTTCATGTTCGTGTCCCATAGACTTTAATGGTGTTCCGGCGGCTTTCGAATTTGCCCCGAACACCGCATATTATTCAGCGTTCGCAGAACATCCCAACAACCAAAGTTCGGCCTGAACTTATACTCAGGCCGAACCGTTCACCCATCCCTAATGTTATCCAGGCGAAGACACAGATCATCTGATCCAGGCAGTTTAAATGGCCAGCAGGGCTAGCTGACGAACAGGAAATGAAGACCAGGTGAGTCACTGTGGAATGAAGAGTACTGGCAATTAAACCAACAGCAGAGCACAGAGCTCTGAGAAGGAAGGGATGAGCCCAGCCCTAACATTACTCAAAGCTGGCATCAGCGGCGGCCAACACATCTATCTAGGAAAATATAACAGAAGACTTAGTGGCAAACCTACAAAGTTAGGAAACGGATGCCTTATGCCAAAATGACCAAGAAATGCTCACAGCCGAGAAGATTTGACGTGAAAGGGTGATCTTCTAGCGCTGTTTTCCTGAAAAGATACCATGACTGAGAAATAGACCCAAACATCGTGAACTGGTAAACTGGTGAAAGGCACAAAAATGTCAAGACTATATCATGGTAAAAGGGAGGCAATATCAGAATCAAAAGCATCAAATTCAATTCTCATAGATGGAGAGGCTATTTGGACAGGGGAAGCCACATAGGTGACCCACTGAACATAAAAAATCTTTGCAATTGGTCCTCCCTGATGGTAGCCATACTTCACAGCCCTGACGCTTAACTAGATACGAATATTAGGAGCTCCCTCAACAAATCACTTAAAAGGTTAAAAGTGACAATCCAATACCCCCTAGTTTCAAGATACTGATTGTAAGTCAAAAGCTTCTGACAATGAAGACCTCTGCACTCTCCCAGTGCCCAGAACTCCTCCTCAGTCTAACAGTTTGGAATCTATGGTAAGCATGCTCCAGAATTATGAAAAGAGTGGACTTGCCTGAAGAGCTGGGTCCAAAAGCCACCAAAAATAGCCTGTCTTTGGGGGCCCAGACAATTAGCATATGCAGAGACCAAGGCAATTTATTCTACATCTACAATAGGTTGTGTTGTATGTATTTTCCTGGAGTTACACTAAGCATAAAAACACAGATACCAGAGAAGCCAACGTTGCACCCAAAGAATCACACAGAAGCAAGGAGTCAGTCTGCTACAGGACTAAAAAGGCACAAACCTGAACTGAACAAACGGGTGGCATCGTTCGGCTCGACATTCTGTCCATGTGTACAGCAGCCGGTTAAACAGAAGCCGGCTTTTGTCAAAGGGGCTTGACCAAAAAGCCTGCCAACCGGCAACCAATCAAGGTTCTTCTGCCAATGGCTGAAAGTAAAGACCTGTGTGTTCTGGCAAAGGGGCCACCCCCATCAGAACACAATAGCTCAGCGGGGGAGATTACTGTACTAACAGACTTATTACAGGATCTCCTCCAAAGCTCTTCGGTGCGGCCACCCCCCCCCCCCCCATTTAGACCAATGGGTTGAAAAAAAAAAAACCCGATAGTGTGTAGCAGGCTTTAAGCGGCTTCACTTCCCTGGGGTGAAAAAGGACTTTTAACGTCCAGTGTGTACCAAGGAAGTTAAGTCCCTATTACTGTTTGTTTCTCTGCTGGGGAGATTCACACTTAGACCATCGCCACTGGGACAGAAAAAAAATCCAAAATTTGTTACATGAACAGGAATACTAAGAAAATTTTAGACACCTTTTCAAGATGAGAATTTCCATCACTTTCTAGATTCTCACTTCCTGCTGTGTCCAATTAATGAAATGATGTGATGCAATATCCACCCTGCAGGATACCGAACAATGCAAGAAGCAAACTGGGAAAGTGCTTTAACCTCTACTACAGGCTACTAAAATATACTGCAAGTACAAGTTTTGGCTATACAAACACTTTGAATATCTAAACCCAAGTAATGGTTGCAATAATTCTTCTGTTTTCAAAGCCCACCTTCCCAGCCCTTCAGTTGGCCTATGTTCTGATCAAATGTGAATACAGAGTCATTTTGGTGATTTTCAAGCTTTTACAGGAGCTTTACAGGTGTTTTTGCCCAAGAATCAAGCTTCAGGAGTTTGTTTCCTGGGCTGGGCAAGAGAAGAGCATTTCTATATGAGTGGAATTTAGGTGCAAAAATGCACATATCACACATTACCATTGAAGTCTATTGGGTCAAAAACACATGAATTAAAAAAAAATAAAAAAATAAAAAAAAAGCAAACAAAACCAAACACCACAGCTCATGCACTTTTAATTGGTAACTGAGCATTCAAGTGTGAAAGGGCACAATTGGAATCAAATATTCCGTAGTTAGGGAAACAATCAGATAAATGCCTGAAGTGTTAATGGGGGCTCATTTTCACTTGACAATTTTGCCAGTAACATTTTTTTATATGGAGCACGACATTGCGAACTGTCCGCACAATATTAGGAAAACAGAAGTCAACCCTTTCTACCCAATCTGAAGAAAAAAAAAAAAAAAAAACACCCACACACAAAAGAAAGGAGGTGTATCCTTAACTATTTTAGTCCACTCCGGTCAAGTGATCCTCTGTGTCAGTGAGTGGAAGCAGAGGGAGCACTTGACAAAGCAATTAAAAGGAGCGCTCACTTCACTCATAGGCTCCCATGTGCTAACTGCTCTCCTAGACACAAGCAAGATGGAGCTGCAGAACACATGACCAGAGCGGACTGGACAAGCGGTAAGTATACACATCTATTACACAGGACATATTTGTCCACTCAGTTTCTGCAGAGCAGACACAGACAGAGCCTGCTCTGCTCTAGGGGCTGCCGGAAGTAAACAGACTCCTGTGATTTACTCTGCCCAAACAGATGACAACAAAAGAATTTTTTTTCTGGATCCAACCGAACCCGGAGTGAGGCAGGTGTAAAACAGAGAAGTCTGGCATGGACCCTCTTATCAAATCCACCTGGAAAATTGGATAGGCAGACTTGACTGGAATGGCTGTGTGAAAGGGGCATTAGATGCAAAGCATTAGAGTTTTAGGAGTGCATTCATTGCGGTACACAGTTATGGTGCTGGAATGCAAACAGAGCTGTGCTTATGCAGCTCAGTGTACATTCCAAAGAAGGCTGTAAACAGAAATGGTGATTTCTTTTCTAGCAGAACAGCATGCCTGCAGTTTGACAGAAGAAGAACTTTAGTTCCACTTGAACCTTAGGGGAGAAAGAACGAACAAACCAAAAAGTTGTTTACCTGCAAACTTTTCACATTTGAGTTTTTGCCCCCAGAGCTGAAAGCAGTCTTGCTGGCAGAAGCTTTGGCATGTTGGGAAGTTTCTTGCTGATCTCTAGCAATGAGGCACAGTTTGGTATTCTTATTTACTTTTTTGGGAGACTTTGATTTGTCACCGAGAGTGCAGATGGAGGTCTTTGCTTCAGTTGCATCATGATTTTTAGGTACAAACGAAACAGTGATACGGTTACCAAACACATCTTCGTTCTCCATGCGTTTCTGTGCCCGCTCTGCGCTCTCTTGATTGATAAACCGGAGGATGGCGCTACTGCCAGAAATACTCATCACTTTCCCCCCACAGTTGTCAGAAAGGCGTCGAAGGCGATTGTTGATACTTTTTGCATCTTTGTTTGTTGGCAAGTTGTAGACATACAACAAAGTATGGCACTGCTGGAATAACAAAAAAGGTGGCAATTACAAAACACCATTAGATAGCAAACATAACATCTAAAACTAGCAAACAGAGAATACTAGCCATTACTAGGAAACTTAAAGGAGTTGGCTTACTTGTAAACTCCATATCTTGGAGGAGTATATTATATTATTACTGGATAGTCAGATATTCAGAGGCCCCCCTTGTTATAGGCTTCTATCTTCAGGTGATTGGCAAAGCTTTTGGACTTTTCCTCCTTGGGCATACCTCTATAGCCCTATAACATGAAAGACAGTTTTTTTTGGGCAAGCAATACAGACCACCACAGGAACAGAGATGTTGGTCCATGCCCCGTATTGTAGTCCAAGATCTAAAACTTGTTAAGATGGATATTAATAGACCCTGGAATGTCCCCAAGCAATGAATCAGAAGGTTGAGCAACAAGGTAACCAGCTTTAAAGGCAAGAAGCCTAGGTATTGCAGGTGAAGAAAAGACTGCAGACATTGAAAATCTGAAAAAGTATACTCCATTGCAGACAGTTGTGAGGGAGATGTATCCTTCAAAAAGATGGTAGTCTAGGTATCCTATGACAGTGGTCATCAACCCTGTCCTCAAGGCCCAATAACAGGCCAGGTTTTATGTATTACCTTAGGGAGATGCAGACTAGAATACTGCAATCACTGAGCAGCAAATGATATCACCTGTTATGTATTTCATTTATCTTGCAAACCTGGCCTCTTAGTGGGCCCTGAGGACAGGGTTGATGACCACTGCCATATGACTTAAAAGTCTGCAGTTCGGGGCGTGGCCTGGACATGGCTGAGTGAGGCTGCTTTTCTTTTAGGCTCCCGGTCTCGACCTCTTATCCCCGGCTTTTACACCACCAAAATCGGTATGCAATCAGCCAAAAAACACAGAACAAGAGCAGCAACCAGAGGGACCCCCTCAACCAAGAGCACTGGTGAATTACACCGCTATTTCAAGTACTCACAGAAACTCTCCCCCGGGGCCAGATTTGCGGCACCACGAGGCTCTCCACGTGAGAATAGGCAGAAGGCCCCTGCCAGAAATACCTATAGCCTTTCGACAGATCCTTCTTCATCACCCAGACTTTTAACAGGGACACTGGAGAACCCCCTATCGAGCAGGATGTCGTCCACCCACCCTCCCGAACCGATCCCGCTGGATCAGGATATCCGGGCACTATTGCAGGCACTCCCCACTAAATCTGACATTGAAACGATGATCCTCCGCCTTGAAGAAACTCACCACCGAGACATACAGGGGGTGAGAGGAGAAGTTTCCAGCCTGTCAGAAAGGATAACAATGGGAGAGGTAGCGAGGTCGTCCCTGGAGGACAGAGTTTCAGCACTGGAACGTTCCCGGGATCTCCAGAGGGATAACGCTATAGCCCTCCAACTCCACATCGAAGACCGGAGCCGCCGGAACAGCCTGCGGCTCCGAGGTAGTCGAGACTGTAAACCCTGAGAACCTGGCTGAAATAGTGACCGGGATTTTCCAAACTGTCCTAGACGACGTGACCATAGACATAGAGCTCGATAGAGTGCACAGAACTCTGGGGCCACGATCGACAGACCCGAGCAAGCCCCGTGATGTAGTATGTAGACTACATCGCTATCTTCAGAAAGAGAACATACTGCGCAGTACCTGGGAAAACACGGACGTGGACACCAACGGATCGCAAGTGAGAATCCTACCGGTTCTCTCGAGAGCAACTCAGACGACGGGCCATGTTGAGACCCCTTCTTGAAGTGGCAAAGCAAAAGGGCTTCACTTACCACTGGGGTTACCCACTGGCAGTGACATTCCGTAAGGATTCATCTGCATTCACTCTCCAGACTGCTGCGGACCTGCCTGCCCTATTCCGTTACCTGAAAACGGAACCAATACAGCTACCGGACTGGTTACAGATTCTCCCATGTCCAGCTGGCAGATCGGGCCCTCTTGCCGCCCGAGGTCCACTACCGTCACGTGGACGAAGGAGAAGACATCGTTCCGCCTCAGGTGGCGCCCCACGTGAGTAGATCCTGGATGGTGGACCCCTAGCTACCCCCACGTCCCCCCCCTGTGGTCCCTGAGATTGACGGTTCCCATTGCCTTGACTCTGGAAAGTCTTAATAATCCCATCCCCTACCCCTGAATGGGCACTTGGAGACATAATTAGGGACTTTTGCTCTTCCACCTTCAATCTTTCTGCTGCACATGTGATTGGAGGGGTTTTGACTTTTGAATCCACAAGGCTCCAAGCTGCAGTCCCCCTGTGGGACCCGTACCTCCCCATCACAGCTTTCATAGCCAGGTGGGGACTCTGCCGGGCTGTTTGTTAGTAAGGGTGATGAGGGTACGATGCTTGTTTAGACACTGATGGCGATAACACAGCCTCGATTTGGGGATAAATGCCATAATAGGCCGGGTGGATCTCCTGGGTGAGCTGACGAGATTCCCAGACAGCATCGCAACGTCAATATCCCGTAGGAATTTTACAACACAACGGGAGGGCGGGTTGTCTTTCCCCCATCTAAGTTAACCCTGGCATGCGGAGCGGAGATGGGTGGACAGGAGAGAAGGATCCATCCTCCCTTGCAGGGTCCCAGAGACACCCATTATACTGAACATTTCTAGTTGTCTCATCTAAGGAGTCCTCTTCATGGAATGTAGATCTTACACTATACGGAACCACAGGAGACCTCATAGTCCTAGGGCCTCACCGTAGGGGGATACAGGAGAGACTTAAGACCCTCAGGACATGTTAGATAGGGGTCTGACATGTCAGATAGTGATACCCACTCTGTTAGCCTTTTGCTATTGCTCAGGTTTTATTTTGTCTACTGTTATTTGTTGACCTTGAAACGATGCATATCTCTTTTAAGCCTTAAATGCCTACAGCAAAAAATAGATTACCGATTTATAATGTGACTTTTACATTCACTGGGGGTGGATGGGGAGTCTGGGGGGCCCACCTTCCGGCTGTGTACATCCACTAACCCACTTAGGAAGGCGCTAGATACTCAGCCTCCTGCGGAGTTGCGCTCTAGCAAGTTTTTTCTTGCTCCCTTAGTACCCTTCTTGCTGCACTTTCTTGTGCCAGCTTCCTAATCTTCTGATACGCCTTTTCCTCCTTCCTCTCGGGGATCACATATCCCCTAAAATATTCCCACCGACTACTCCTCACACACTACCCTTACCTGCCCAACTGACACTGATTCATCACTTTTTCCTTTAACCCTCTCGCCCACCCATTCGCGAACATGGATGCTCTAAACATTATATCTTTAAATGCAAAAGGACTGAACACACCAGAAAAGCGGCGGATTCTGTTGCACGACATGAGACGTTTAATAGCAGATATTATCCTATTACAGGAAACGCATTTTAGAGACAACAACATAACAATACTCAAAAACTCAAAAACAAATTCTATCCCACTGTATACCATTCCACCAACGCCCAAGCTAAATCCAGAGGGGTCTCAAACCTATTCTCAGCTAAGATACCATGGTCATGTGTAGACATGAAAACCGACCCAGACAGGCGATACCTATACCTGAAAGGACAGATAGGGGACATAAAGGTGACCCTTGCAAATCTTTATGCCCCAAATGATCACCAAGACACATTTATAACAAGACACCTAGAACAACTTACGTATTTCGCTGAAGGACAGCTAATTGTGGGAGGAGACCTGAATACTCCCTTAATACCGACCGAAGACACATCCTCGGGCACATCGTCCACGTCTCGGGACTCACGCAAACGCATCAATACAGCACTACAATCGGCACAATTGATTGATGTATGGCGTCTTTCATCCGGGAGACAGAGATTATACGTTCTTCTCTCGGCCCCACCAGACTTACTCCCGTATTGACTATTTTTTGGTTCCCCATAAAAACTTACAAGCAATCGTTAATACTACCATAGAGTCTATCACATGGTCAGACCACGCCCCGATCACAATGCGCTACGCCATTACTGACATACACACCACACCACGACCGCCATGGAGACTAAACGAGAGCTTACTCCAAGACTCGGAGGTCGTTCAGATGTAAGCAAGGAAATTGGGCAATACTTTAACTCCAACGGCACCCCCGACAGTGACATAGGCCTGGTGTGGGAAGCACATAAGGCCGTGATCCGGGGTGTGCTTATTAAACACGGATCCAGATTAAAGCGACAAAAAAGGACAGAACTACTAACCACACTTCTCCAGAAACTACAAACATTAGAGACAAAACACAAAGTAACCCCGACGAAAGAAATAGGGGCCGAGCTTGACATTATCCGCAAACAGGTTACGGATTTATTACACTTCAAAGCCAAAGCGGCGCTACAAATATGCCGCAAAAACTTCTACGAATCAGGTAACAAATGCGGAAGGATGCTAGCTCAGTCCCTACAATCACCAAACTTAGCATCTTATATACCACAGATTGTCACCCCTTCAGGGCATAAGGTCGCCCTACCCAAGCAAAAAACTGCAGAGTTTAGGGCTTACTACGACTCTCTATATAACTTACGACGCATACAGCCAAACACAATACGTCAGAATATATAGCCTCACTGATGCCAACCTTACCTGCAGAAACAAAAAAAAAAAAAAAAATTGCTTGAGGAACACTACCCGAAATTCAACTAGCCCTTCGTGTGGTTAAGCAGGGAAAGGCGCCGGGACCGGATGGCTTGACAACCACATACTATAAAACATTCTTACCCTCATTAGGCAAGCATCTACTTACACCATTTAATGGTCTAGGTTCAGGCTCAAAACTACACCCCTCCACCTTGCAGGCGCAGATCTCGGTGATACCGAAAGAGGGAAAGGACCTGGCCCAATGCACCAGCTATCGCCTGATTTCCCTCCTGAACACTGATCTAAAACTTTTCACCAAAATCATAGCTTCAAGACTTCAACACCACCTACCATACCTAGTACACCTGGATCAGGTTGGGTTTGTCCCTACTAGAGAGGCCAGAGACAACACCATTAAAGTCCTGAACTTACTTCACATTGTAAATAGCGATAAAACACCATGTATATTCCTCAGCACAGACGCTGAGAAAGCGTTAGAAATCGCCATTGTATGCGATCAATTCGAAACATATAGGAATAGGAGAAAAGCTGTTTAATTGGATCACTGCAGCATACACTGGCCCGTCGACTAGGGTAAAGGCAAATGGTGTTGTCTCGGACCCATTCCCAATAACCAATGGAACCAGACAGGGTTGCCCACTCTTGCCCTTGCTATTCGCCTTGTCACTAGAACCCTTCCTATGCCATGTGAGATTGAACCTAGATATTACAGGAGTTGAGGTGAATGGTATACAACACAAGGTATCCGCTTATGCAGGTGACTTGATGTTTTCCATTAAGAAACCAAACATATCTCTCCCTAACTTAATGAATGAGTTTGAGATCTACGGAGAATTATCTAACCTGAATAAATTTGAGTAAATCAGAAGCAATAGGCATAGGAATACCACACTTACAGCTTACAAATCTTAAAAATAGCTTTAACCTGAAATGGACTGACACGGCGCTGAAATACTTAGGTACCTACATCCCCCCGAAACTCTACCAACTAATCAAATTCAATTTCCCACCCCTACTGAAAAAAGTCCAAACATTGTTCCACAACTGGAACAATGGCCTCCATTCCTGGTTTGGTCATTGTAATATTTTGAAAATGATGATCCTACCTAAATTTTTATACCTCCTACAAGCCCTACCAATACACATACCTGCGAATTACTTTAAAAAAAATACATTACACATTCTTAACCTTCCTGTGGGCAGGGAAAAGACCCCGACTGCCTAGGAAAACGCTATCACTCCCAAAACAATACGGAGGGCTAGCTCTGCCAGAGATCAAAACATACCATCATGCAATCCATTTAAGCAGACTTATCGACTGGTGCCGACATAAAGAGACCAAATTGTGGCCGCAACTAGAGCAAGCACAAACCGATATATATCTCTTGATAGAGCCCCATGGTGTTGCTCAAAACTCCCTCCTCATCTCCGGCACCAGCCCTTGATCGGCAACACTATTAAAGTTTGCACGCGCTTACTGACGCAAACATCTCTCTCCACAAAGAACTCACCGTTGAGACCTATACTTGGCAATCCCCAATTTGAGCCCGGTTTAAAAGATCCTAAATTTCAGGAGCTAAAAGACTCAGGAAAATACCAAGCCTCCCACTTTAGCATTCCAGGGAGATGAGTAACGCTTGCCAAACTCTCGGATCTAAACGGCCCATATCGCATGGATTTTTTGAGAGCACGACAGCTTTCACACTTCAACAGCATGACGCCCCTGACTGTAAGCTCACAACCTCTCACTACTTATGAGGAAATTTGTTCCGAAACTGGAGTGCTGCTACACACGCTATCCCTGACTTATAACATGTTGGTCACCCCACCAGATGACTACCAGCACCCCAGCTTCAACAAATGGGAGAGAGACCTGAACTGTCACTTTAACACACAACAGCGACAACACATCCTCCAATTTATACACAAGTCATCCATATGCACAAAATCACAGGAGACCAACTATAAAATCTTTACGCGTTGGTACAGAACCCCAGCTTTATTGCAAAAATTTAATCCAGGAACACCAGAATTATGCTGGAAATGCCAAGACATAGGTACATTGTTACACATATTCTGGTCCTGCCCCCGAGTAAGGAACCTTTGGGGGGAAGTCCGACGGATAGTGCAAAAAATTCACGGACCGCATTGTCCCCGACGACCCGGCATACTTCCTCCTACATGTTACTAACACCCCGCCACACATTTATAAAAAGTCAATTGTTCGCCATTTGCTTGACGCTGCTAAAACCTGTATTACTCTCCACTGGAAATCCCCCCACCCACCATCGCCTTATGGCTCAAAAAAATAGATGAAATTAACAAACTGGAAGACCTAATCCTCACAAATCAAAACACAGGAGAAGTATATTCCAAGACATGGCAACTGTGGAATATGTTCCAATTCTCAGAAGAGGGACAAGCCTTAAGAGGGGGAGACCCAATACTTGAGTAATCCTGGAATAAACAAGGAATCACACATAGTAGACTGCTAACCAAATGTTCAGTCCACAGCTTTATCAGATGGATTGGAGACTCCTTGTTCGCGAATACCATTTATACCCCCCCCCCTTTTTCTTTCTCTCTCTTTTTCTAACATCCTCCCTTAACCCCACTATTAGAAAAGTGTGAAAAAAGGAAGGAGACAGGACACACGGAAATACACTACCTAGACCGGTCACGTTTATCCTTGCTGAACACCCACACTACAACAGAAATGCATATCAATGTGATTAAGCTAGCACTTGGGATGTTTCCTCCCCTCGGGAGCCGCCTAATATTTTATGTCTCTGATATGTACCAGCTTCTATACATTTGGCTTTCTATGTTTTCCCCATAATGTACATTGCTGTATCCCATGGTGATGTTTATGTAATTGTCTGTATCACACTGTTTCGTTGATAAACTTGTTATGCTGGTCCTTGTGGACCTGTTTACTGGAATAAATAAATTTAAAAAAATAAAAAAAAAAGTCTGCAGTTCAAGAGGGTGGGAGAAGGGGTTCAAGCACCTTTTTGAATACGGAGTGCAGGGAACAGGCCAAATGGCAGTGTGACAGATTGGAAGGGTCTCCCCTGCAAAGTTCAAGACAACACTGACAGGGTGGGTAAATGGGAATATGGAGGAAGGCATCATGAATGTCTGAGGCGAAGAAGTAGTAAGAATTTTATTGTATCAGGAGAGATTTGCAAGCAAGTTAGAGGAAACGACCAGCGTTTCCAACCCATGAAATGGCCACTGCGTCCCAGCACACAGGTGGCTTCACATGTTACCGGCTCCTCCCTATGAGTTTCGTAATCAAAGACATTGTCAGGGGTGTTAACACTGGTCGTTTCCTCTAAACTTGCTTGCAAACCTCTCCGGAAATGTCAGTGCAATTGCCTTTTATTTTTGAATAAATAATATTTTTGATTTTCAATAAAATCTATACTTGGATGTCTGCACTATGAGGAGTTTCTCTTTCTAACTGGGTATCGAATATTGTGGAGGCGCTGCAGTATACACCCCCATGCCACTGAGGAGCTGTATTGAAATAAATCCTTGCTTGTTTATATCCATTCGAGGGTAAGAGGCAGTGTGTTTGGGTGACGGTGGCAGTTTCTACACAACTGTGCTACCTCAAGAAACATCTTTTATCATTGACTTTAAATGAATTATATTTGCTGGTTCAGTCTATGTGAATTGACATCATACCTTTTGGTTCATGTTGGACTTCGTATATGATCATACCAGTCTGTATATCTCGCTGTCCTTAGACAGACTTCAGTTTGTTTGGAGACAGAAAAAATGATTAGAGGGTAGAGTTGAAAACTATTTTGTAATCCTTTGAAACCACAGATTGAGCCCATATGTCTGGCACATCTGTGACCCAGATGAATGCAAAACACTAACAGATACCCCCCACCCGCTCTCAATGAAGGTGCTCATTGATTGTAGAGAAGGCTTTGTGTTCGAAGTCTTGTGGGGAATGGCAGAGCTTAGTTTCAGCTTTGAATTTGATTTCCCATAACAGGCGGTACTTTAAAAGGCATGGACTCGTGAAGCAAACATTATAAAAAGTTATAAATTTTATTAGATACTATACAAAAAAAAAAAATTTAAAATTCATACATACATACATATAGAAAAATCTGTACAAAGCGGCTCTCAAATGCAGAGTATTCCAGAAAAATCATGGAAGACTCTTTATAAAGGGTATAAACATGTAGCCATAACATTGCATAAATGTTTCCTACGCGTTACAGAGACACATCTTCTTCAGGGATATTCAGATATGCATTTAGTTTTAAATGTAGTAATCTAAAATAGAAAATACATATTTTCAACAGAACACACCAGTGTCCCTCCATCCAACCACCCAATAGCAACAAAAAGATCAAGGCAAAAAGCCAAAAGCCAAGCCATGTATGTGAAATTCTATACTCACATGCCCAGAAAAGGCAGCAGAGAACGATGGATCGGGAAAAAATGGCCAAAGAAAGCAGGTAAAAAAAAAAAAAAACCACAGGAAAAAATTGGGAGAAAGCTTCCTGGTTGCTGGGGGGGGGGGGGTGCAGACACAGCGATCCCCTACATACAGCCCGAGACCACGGCAGCAGGAGGCTGGGGAGTAAAAAAAGCTGACCATAATAATCAACATCTATATTGCATTCATTAAATCACATTAAAACTGAACCCACTATAGCCAAATTTCCTCATATGTAGAGGTAGGCTATGGGTTTTTTAAAAATACATATAAATGAGCAAGAGTGAAACCAATATCATATATTGAGTGTCATAATGTATACGTGTGTAATAATATTATATCATACATACACATATATACATACATATATACACACACACATATACATACATATACACACACACTATATATATGATATTGGTTTCACTCTTACTCATTTATATGTATTTTTTAAAAACCCTAGCCTACCTCTACATGTGAGGAAATTTGGCTATAGTGGATTCAGTTTTAATGTGATTTAATGAATTCAATATAGATGTTGATTATTATGGTCAGCTTTTTACTCTATCCATTTTACTCCCCAGCCTCCTTCTGTCGCGGTCACGGGCTGTATGTAGGGGATCGCTGTCTCTGCACCCCCCCCCCCCCCCCAGCAACCAGGAAGCTCCTTCTCCCAATTTTTTCCTGTTTTTATTTACCTGCTTTCTATGGCCGTTCTGGTCATTTTCTCCTGATCCATCGTTCTCGGCTGCCTTTTTTGGGCATGCGAGTATAGAATATTACATTCATGGCTTGGCTTTTTGCCTTGATCTATTTGTTGCTATTGGGTGGTTGGATGGAAGGACACAGTTGGGATGTGTTCTGTTAAACATATGTATTTTCCATTTTAGATTACTACATTTAAAACTAAATGCATATCTGAATATCACTGAAGGAGATGTGTCTCCGTAATGCGTAGGAAACATTTATGCATTGTTATGGCTACATGTTTATACCCTTTATAAAGAGTCTTCCATGATTTTTCTGGAATACTCTGCATTTGAGAGCTGCTTTGTACAGATTTTTCTATATGTATGTATTTGACATGGTTTTTTTTTGTCTAGTATCTAATAAAATGTATAACTTTATATAATATTGTTTGCTTCATGAGTCCATGCCTTTAAAGTCCCGCCCGTTAAGGGAAACCACGCGCGTACTCTAGTTTGGTATGTTGGCTGTCCTTTACAGCAGATATTAATCTCCATTCCTTTTAATATTCAGCTTTGAAACTGAAGCCTGAAGGTGCTCTGGTTTTGGAGGAGGTATAATCCCCTGGGGAGGGATTTTGGAGCTTTCTGCTGTGAAAGGAAGACCTTTCATCTGGTGACATCCTTTAACTTGTCAAGTGCCTCACCAAAAAACAAGCATCTTCCTCTAAAAAAGGGCACACGAGTTCGGCATCTTATAGGAAGCTTCAGGTTTTAAACTAGAAGATACTGAGTTTCTGGCTAGAAATGAGAGCCCTAGTCCAATTAGCGGCAGTTTGACAAACCAAAAAACTGCAGCAATAGCTGGTTGCATGGCTGGACCTGCAAAAGTAAAGAGCCTTTTAAAAAAAGACTCAAGGTTTCGGTCTTCAGAATCCTTAAAGTAAGTAACATCTTCTATAGGTACAGCAAGATATTCAGGACAGACAGCAGTGTCTACTACTGGATCAGTTCACCGGTTAATAATTCTCCTCCAGCCCCCCGCCCCCCCTTTATACTGAATATGATGCTCAGAGGGGTTAAAACTTCTCAGCACGAAAACCCAACCGACAAACTGCCCATTCTATTTGTCAGAGGATGGGAAGTGACTTGACTTTGCAGGCCTCTGGTGAAATTGAGGAGAATCAAATGCGACTATACTGAGGCTTTTGCGCTCAGCTAAAGTGAGCATATCTACATTGACAAGCACGTTGCATGAAGCCATAGCATGCAGTGGATGGGGTTAAAAGTCTCCCACTGCATCCTCTTCAAAGTTTATGTCCACCTCTTCTAAGTGAGGTAGTGCCACTTCTGACTTGGGCAGGAGGAGGTAGAGAGGAATCCTGATGCTTTGGGCTCTTGACAATGATGGCTGAATTAAGACCATAAGAAACTCTGACATTGCTGCAGACAAACCTGCCTTTACTAGAGAGAGATAGAATAAGATGCAAAGACTGGTGTTAAAACAGGTTTCTTCTGACGCAAGAGAAGCAGCGTAACAGTCGTTTTTAGGCCTATTGGCAGAGCAAATGTTTGCCTGAGCTTTTGTCACAATTCCTTTGTGCCTGGCTTCTGCCGTTGAGGGCATTTCCCTGTGGCGTACTTAGAGTAAGGTGTGGAAATGGATGAAGGGAGTGGTGTACCGTCCCAAATCTATAACCAAGGTTGCACTGCTTCTGTTATAGAAGGCAGTGAATAGTTGATCGAAGAATTGATTGAACAAATAAATGCAAAGTAATTAGGTAGACGCAAAGCATAGAAACTTCTGCACAACAGGGACGAGTTACAGAGCACTAGCAAAAAAAAAAAAAAAAAAGGCTCAGGAGTGCAGTAGGTTTATAGGAGTAAGTACACACAAGAGGGGCATTACTGAAAGCTTTACCAGTGTCCAATGCACCTTAAGGTAGCAGCCTGTAACCCAGGGTCTATGAATATTCAGCCTGTGTACTGTATTGTACAACCAAGGCTGCGTTCACACTAATGCATTTTTGCTCACTCTTAACCTTGCTAAAAACATAAGGAAAAAACTCGCGTTTGTTTTGAGGGACATGTCTGTTTCAAAAGGTGCATCCTGGGAGTTTGGCACGCAGAAAATGCACAAAAAAAAAAAAGAAACACACCACATGCATTTTTAATCCGCTTTCAAATAGGGCAGCTTCACACTGCCTCTGCTGCACTTTTGCTAAAAGCACAGCCAACATGTGGTTTTCATGCCGTTAGCTGCACCTTTCTATAGACTATGGTTTTGCGCTTTTGGTGTGGTTTCAAAAAGCGTGTCAAAAATGCAGCATGCAGAAATTTTGCTGTGCTTTCTGAAACCACAAAATCTCTAAAGAATTCTATGGCTAAGTGCAGCTAACCCGCAGGAAAAACTGGAAGCTACACTGAGATATGCATTTTATATTTAACATGGAATCATACTAAAGATATAAAATATAAATGTGTGCATACTATGAGTAACCGCCCGATTTCACTAGCTTGTTCCAATTATAGTACACTATTTGAGCATATCAAGTTAAAAAGGATATCTAACAAAACATGTCATACTTGCCTCCTCTGTGCAGTTGGTTTTGCACAGATTGGCCCCGATCCTCCTCTTCTGGGGTCCCTCAATGGCGCTCCTGGCGGCTCCTCCTCTTCGAGTGCCCCGTTTGAGAGCCACTCTCCCTCTGGGCACTCTTGCGGGCGCGCTCCCGTAACCTGCTGCTGCGTCTATTGACTCAGACAGCAGGACATGGCTCTGCCCCCCAGGTCATTGGATTTGATTGACATCACCAGTAGCCAAAGACTATGCTGCTATCAATATATCCAATCAGGATCTGAGACACCGGCTGGAGCCGGTGTGCTAGTCCCTGTTGCTGGAAAGACCGGGTTCAGGTAAGTAAAAGTGGGGCTCTGGGGGGCAGCTGCATCACAGGTGGTTTTTAACCTTAATGCACAGAATGCATTAAGATGAAAAACCACAAGGTTTACAACCCCTTTAAAAGGTCTTATTACACTTGCATTTCTGCTTCATGGTAGTTAGGTTAGGCATTAGGAATCACAGATAACCCATTTTTAACAAATAGAGCAATGAGGACTAAAACATAGGCCAGATAAACAGCTTGCCGATTGTTGAGGAATATATAGTTGCTAAGGATGAATAAAAACAGTCCATCCAGTGCAACCTGTGTGGGTGTGCGTTTGTGTAGACAATCATTTCTATATCCCTGTATATTGCGTTTGCTAAGGATGCACGTCCAAGAGTCTTTTAAAACTATCAATACTCCCTGTTGACAGCACCAATTGGGGAAGAAAGTTCCACATCCTAAAGTGCCCTGACAGTGAAAAACCCGCTACGCAGCTTAAGGTTAAAGTGGATGTAAACCCTTACATATACCCAGTGAAGCGAACAGCCTCAGATGATAAACAAATCTCCCTATACAAGTTTTACAAGTATATCTGCTGTCTTCATCTGTATATATCCTTTAAAAAGTGCACATCATGTTAAAGTTTCTCTTCCTGGTTAGCAATGGGAGTGGAGTATTGGCATACAGCCTCCTCATAGGCAAAGGAAGAAAGAAATGTGCAGAGCTGTGCTCTTAAAACGGCAAACTGACTGCTAATCGATCTTCTACCTTCTCAGAGAATGTGTAAGAAGGTAGAATAACAGAGCTACAGGCCAATAACAGAGCTACAGAGCAAGAGACAGCTACAGGACATAATGCTTTGGAGAGAGATAAGAAAACACTACAGATATATGTGCCCAGATCACAATGTCATGAATTGGGTTTACATTCACTTTAAACAGCTTCTCTTCCAATCTCATGGTGTGGCCCCGTGTCTTCTTACACTCCCGAGACTGAATAGTTTCATACCAACACTGGGATTAACACAGATATTTGAATATGTCTCTTCTCAAGAGTCTTGCCCAGGGAGAATAAATTTAGCACTTGTAGTCTTTTCTCATATTTGAGGTCCTCCAGCCACCTTATTAAATTTTGTTGCCCTTCTCTGAACTCTCCAGTTCAGCACATTTGAGGATTGGTGACCAGAAAACTCCAGATGAGGCCAAACCTGAGTTTTTATAAAGTGGTAGAATTACCTTTTTATCTCTGAAGTAAAGCCCTTTAATGCAGGCTACTATTCTGCTGCCTTCGCTTACCGCAGTTCGACAATGCATGCCATTGCTCAGTCTATGAACAGATATGACACATGGCCTGTCACATGTCAAATAAAACTATTATGTTGCAGCCTATATTGTTACAACTGCCATACTAGTTGCACCTCTTATTTCAAGCCCTTAAAAGCTGGCAAAGAGGGTAAAAATAAAAATAAATACCCTGCACTAAACATTTGGTGTGCCAACAATTTGGTACAAATTGTAACATTTAGGACTGCAGAGAATCCAAAAAGAATATCCCTCAAATTAATTTCCTTGCCTACATTTTACAAGCATCAAGAAAGAAGATACATACTAATGTACAACCTTGGGTAGTACAGAAAACATCTTACCAGTGGTTTGAGGGGTAACCTGGGTGGAAGGTCAGAGATAAACTCTTCAAAGCGAATAAGTTCATGAGCATGGTGAAGCAACGCTTCAGAGGCTTGATTCTTATGTACAAGTATTATATGGAAGCCATGCCTGTGACGCAGGTCACTCAATTCAAGAGCAAAATTGACATCAGCTAGAAAACCAAAAGCAAAAAATAAATAAAATAAAGTCAGAACAGATCATTTCCTTGCACTTCCTGACAATTCATTGACACATCAGTTTAGTAATGGAAGGTTGCATTCTTTCCTGATAGTTTGCCCTCAACATAACACACACACAGGTTTTGATATGCAGGCTTCATTACTTTGCATTGCAGTGTTTTTCACATGTCAAATCGAACTCCAGAAACGCAATAAAGCCATGCAACATATCTGAATCAGTCAGACCAGTGTCTCAAACTGCAGAACTTTCACCAACACCCTACCCAAAACCTAAGCCTTCAACTCTTTCATACCCGAGCAAACAACTTAGTAGCCTTTTAAAAAAGAGTTAGATGGATGATGGGAATAAAACTAAATCACATGTTATATAGTATAATAAGCGACATGGACTGACAGATGCAAAGTAATAAGACATGCAGTTATGAAATGGGAATTACTTACTGGAAACCAAAACCACAGTTGCTGGAGAAGTGTGGGTATCTGCAAACCTCCTTAAACTCTGCCGGAGTTTATCATCTGCAGCGTTCTTTGCTGTAGCATTGATATGGGCAACTGTTACCTTTTAGGTTGACAAGTAAACCAAAAAATACAAAAAATTACCTCAACTCATTTGTCATTCAGAGGTGGTTTGTATATCAAAACAAATAGTCAAATTTAAATATAGCATGATGCATAGTCCAATATCAAAATGCATGACATTCTCACTAACTGAAAAACATGCAAAAACCCCAAGATACAGTGCATCCAAAAATATTCACATGGCTTCGCTTTTTCCACATTTTGTTATGTTACACCCTTATTCCAAAATGAATTAAAGTTATTTTCCTCAAAATTTTACAAAACAAACAATACCCCATAATGACAACGTGAAGTTGGTTTGAAGTTTTTTTTTTTTTTGTTGTTATTATTTTAATTTGCAAAAACACATCACACATGTACACAAGTTCATATCTTTTGCCATGACACTCAAAACTGAGCTGCATCCCGTTTCCACTGATCATCCTTGAGGCTGGGTTCACATTGGTACAACACGACAGTCGCACAACTGTGGATCCAACTCTACCCTGCTACTTGAAGTCTGACTTCAATGAACAGGATCAGACTTTGATCTCGACAATACCAGGTACTGTGTCTGGTATGAATCTGTAGGGGAAAACCCTCATATATATATATATATATATATATATATATATATATATATATATATATATATATATATATATATATATATATATATATATATATATATATATATATATATATATATATATATATATATATATATATATATATATATATATATATATATATATAGCACCTTGTCCTATTGATGGGGACAAATGCCTCTTCCCGACAACCCTGGCCAGTGGTTGTCAGTCTGCAGGCGGGGGGGGGGGGGGGGGGGGGGCGCTTATCCGAATACGGAAGCCCCTCTAACAAGTGACCCCCACCCTATGTGAATGAGTATGGGGTACATAGTACCCCTACTTATTCACCCAAAGAAAAAAAAACAAACAGGTTTTTGACAAAGTAATTTACTAAAGCAGCGCCAGCGTCCATTCTCCTTCCGATTTTTTCTCCCTCTGGTTCTTCTCCCTCCACTGACATCTTCCGCCGTTTGTTCTCTCTCTGCTATCTTCTCCCTCTGCTCGTCTGACGTTCGCTCCCACTGTAATGCTGGGGCTGCTGTGTGCCATTACCTATATAGCCATGAGGCATGGCCACCGATCAACATGGGGGCAAGGTGCCTTGGGATTGCCCCAAAGCAACCCCCCCTCACCACCACCACGTTAAGGGCATGTGGCCTGGTATGTTCCAAGAGGGGGGACTCCATGCTTATTTTTGTGTGGGGTTCCCCTTCAAGATCAGAGCACAAGTCGCATTCCAAAGTCAGATCAGTTAATACGAAGGTCCGACTTTAAAGAGATTCAATAGGCTGATGTAGGATCAAAGTCGGACCAAAGTAGTGCAGGAAACTTTATCAAAGTCGGACAGACTTGTGTCAGATAAGTTAAGATGGCTCTCATAGGGAACCATTCATTTATACACATGCCTTGTGCTCCCAATGGTGGAGCATTTGTCGTACCAGCATGAACCCAGCCTGAGAGGTACATTCAGTTTATTGGACATGATTTGGAAAGACACACACCTGTCTATCAAATGTCCCACAGTTAACAGTGCATGTCAGAGCACAAACCAATCATTGAAGTCCAAGGAATTGTCTTTCGACAGATTTGTATTGAGGCACAGGGAAAAAAAATAATTCTGCAGCATTTAAGGTACCAAAGAGCACAGTGGTCTCCATCATCCGTAAAGGAAAGCAGCTTGGAACCACCAGGGCTCTTCCTAGAGTGGGCTGCCTGGCCAAACTGAGCAATTGGAGAGAAGGGCCTTAGGGAGGGGAAAAAGATCCTGATGGTCACTGACAGAGCTCCAGCATTTCTCTGGAAAGAGGAGAACCTTCCAGAAGAACCACCATCTCTGTAACACTTCATCAACCAGGCCTGCATGGTAGAGTGGTCAGACGGAACCCACATAACAGCCCATCTAGAGTTTGCCAAAAGGCACATTAAGGACTCTCAGGCCATGAGAAACAAAATTCTCAGGTCCAATGAAACAAAGACTGAACTCTTTGGCCTGAATGGCAAGCATCATGTCTATAGGAAACCAGGCACTGCTCATTACCTGGCCAATACCATCCCTTACAGTGAAGCATTGTGGTGACAACATCAGGCTGTGGGGAAGTTTTTCAGAGGCAGGAACTGGGAGACTAGTCAGGATCAAGGAAAAGATGAATGCAGCAATATACAGACACATCCTTGCTGAATGCCTGCTCTGCACCTCAGACTGGGGTGAAGGTTCATCTTCCAACAGGACAACAACCCTAAGCACACAGCCAAGATAACAAAAGGAGTGGCTATGGGACAACTCAGTGAATGTCCTTGAGTAGCCCAGCCAGAGCCCAGACTTGAATCCGATTGAAAAGCTCTAGAGAGATCTGAAACTGGCTGTGCACCGACACTCCCCATCCAACCTGATGGAGCTTGAAAGGTCCTGCAAAGAAGAGTGTGAGAAACTGCCCAAAAAACAGGATTTTTAAAAAAACAGCTTACCTGTAAAATCCTTTTTTTTTTCATACATCAGGGAACACAGAGCCATAGTAATTATTATGTGGGTTATAGGCCACCTTCAGGTAATGGACCTTGGCACACCCTAAATTAAAAAGTGCACTCCCTATATAACCCCACCCCCCACTACTGGGAGTATTCAGTTTTGTAGCCAAGCAATATACGTGTATACCAAGAAGGGAGGGACCTCTGTGTCCTCTGATGTAGAAAAGGATTTTACAGGTAAGCTGTTTTAAAAATCCTGTTTTCTTTTTCATACATCAAGGGACACAGAGCCATAGTAATTACCATTTTGGATGTCCCATAGCAATGGCAACTGAAGGGAGGGAGACACAATAAAAAGGTAGGGCATTAAGAGGCCAGAGGACTTATACTACAGCCTGTAGTACACTATGCCTAAAGGCAATATCCTCATGACCTTCTACATCGATTTGATAGAATCTGGTAAATGTATGGACCGAAGACCAAGCTGCAGCCCTGCAGAAATGAGCCACAGAGGCCCGGTAACGCACCGCCCATGAGGCACCAACAGCCCTGGTGGAATGTGTTTTAAAATGAAAAAGGAGGAACCTTCTTCCTCAGACCCTAAGATTTTACAATCACTTGACTAATCCATTTGGAAATAGATTTTGATGCTCCTTGTCCTCTTTTAGGACCTTCAGGTAGCACAAAACAAAATATCTGTTTTGCGAATCTGAGCGTTTTCCTAACCGCTCTTACTACATCAAGGGAATGTAGTGCCTTCTTTTCCTTAGATCGAGACTCTGGGAAAAAAAGGCACAATAATATCTTGGTCCAAATGAGAACCGGTCATCACTTTCGGTAGAAATTTAGGATGAGGCCGCAATACCACCTTATCCTTATGCATGATTAAAAATATGGCTCTTTCCAGGACAGAGCCGCCAATTCCAATATTCTTCTTGGCAGAAAATATGACAACCAACAAGACTATTTTTCTTTAAAAGAACTAATGGAATTTCCTGTATAGGTTTAAAAGGCTTATTCTGTATAGCCGACAAGACTAAAATTCAAATCCCAAGGATTTAGAGGTGCCCTGACGGGGATTAATTCTCGTTACCCCCTGAATAAAAGTACGCACCAGAGAGTGAGAAGCAAGAGGCCGTTGAAAAAATAATAAGGCCACGACCTGGCCCTTGATCGTACTCAGGGCCAGGTTAATTTCTAATCCCATATGCAGGAATTCAAGAATCCTACCTATGACATACTTCCTGGGGTGCCAACCCCTGGATCCATACCAGAAAATATGTGCCTTCCAGATTCTGAAGTAAATGAGTCTGGAGGCTGGCTTCCTAGTATTAATCAAAGTAGGAGATAACCCACGATCCTTTAGAATGTGGGTTTCAATAGAAAAAAATGCTAAAATTTAGCGTTTGTAAGGTAGGATGGAATACCGGACCTTGAGCTAGAAGGTCTGGCCATAATGGCAGGGTTCAAGGGACTTCTACTGCCATCTTTATAATCTTGGCAAACCAAGATCTCCTGGGCCACACTAGGACCACCAGAATCGCCTCTTCCCCTTCCTGCTTGATTTTGCGGAGAGGACGTGGAAGTAGCAGAACTGGAGGAACGCATAGATCAGTGAAAAAAAAAAAAAACTGATCCTATTGAGAAGACCAAGGCATTTGTTCCGCACACTAGCGGATCCTTCGCCCTAGACACAAAGTTGTCGACTTTGTTGTTGAACCTGGACGCCAACAAATCTATGTCCGGAATAACCCATTCTTGACATATCGAGAAGAAGATGTCGGGGTGAAGGGACCATTGTCTCGTAAACAATAGTTAGCGACTCAATAGTCCGCCTGCCAATTCTCTATCCCTGGAATAGACATTGCTGATAGACAAGGTATGCTATTTTGTGCTCAAGCCAGAAAACGCTTTTTGGACTGCACGACTTCTCGTACCCCCTTGGTGATTGATGCAAGCCATAGCCGACGCATTGTCGGATTGAATCCTGACAAGATAATACCGCAGCTTGAGCGTCTAGAACTCTAGGGCCAAAATGTACTGCCCTAATTTCTAGAACGTTGATGAACAGGGTCCTTTCTGGTCCTTGGACCATTTCCCCTGGACAGAAGCTTCTTCCTGGACTGTTAGCCAACCTTGAAGGCTGGCACCCGTTGTTACCATTTTCAAAGATACTGGTAAAAAAAAGAATTTCCCCTTCTGGAGATTGTGGACATTAACCCCCAATTGAGGCTCAGACACACCTGGGGGAATAAGCATTGGAAAAAAAACAAAGCCTGAACCTTCTTGTTCCAGACCGACAGATTAACGTTTGTAGCAGTCTTGAATGAAACTGCACATAAGTAACGGCCTTGAAGGAGGCAACCATTTTCCTTAACAATTTCATGCACATCTGAATGCAAGATTTCTCTTGGCTTTGACAAGTTGAATTAGTTCTTTAATGGAACAAATTCTTGCCTGGGGTAGGAATACCTTCTTTATACGGTATCTATGACTAGCCCCAAGAACTGTAATCTCCTTGATGGTTTTAAGGAGGATTTTTCTAAGTTGAGTATTCAACCTAAACATTAGAGGTAGCTTACAGCAGTGATTAAACTTTGGAATAGACCAGAGACTGATTGATCTACCAAAAGCAGAGCATCTAAAATAAGCTAGGGCCGTTATGCCCTGGCCGACAACCTGACTTAGGGAGGTGTCAGGATTTTTGTTAATACCTGTGATGCAGTGGCTAGACCAAATGGCAGAACCACAAACTGAAAATGGCGATTTTCTACTTCGAAGTGTAGAAATTTCTGATGAACGGGAAATTTCGGTACGTGGAGATATGCATCTTTGATATCAATTGGTGCCAGAACTCTCCTCATTGCAAAATGGAGACCACCTATCGGATTGACCCCATGGGAAAGCACCAGATATTTAAGTACTGGTTCAGATCTTTGAGATCTAAAATGGGTCTTACCTCCCCATTTGGTTTTGGAACCGTAATAAAAAAGGTTGGAATAAAACCCTGAACTCCGTTCCTCTAAGGCAGGGGTCTTCAAACTGCAGCCCTCCAGGTGTTCAGGAAATACAATTCCCATCATGCCTAATCATGTCTGTGAATGTCAGTTTTACAATGCCTCATGGGATGTGTAGTTCTGCAACAGCTGGAGGGCCGTGGTTTAAGGATCCCTGCTCTAAGGGAACCTCTGATATCACCTCTGGAAATAAAAGATGATCCAGAGCTAAAAAAAAAAAAAAAAAAAAAAAAGAGACTTCTTTCCTCTGGATTTCTTCTAACATTTGACTTTAGAAAACGAGGAAACGGGAACTCTCGGAACTCTAGTTTGTAACCTAGAGAAACTGAGGAAGCCCATCTGTCCTGACATTGTTTCGGCCAGATTTGAAAATTGCAGAAGCCTTCTCCCCCACCCGAGCGAGCAGGGGTGCTCCTTCATAAGGAGGCCTTAGCATTTTGCTTTGTCAGGCTTTCTGCCCCAAGACCTTCTGGCCCTGGGACTATGCCTGAGGTCTACCTCTTGAGCTTGACGGTGAAGGCCGTCGAGACTGCCTAAGGGCAGATGCCCCTGGCACTGAGAGGAAGCATGCTAAAAGAGAAATGTTTGAACTTCTTCTTTTACTGGCAAAAAAGAGAACTTTTACCATTAGAAATCCTTTGGATATATTTATCCAGATGGTCTCCAATAACCGTTCACAATGAAAAGGGAAACTGGCTAGGGGCTTTGACATGGTGCTTCGGCTGACCAATTTTACCAGCCACAGGACTCTGTGTGTATGTACTAGTCCCAGCATAAGCCGTGAGGCTTGAATGATACAATTTATCATCGCATCCACCGTAAAACAGTGCAGTGCAAAACTAGCCCATTGCTGGGCCTGCTGATCAGGAAGATTCTTAAGTATCTCTACAAACTGATCCTTAATGGACTGAGATACCCCAATTGCCGTAAGAATCGGCTGCGCTACTGAACTTGCCAGAGACATATTGTTCTTCGCAGAAGTTTCAACTCCTTATAGAATTCTACCTCCATAGATACACCTTTTTGAAGGAAAAAACAGCTTATCCAGGTGTTCCGAGGTGATTGCAGCCTTAATTGCTGCAACCTCCTATCTGAATATATCAGCTTTTTTAGCCATGAATAAATAGGAAAGTGTCCCCAGACGGGGAAGGTTAGTGATCCCAACCAGAGGTGGGCTCATCACTAGACTGCACTACAGGCAGCAAAAGGGGTTAAACTAACCAATCTAGTGAGGGAGTGTACCAGAAATGTGAGATTACTCCCTCTATACTAGGATCCTCAGAAGAGGATATATTAGTATTTTCCAGGTCTCTTTGGAAGACCTTCCTGATCCGCTATGATTGAACCCACTATGGAAAGTGATCATAGCATCAAATCCTCTTTTCTACTAGAAATGGTAGAAGAAAAAACCTCCTGTGTGATATATATACAGGGGCTGAAGTGTTCCGCGCTGCTGCAACACCAGTCTCCCCCGACGGCTCATTCTGACCGACCGCATCACTCAGAGGAGGAAGACATTCTTTTGGTCATGGATTTAGGTTGTTGTAAAAACACTTAGAACCCTTTGTGGATTTCCTGGTCCTTCTTCCACTCATAGCCTTAATGTACAATAAACAGAGGCGATACCAAAAGGAATGCATACACTGCTAGGTTATAGTGTGAAGGAATGTGATGTAGATAATAATCTGAAAAGGCCTATTTTCCTTTGTGTATACATATTTTTCTCCTTACTCATTATATAAGTATACAGATTAGCTCTGTTCCTATATTTTCTCAAAATGGCGGGTACCCCCTACATCCCACACATCAGAAGAACGCGGAACTGAAGATAAAACCAAGGACAGCCAAACCTCGTTATGAAGATTCTCCATCTTCTTTTCTATCTTAACCAATGAGATGTACCTATTAGACTAACATAGCAATGACGTATTTTTGTGTATAAAACATTAGCACTGCCTTGAATAAATTAGAAGTGTAAAAAGTAACGGTACTGAGCGTGTCTCAGAGTGTTTACTTTTATATGCATGCATAGCCACACTTTCCAATTAGAGACAACAGCAGATAACCTTGGGCTCAATTGAAGCTCTTAACCATTTCCTTAACAGCAGACCAGCCATATAATGCTGCTATTAATGCCAAGCCTGAAGCAATAATAATGTGTCAAGGGAAATGCCTGTGTCACCAAACCTGAAACAATGCCACCTCTTTGCTCTTGTGTCCCTCCACAACCAGCAGCAGCACACAGTGTGCTTTTAAATACTTCCTCCACGTGTTCCCGGCGTCTGAGAACGCCGGCGCTGTTAGTTCTTACCGGAGGATCTGCTGTTTTGGCTGGAGAAGGAGGAAGTGTTCGCTCCTGACACAGTGACTGTTTCCAGCATGAGGTGGTGAGTGCTCAACACAGCCCCCAGTGGTGACACATAGGCATGACAACATTATTCAGTTAAAGGAGACTTTACATGAAAAAATGTCAGAAAAAAAATCTCCACTTACCTTTTCCCCACCGCAGGGTTATCTGTGGTAAAACCATCAGACCCAATCTTCACCCTTCACGGTGGGCTCCATAAAACCTTCAAGGACAGGAGAACCTTGAGGTATCCCACAATCCGGACCTGCAACAGCACCCTCCCAGTAGTGGGAGGGGTTATATAGGGAGTGCACTTTTTAATTTAGGGCGTGCCAGTGTCCATCACCTGAAGGTGGCCTATAACCCACATAGTAATTACTATGGCTCTGTGTTCCCTGATGTATGAAAAGAAATAGGTGTGCCGAGCTTGTAGCATCATACTCAAAAAGACTTAAGCCTGCAATTGGTGCTTCACCAAAGTATTGAGCAAAGGCTGTGAAGACTTATGAACATGGGATATTTTTTGTTTCTCATTTTTAATAAATTGGCAAAGATTTCAAACAAACTTCTTTCACATTGTCATTATGGGATATTGTTTGTCGAATTGAGGAAAATAATAATGAATGCAATCCATTTTGGTATAAGGCTGTAACATAACAAAATGTGGAAACAGTGAAGCTCTGAATACTTTCCGGATGTACTGTAGGTCTATGCAGGATTAACACCATGGAATAGTTACTTCTGGTATCAAAACCCCCCCAAAAAACAGCAGCAAGAAATTAAATAATTAATTTCACCTAAAATTTGAATTTTTGTATACAATAGAGAATTAAAATGTTTAATGGAATCTTATGCCTCTTGAGGATTCTGGTTATGCAATCTCCTCTTAAAGCAATAACTACAAGGAGGTTTCACTTTGTAGAATGACATTTCAGTTTTATTTTATTGTTTAACGTAGCAGAAGCAATTGGAACAAGCAGAACCCACATAATGACTCGGTGACAGACTCAAATTTGACCTGGATGTTGGTGTGGAAGACATTTCCATTGTAGTTCCAAGAGATAACTCATCAGAAGGTGACGTAGAATTAGGATGGCCATGAAAAAAAAAAAAAAAAAAAAAAAAAAAACCCTATATAAAAATATATATTACCTGACAGTTATTTAGTTCCTCAATTACTTCCTTGTTTTCCTTACTGATGTCACAGACACAGATGAATTCTGCCTCTCTATGACCTTTGAAAAAACGTTCGCGAATTCTCTTCACAACAGTTACAGCTGAGCGACCGCTGGGCACAGAGCAGTTTTCAATGTCCCAAAACACACCAATAGGGGGAAGATTTTCCTGCACCTGTCCAGCAGATGACATCTCAGGGGCTCCTATAAAAATTCAACTTTTTTAGACCCCAAGACACATTCGAGGTTCAGATTACTCATAGAAAAACGAAAAAAAAAAAAAAAAAAAAAAAAAAAAAAAACACACACACACACACACACACACACACACACACACACACACACGGAAAATTAGGTTTACCACAATTTTGTGATGCTTTAAAGAAATGCTTAGTTCGCATGATAGTCGTATCCTTATCGTTTTCCTGTGTTCCACACCCATTGCACAAGGGTAGTGCAGCAGCCTGGGTGCTTGGAGGTGGAATATTAGGCCACATTTTGTTGCCATCATTTACGCTACTAGTAGGTGGCTGCAGGAAGAGAATAAAAAAAATGAAAAACAAGCAGATTTTTCTCAAATCATTTCAATTATGCTTGGCAAAATCTTTTTAATTTAGCACATCCACAAGTATATCAAAAGGTACAGACTAAATAAAATTATGAACATAAACACAGCTCAATACATTAATACCAAAACAGTCTTAAAACAAACCTTAAAAGCGGGATTAAACTCCCATGGCTATATTATAGTGATTGTAAAGCTTTGTTTATTTTTTAACACACGTTATACTTACCTCCACTGTGCAGCTCGTTTTGCACGGAGTGGCCTGAACACAGACTTCTGGGGTGCCTTGGCGGCTCCTCCCCTCATCAGATAACACCCTAGGAGGAGCACTCTCGCGAGGGGGGGGGGGGGGGGGTTACCTTGCGCGCCCGCTCGCGACTCCATCATTTGCCATCCATAGCCACCAAATGTATGACTCAGCCCCGCCCCCCAGCACCATTGGATTTGACAGCAGCGAGAGCCAATGGCTCTGCTGCTATCAATCTATCCAATCAAGATCCGAGCACCCCAGGCAGAGGAAGAGCACGTACCCACCGGATGAAGTTCCAGGGCTCAGGCAAATAAAACGGAGGGTCTGGGGGGGGCCGGTCACTGCCAGGTGTTTATTCACCTTAATGCATAGGATGCATTAAGGTGAAAAAAAACACAAGAGTTTACAAACCCTTTAACCACTGGGCACTTAAACCCCCTTCCTAACCAGACCAATTTTCAGCTTTCAGTGCTCTCACATTTTGAATGACAATTACTCAGTCATTCAACATAGTACCCATTTGACATTTTTGTCCCTTTTTTCACACAAATAGAGCTTTCTTTTGGTGGTATTTAAACACCGCTGGGTTTTTTTTTTTTTTGCGCTATAGAAAGAAAAAAAGACCGAAACTTCTGTAAAAAAAATATGAAATTTTTGTTTGTTATAAAATTTTGCAAATTAGTAATTTTTCTTCATAAATTTTGGGTAAAATTTATACTACATATCTTTGGTAAAAATAACCCAAATTGGTGTAAATTATTTGATCTTTGTGGACTCCAACTTTCACAAGATATGGTGCCATTCTCTGAAAATTGATCAGACCTGATGTACTGACATCTCATTTCTTAAGACCCTAACAAGCCAGAAAAGTACAAACACCCCCCAAATGACCCCTTCTTGGGAAGTAGACATTCCAAGGTATTTAGAAAGAGACATGGTGAGTTTTTTGAAGTTATAATTTTTTCCCCACAACTAAAAAAATAAAAAAAAATAAAAAATGTTTTCCCCTTCACAAAATTGTTACATTAGCAGGTTATTTCTCACACACAGCATATGCATATCACAAATTACACCCCAAAATACATTCTACTACTCCTCCTGAGTATGGCGACACCACATGTGTGAGACTTTTACACAGCGTGGCCACATACAGAGGTCCAACATGCAGCGAGCGCCAGGCGTTCTTGGAGCATAAATTACACATATAATTTCTTGCCTACCTTTTACACTTTTGAAGGCCCTGGAGCACCAGGACAATGGAAACGCCCCAAAAATGACCCCATTTTGGAAAGAAAACAACCCAATGTAGAATCTATGATGCATATCGAGTCTTTTGAACATGTCTTTTTTCTACAAGTTTTTGGAAAATGTGTAAAGAAAATGAAAACACATAGTTGTCCATTCATACAATATTTTCAACACATTAGCATGAACATACCAGAAATTACACCCCAAAGTAGATTCTCCTACTCCTGAGTACGGCGATACCACATGTCGGAGACTTTTACACAGCCTGGCCACATGGAGGCCCAACATGCAGGGAGCACACCGTCAGGTGGTCTAGGGGCACAAGTTTCAAATCTAATTTGACTACCTATAACACTTTTGTGAGGCACTGTAGTGGTATGGATGTGGCATGGATGAGAACTGATGTGGCATGGATGAGCATGAATGGGGATGGCTGAGTATGGATGGGATGGCTGGGTACAGCTGAGTATGGCTGGGGATGGATGGGATGGATGGGTACTGCCGAGTACGACCTAGGGCGGCCGGGTACGACCGAGGTCAGCCGGATACGGCTGGATGAGTATTGCTGAGTATGGATGAGCATGGATGAGTATTGCCGATTAGGAATGGCTGGCTGAGTATGGATGGCGGAGTATGGATGGATGGATGGATGGATGGATGAGTATGTTTGGCCGAACATGGATGGCTGAGTATGGATGGTATGGATGGCTGGAGGGGGCATATCATCGCTGTGGGCACTACACATCCAGTCCACAGCATTGCATCACTCGATCTCTCCTCGCGATGTACCGATCTGTACAGAGGGAAGAGAGGAACCGGACATGACACCAGTTTGTTTACATGTGATCGCTCCATCATTGACGGAGCGATCACGTGGTAAACTCCCGCTGTCAGCGGCCATTTACCGTGATCCGTGATGCGCTGGGTCCTCTGGACCAGGCGGTCGCGCATATTCCCGGGTGCGCGCCCCAGGGGACTCGCAGAGGCAAGATTCTGGGAGGACGTCCATGGACGCCCTCCCAGAATAAGCCGCCCGCGCTGTAGAAGTCTTTCGGCTATGGCCTGGTCGGCAAGTGGTTAAGGCTTAGCTATAGGTACAGTAAATACTCGGATATTTACTTGTATATGAGCCAGTGATGTCACTTGTGCATGCGCTCTGAAGGAATGGCATGCCTGTGCCGTTTCTTCAGAGTCCTGTGCCGTGAATAGCAGCTCCCGCGCCCATGCATGGGAGTGACATCATGGTAGCCAATAAGAAAGCCGAAAAATGCAAACCCGGAATTAAGACCGGGTGAAGATGAAAGCCCTGTCAGCACAATGCTGGAGGGCTTCGTTGTCAGTTAAATTTCACATAATGTGCTTGTATGAAATGCACACATTTTAACCACTTGCCGACCGGCTCACGCCAATATACGTCGACAGAATGGCATGTACAAGCATACTAACGTACCTGTACATTGCCCTTTAAGACGCGGTATTGTGAGCGCGAGCCCATGTCTATGTCTGCAGGGATGCCCGCGATCGTCTCACAGAGAGGAATAACGGGGAAATGCTGATGTAAACAAGCATTTCCCCATTATTCCTAGTGGCAGGACACTGATGACAGCTCCCTGTGATCGGGAGCGGTGATCAGTGTCGTGACACACTTAGCCCTCCTCCCCCCACAGTTAGAACACATCCTAGGACACACTTAACCCCTGCAGTGCCCCCTACTGGTTAACCCCTTCACTGCCTGTCACATTTACACAGTAATCAGGGCATTTTTAATAGCGCCAAAAGTGTCCGATCTGTCTGCTATAATGTCAGTCAAGAAAAAAAAAAAAAAAAAAAAAAAACGCAGACTGCCGCCATTACTAGTAAAAAAAAAAAAATTTGTAGACGCTATAACTTTTGCGCAAACCAATCAATAAATGCTTTTTTTACCAAAAATATGAAGAATACGTATCGGCCTAAACTGAGGAAAAAAAAAAAAGTTTGTTTATATATTTTTTGTGGATATTTATTATAGCAAAAAGTAAAAATATTGCATTTTTTTCAAAATTGTCACTTTGTTTATAGCGCAAAAAATAAAACCGCAGAGGTGATCAAACACCACCAAAAGAAAGCCATTTGTGAGGGAAAAAGGACATCAATTTTGTTTCGGAGCCACGTCGCACGACCGCGCAATTGTCAGTTAAAGCGACAGTGCGGAATCGCAAAAAGTGCTCTGGTCTTTAGCCAGCCAAATGGTCCGGGGCTGAAGTGGTTAACTTTACCTTGCGGGTTTAAAAAAAAAAAAGCCAGCATGGCAATTTAGTGAGAATATAATTTTTTATAATAGAATATATAAAGATATATATATATACACACACACACACACACACACACACACACACACACACACACTGCCCCAGAGTTACAAACATTCGACTTACAATGTCATGTTGGTCCTGGAAACTTACTGTCTGCTGAACGGGTCAGCAATCCCACATCACTGCATTGCCAGTTAATCCCTAGGCCAGTGATAGCTTGGCACCCCAGATGTTTTAGAACTACATTTCCCATGATGCTCATGCACTCTGCAGTGTAGTGGGCTGCCAAGGTTCGCCATCACTGCCCTAGGCTATCCCAAAAACATTTTTGGCTAGAGTTAAACCAAAAAAAATACATAAATAAATAAAATAAACCCTGTTCCAACTTGCATTCAAATTACAAACCTACAGAACCCATCTTATTTGTAATCCGGGGACTGCTGTATACAACTATACATACTATATTTTAAAAGTCTAAGAATTGTTTAATGATCAACATAGACACTTATGTTACAGTGAAAACTGATCTCTGAAAAGTAATTAAAAAAAGCGCATCTATGGTCAAAATGTGAAATCATTAACCACTTCAGATCCAGGTTTCACCCGTTCACTGAATAGAGAATTTTTTTGCAATTTGGCACTGTGCTGCTTTAACTGGTAATTGCGCAGTCATGCAACACTGTATCCAAACTAAATTTACGTCCTTTTTTTCCCACAAATTGCTTTCTTTTGGTGGTATTTGATCACCACTGGGGTTTTTTTTACGATAAACTAGACAGAAAATGTTGAAAAACATTATATTCTACTTTTTGTTATAAAGAATGTCTAATAAAATAAATAAAATCTCTAATCAAAAAAATTTTTGTCATACATTTTAGGACAAACTGTATTCAGCTACTTTATTTTTAATTACCAAATTTTAAATAAGTGTATATTTATTGGTTTGCGCAAAAGTTAAAGCGTTTACAAACTTATATTTATTGGAATTAACACAGCTTTTACTTTCTGACTGCCTCTCTCATTTCCTGAGGTGCTAAAACGACAGGGCAGTACAAAACCCCCCAAATTACCTCTTTTCAGGAAAAAAAGACACCAAGGAATTTGCTGAGAGGCATGTTGAGCCCATTGAATATTTCATTTTATTGTCACAAGCGATTGAATAATTACTACTGGTCACTGAAATTATATGTGGGTATATGTAATTACACCGCAAAATACATTTTGCCGCTTCTCCCAAGTATGGGGATACTACATGTGTGAAACTTGGGCAGTCTAGCCGCATACAGGACCCCAAAAACCAAATCACTGCCTTCAGACTTTAAGGGCATAAATTTGCTCATTTCACTTCCTCACTACCCATCAGTTTCAAGGGCCCTGAAACGTCAAGATCGCACAAAACTGCCCCCCCCCCCCCCCCAAAACGACCCCTTTTCGGAAAGTAGATACCCAATGCATTTGCAAAGAGGCATGGTGAGTATTTCACAGATCTCGCTTTTTAAAAATTGAAAAAAGAAGAAATACATTTTCCTTTGAGATAAAAGGGAGACCTGAAAAATACTCATGCCTCTTAGCAAATACCTTGGGGTGTATACTTGCTAAAAGAGGTCATTTGGGGGGGGGGGGGGGTTTGGTGCCATCTTGATGTATCAGTTTCGGAGGCCCTGAAAGGTAGTGAGTAAGGATAAGCCGAACACCCCCCGGTTTGGTTCGCAGCAGAACATGCAAACAGGAAGAAAAAAAAAAAAAAAAGTGTGAACCCTGTTAAAAAGTCTATGGGAAGCAATTTTAAAGGCTTATATGCAAGTTATTGCCATAAAAAGTGTTTGGGGACCCGGGACATGTATCCATGCAAAAATTTGTTTTAAAAACTGCCATTTTTTCTGGAGCAGCAATTTAATAATGCTTTAAATATCCTGCCTGGTTTCCTTAGTATGCCTGTAAAGTAGTGCATCTCTCCCATGTTAAAACAGTGCCACAGCAAAAAGGACATTTCTAAAGTAAAAAATGTCATTTAAAACTGCTTGTGGCTGTAGTGTATTGTCAGATCCCAGCAATATAGATAAAAATACAAAACAAAAAACTTTTTAAAATGGCACGGATGTCCCCCAAAATTCCATACCAGGCCCTTCAGGTCTAGTATGGATATTAAGGGGAACCCCGCACCAAAATGTATAAAATGGCGTGGGGTCCCCCAGGCCCTATATACTCTGAACAGCAGTATATATAATATACAGCCTGCCCTATATACTCTGCAGAAAATTGGGCCTTAGGCATTGGTGGTGCCACAAAACTAACCCCTCACAGATACTCTTGTTGGGCACAGGAACGGGCCCTGCTGGTAAATATATCAAAAATTGTAATTATATGCACCTGTTAAACAGAGGCAAAAAAATTGAGCCTTGGGTGGTGGTGCCCTAAACCTAAAATATCGTTGGAAGCCATCATCAAGATTGAGGAGGAATAGGATAGTCAGCATAGGCTTCAAGGGATCCCACATCAATAGCAAACTCGGTTACATCAGCATCAGGTGCTTGATAGCTGCTGATCCAACACTGATTCATTTTTATGAAAGGGAGTCTCAATGGAGTCTGGACAGGCACACTCTTTGATCCGTTACAAACCCTCCAGCAGCACTGAAGGTGCGTTCAGAAAGCACGCTGGATGCAGGACAGGCCAGTAGCTCAATTACATATTGAGCAAGTTCTGGCTAGTGGTCCATCCTCAAGACCCAGTAAACCAGTGAATGCTCTGTTGGAAAGGTCTCCAAGTATGCTCTTGCCCCTAGATATTCCTGCACCATACAATGCAGACGCTGGCAATGGTTGCTTGAACCGATCAGACCTTGGTGCGGAGGACTGAAAAATTGTTTAAAAGGCATCGGCCAGCCGGCCACCTTCTCCACTGCTCTTCCTCTGACTGAACGAAGCCTCAGCAACACGTTGTCCAGCACCAGGAAATGGAAACCTCCCAGGGTCTGGAAATGCATTGCACAAACCTTTCTTCAAGGCCTCCTGAAAAGGTTTCATCCTCTACTCTCTCTGCGAAGGCAGGATGAGTTCTGCAAGCTTACCCTTGTAACGTGGATCAAGAAGGGTCGCTAGCCAGTAACGATCCCTCTCCTTGATACCATGAATCCTAGGGTCCTCGCAGGCTTTCCAGAATCAGGGAGGCCATGCAGAATAAGTTTGCAGAGGCATTTGATTCTGAGTCCTCTGGGTCACTAAGGATCACATTATCCGTAACCATCCCTTAAAGACCGCTGCATGTTATCCTCGACATCCAAACTGACACAATCCTCCTCTTACTGTGTGTTTGGCGGGCCCGCAGGAATGCCATTTGGATAAAGGCATCCTTGAGAGGAAAGCAAGTCCTCCTCTTCCTCCTGTACTGCCTCAAGTGCCCTGTCCACGATTCCACGAAGCATGTGCTCCAGAAGGAAGACTAGAGGGACAGGGTCACTGACGCATGCATTGTCGATGCTCACCATCCTTGTGGCCTCCTCAAATGGTGACAGGACAGTGCATGCATCCTTGATCAGTAGCCACAGACGTGGCAAAAAGAAGCCAAGCTCTCCTGACCCTGTCCTGGTGCCATACTCGCACAGGTACTCATTGATGGCCCTCTGTGTGTGCAGCCACTGCAGCATTGCCAACGTTGAGTTCCACCTGGTGGGCATGTCACAAATGAGGCGGTTGGTGAGCAGGTTGCATTCCCTTTGAATGTCAGCCAGCCGAGCACTGGCACTGTATGACCGGCGGAAATGACCACAGACTTTTCTGGCCTGCCTCAGGAGATTCTGTAAGCCTGGGTACCTGCTCCACCAAATTCAGGATGTGTGCCAAACATAGAACATGGGTCAAGTGTCCCTGTCGGAGGGCGGAGAGAACGTTGGTGCCATTGTCGCATACAACCATTCCTGGCTGAAGCTGGCGTGGTGTCAACCACCTCTGAGCCTGCCCCTGCAGAGCTGACAGAATCTCTGCCCCAGTGTGGCTCCTGTCCCCTAGGCAGACCAAATCAAGCACCGCATGGCATCTTTTAGCCTGACTGCTTGTGTAGGCCCTTGAACGCTTACAGAGCACCGCTGGTTCAGAGGACAAATCTGCAGAAGAGGCCATAGAGGAGGAAGAAAAAGAGGTGGTGGAGGAGAGAGCTGTGGCAGAATTGCCACTAGCATTTGAGGCAGAACAAACTCCAACACCACTGAACACTGTCCTGCATCCTTCTTAGCTGCCAGCAGTTACCCAGTGCGCCGTGAAGGAAAATTAACGTCCCTGCCAATGCCTGCTGGACCATTAGTCAGCAGTAATATAAACCTTACTGCTGACGGCCCTGTCCAACGAGGCCAAACATAACCTTCCACATGCCGCTAGAGAGCCGGAATGGCCTTCCGTCGAAAGAAATGGTGTTTTGGAACCTGCCACTGAAGTACAGCACATTCCACAAATTCACAAAAGGGGGCAGAGTCTACCAGCTGAAAAGGCAGAAACTGGGGGAGGGTATTTGCCTGCTAAAATCAATTGGTGGTGTACTGCTAGCAGATTGGCTGCAAGTACTTGGGACACCTATTGCTATAGCTTCATTCCTCTCGTTGCAGGTTTTTGATTAGACTGGAGGTATAGTAGGGTTAGAGATCCAAGATGAGGAGCAAGGAGAAAGCCGCCTTTTTCTTTGATGTGGGTCTTTTTTTTTTTTTTATTTAAAGTGTTTTTATTGAGTACACCAGGTAGGACAAAACAAAACCAACACTGACAGTTTGTACATTGAGGGCAGGCTGATACATAAACCAAAGACAAAGCATTAACATACTATATGAAGATGGCAAGTCGGCTGGCGCCAAAAATAGCGCCAGCTCACCCACATTAAACCTAAAGTACTACAATGTACAATGAAAAGACAATATGCTCGCCCCTAGTCAGGTGTACACAAACAGGTTTTTCAAATAATGAAGAAGACATAACAGTTCGGAAATCCGAAGAAAGGGAAGAAGGCATGAACAAGGTAAGAACCGATAAGATGAGACGGGTTTAGAAGAGAGAAAGGATGTGAGAACAGTAAGAGGAGAGAGGGGGGGGTAGGAGAAAAAAAAAAAAGAGAGAAGGGGGGGGGGGGGGGGAGTGACGAAGGCGGAGACACTTGGAGAGAGAAACATGCTCTGTCACTATAGCTCTACTGAGGGGGTCACAAAGGTGTTGTAATCCTGAGAGAATCGAAAATCGTGCCAGTAAAACCAGGTTTTGTTGAATTTTTCCTCCTTACGTTGTAATGCAGCCGTCAATTGTTCCATCAGATTAATTTCATTCACCACAGCTATCCACTGACCAACTGACGGGGGGTCTGAGCATTTCCATTTTTGCGGAATGAATATTTTAGCGGCGTTTAGAAGGTGTATCAAGAGGGATTTCTTATAACGACGTCTCGACATCGGTGTAAGGTGGAGCAGGCATTGAGCCGGATCATCTGCAAGTGTAATGTCCGTCAGTCTAAGAACTATGCGCCTAATGGCTTCCCAAAAGGGACGAACCCGGGGGCATGTCCAGAAAATGTGCAGTAACGAACCGTCAGGATGCTGACAACGCCAGCAGGAGGAAGGAACTGAAGGGTAGATTTTGTGGAGAAGCTTGGGCACTCTATACCAGCGAGTCATTATCTTAAACCCAACCTCCTGGAACCTGCTCGCAATTGAGGAGCGGTGTGCAAAGTATAAAATTCGTTCTCTCTCCTCCTCCGAGAAGGCTCGATTCAGATCACTCTCCCATTTCCGTATATAATGAGGTATAAAGCCGTCCTGGGGGTCGACTAGAAACCCATACATTAAGGACAGTAGATGACGGAGGGGAGTAGGATCCAGATAGAGCCTCTCAAAAGCAGACGTGGAATGACTAGTGGATGGCACGAACTGTGAGGAGGTAAGGAAATGTCTGATCTCTGTTGCTCTCCATCTATCTAAAGGTGGCGATAGCATTGCTTGTATTTCCTCAATGGTGCACCATCGACCCTCGTGATGAAAGTCTTGAAACCTAAATCTGTTGATCATCAGAAATTCCCTAAACCTCCTCCCCGATAGACTACATGGGAACTCCTGAGCGCCAATTACCGGTGACAAAGGTGAGGGAGTGTTGGAGACCAACGTAACACAACCCGTTTTTACTGTCACCGACACAGTAGTCCCAATCAAAGGGTGGGATTTCAGGGGTACTGGCAAGGCAGAAGTCTGCCACATCAAAGTTGGGAGCGGAAGAGATGTCATTGCCTGCTCCACCCCCACCCATTCCTTCTCTGAGGCATGTTTGGCCCAGTCTAGGGCTCTGGTTAAATGAACCGCCTGGTAGTATTTAAACGGGTCTTAAGTCCAGTTGCCAACAGACTGCATGGCAGGTTGTCATCTGTCTGGTCAAGCATGAGGTGCCCAAGCGGCTGCTGTTCTGGCCACGCTTGATCCGCTTCAGACATAGGTTGCAAACAGCAATGGTGCGATCTGCTGCACACGTGTCAAAAAAGGCCAACACCAAGGAATTTTTAAAAGTCAGCGGGGAGTCAGCAGCACCCTGCACCTGCAGAGCTCTGCGGTGTGATGCAATAGGGTGGCTGCCCTTAAGCTGCCACCTAGAGGACATCCTGCCTCGTTGGAGTTGTGCCTCCTCCTTCTCTCAGGCACCCAAGCACAGTCCGTGACCTAATCATTCCCTCCCTCCTCGTGCAGGTGAAATAAGCCGCTTTGGCAGCTGCGTTGGAAGGCAAACTACTCAGAGCCTGGGTGACTGGATG
Organism: Lithobates septentrionalis; assembly: GCA_037952835.1. Classification (NCBI taxonomy): domain Eukaryota; kingdom Metazoa; phylum Chordata; class Amphibia; order Anura; family Ranidae; genus Lithobates; species Lithobates septentrionalis. The sequence continues at coordinate 1,053,717 of JBBDGP010000162.1, read as the reverse complement.
AGGAGGATGAGGAGGATGAAGGCAGCTTTGTTATCCACTCCAACGGTTCTGCATGTTGTGGTTCAATAACACAGCCAGCAGCAGCGCAAAAAAAAAAAAAAAAAAAAAACACACACAAGCGTGCCCCACAGCCACCTGCAGAGGACGCACCATGTCCACGACCAACACTGTTGACAGACACAGTCTGCTTGCCCTCATTTAGTGGCCTGCGAGCGATTGCCTCTCCTTGTGGGCCTTCCGGACATGATGTATTTTTTGTTTTGCAACACCACACTATCAGATACTGTGTACACTTCTGATTGTGATCTCTCTCTAACACACTGCCACTAACTGAATAACCTGCCTGCTTAATCTAATTCAAGATACCTCTGTCCACGCCAACAAGACCAGGGCTCGACAAATCCCGGGCGCCAGGTCGCATTTGCGACTAGAATTAGCGACCTGGCGCCTGGGGCGGCACAGCTGGGGGTATCCTGTCTCTGTGCGGACTCCAACCCCCCCCCCCCCCCGTGCGATCGCATCGGTCCGCGCCGGCCATTGAGGCCCCGGCTTTGCGGCCTTCTTCGGTAGTTCTCGAGTCCTTCTGAAATCTGGTGCCATCTTGTGGTGGCCGTTCGTATTGCAACCAGCAATGCTAATGCGAAATACCTGCCTGTTTTCATTGCCCATCTCCTTCCCAAAGTGGAGAAGAAAAGGAAGTGAATGTGGGGATAGCCTTTTTTTGTTTTTTTTCGTAATAGATTTTATTTTTATTTATATTTATATAAAAACTGTTAAATAATTTGTCATCTCCCTGCTTGGCCCCTTTCACACGGGCTGTCTGATCAGGTTCGCCTGTCTGTTTTTCAGGCGGACCTGATCGGACCCTTAGAGCCCTTTCACACCGAGCCGCGGGGGGCGTCGGCGGTAAAGCGGCGCTATTTTTAGCGCTGCTTTACCGTCGTTTTAGTGGCGCTATTCGGGCCTCTAGCGGGGCGGTCTTTCAGTGTAAATTTAAGATTAGTTATTTTTTATATTGAAAATAAAGCTTTGTCGGTCGTTTAAAAAAAACCTGGCTCCTAACTTTTTTAGCTGGCTCCTAGATTCCAAGCAAATTTGTCAAGCCCTGAACAAGACTACACATGGCCGCCGTGTAAACAGCCTTATATAGCATGGGGGGTGGACTTCGTCCCCCTGAGCCATGACTGGCCAAAGGCACCCTGCCTTTGGCCAATCATGGCTCTCAGCAGAGCATGCTATGATTGGCTAAAGCATGTAGGTCAGGTGCAGGCTTTGGCCAATCATACAGCAATGTACTGCGATCTCGCAGTGCATTATGGGGCATTCTGCGGCGCTCAAATTTTCCATGAACCCCCCATAATGTTCACTGTTCTGCGAACAGGTGAACACCTGATGTTCGAGTGGAACTTCCAGCTCATCCCTAGTAGTAAGGAAGTGAAATTAACAAATTACACCTTCACAAAGTCTTAAGGCGATGATTGGTTTTCAGAGTCCTGTACACAGCTAGACGGCCAAAAACTCCCACATGAGGTATCCCTGTACAGCAGAATGTACTTTAGGGTGCAATTCCACATATATATGTCATGTGTGAGCAATATCTCATTTGTGTGACAACTTTGTGTAAAAAAAAAAAAAAAAAAATATGACATTTTCCATAAACTTGTGACAAAACATAAAATATTCCATGGACTCAACATGCCTCTCAGAATAGCTTGGGGCGTCCACTTTCCAAATAGGAGTAATTTCGGGGGGGGGGGGATTGAACTGGAAGCTTATGCCACACATCACTCACTTTTCTAACCACTTGAGGACCAAGCCTTTTCTGGCACCGTTTACATGAAAAAATATATATATATTGAGAGATAGAGAGCTAGAGATATATATACACATACATATACATACATACACACACACACAAAATTTTTTTTTTCTGTGCTAGAAAATTACTTTGAACCCTACAGACTAAAATGGTGGGTGTTGCAAATTTTTTTCCCCCCCACACAGTATGTGCTAGCGAATTTCCAAACATAATTTTGGGGAAAAAAATAGAATTTTAATGCATAAAAACACAATATATTGCCCAATTGTCTGGTGAAAGATAAAAGATGATCTTACGCCGTGTACATAGATACCAAACACAACATGCTTTAAAAATTGTGCATGCCCCTGCAGTGGCAACAAGCTATGTAAAAATGACTGTTTTTATCTGGCTAAACCAAAGTAATGAAATGCTTGTAGCTTCCAGGTTTAGGCCATAGAGATAATTGGAGCCGTTCTTGTCTCCAATTAGCTCTATGGTCAGCTGGCGGAACCACCAACTGCATTTTCAGGTTTACCGGTGGGACAGGAGAGCCCGAGAAAACCGTGGAAGGTGGCTGGGATATGGGGTTAATGACACCCCCTCCCACTGCTTGCAAAAGCAGTCCAACAGCTAATTAGCCAATAGGATGGCTTTTACATGAATACCAACCACTAGCTGAAAAAAAAAAAAAAAGGACGACCATACCAAGATGCCTAAACCTGCAGGAATCATTCTGGTATAACCCACTCAAAGTCCAGCGACATACCAGTACGCTGCTGGCCTTGTAGGGCATATATTGTAATGTTCTTTTTTCCCCCCATGCAGCCTGTGGGCTGAAGAAAAAAAAAAAAAAAAAAGTGTGCCCTGCATCCACCTACTACTAATGGCAGGTATACATGCAATGTAAATTGCTGAACGAAAAATAAACAAACCAAGAGATTACTCTATATACACATAGATTGATATGGATGAAGAAATCTCTGCCAAGAAAAGTGAAAAGAATATATATGCCGTAGCATAGTGGCAAACCGCCCTCTGTCCACCCCAGCCCCTAAGCTTCAGGATGGTGGTGTAAAGTCACTGATTTATGTATTGTGAGAGCAAACCCTGTTGCAGTCAGAATACACAGATCAGAGCTGCAGCTAAATGCTATACCTGCAAAGCAAACACAAACACAGCAATAAAACATTACAATATAAAATTACAGTAAAACAGTAAGAATAAAAAGACAACTATTTTTGGCTATTTATGGGTATTTTAATTTTTTCCTTCTTTTTACTACAAACTTTGTGACTAAAAAACTTGAATCGTTCTAGGCTATGGTCTATCAAAATGGGCTAGCTATCCAACATCTTTTGAGACAGAGTGAATGTGTGCCCTAGAATGTGACATACTGTACACTAATGTATACTAATAATCCACTAGTGTGTGGTAGTGAAGGAAATAGTCCTGAATGGCGAGAACAGGTTGGCCAGGACAGGGACAAAAAGCACGGGTGTCATGCCTATATCCGCGTTTGCTACAGACATGACATCTTTTCTGGGGTGCTCTTGGAGTACGGGTACCAGGGAGGACTTTAGAAAAATGCCTAATGCAGTCGGCTCACTGCATCTGGATTGGGAAATTGGGCCATAGCACCTCCTGGATACAAAAGGGCTGTGGTGATCTCTTCCTGGAATTTTAGGAAGAATCCACTTTTTCCTGACGCTTTGTATAGTACATAAGCTTTGAACTAAGCCAATTGGAATAAATAGACACTTTTGTACCAAAGTCCGGCCTTACATGAAACCAAGTATGGCCCCATCATCTGGTCGTTGAAGTTCACCCCTCCCATTTTAAAAAGGTACTAGTTCTGGACACCGGAGGGGCTTCTCAACAAAACAAGTAGCTGTTCCAGTTTTGACTGTCGTATTTGCGTGAAAGAAAGACAAAAACGAAAAACGTTCCATTTGTCCTTTCACCTCACAACAAGCAATTAATATATATGTCAAGCAGGCTTTCTTCCCCCCGTCCAAGTTGAGAATTTTTACAAGACGTTAGGGGAAGCCCCAGCGATTAGATCATACAATGCCACATGTGCCAATTCCAAAATTAAAAGGGTGTCTAAAAAGTAGCACGCTTGTGTAATAGTTGTGCATGTACAAGTTGTACTCCTGTCAGAAGAACATCCAGTCCCAAAAACAATCTTGCTGCTGCTCCCTATGTAGTCTGGGCAGTCAGGGGCTCCACGCTGCTGCTGCTATCTTTTTCCTTGTAAATCCGGAAACGATATGTAGAGCCTGTTGCTATGTCACAGAGCTTATACATTTTGACCCCATAACTGAAACTGTGAAAATAAGGCGGCCAGAAAATTAATCAAGGACTCTACGCAGACAGCTTATTGGGGGGGGGGGGGGGGTATACAAGGCTGGGGGGGGGCACTGCAGAATCTGTGGGCTGCAATCAGGATTTGCAAGCGCATCAGGAAGGGCACTATGGGCCTGTGTTTGAATTCTAGGTGGCTGCAAGACACTGCTTTTGCTAGCTACCACACCAGCTTGAACTGCACTTAAGGGACTCGCCACGTCACCAAGCGTTACTGGAGTGCTGGTTTGTCTACTATCAGGATGTACTAGGCCGCTGGTACTCTCCAGTTCACTAGAAGGTAGAGCAGGACTAGTACTGGCACTCTGCTGCATACGAGAATCATGCGATTGTAGTACCTCAGCAATAGGGTCGGGTACGTCTGACCTAAGCAGGCACCTCTACTCCATCAGAGCTGTCAGCTGCTGCTGCTGCTCTCTACAGGTTCGAATACTGAGCCTGAATCTGACAGTGAGGTCCCCCCATCGCTCTTATCTGTCATGCTCAGTATCCTGTAGGCCTCTTCACTAGTGTACCTTTTGTTGACATTTTGGTCAATTAATTTATAGGTAGCCATTGTGACTCAGGTTTTAAACCAAAAAAAAAAAAAAAAAAAAAAACACACTGGTGCCAAACATTTGAGGGGGGGGGGGGGGGGGGTTGGCGGCAAACAAACCAAAAGCCCCCCCCCCCACCATGATTAGCGCCTCATCATGGCTCTAATGTGGCTTAGAAAAAAAAAAAACACCACACCTTATGCAAACGTGCGAGTCCGGCACCCCGCGGGGGGGGGGGGGGGGGTTGGGCGCCGCCCCTAATGTACAAGCTGCTCTTAGCGGGACCCCTTTCACATGGAGTGGACTCTGTCAAGCAGATCCACCTGCTCAGGAGGGTAATCTGTCTGCTTATCCCCATCCTCTCTGCTGATGCAAAGCAGACACGAACACAGCCCGCTGTGCTTTATGGAGCTGTCAAATGGAAATGGACCACCTAGTATGGGTACCATCTGATCCACTAGATGGATGGGGGATGGGATCCCTCCATCTGTTTTTATTTTAGCGGACTGGACCTAAGGCAGGCGGGTGTGAACAGAAAAATGTCCATTTACATCAGCCTCTCCATAGAAAACAATGGGTGGTCCAATTTGAAAACAGACAGGCAGACCCGATCGGCCTGCTTGTGTGAAAGGGGCCTAAAGCCTTGTTCACACAGGGCATACACAGCGTACCTTTACAGGGATGCACAGGTGTTCCAGGATGTAGCAACTGCATGAACAGAGCCATTGCTCCCAATTTTACATCCACGTAGGTCCGCATGCATGTCCCCTGAGCTCACGCCATCTGCGTTCAGGGTCATGTACCCACACGGATGTCAGATTGGGAACAGCAGCTATGCCTGTGCAGCCGTTGCATCCCAATTGACATAAATAGGACTGCCTGTATGGGGATGCACGGAACACCTGTGCATCACTGTGTATGCCACATGTGAACAATGCTTTAGTAGTAATTTAGCAGGCATTTCGTAAGTTATGTTGTGTTTATGTGCACCATTAATGGTTTTAGTGTATTTTTAGTGAAAAATAACAATATGATGAAAATTTTCGCATTATTGCAGGGCCCAAAAAAAAAAAAAAAAAAAAAAAAATCAGAAGCACTTTTTTTATTCTACAGATCTTGCGCTTTCAGAAAACGTCTGGTTTGAGGGGCCTTTTTAAATTTTGAAAGCTGTAAAAGGGAAAAATGGTAACCTCCAGATTGAGAGTAAATTGTTATTTACAGTTTTTCGTACCGTCAGTTTTCACCATTTAACAAAAAGGTGAAATTTAAAATGTACTAGTAATCGTTATTTATTAACTAAATGCATTAACTTTTATATTTACTAGGAATTTTGTACATTTTGCCATGTATGAATCGACTATTTAATGATTTTAGTGTATCTTAAGCACATTTGCGCAATTATTGTGCTCGCCATGTTCTTTCTGAAAATGTATGGTTGGGGGGTCTTTTACAAAATTCTGAAAGCTTTAAAAAAAAAAAAAAAAAAAAAAAAAAAAAAAAAAGTAAAAAAAGTTTGCGTACGTCCGATTTTCACCATTTCTCAAACAAGCACACTTTAAAAAGTACAAATTTGTTATTTATATCGGCTAAAAAGGATTAGATCATTTTTAGCAAATATATCTTTTTAATAAACCTATGCGCAAATATCGTGGGGCCTTAAAAATCAGTAGCACCTTTTTTTCTACAGGTCCTATGCTTTCAGAAAATATATACATATACACAGTATCTCACAAAAATGAGTACACCCCTTACATTTTTTGTAAATATTTTATTATATCTGTGTGACAACACTGAAGAAATGACACTTTGCTACAATGTAAAGTAGTGAGTGTACAGCTGTATAACAGTGTAAATTTGCTGTCCCCTCAAAATAACTCAATACACAGCCATTAATGTCTAAACTGCTGGCAACAAAAGTGAGTACACCCCTAAGTGAAAATGTCCAAACTATCAATATTTTGTGTGGCCAACATTATCCAGCACTGCCTTAACCCTCTTCAGCATGGAGTTTACCAGAGATTCACAGGTTGCCACTGGAGTCCTCTTCCACTCCTCCATGACGACATCACAGAGCTGGCGGATGTTAGAGACCTTGCACTCCTCCACCTTCCGTTTGAGGATGCCCCACAGATGATCAATAGAGTTTATGTCTGGAGACATGCTTGGCCAGTCCATCATCTTTACCTTAAGCTTCTTTAGCAAGGCAGAGGTCATCTTGGAGGTGTGTTTGGGGTCATTATGTTGGAATACTGCCCAGTCTCCGAAGGGAGGGGAATTTTGCTCTGCTTCATTATGTCACAGTACATGTTGGCATTCATGGTTCCCTCAATGAACTGTAGCTCCCCAGTGCCAGCAGCACTCATGCAGCCCCAGACCATGACACTCCCACCACCATGCTCGACTGTAAGCAAGACACACTTCTCTTTGTACTCCTCACCTGGTTGCGGCCACACATGCTTGACACCATCTGAACCAAATAAGTTTATCTTGGTCTCATTAGACCACAGGACATGGTTACAGTAATCCATGTCCTTAAACTGCTTGTTTTAAGCAAACAGTTTGCTGGCTTTCTTGTGCATCATCTTTAGAAGAGGCTTCCTTCTGGGACAACAGGCATGCAGAAGAATTTGATGTAGTGTGCGGCCTATGGTCTGAGCACTGACAGGCTGACCCCCCACCCCTTCAAACTCTACAGCAATGCTGACAGCACTCATACATAACTGTATATTTCCCAAAGACAACCTCTGGATATGAGGCTGAGCACCTGCACTCAACTTCTTTGGTCAACCATGACGAGGCCTGTTCTGAGTAGAGCCTGTCCTATTAAACCGCTGTATGGTCTTGACCATGGTGCTGCAGCTCAATTTCAGAGTCTTGGCAATCTTTTTATAGCCTAGGCCATCTTTACGTAGAGCAAGAATTATTTTTTCAGATCCTCGGAGAGTTCTTTGCCATGAGGTGCCATGTTGAACTTACAGTGACCAGTATGAGTGTGAGAGCAATAAACACCAAATTTAAACACCCGTGCTCCCCATTCACACCCTAGACCTTGTAACACTAATGAGTCACATGACACCGGGGAGGGAAAATGGCTAATAAGGCCCAATTTGGACAGCAGTTTAGACATTAATGGCTGTGCGTTGAGTTATTTTGAGGGAACAGCAAATTTACACTGTTATACACTCACTACTTTACCTTGTAGCAAAGTGAAATTTCTTCAGTGTTGTCACATGAAAAGATATAATAAAATAGTTACAACAATGGGAGGGGGTGTATTCACTTTTGTGAGATACTGTGTATATGTATATATTTTCTGAAAGCATAGGACCAGTAGAATAAAAAAAAAAATAAATTAAAAAAAAAAAAAGTGCTACTGATTAAGGCCCCACGAGATTTACGCAAATGTTTATAAAAAAGAAATACCTGCTAAAAATTATCTAATAGTTTTTAGCCTTTTTTCTTCAGTGTTGTCACATGAAAAGATATAATAAAATAGTTACAAAAATGTGAGGGATATATATATATATATATATATATATATATATATATATATATATATATATATATATATATATATATATATATATATATATATATATATATATATATATATATATATATATACATATATATATATATATATATATATACACATACACACACATATACATACATACATACATACATACATACATACAATATAAACTACATATATATAAATATACACACACACACACACACACACACACACACACACACACACACATAAATATTGGGACATCCACACAATTCTAATCTTTTTGGCTCTATACATCACCACCACCTGGCCATGGAACAGCTGAGCAGCCAATTGTCCCATTACTTTTGGTCCCTTAAAAAGCGGGAGGCATATATACAAACTTGTAATATCTACACCGTTCACCCGATTTGGATGTATGCAGGAGACTAGCACTGGATCAATCCGCCGCTAATGCAGGCTCCTCAACACCCAGCCCCCCGCCGGGTCTAACTGATCATTAGTGGCTTATTCGGCTATATCCCTCCACTTCACAAAAGAGTCCCTCGCCTCTCACAGACAGAATTCACAGCAGTCGTATCACAGCGGCCATTTTTAGTTCTGGAACATGTGACAGGAAGTTCCCAGGATACATCTATGATCCCGGGGTGACAACACTGGAAATACCAGTAATTGTTACATCTAAACCACAAGAGACCAAAAGTGAAATGCAGTTCTGGGTGGATTCAGAGAAGCTCATCCTACAACAGAGATTCTACTGATGGACTTTCCTTAAAGTGATCAGACCAAATTCTTCAGCCAGGCTACATCTTCTCAATTCAAATTCAAAAGGGATTTGTGGCTTCTTATGCCTGGCCCCTCTGGGAAGGAGTATTGAAGGGATCCATAGGAGCACCTCTTCCACATTGGAGTCCCCGTTGGTGAGGACCGCTCACATCTGTCTGGTGAGGAAGGGCATGAGAACGATCCAGGGAACACACCATCCATGGATATCTTCCACTACTAAGCCTGTATTGACCCCCCCTGAGTAAGGGCAGTCGCAGGCTTTCCGGTAAGCCTCTAATTTTACTATCTAGTGGTGGGCTGCACCGAAGGTGGATCATGCAATCCATAACTTTGCAACAGCCTCTCTGGATTTTTGTCTGGATTCAATTTTTCATTTGAGACGTCTATGAACTTTGTTTATTTTTGCATTTTTTTCTTCATATACACCTTTTTTGGGTATGGACTCACAGCTATAAGAATGATCACATATGATTTATATTATATTATTTTTGATGGTATAGATCTTAGGTGAATAATCCACAAGTGTTCTCAGCATATGTGTGTTGTATCACCTTAAATCAGTTTCACGCTGATTATTGTTTTAAGTATCACTTGTTGACTCACAATAGTCTTGTGGGTCTTGACATATTTGTACATATTAACATAGGTTTCACTAGTCTAGCGCTACACTGGTTTTCTTTTTGGAGATACTATTAATTATCTAGATCTCACTTTAACCAAACAAGGGGATAGGTTGGTCTCTAAAACTTTTTTTAAGGCTACTGACCGCAATGGATTTGTACCAGTCAATAGCTGTCACCACCCACAATGGTTGGGAGCAGTCCCGAAGGGGCAGTATATGCGCATCAGGAGAAATTGTGATGACATTATTGACTACCATACACAATCCGAGATCCTCACCCATAGGTTTCATGAGAAGGGCTATTCTCTTAATAATCTCACTAAGACCAAAAACCAAGTTTTGGCCATGAATAGAGACTCTCTTCTAGTCCCCAAGGACAAAGTACCCTCCCTGGGGGACATCCCCTTTATATCAGGTTTTCATCGTCAGTACAAAGGAGTGGAGAAAATATTCCAAAAATACTGGCCTATACTTTGTAGGGATAGAGACTTACAGACTTTACTCCCCCCGAGACCGAAGTTTATCTATAGACGGGCACCGGGACTTAGGAATATGATAGCCCCCAACGTACCCGATCCTCCCAGGAAACCTTCTACTTTCCTGGACGGATCGGGTTTCCATTATTGCACGAGATGTAAAGCTTGTCGCACCACCAATCGAGTAGGGAAAAAGATTTCCAAATTTCATTCTAAAGTCACCCAACAAGAATTCTCTATAAAACCCCTGATCACATGTAATTCCAGCTATGTCACATATGTGCTGGAGTGCCCATGTTCAATCCAGTATGTGGGGCGTACCACCCGCAAATTGAGGGTTCGTATTAACGAACATGTAGCTAATATTTCTAAAGGCTTTTTGAATCACAGCGTATCACGCCACTTTCGCATGGTCCACAATAGGGACCCCCGTTTACTCACTTTTTACGGTATTGATAAGATTGCCCCCAATTGGAGAGGCACTGATCTTAAAAAGGCTGTTTCTCAAAATGAGACCCAGTGGCTGTACCGTTTACAAACGATGCAGCCACATGGCTTAAATATCGAACTGGACCTTAATTGTTTTTTGACCAATGATCCTTATTATATCAATCTTCTCCTCTGAATTGGTTATCCAAGGTAACCGGTACCAAAATTTTTTGATGCCGTTTTTGAGGGTATATATATATATATTTTTTTTTTTTTTTTTTTTTTTATTAAATTTGCCCTTATCCATGCAACTGTTGGGTATCTGCCATTTTTTCTAGATTTTTTAAATTCCAATTGTGAGAATGCCATTATTCAATTTTTATCATTCATTACCAATTTTTCATTAGCTTTTTATTTTGTAGCAGCCAGTAGTTGGCGAAATATAGCATCACTAATATGGTGTCCTTTTGAAATATATATTTTCCATTTGTACTAGTATTTAAGATTATTCAATTTCGTTGTGGAAGTTTTACTGAACCGCTTTGTTTGCGGATGTTGTTGGAGACGGTTGTACGGTGTTCTGAATAAGGCACTGTGGCTGGGAAGCATTCAACCCCTCCCCTTATGCAAATTCAACATTATTTAAACTCTCTCCTTAAGTGACCAAAGTACGCTTCCTGAAGACGTGTTTAACGAAACGTACGTCGAGGCGGTACTTGGTCACGCAATTACATCACATCCGGCTTCCGTGGTTCGCTTGTCCGTCGAAGGTGGAACGCACGCCGTTGCCGCGACCATTTGGGAATCCCTCCACACGGAGCTGATTTTCTCACTCCAAAAGATACGCTTCCTAGCCTCAGTGCCGGGCGATGGCACCTTCTATGTGAGTAGCCATTTGGCTATGCTTTGTTTTTATTTGTATTTTTAAATAAATGGTGTTACACTATGTTCGGTTCCTCTCCATCTATTTTATATCCCATGCGTGAGACCCTGTGATGTGAGGACAAGAGTCTGGTTTATTCCTTCCATTGCAGCAAGCATTATCTTGCTAAAGCCTATTTGACCTTTTTTTTTAATTAAATTGGTCAACTCCATCTGGTAAGCGTACACCTATTCCCATGAGCACATTGGTGTGTTATTCTCAGTGATGGTGAAGGGATTTTGCTGCTCACTCTTTCTGATATGAAGATTCACATCAGGATTTCATCACAATCAACTTTTGAATTTTGTTGGACTTTTCACTTTACTTTATTTGATTTATTGAATATGTCTTTTTGATTATGTGCTAAGATCACTACTGAACACATATATATATATAATTTGTTTTCAGGGAATGTTTTTGTCTATTCAAAACTTTTTCACTCAAGCAGGCTGGTATCCATTACTTGAATGTATTTTTTCGGATATATTGAACAATAATTAGTTTCTTTTTGATCTATATAATATTTTCTAGCGCTCCCCTACCCTTTTCCTTTTTTTCACTAGACCAGTCACTATTGGATTCCTCAATGACATCTAGCTACAACATTCTTTTAAACTTCATCGCTGATGTCCTTTTTCTTCGCTTCAGGAATGCAGTACGGTTTGAGCTTGACACGGACCCCAGGTTCAGTAACAATATCATGCTGAACTGCTGAATTCGTGCCAGGTAGCTCTGAAAATTTCTCTATTCCTTATCAGGAACTCTAGCTTCCTGTTTTTGGGAATATGACAGGGTGTTTGGAATCCTGACCTCAGGGATCAGAGGGGACTCAGTACCCTTAGGGGTTACCGGGAGGGACCTCGCAGTTCACGCCAGTCTATCCTTCCAGGGCTTTAACAGGTTTACATGGTAAATCTGTTTGGGCTTCATTTTTTCCTGGTTGATATACCTTGTAATTGACCTCCCCAACTATTTCAATTGTTTAAAAACGGACCCTGCCACTTAGCCAGGAACTTGTTCTCAACTGTGGGAACTAACACCAGGACCCTGTCACCAGGTGAGAAAACACAGAGTTGGGCCCCCCTTCTGTATATCCTCTGTTGGGCTGCTTGGGCCTGCAGTAAGTGTTATTTTACCATCGGCATGATTGCTGCAATCCTCTCCTGCAATATGCTCAGTGACACTTTTATGGGGTGTCTGCCCCCCCTCCCAAGTTTCTTTGGCTAGGTCTAAGCTTCCCCGAGGGGGTCTACCATAAAGCAATTCAAATGCAGAGTACCCCATAGAGGACTGGGGAACCTCCCTGATAGCAAACATCAAGTATGGTATCAGGAAGTCCCAGTTTTTCCCATCCTTGTCAACAACCTTTTTTAACATGCTCTTTAATGTCTTATTGAAGCATTCCACCAAGCCATCCGTTTGAGAATGGTACACCGAGGTGCGCAACCGCGTACAGCTCCCTAGTTATTTGTGACATAAATGGGGTGTCCTGGTCTGGAAGGACTTTTTTTTAGGGATGCCAACAAGACTGAACACCATAAACAGCTCTTTGGCAATATTTTTAGCAGACGCGGTGCGTAAGGGAACTGCCTTGGGGTAATGGGTAGCATAATCCATGATTACAAGGATATGCGGATGAACCCGGGCAGACTTAGGGAGTGAACCCACAAGGTCCATGACAATCCGCGATCCTCTCAAAGGGCATTTCAAAAATGGGCAAAAGCACTAAAGGACTTCGGAAGTGGGGTAGTAGGGCTGACATCTGACACAGGACAGGATAGACAATTCTCAATATCTTTCTGTATCCCGGGGCCAGTAAAACCTGTGCAACAACCTTTCAGTAGTTTTCTCAACCCCTAAATGGCCTCCTAGCAAGTGCCCATGGGCAAATTTCAACACCACCCGTCTGTATGTCTTAGGGACCAACTGTTCAACCACTTCATCATTCTTTTTACATACACAATATAGTAAATCCTCACTGCTGCTGAAAAAAGGAAAACAGGGCCTGTCCCCTGGTTCGACAGGTACATCATTAATCACCATTACATTTTCCCAGGCAAGGGTAGGGTCTTTTCTCTGCTCGGTACCAAAATTTTCCTTGTGCACATTAAAAAAGGTCAGCAAACTCCAATGTAGGCTCAGATTCAGCTGACAGCTGAACAGCTCTACTGGTTGTGGGGACTTCCTCAGGAGTCCCCTGAACCCACATTGTCAGTAGTGGCCAGGAGTTCTGGCTCGGCTCAGCTACTGCGACTGGGTCAGGACTATCCCACAGTTCCAAAACTTAGGAAAGTCCCTACCAATGATGGCCTTGTGCACCAAGTGGGGCAGGTGACCACTGTGCTAGTGTCTCCACAACCTCAGTCAAGGTTTTCCTATCCGCTTTTGCATCAGTGGCTAGCTGTTCAAACAGCCTCTGCAACTGCTCTTGTACAGCACCAATCTGTTGGCACAGCCCCTTGGTTTACTCCTATGCGATAGCATCGGCTTGCTTTAGTGCACCGTCTGTTTGCTGCTGTGCAGCGTTGGATATCATTAATTGTTTTAGGATTTGAATGACTGACAATTGCTCAGTCATGCTACACTGTAACCATGTGCATTTTCTAAAAAAAATTTTTGGTGGTATTTAATTACTACTATTTATTTTATTGTAAAAGTTTGTCAGCAAATTTTGTAAATAATTATTTCATTTACTTTACTCATGGGCGGCAATGACAGGCATCACTAATGGCCACCAATTGCTGGCACTGTATTGTAATCAGGGCACTGATGATCAGTGGCCAGATTACAGGTCAGGATATCCCCTGCAAGGAGATGCTGCTGATCAGCTCTCCTCGCAACACACTGTCAGTGTGAGGCAATGAGAGCCAATTACCAGCATTTCCTTGTTTACATGTGACCAACTCTTCATGGATGCAGCCGATCACATGGTTAAAGAGCCGGGACCCTTCAGAGAGCGGGGGCGTGCCGCATGGCAATTGCTGCCGCGCCGTGTTGCTAGGGTGCACAGGGGCAGTCGTTTAGGTCTGCAGTCATATGATGTCCACCCAGAACGAGAGTCACACCGTCCCTCCGTCATTTGACTGTGGGCAGGCGGTTAAACTCTGAAAGCTGTAAGGCAGGGATAAGCAATTAGCGGACCTCCAGCTGTTTCAAAACTAGAAGTCCCATCATGCCCCTGTCTCTGGGTGTCATGTTTGTGGCAGAGTCTTGCTATGCCTCATGGGACTTGTAGTTCTGCATTAGCTGGAGGTTCACTAATTGCATATCCCTGTTATTAGGGAACAAAGAAAACCTTTTTTTTTTAGAGAAATGTGGCTTACATTTTTGTGCACGTTTAGTTTTCACTATTTTTGCAAAAAGGCACAATTTAAAAATTACAAATATTAGTTATTTATTAACTCAATACAGGTGAAGCTTTTATATTTAGTAGTAATTTTGTAAAATGTACTGTTTTTAACTGGCAATAAAGATTTTAGTGTATTTAACGAAAATATTGTTTTGATAAACATTTTCACAAATATTGTGCGCTTAAAATCAGTAGCGCCTTATTTGTATTGTACTGGTCATGTGCTTTCAGAAAATATGGTTGGGGGTATCTTTAACAAAGCGAAAAATAAGCAAATGGAAAAATTGCAATAATGGCCTGGCGACCCGAGTGTAAAAAAAAAAAAAAAAAAAAAAAATAGGATTTTTACATCATAATTACCTGTAAAATCCTTTTCTTTGAGTACATTATGGGAGAGAGTCAAGCTAATATTCATTACCTGCTGGGTTATACTCCATTTACATTAGGTGAATGGACACTGGTAGACCAAAGGTCTTCAGAGAGGAAGGAAGGGATACCCTACATAACCCCTCCCATACAGGAAGTACTTTAGTTTTGTAGCAAGCACTAAATACTCAAAAAAAAATTAAATAAAAAACCAAGGGGAGCGATCTCTGTCCCAAGATGTAATCAAAGAGAAGGATTTTACAGGCAAATAGGATTTTTACATCATATTTTCTTTTTTCATACATCATGGGACAGAGTCAGGCTAATATTCATCACTTGCTGGGACGACCCAGAGCAATAGCCCAGTGAAAAGCCCAGGAGGTTCCTACACCCCTGGTAAAATGCGCTCTCACCCTAAAGGGAGGAGCTTAGGTCTGAATGACCAATTGATGGACCCAATTGGCAATGGAAGCTGCCTGGCCCTTCTTGGGTCTTTTTGTTTTTTTTTTTGTAAAACAAGAGTCTGATCCTCGGATCGCCGCAGCTCTAGAAGGATAAATCACTGCCCGGACAACGTCCAAAGAATGCAGTCTCTCTTCCGCTGAACAAGGCTGAGAGAAAAAAAAAGGCAAAATAATGTCCCGATTTAAATGAAAGGCAGACACCACCTTTGGCAAAAAGGATGGAACAGGTCGTAACACGACTGTCATAGTGAAGGATCAAGTACAGTTCCCTGCATGAAAGGGCTGCCAACTCAGACACCCTTCTAGCCAAGGTGATAGCCATCAGGAAGGCTAGCTTGCGTGAAAGCAAGTCTAATGGAATTTCCTCAATAGGTTCAAATGGTTGTTTCTGTAACACAGACAGCACCAAGTTCAAGTCCCAAGGAAACATAGGTGACCTAATGGGGGGAAGCAAGCGAGGTAACACTTGCATAAAGGTTGGGATGAGTGAATGGGAGGCTAAAGGTCTTTTGAAGAACACCAATCGGGCCGAAACCTGACCTCCGATTGTACTCAAAGCCAATTGAATTTCCACAGCTGACTGTAGAAAAGAGAATTCTCCCAATCACATATTTGCGAGGATGCACTTTTCTGGCTTCACACCAAGCAATACAAGTCTTCTAGACCTTATGATAAATCTTCCTAGCGACAGCTTTTCTAGCATTCACTAGAGTAGACACCACTGGTTCCGAGATGCCACGGTCCTTTAACACCCTGGCTTCAATAGCCATGTCGTCAAATTTAGAGACTGTAAATTGAGGTGGAATATAGGACCTTGAGACAGTAGATTGGGGTGACACGGAAGCGTCCATGGCCGTCTATCAGTCTCACAATCTCCGGGAACCCGGGACTTCTGGGCCAGGCTGGCGCCACCATGACTGGAACCCTCTCTCCAAATCCTGTTCAACAAATGTGGAGGGAGAGGGATGGGAGGGAAAAGCATAAACCAGGGAGTACTGGCTCCATGCAACTATCAGAGCATCTGCTCCAATTGACAGAGGATCTCTTGTTCGAGACAAACTGCTGTAAGCTTGTCGAACCAGTAGGTCGACCTCTGGCCATCCCCAAAGTTGGAAAATTTCCTGGAACACCTCTGGCTGTAGGGACCATTCCCCCAGGCAGATCTGCTGGCAGCTGAGATAATCTGCCTTCCAGTTCTCTACTCCCGGGATATGGACTACCAATATCATTGGCACATGTCCCTCTGCCCAGGCTAGTATGTAGTTCACCTCCTTCAGAGCTGAACGACTCCTGGTACCACCTTGGTGGTTTATATAGGCCACTGCTGTGGCATTGTCGGACTGAACCCTGATGGGGCAGTCCTGAAGCTCCACCATCCAGGAACGCAGGGCCAGACGTACTGCCTGTAATTCTAGGATGTTGATGGGCAGGGTCTGCTCTGTCCCTGACCATTTCCCCTGAGTTGTGAGCCAGTCTTAGGTCGTTCCCCAGCCTGAGAGACTGGCATCTGTAGTCAGTACTCTCCAAGTTACTGGGAGAAAGTATTATTGACAGCTGTAGGGATGTAGATATGAATCAAAAAATCTTTCAGAACAAAACAGAACAGATATAAGCAATGTATTGGTATATACATAAACAAGTCGATCTGTTACAACATTACCAGTAAAAATGCTCTTAATGATTGTAGACGGCCAAAGTATGAGGGCGTTACCCTCTCATGTGTCTCCAATTTCCCCGGCAGTGGGTCGGTCCCCCTGGAGAGCAGACGTCGCGCACGCATACCTTACGAGGGATCACACATTGAATAACCCCCTAATTTTGGAGGGGAGGAGGGGCATGCACTGCACCTGCGAGGGGTAACAAAGGTACTAAATATAAATGTACTAAATATAAATAAGAGTTTCAAGTCGAAAAAGTTTTACCCATAGGGCAATGAAAGGGAATGTCATGTTACCATAGTTTTGAAGATATAGGCAAGTACAGGTTGGGAATAGGTCCACAGATGCATCATGCACAGAACAAGAAAACAGGGTGAGGATAATGTGAGGAATAAGAGAGAAGGAATGACACAAAGGGGAGGAGGGGGTGGGGGAAAAAAAAAAAAGTGAAAAAGAGAAAAGCAAGAGGATAGATTGGAAACACCAGTGATGTGATGCTAGGGTGAATGCAAAGAGGAGCCAAACAAGCGACCAAGAAAAATGGATGACTGAAATAGGAAAGCTGTGATAGGTGCAATGTGAGTGACACATGGTGAAAACAAAACAAGAGCCTGGTGTGTAGAGCACGATTCCTAGGAACAAACTGAACGAAGTTCTGAATTGTTATGAGTGTATGAAAGTTGATAGTTGATAATTGCAGGTAAGACAAGTGAAAAAGTCATGGTGTAAGCCATACAAGAAAAGAAAGGTAGTAGAGGAATACATAAGTTCTTACCAGTTGGTGTGTAAGGCTGCAGGGTGGAAGCATGAAATGGGACCGATGAGTCCCGCTGAGCCGCCCTTGCAGCCAAGGTATTTTGTAAGGGTGTTGATTAAGCAAAAATGTTTCAGGTGCAGGCAATTATCCCACATTGCACCTATCACAGCTTTCCTATTTCAGTCATCCATTTTTCTTGGTCGCTTGTTTGGCTCCTCTTTGCATTCACCCTAGCATCACATCACTGGTGTTTCCAATCTATCCTCTTGCTTTTCTCTTTTTCACTTTTTTTTTTTTCCCCCACCCCCTCCTCCCCTTTGTGTCATTCCTTCTCTCTTATTCCTCACATTATCCTCACCCTGTTTTCTTGTTCTGTGCATGATGCATCTGTGGACCTATTCCCAACCTGTACTTGCCTATATCTTCAAAACTATGGTAACATGACATTCCCTTTCATTGCCCTATGGGTAAAACTTTTTCGACTTGAAACTCTTATTTATATTTAGTACATTTATATTTAGTACCTTTGTTACCCCTCGCAGGTGCAGTGCATGCCCCTCCTCCCCTCCAAAATTAGGGGGTTATTCAATGTGTGATCCCTCGTAAGGTATGCGTGCGCGACGTCTGCTCTCCAGGGGGACCGACCCACTGCCGGGGAAATTGGAGACACATGAGAGGGTAACGCCCTCATACTTTGGCCGTCTACAATCATTAAGAGCATTTTTACTGGTAATGTTGTAACAGATCGACTTGTTTATGTATATACCAATACATTGCTTATATCTGTTCTGTTTTGTTCTGAAAGATTTTTTGATGCATATCTACATCCCTACAGCTGTCAAACACCTATCCTCTGAAGATGACCCACTGGGGTCGAAACGCGTCAGTATTTTACCTTTTAATATTCATGCTGTTTTATCTTTGTTGCCCAAGGTGGATTGTACTGTACACTGCTCCCTGACCAATTTTATAAATTATATTCTAGTTCATGTCCTGACCTTCATATGTCAGAATGCACTAAGTAAAACTCTGTTTAAAAAATTTGATTTATACCAATAAAACCTCTTGACCATCCATTTAATTTGAATTGTGCTACATTTCATTATTGGCTGCATTAAAGCCCCGTTAGGGGGTTTACCGTTTTTTACCTCACTGTGTATATTATGCACGGTTCTAGAGCCTGTACTGGGTGATCTGAGCAGGAGGTCGTCCAGATACCCGAGCACAAGGATCTCTTGGGCCCTTAAAAGACCCAGTATTGGTGCTAGGACCTTTGTGAACACCCAGGGAACTGTAGCAAGCCCGAAGGGTAGATCAACAAACTGAAAGTTACGTTCCTCCACTGCAAAAACGTAGGAACCCCTGATGAGGCTGAAAGATAGGTACGTGTAAGTACACGTCCTTTATATCGATGGAGGCTAAAAAGTCTCCCGTCTGTAGTGGAGGTTACTACTGAGCGGATAGACTCCATCCAAAAAGGACTGCATCAATAGATACTTGTTCAGGCCTTGTGTCCCCGTTTGGTTTCTGAACCGTAAACAGGATTGAGTCAAACCCTGTGCCCCTTTCGAATACAGGAACCTCTACAATCACTTCTTGATGCACTAGATGTAGTGCCTGAAGCAATACGTTTCTTTTTGGAGGATCCCAGAGGAACGCTGGATCTTAGGAACCCCCCATAACTCCAGCTTGTAACCGCGAGATATAATTGATAACCATAAAAATAGGGATAGGGGTAAGTGGCGCTCCCTATGACGGGGTATCCTATAGGGTGTGTGTGCTATACACCTATAGGGATAATACTAAACCCATGTGAAACCTACACTAAAAAAAAAAACAAAGCTAATAAAGCACATATGTGTTTCAATATCTATGCAAAAGAACCTAGTAACACTACCATAGTGAAAAGGTGTAAAAAGTGACACAAAGGTCTAATTGCAGTGAGAAAATGTGACCATCAAAATCTTCCCCTGCTAACACACATTAGATGAACAGGAAAAAATTGTGTAAATATTAATATCTAGCGTGTAATAAAACACGTGATAAGTGTCCACTCCAATGAGTATAAAACAAATATTGAATGAAAAATCAACATAAAAAATGTAAGCAACAGTCCCATAAAAAAAGTAAAAAATATTGTATTAAAAAGGTGAAGCTGCAGAATGGCAAGAATGTTCATAAAAAAAATCGTGACTCTTGTGCTGTAAATAATATCCGGTGACTTCCGTGATCCCCCTCAAGGGTCCCCACTCACCAGCTCCTCATACCCCTGCAGGGGTAATAGGCATGTAGCAGCAAAAGATGAAGGGCTTCCCAGATCCAATGCAGGCGTCCACACGTGTCTCCTATGCGACCCAGCTCCAAGCAATGGATGGCACACCAACTCCTTGCATCACAGCCTCATGGAAAAAAACATGGCTCCCATAGTGTAGTATTAACAAAAAAGGCTTTATTAAAAAAAGGCTTAAAAACAATCATAAATCCCCACACGGGGGCAGCCAAAAAACACACTAATACGTGGGATGAATAGCATGGAATGAGGGAGCTCAGGATGAAAATCCGATCGGCGTGCGCCTCAGCTGCATTCCAAGCTAGCTCCAACTTCCGGGTGTGACGCAAGTGCGTGGCTCTGCCTTACGCGTTTCATCGACGTTATCAAAGGCGTACTACGTCCTAGAGTATTTATAAGGCAAGCGGGCATACGGAGTCCTCCCCTTACTCCTCCCATGGGCGGTTTACACGGTGTCCATAATATGATGCCCTCCCTCATACGTAAACACCAATTTAATAACGTCGATGATGAAACGCATAAGGCGGAGCCACGCACTTTTATGTCACTTTTTACATCTTTTCACTATGGTAGTGTTACTATGTTCATTTGAATAGATATTGAAACACATATGCGCTTATTAGCTTTGTTTTTGGTGTAGGTTTCACATGGGTTTAGCATTATCCCTAAAGGTGTATAGCACACACACCCTATAGGATACCCCGTCATAGGGAGCGCCACTTACCCCTATATCTATTTTTACGGTTATTATACGTCACCCTTTTTTCAGGTGTGACCCAGGGAGGCTGCATACCGGTCCTGTCCTAAGCGCAGGAATTTTGTGTTTTTCCATTAGCGAGATATAATTGAAGTGACCCACTCGTTCTAAATTATCGTTTTCCCAAAATGTCTGCAAAGTGCAGCAGCCTTCCCCCACCCAATGGGGGCGTCCTCTCAAAAGGAGGGCTTGGTGCTGGGTTTATAAGAATTCTGGCCCTGGTCTTGGCCCCGGCCCTAGCGCCCTGTTGGCGGCAGAACCGCCCTGAAGCTAAGACATTTGAGGAGACAGTCCCTGGGTTTTTAAATGAAGGACGTTTGGTGCTTTTCTTCACAGGAAGTAGAGAACTTTCCCTCCGGAAATCTTTTGGCTATATTTGTCCAAGTGATCACCGAATAAACGTTCCCCATGAAACCAGAAACCTGCCAATAACTTTACGAGGAAGCTCGGCTGACCAGTTCTTAAGCCATAAAAAAAAGTCTGTGCATATGTACAGACAAGAGCCAAAAACGAGAAACCTGCTGTATTGAATCCTTTTAAAGCATCAACAGCAAAACAGCGCTCAAGGAATATCTCTAATGCCGCGTACACACGGTCGGACTTTTCGTCTACAAAAGTCAGACAGCCTGTCCGACAGACTTCTGGCAGACTTTCGGCGGACTTGCGGCATACTTTCTAACGAACAGACTTGCCTACACACGATCACACAAAAGTCCGTCGAATTCTTACGTGATGACGTACACCGGACTAAAATAAGGAAGTTCATAGCCAGTAGCCAATAGCTGCCCTAGCGTGGGTTTTTGTCCGTCGGACTAGCATACAGACGAGCGGATTTTTCGACCGGACTCGAGTCCGTCGGAAAGATTTGAAGCATGTTTCAAATCTAAAGTACGTCGGATTTGAGGCTAAAAAAGTACGTTGAAAGTCCGGAGAAGCCCACACACGATCGGATTACCAGCCAGCTTTAGTCCGTCAGCGTCCGTTGGACTTTTGTAGACGAAAAGTCCGACCGTGTGTACGCGGCATAACTTTCAGGAAGATCATCCTCCTGGTTAGGCCTATCAGGCCATTTGACCTAATCCTTTACCGACTGGCAGATAGCAATTGCTGCAACGGCTGGCTGAATAGCTGAACTGGCTAAAGAAAAAAGGAAGCTTTTAATAATGACTCCAATTTCTTGTCAACAGGGTCTTTCAAGCCCTGTGTGTTATCTACCGGACAAGTTAAGTTCTTGTTTAAAAGGAAGAGACTGCTGCATCTACAGCTGACATACTCCATTTTTGACAAACTTTTCATCCATGGGTTATAAAAAAGGGAAAAGCTTTTTGGAGGCAAAAAAGTCCTGTCAGGATGTTCCCAATCAGCATACACCGCCTGTTTCAACAGGGGGTGTAGGGGGCAAGTCTGAGACCTGAAAAGGCCTCAGAGATACCAAAATGGACCAGGGGGGCTCAGTCACCTCTGCAAGAGGCAACTTAAAGGCAGAATGAATCATTTCAGTCAGAGTCAGGATCAAAAGCCTCTGAAACTGAGAGGCAAACATCGACCGGATATCTTCTTGTCCAGATTGCTCGGAAGCAGACTCATCTGCCGGGCACTCCACTGAAACCTGAGCTTTCAGCTCTTCCCCATCCTGAACCAGACTTGGAGACTCAGGGCAGGGGGATCTGTCAGGCTTCCTGCCACCCTGCGGGATGGAGGCAATCATCCTGGCAATCCTGTGCTCTTACCCGACTAGGGCTGAGGACAGTTCATCTTAAGTGATAAAGGGTGAAGCAGCAGCGTTGACTGGAGGCACAATACCAGATAGGCGCAACGGCTCAGATTGTCTGGGAGCCTCTGGTCCTTCGGGGGATACAACACTAGGGATAGGACTAGGTTCATCAGGAACTACTGATGACATAGGTATGCCCTTTCCTATGGTGTTAGTCCCACTCCTCTTTTTGGAAGACATTCAATGCCGCAAATAAAAAAAAAAAAAAAAAAAAAAAAAAGGAGTACTTGGGTGTAGTTAAAACACCTCAGAAGGGAGACCCTTTAATAGGGCTGACCAAGCCCCTATGTAACAATCCTGCCAAGCAACACCTGGTGACTCACGTGACCCAGTTAAGGAAAGATGAACCACTGCAAGTGTCTGTTCAGAGCCTGATCCGTGTCCCACAGCTGCCTTCTGGAAGCACATGCTTGGCCTTCAAAGCTTAAATAAGCTGGGTGTGCACTGGAACATTCTATGCGCGTGTGCGCACGCATGTGCGCGGTCCCGGCAGGCGTGACTGTATCTGCGTACGATGCAAATCTTCATGCGCCCAGATAAAGGCTACGGCACATGTGAGACAAAGCCACATGCGCCAAACAAACTGCTGAGCACAACAGCGCTCTTGCGAACACACGTGCGCCATGGCGAAACAGCGCACCATTGTACGCCATCATACAGGTAAAAAACAGCCAGACACAAGCAAAAAAAAATAAAAATAAAAAAAAAAATAAAAAAAAGGGGAAGTACACTTTACAAAACACCTACAGCTAGTCCCAGAACTGCCCCATATGGTCACCGCACACAGGTGTCCAGCCTTTAGCTAGCTTGACTGATTGTTACAATCACTGGGACACCCCACAATAATAAAATAAAGGGGTTTCACTTACCCGTACAGGCGCAGGACCACTTACAAACTAAGGGCCCAATCTACACCCTTCACAGCAGGTTCCTGACACTTGGACCTTAAAGGACTGGGTACCCTTTCATGTTTAGGGTCCACTCCCTTGGACCTGTACAGCCCCCTGCAGGAAATACCTTAGCACTGTAGCGTCCAGGATTTCCACGCCGCAGGGTCCAGCGCCCAAAGGCCATGTTACAGGCAAAACCTCGTAGGATCTTGAGTCTTCTTTGCGAGGCTCGGGTACAATTTATCCAAGCATAAAAGACTGTGTCAAATGGATCCGATCGGTCAATCCCTTAATTGATTTTGGTTACAGTTTGTGGGACTAGAGACCTGGAGCTCAGAGAGCTCAAACAAATTCTGCCATCCACCTTGCAGACACTGGTAAAAAAACGCAAGTACTTCCTGTATGGGAGAGATAATATAGGGGATGACTTCCTGTCTGAAGACCTTTGGTCTACCAGGGTCCATTCACCTTATGGAGTATAACCCAGTAGGTAATGAATATTAGCCTGACTGTCCCATGATGTATGAAAAAGAAATGGAGCACAGGGCCTGGCAGTGAAAGGGTTAAAAACACCACTGTGATGCTGGTCAAGGAATATAGCTTAGTGTAGCGTCACCTATAGCAGTCACGGTTTCTATAAGCCAAGCCTAGCCTACTGGTAGGTGGCTGCCCCCATGAATGCCATGCTCCCCATCCAGGAAGTACAGGAGGCTGAAGGCAGAACAAGAGGGTTCCTGTGGTTCCAGGAGTGCAGTTGTCTGCAGGGGATGGATGAGACTGGTGTCACAGGAACATAGTCAGTGGGATATGCAGATGGGTAAGTCAAGGTGCAGACACATGGTCAGCAAACAGGCTAAAGATCAGTCCACGCAGTAACTTGGTCAAACAGGCTAGGGTTAGTACAGGCAGGAACAGCACTGCACTGGTTGAGGCAAAGATCAAGAATACAAGCTGCTGACTAAACTGTTGTGGTGGTTATTAGGGACACTGGTACTGGTGATAAAGGATATAGCACAGGTCTGGGGACATTGTACTGCGCTGGTGGTGATCAGAGACCAGAGGTGGTGATCAGAGACAACAGCACATAATAAACATACTTATACCAGAGCAGTGCATTAACCCATAGTGACACTGTACTGCTCTAGGAAGTGATCAGGATTTGTTTTACACTGTTTAATAAAGTTTAGATCACCATAAAAAAATAAAAAAAAAAATAAAAAAAAAAAAAACACAATCTGCATTAAAATGTTTCCCATCTATTCTTGATGCCATGGTTTACTATTGTGACTGCTATGATGGTCCACAGCTATCACATGGTACAGGTCCACTGTGATTGGCCTTGTACCATGTGTTCACTTACCAATCACAGTTCATAGTAGTAAGCAACTGCATCATGAATGACAGCCATTGTTTACTACTTTTCATGTGATCACTGTGACTAGTCATAGCGATCACATGGCACCAGGGCCAATCATATTGGCCCAGTATGCAGATCAGAGATCTGCTGTGTTCAACACCAATCACGCTACTGCATGGCTCTGAGGCCATGCACTAGCACCAGAAGTAGGAGGTTGCAGAAAAAAAAAAAAAAAAGTAATTTTTACATCCATGGCCTGGTTTGTAGGGAAGCATACAATGGCATGCTTTATGTTGGCAATAGAGGTGGGGTGGTAGAAGGTTCATAAGGATGGTCAGTGTTGGTCTTACACCAAAAATGTGAATTAAGTGAATGAATTTGTGTGAACCAGTTCATACTGATGTGATTTTAGGAAGCTATTTTTTCCTGCAAGGACAGGGCATGGATTGTTGGAGGTTTTCTTGTGCTTATTCACGGGCACAGGAGAGTGGAGCTGTCAGATATTATTCTTAAACTGAATTATGAGCACATCTTTTTTGTTTATGTATACTGTGGACATTATTATTTGTTTAAACTTTGCACATTTTTGTCAATGTAAAGAGTTGCAGCCGTTTGTGTTCATTAAAAAAAGTCAGCAGCTACAAAAAGGTGTAGCTGCTAACTTACAGAAAAAAAAACAAAAACAAACACACACACCTGTTTCACGATCCAGTGATGCGGCCGCCTGAAGTCTCGCTTCTCTCCCTCTCAGCGGCGCCGGCATTGGAAGTGTAGGCATGCAGCTGACAGCTTGCGGCTTTGTAGCCGGGTGCACACTGAGCATGCACGAGTCTCTCAGCTGTCCCAGAAGCTTGCAGGGGGGGGGGTCGAGGGTATGCAAACTTTTCATCAGGGTAATTTGGGTAGTTTGTTGCGATTATGATTTAAAGAGTAAAACAGAGTTGATTGATAATAAATGGCTTCAGCCAAACACTAACCATGAGTGAAAGGAAAGTTTGTGTCATCATTCATAGTCTCTGAAAAGTGGCCAAGAAATCATAAATTCTGCCAGGGTATGTAAGCTTATGAGCACAATTGTATATGATGACGCTGTACTGGTCTGGTGACAGATATATCCCTTCTTCATTTTCCTAATAATTGTGACAAAAAAATTACAACTACAAAACTAACATGCTATGCCTCTTGACAAATACCTTGGACTGTCCACTTTCCAAAAAAAAGGGGTCATTTGGGGGATATTTATTCAGTCCTGGCATTTTAGGGCTTCATGAAAGGAGATAGTGTCAGTACATCAGGATTGATCAATTTTCAGATCTATACACCATTGTTTGTGGTGTAACTTTCCTAGAGACTAAATACACAGATTTGGGCTATTTTCACCAAAGAAACGTAGCAGAATACATTTTGGCCTAAATTTATGAATTGACAAAATTTGATAAAAGAAAAATGCATTTTACCATCTTCAAAATGTTTCAGTATTTTTAGGTTCATTTGGCAAAAGAGAGAAAACCCAGTGGCAATTCAATACCACCAAAAGAAAGCTCTAGTTGTGTTAACAAAATGATAAAAATTCAGTATGGGTACAGTGTTGCATGTTTGCGCAATTGTCATTCAAAGTGTGACAGTGCTGAAAACTGAAAATTGGTCTGGGGTAGGAAGGAGGTAAAAGTGCCCTGTAGTGAAGTGGTTAATTTGTGTTTGGGTTTGCTTTTTTAAAGCGCTGCACTTTTTCCACCATCATTAGAAATTTGGTATTGCACATAGTACTGGCAGCTTGTATTTTTTTTATTTTTTTTTTTTAAACCCAAGCACAGTGATCCTTTCTTCTTTTAAGTTCATAAACCTACCTTGTTATTGTTAGGATCCCCACATATGGGGATAGGTACTGCCTGTGTCACAAAAATCAGAGGGTCTGCCTTCTGAACTATAGAGTTGCTGAGAGGGAGTTTCAAAGGGCACAGCCTGTCTGTACAGTAATCACAGCTTGCAGGCAACAAGGTACCATGGTATATGTAGTCCTTAGAAATTTTAAGTAATTGGCAGTGGAGAAGCAGCAAAAACATACAGGTAATCCAGGAAGCTGTGTAAAGATATGGCCAGACAGCACTCAACCTGAAAGGAGATTTTTCAAGTAAGCTTATATTGGAATTTTATGTAACCATCGTTTGTAGGGCTATTATAACGCAGATGCTAAATAATGAAAGTGAATGATTTGACCAGACATCCTTCCAATAAGGCACATTTATCTTACAAAAACACATTCTGTATTCTACAACCATTACAGGCACTTTATGCCTTCACATTAGAAAAGATGATAGGTTAAAGTAAAATAAAAACTTTTTTTTTTTTACTTTGATAGAGTGGAGAAGGATTAGCACACCTGTTCGTTTTATTGCTCTGTGCCTCTGGAAGATTCACCCTCTATTTGCCATAATAAATAAAAGGGAAAGTTTAAGAAAATCCTACATTTTGGGTTGTCTCCAGAAAAGTAAGAGGGGAAACCTTCCAATGGTCTGGTACTGGGGGTCCCCAAGGGATTCCCTTAATTTGCATGCATTACCTGTTTTAGCTATGGGACAGAAAGCAAAGGGAAATCTCCTAAATGAGACACAGATGGCAAAAAAAAAAAAAAAAATTGGACAGGGGTTCTGACCCTCCACTTGCTCTACCCAAAATAAGGAAAAAATAAAAAATTCAAAAGATATTAAAGACTGAAAAAACCTTGGTGGTACATCCCTCATTCCTTGAAATATCTTAGAAAAGGAAAAATAAAAAAAATAAAAAAAACACACACAAAAAAACACCCACACACACTAATGTGAAAGAATGAACAAACCTTTTCCAAGCAGGCCTGACAGAAGGAAGAACTTTTGAGACACAGAGACGGTGCAGAGTTTAGATGAAGAGAACCCGTGCAAAAATGTGATAAGATTTCAGACTGTGCAAGATGTTCCTTTAAACGTTGTGTAGCCCCATTAGAGAAGTCTGAGCAAGGGTAACATCCAGGAGAAGTGCCAAGATTAGGAACGTGAAACTTATGGAGATCATTGTGAAGCTGATTCAAACGAACACTGGTGAAACAGGAAACTGGGTGAGAAGTGTGAAACTGGCAGGGAGACAGGCGCTTTTCCATACACACATTTGAACAGCTGAGGGGGTGGCTGCTGTAACTGCCTGTAGCAGCAACTTTTTTGAAAGGACTTTCAGAAGAAAAAGGCAGCCCAGGGGCTATCTGGCAAGTAACTGTGCCTGCTGCAGTTTTCTCCAGGATATGATTAGGCCGAATGCACCCACTCCCACCGAAATGAACATCAGGTGTGCAAGATGTGCTATTAGAACAAAGTGCACAGCAGCTTACTTTAGAGCCAGTTTGAAGTTGGATTTGCTTTACAGAAGGAGGTTGGATTTTCGAGAGTGGAAAGGAATTTGTGCAAGGTTGAAGTGGGTTTGCAGGAGGAGTTGGAACATCCTTTAGTTCCATTGCAGGTCTACTGTTCTTGTAAGCGTTCTATAAAAAAAAAAAAATAAATAAAAAAAAAAATTAAATAAAAATAAAAAAAAAAAAGAAAAAAAAAGTTAAAAATCACAAAAACACCTACCACTACTGACTTGCTTTAACTAGGTATAAAGCTTAGTTCTGCAAACAGGTTGGGGTCATAACTCTGTCAGCTGTCATTCTTGTGCCAATGAGCTGTGGGCAGATTCCATGTCTAAAACTGGCATACACCAAAGGGTGTGGGGATGTTTGTGACATCAATGACCCATTATGACCACCTCGATATTAAGGGCATGTGCATCCTCGCCTCTTAGCGTACGTCAGCTGTGGGGCAAGGAGTACCTGATCCACGGTTTCTCTGGCCCAGAAAAGTGTCAATTTCAGGCTTATCCCTACTTCAGGCAAACCGTCTGCTTCACATAAGAAAATCAATTTGACTAGCATGCATCGTTACAAAAAGAGAAATCTGGCGTAAACCCCCCCCCATATTTCGAAGAGCAGTGCAAGATGAGCCTTAGGCAAACCTGTCCACTCAGATAAAGGGTTTCTGCCCCCCCCCCCCCCCCGACTACCATGAGGGTGGGCTCACTTCATTGGGAATCATGGAAAAACAGTCCATATGAATTCTACAACTTTATCATGCCCTTAGATGATCTTTTCCTGGCCCCTAGATTAGTCATTTAAATTGGGGTTTGGGATTGTTTCTAACAAGTATTAGAAAGAAGGAACTATAGTTTTTTGTTTTGTTTTTTGTTTTTTTTAATGTGATGCTGCATCTGGCCCCTGCTGCCTCTGCACTGAGAACTTAGCAAACAGCTGATCACTCAAATCTCTGCTCTGAGCAGAGAGACATGACTATGAGTCATCAGCTCTCTGCTCTGCATCTACAGCTTTTACTGGAGTGCTGGGCTGCGGAGGGGAGGGAGCGGCTGGCTCAGTCTCCCAGCAGTGCAGCTAAGAGGCTAAACCAGCTGCCGGTCCAGGCATCTGGGTGGAACCCGACTGTAGTCAGGATCTTTCCCCAGCCTGTACCAGCTGAGTGACGTCAGCTGACAGCGGGCTTTAGCATGCTGTCAACTGAAAAGGGCTCATTGGAATACAGAAGGAACTGTACATTTGATCCATATGAGCAGTATAGCCAAAAGCTTTGGCCATACTTCTCCTATAACATACTAGCTGGAAATGTTCCATTTCTATTTATTTACCTTAACGTCCCCTATTTGGTAGATGGATAAATAGGTTACAATGGCATCGGAAGTCGGTGAGATAAGCAACTGTAGCCTGAATGAACACTTACTTGTTTTTCTCTTGTACTAGGTAATGCCTGCTCAACAGTTGAAAAGCAATTTGAGAGTTTCCACAGCCAGGGCTCAGCATTTTTATCTTGATGCTGAAGCCATCCAATAGTCTTAGCACACAAGTTTGCTTTCTCATTCTCTTCCATCATAAAGCCATGTGCAGCACTTCAGCTTCCTATAGCACCTCTTTTCTTTCATCATTCTTTCCTTTTGGGGGGGGAAAGAAAAAAAAAAAACACAACTTTATAGGTTATATAAATAAGTGAAAATAGAGAAGTAGGCTAATGTCACCCTTCCCCATCAAGAAGGCCCCTTTTACACTGATGTGGTGCAGTGCACCAACAGGTGTGTTGCAGGTTAGCTGTGCTTTCCCATAGCATAAAGTTTTATCATGTCCCACAGTTTTGGTACGCCTTCTCAAAGCACACCAAAACCATAGGACATAAAAAGAACCCCATGGGAAAAACACAGCCAACCAGCACAAAAACTGGGTACACTGGACTACGCCCAGGGTGTGGTGAAACCACGTCAGTGCGAAAGAGGCCTAAGGAATTCAGTTCTAGTCAAGCAATTGTGTCTATACATAAAACAAAAGTGAGTACACCGTTAACATTTTTGTAAATATTATATCTTTTCAAGTGACAACACTGAAGAAATTACAAAGTAGTGAGTGCACAGCTTGTATAACAGTGTAAATTTGCTGTCCCCTCAAAATAACACAACCATTAATGTCTAAAAACTACTGGCAACAAAAGTGAGTACAGCCCTAAGTGAAAATGTCCAAATTTGGTCCAAAGTGTGAATATTTTGTGTGGCCACCATTATTTTCCAGCACTGCCTTAACCCTTTTGGGCATGGAGTTCACCAGAGCTTCACAGGTTGCTACTGGAGTCCTCTTCTGCTCCTCCATTAGGACATCATGAAGCTGGTGGAGGTTAGAGACCTTGCGCTCTTCCACCTTCCATTTGAGGATGCCCCAGAGATGCTTATTAGGGTTTAGGTCTGGAGACATGCTTGGCCAGTCCATCACCTTTACCCTCAGCTTCTTTAGCAAGGCAGTGGTCATCTTGAAGGTGTGTTTGGGGTTATGTTAGAATCCTGCCCTGCGGCCCTGTCTCAGAAGGGGGGGGGGGGGGGGGGGAATCATGCTCTAAAGTATTTCACAGTACATGCTGGCATTCATGGTTCTCTCAATCAACTGTAGCTCCCCAGTGCTGGCAGCGCTCATGCACCCCCAGACCATGACACTCCCTCCATCATGCTTGACTGTAGAGACATACTTGTCTTTGTACTTCTCACCTGGTTGCCGCCACACAAGCTTAACACCATCTGAACCACGTAAGTTTATCTTGGTTTCATCAGACCACATGATATGGTTCCAGTAATCCATGTCCTTCGTCTGCTTGTCTCCAGCAAACTGTTTGTGAGCGTTCTTGTGCATCATCTTTAGAAGAGGCTTCCTTCTGGGGACTACAGCCATGCAGACCAATTTGAAAAAGATATACTAAAAGTATATACTCGCACTAATGGTGAAAGAACAGTGAAAATAAATAACAAAAGCAGCTGCCACACACTAAGTGCAAATCACTAGACAAATGTAAAAATATATGTAAATGTGGCACTCGCAGAAGTAAATAATTAGACAAAAAAGACCAAAGTAATAAAGTGTTCAAAACTGTTTGAATCCATAGTGAAAAAGAACCACAAATGCTGCAAAACTTCAGGTGCAAATAAACACGGATGCTTCAGAGCTTTGCAGGTGCAAGTCAACACCCCCTTATGTGTCCCCACTCACCAGACTGCAAGGCTGGGGGTCATCACAATCTGGTGAGTGGGGACACATAAGGGGCTGTTGACTTGCACCTGAAAAGCTCGGAAGCATCCGTGTTTATTTGCACCTGAGAAGTTTTGCAGCATTTGTGGTTCTTTTTCACTATGGATTCTAACACTTTTGAACACCTTGTTACTTTATTTGGACTTTGTTTTGTCTAATATTATTTACACTTAATTACATCTACAAGCGCCGCATTTATATTTATTTTTATATATGCAGACCAATTTGATGCAGTGTGCGGCCTATGGTCTGAGCACTGACAGGCTGACCCTCCACCCCTTTAACCTCTGCAGCAATGCTGGCAGCACTCATACATCTATTTCCCAAAGACAACTTCTGGATAGGACACTGAGCACGTGCATTCAGCTTCTTTGATCAACCATGGTGAGGCCTGTTCTGAGTGGAACCTGTCTTGTTAAACCGCTTTAGGGTTTTCGCCACCGTGCTGCAGCTCAGTTTCAGGGTCTTGACAATCTTTTTATAGCCTAGGCCATCTTTATGTAGAGCAACAATTCTTTTTTTCAGATTCTCAGAGTTCTTTGCCATGAGGTGCCATACTGAACTTCATGACCAGTAAGAGTGAGCGATAACACCAAATTTCACACACCTGCTCCCCATTGACACCTGAGGACCTTGTAACACCAACGAGTCACATGACACTGGGGAGGAAAAAAAAAAAAAAAATACATAAAAAGTCTAAAATGGGCCTAATTTGGACATTTTCAAATAGGGGTGTACTCACTTTTGTTGCCAGCAGTTTAGACATTAAGGTTTGTGTGTTGAGTTGTTTTGAGGGGACAGCAAATTTTAACTGTTATACAAGCACTATTTTACATTGTAGCAAAGTGTCATTTCTTTAGTGTTGCCACATGAAAAGAAAAAATATTTACAAAAATGTAGGCGGTGTATTAGAGATCGATATACACCATATACAACAGATATAAAAAAAAAAAAAAACCAACACTTGACGCCCACGCTATAGCTGAAATACAGAAGGAAGGAGAGCGTGTGCCCACCAAACAAAGGCATTCTGGTGGAAGAGGCAGTGGCATCCACAAGCACTGCAGTGCCATCCACCAATAGGGCAGTAGCTCCTGGCAAGAAAGGCCAAGTACTAGTGGGGTGTCAACTCAGCCTCAAAAGGTTAGGACCCATGCCAGCCTTCTCTATGCCCTTCAGAACCCCCTGTGGTTTTCTCCTTACTGAGGAGCAGCCAACATCCCCCCCTTTAACTGCCCAGCCAGAAGTCCAGATGAACACAGAAATTTGCCACAAAATATTTCATTAAAATTTTTAATTTTTGGGCCTCACATGGAATATGGGACACAAAAATAAATAAATAAAAGTACCGTATACACTCGAGTATAAGTCGAGATTTTCAGCCCTTTTTTTGGACTGAAAGTGCCCTCGACTTATACTCGAGTCACCGCGGTCTGTCTGCATTTTCAGAGAGTCATACAGGCAGATGGGGGCCAGCGTGTGCCATTACTATTCGGCAGCCAATTACTGTTAAAAAGCCGCTCCTCCTCCTCGTCTGTGATAGGCAGTGTACAGCCTATCACGGATATTCTCTCATCCTCGTCCGTGGTATGATGAGAGAATGTCCGTGATAGGCTGACTGCTAGGAAATTGAGTATTCTGCCTATCATGGACGAGGAGTCGGCGCAGCTTTTGAACAGTGAATTGCCGCCAAATAGTAAAAGCACACGCTGATCAGTGCAGATCGGCACACGGAGGCATGCACAGGACACAGATAGGATGCCCACAGACACAGGACACATACACATGACAGTGAGGTATACAGCTGCAGATGGGCATTGTTGACCCTCTTTTTCCACTTACAGTAGCTGCTGCATTTGTCACCCTCGTCTTATACTCGGGTCAATAAGTTTTTCCCATTTTTTTGTGGTAAATTAGGGCCTTGACTTATACTCGGATCGACCTATACTCGAGTATATACGGTAAAAAAAAAGTTATTGGTCCACCAAACCCCATCCACCACATGCTGATCTACTCGGCAGTAATGCCCAGAACCAGGATATTTGGTAATGAGGTTCCATATTATAAAAAAGGGCAATACCCAGAGTCCTGCCCAAAATGACCAATGACATGACAAGCTTTACAAAATTGGTCCACTTCTGAAATTTTTCAGAAAGATTTCCCCCCCCCCCCCCCCCCCCGGTTATTTACCCCAGACCAACATATATGCGTGGATGAGTCGCTTGTCAAATTTATGGGCAGGCTGGGCTTCAAGCAAATTATCCCCAGCAAAAATGGCCCGATATGGGTGAAAGTTTATAAATTATGCGATGGAGCCACAGGGTACACCTATGCCTTCATGGTATACGAAGGCACAGACAAAAGTCGTTTGGGACCTCATAGCACCACTCAAAAAAAAAAAATAAATAAAATAAAAATTTAAAAAATAAAAAAAAAATCACCACCTGTATGTAGATAACTTCTACACCAGTCAGCCCCTTTTCTGCAACCTTTACAGGAAGGCGACTCCAGCATGTGGCACCATAAGAAAGAACAGGAGGGGCTTCCCTCAAAGGCTCATTAATATGAAGCTAAGAGGAGAGTCGGCAAGTCTGCAAAACAAGGAAATTCTGGATGTTAAGTGGAGGGACAGAAGGGTGGTATTGGTATTGGTGGTATTTACTAAGGATGGTATTGATTACTTTTGCTGATAACCCTCTCCGCTCTAACAGCTCCCTCTCAGTAGCCAGGCTGTCAGAGAAAGAGCTCACTTCTAGATGATTCACCTCTCCCTGATATATGAGGTCTGTCCTGTAAGGCAGTCTACAAGGCTCCGTGAAGCTGAGTGTTAGTAGTCCCGAGAACAAAGACATTGGCCAGAATGGTGCGATCAGGATAACCTTTGTGCTCGACACTCTTATATTCCAGATGTTTGGAATGCTCAAAAAAGTGGAAACATACACCAGGCTTGCTTTCCAGGATTGGGATAGGGCATCTAGGCGCAGACTGAGAATGGTCTCTCTAGAGGGAGAAAAATTGCTCCACCTGCCTGTTCTGCCTTGTAGCAAAAAAATCCATCTGTGGAACTCCCCACTTCTGGACTATCTATTCGAACACTGTTCGATTCAAGCACCATTCTGTCTGGGACAGAAACTACCTGCTTAGGACATCTGCCAGAGTGTTTAATTCCCCTTTTAAGTGAATTGAAGACAGGGATAGAATATTTGCCTCCGCCCATTGAAGGATTTCTTCTGCTATCCTCATAAGGCCTGCCACTCGTACCTCCCTGCTTGTTGATGTAGCTTACAGTGGTAATATTGGCCAAAAGGACCCGCACGTGTCTTCCCCTCAGAGTCAGACCAAAGGCTACTAGAGCCTTTAGAACTGCTCTTAGCTCCCTTGCATTGGAGGAAAGGGTGGCTTTCTGCCAGCTCCAGGCCCCTTGGGCCATCTGTGTGCCTGAGTTGGCTCCCCACCCCCAACTGCTGGCGTCCGTGGCAACCAACAGAGGGTTGAGTTGGGACCAAAGTCGACCTGCACAGATTTGCAGGGATCAACCACCATTAGAGAGTTTTACTTTCTGTGGGATCTCAGTTCTCCTCTGAAGTGATAACTTTCATCCCAGAGAGAAATCATGAATGCCTGAAGTGCTCGAGTATGGAATTGAGCCCACTGGACTCCTGGGATGGCTGCTGTCAAACCAAGGACCTTCATACCTTGAATTGAGGTCTCTGTACATGAGCAGAGGCTGCTCACCCTCTGCAATTGTTGCCACTTTTGGGATGTAGTCAAGTCTATTAATTATCCTTGGAATACTATACTTTG
The DNA here is from genome assembly GCA_037952835.1 of Lithobates septentrionalis. Taxonomy (NCBI): domain Eukaryota; kingdom Metazoa; phylum Chordata; class Amphibia; order Anura; family Ranidae; genus Lithobates; species Lithobates septentrionalis. The sequence goes on along the minus strand of JBBDGP010000162.1, from coordinate 1,018,170 downwards.
AGTAGGTACTAACTGACTTCTGATTTAACAGCCACCCCAGCTGCTGAAGGCGTCTGATAGTTCTGCTCCGGTTCTGTTTCAGTTTGTCTGCAAAGATCAGCAGATTGATCAGATAGGGAATTATGTGAATCCTCCGATCTCAGGGCCCACAGAGCTTCTGCCAGAATCTTTGTGAAGATGTAAAGAGCATTGAACTGAAAATAGAGGGTCTTGAACCCGTTCTTCACTGCAAATCTGATATATTGCTTGGACTCCTTTCAAAATGAGACCATTAAGACCCCAGGGGTTAACAAATCTCTGGTGGTGTAAATTGACTCCATTTTGAATCGTTTTGTACTTTACAAACATGTTCACTTGCTTTAGGTTCAAAATGAGTCGGAATGTTCCTGATGGCTTTTTTTAATCAGAAAAATGTGAGAATAAAAACATCCCCTTTTCTTAGAGTTGGGGGGGGGGGGGGGGGGGGGATGAGGCTCATCACCTTCTCCTCCAGCATACTCTGTAGGAGTGAAGACATAACTGTTGATTTCTTCATGTCTTTCGGGAGAACTGAAATTTTTGAGGGGGCAGCCCACTAGCTCTATCCTGTACCCCGACTTGATCACATCCACTGGGAGGAATGACACCAACCTCCCGCCCCCCCCCCCCAAACATGGCCGACCGAGTCACTGGGAAAAGGTCTTTAGGCTGGGAGGGTTTTAAAAGGAAGCCACCTCTGCCCCTGCCACTTCCCCTCCTGTACTGCCACCCTCTTTTCTGGTCTTGCGTAGCTGCAAAACCCTTGTTACACTGCTGTCTGTCCCCCTGATGGTTCCTTTCTTCTGACTTCTGGAAGGTACAAAAATTCTTTTGTTGTTATTTGGGGAAAGGAAACACCCTTTTTATCCGCCAACCTCTCTAGAATAGATTCTAGCTCTTTAAAAAAAGAGCAAATCTCCAGAAAAAGGGGAGGGAACAGAGTTTGGTTTTTGACACTGTTAACTCCCCAGGAGTTGCCAGATAGCCCTCCTGGCTTCATTAATCAATGCTGTAGACCTGGCCGAGAACATTACAGACTGTGGAAGCATCTGCTATATTGGCTACTGCCTTAGAGTTGGCAAAGCATCCAAAATCTCTTCCCTGGGAGTGTCTGACTCCAGAAGAGTGCGGAGCCGCTTTAGCCACAAATAAAGCATACGAGCAACGCATGTAGTGGCTAGGGCTGGTTTAATGTTAGGGGAGCAAGCTTACTTTAAATACCCTTCCCCCTTTATATCCATTGACTCCTTTAGGGTGCCTGTATCCTCAGTTTGAAACTTTAGATAGGGAAGCATATAGTCTGGGACACTTATCCCACAACTTTGTATACTCCTCCCTGAAGGGAAACCTTCCTCTTCAGATTCTTCCATTCTTGCAGTACTGTCTTTTAGGGACTTAAGCACCGGAAAGGTTCTGGTCTGCTTAGACCGAAAGCCTGCATAAAAAAAAAAATAAAAAATAAAAAAAAAAAAAAGAATTAGAAGATCATGTACAGACAATTCTTGATTTTCTGGTTCTTCCAGCTCCAGGGTGTTGTAAATAGCCTTTAACAAGTCCTGTTTCCTCTGAAGGAAAAAATAAACCTTTGGACCTTGCTGGGTTTTTCCTCATTAAGCTCCCCTTCCTCAGAAACTGACGACAACTCTGAGCTCTCCTCCAGTACTCCCTGCTGGTGTGCTGCTCGTGCAAGAACTGCCTAGCAGCAGTACTGGTGCTGGAAGTACAGGGGATAAATTGAGCAAGAGCTTCCTGGTCTCTGGGTTAAGGAGGACTGTAAAGTCTGTTTCATCTCCTTCATTGAAGTCCAACAAACCCTTGAGGACAGGTCCCGTCTCTCCCTTGATGAGTTTATCTGTACAGTCCTGACATGCACTTTTCTTACCTATTCTTATGCCCCCTATTTTCTTACCTTAGGGCCTGATTCAACCGATGGCGCCTGCAGACCTGCTTCCATGGATCCTGGCATCTCCATGCTGCTCCCGGGGCAGCTCTGTGGATCCAACGCTGCCCTCCAGCACAGCACGCCTGTTATCTTTTAACAACCCTTGCTAGGGTGTCATGTTCTGGCGTCTGGGTGTACCAAGATGGCTGCTGCCGGACTTCCGGCCACGTCACTTCCTGCCGCAAGCGCTGGAAGGGACATCATTCTGTGCCCCCGGTGCAGTCCACACGCTGAGGATAGAGAAGCCCTGAAATATAGGGATCTGTTAATGAGCAGCAGAGAAGAGCACCCGGACCACGCAGCGGCCCGCGCCTCCACCAGGAGGACACTCTGCTGTGCCATTCCGGATGGACCCCACTGGACCACCTCCTCCACAGGTAACTCACTGAAACTACCACAAAACGGGAGAGGGGGTCCCCAACCTTCACTCGAGACCACTTTTCTAGGTCTATGGGTGGCCCAAGCTGACTCATACCCCAGAAGTGCTGCCCCTGTTACACTGGGTATGGACGCCGGGAGGCCCCTGCCACGTAGCACGAAGGTAGGACAAAAAAAAAAAAAAAAAACACAAACAAACATTGTTTGGAGTTCCTATCTAGCCGGAGGAAAAAAATTACTGGAGGGGCTATTGCATGTGTTGTACTTTTAGAAAGTGGACCATGTGTTTCCTGTGCTAGGTGGGAGGAGCCTATCACTGAAAGAAGTCCCGGAAGAGGATTTGGAAAAAGACCTGTGGATGTGATGAATGCTTAATCAAAATCCAGATACAATACAGTTCTCCATAAATGCTTAATTTACAAATTGAGATCTGGTGGCATGGAGCATAGCTTATGTACCTGGAAAGGAAACTGGTTACAGGGGTGCATCCAAAGTGTGGTGGTAAATTCCATTTCAGACCATTATGAGTGCATGCTAAGTGGGGTACCCCAAGGCTCTGTCGTGGGACCAATTCAATTTAGCCAGCAATGAAATTGCGATTGAGCCATTTATGCCAACTTATGTGTTTGCCAATGTTACAAAGCCAAGCAGGGCAATAACTTCACAAAATGTGAAAACCTTACAGGGCGACCACAAAATAAAGGAATGGCCAACTACATGGCAAATTAGGTTTAAAGTGCATGACTGCAGCACTTTTCTGCTCCATTCCGGGTCTCACTGGCTTTGCTGGGGCACCAGAAGCCATTGGCTCCTAGCTCTGTCAGCCAGTGACAAGGGGGCAGTCGAGTCCTGCTGTCCGTCAATGGACGCAGCACACTGGACAGAGGATGAGCTAGCAGCGCCAGCAGAGGACCCGATAAGGGGAGGTTCGGGGCTGTTCTGTGCAATTCCATTACACAAAGCAAGTATATATAGAGAAGTTTGTCATTTTAAAAAAGTTCCTTAACCACTTCAGCCCCGGAAGGATTTACCCCCTTCCTGACCAGAGCACTTTTTACAATTCGGCACTGCGTCGCTTTAACTGCTAATTGCGCGGTCATGCAATGCTGTACCCAAACGAAATTTGCGTCCTTTTCTTCCCACAAATAGAGCTTTCTTTTGATGGTATTTGATCACCTCTGCCGTTTTTATTTTTTGCGCTATACACGGAAAAAGACCGAAAATTTTGAAAAAAAATGATATTTTCTACTTTTTGTTCTAAAAAAAATCCAATAAACTCAATTTTAGTCATACATTTAGGCCAAAATGTATTCGGCCACATGTCTTTGGTAAAAAAAATGTCAATAAGTGTATATTTATTGGTTTGCGCAAAAGTTATAGCGTCTACAAACTAGGGTACATTTTCTGGAATTTACACAGCCTTTAATTTATGACTGCCTATGTCGATTCTTGAGGTGCTAAAATGGCAGGGCAGTACAAAACCCCCACAAATGACCCCATTTTGGAAAGTAGACACCCCAAGGAATTTGCTGAGAGGCATGTTGAGCCCATTGAATATTCATTTTTTTTGTCCCAAGTGATTGAATAATGACAAAAAAAAAAAAAAAAAAAAAAAATGACAAAAAGTTGTCACTAAATGATATATTGCTCACACAGGCCATGGGCATATGTGGAATTGCACCCCAAAATACATTTAGCTGCTTCTCCTGAGTACGGGGATACCACATGTGTGGGACTTTTTAGGAGCCTAGCCGCGTACGGGACCCCGAAAACCAAGCACTGCCTTCAGGATTTCTAAGGGCGTACATTTTTGATTTTACTCCTCACTGCCTATCACAGTTTCGGAGGCCATGGAATGCCCAGGTGGCACAAACCCCCCCCAAATGACCCCATTTTGGAAAGTAGACACCCCAAGCTATTTGCTGAGAGGCATGGTGAGTATTTTGCAGCTCTCATTTGTTTTTGAAAATAAAGAAAGACGAGAAAAAAAAATTTTTTTTTTCTTTTTTCAATTTTCAAAACTTTGTGACAAAAAGTGAGGTCTGCAAAATACTCACTATACCTCTCATCAAATAGCTTGGGGTGTCTACTTTCCAAAATGGGGTCATTTGGGGTTTTTTTTTGCCACCTGGGCATTCCATGGCCCCCGAAACTGTGATAGGCGGTGAAGAGTGAAATCAAAAATTTACGGCCTTAGAAAGCCTGAAGGCGGTGCTTGGTTTTCGGGGTCCCGTACGCGGCTAGGCTCCCAAAAAGTCTCACACATGTGGTATCCCCGTACTCAGGAGAAGCAGCAGAATGTATTTTGGGGTGTAATTTCACATATTCCCATGGCATGTTTGAGCAATATATCATTTAGTGACAACTTTGCGCAAAAAAAAATAAAAAAAATAAAAAATTGTCTCTTTCCCGCAACTTGTGTCACAATATAAATTATTCCATGGACTCAACATGACTCTCAGCAAATAGCTTGGGGTGTCTACTTTCCAAAATGGGGTCATTTGGGGGGGGTTTGAACTGTCCTGGCATTTTATGCACAACATCTAGAAGCTTATGTCACACATCACCCACTCTTCTAACCACTTGAAGACAAAGCCCTTTCTGACACTTATTGTTTACATAAAAAAATAATTTTTTTTTGCAAGAAAATTACTTTGAACCCCCAAACATTATATATTTTTTTTAAAGCAAATGCCCTACAGATTAAAATGGTGGGTGTTTCATTTTTTTTTTTCACACAGTATTTGCGCAGCGATTTTTCAAACGCATTTTTTGGGGAAAAAACACACTTTTTTACATTTTAATGCACTAAAACACACTATATTGCCCAAATGTTTGATGAGATAAAAAAGATGATCTTAGGCCGAGTACATAGATACCAAACATGACATGCTTTAAAATTGCGCACAAACGTGCAGTGGCGACAAACTAAATACATTTTTAAAAGCCTTTAAAAGCCTTTACAGGTTACCACTTTAGATTTACAGAGGAGGTCTACTGCTAAAATTACTGCCCTCGATCTGACCTTCGCGGCGATACCTCACATGCATGGTGCAATTGCTGTTTACATTTGACGCCAGACCAACGCTTGCGTTCACCTTAGCGCGAGAGCAGGGGGGACAGGGGTGCTTTTTTTTTTTTTTTTTTTTTTTTTCTTTATTATTATTATTTTTTTATCTTATTTTTAAACTGTTCCTTTCATTTTTTTTTTTTTTTAAATCATTTTTATTGTTATCTCAGGGAATGTAAATATCCCCTATGATAGCAATAGGTAGTGACAGGTACTCTTTTTTGCAAAAATTGGGGTCTATTAGACCCTAGATTTCTCCTCTGCCCTCAAAGCATCTGATCACACCAAGATCGGTGTGATAAAATGCTTTCCCAATTTCCCAATGGCGCTGTTTACATCCGGCGAAATCTACGTCATAAAATGCTCGTAGCTTCCGGTTTCTTAGGTCATAGAGATGTTTGGAGCCACTCTGGTCTCTGATCAGCTCTATGGTCAGCTGGCTGAATCACCGGCTGCATTTTCAGGTTCCCTGTTGAGACAGGAGAGCCAGAGAAAAACACGGAAGATGTTGGGGGGGGGGGCATTCCCTCCCACTGCTTGTAAAAGCAGTCTAGAGGCTAATTAGCCACTAGGATTGCTTTTACATGAAAGCCGACCGCTGGCTGAAAAGAATGATACCAAGATGATACCTAAACCTGCAGGCATCATTCTGGTATAACCACTCAAAGTCGTGAATGGCATACCTGAAGACAAAAAAATGGTTAACAATAAAGCACAGTAAACGGTAAGGTATAAAAAAATTGCATACCTGAAAAGCAAACATGATAAAACATAATAACAATAACAATAACAATAACAATAAAACATTGCAGAATAGAATACAGTAAAAAAGAGCAGAACAATAGAGAGAGAATAGAGAGAGAGAGAACAATAAAACGACAACTATTTTTATTTTATATTTTTGTTTGTGTTTTTTTTTTTTTACACTTTTTTTTGTAACTAACTATAATAACTGTAACCGGTTCCAGGTTCGGGTCTCTCAAAATGCGATGGCATCTTGGGAGACCCTGTGAAAGTGTGCCTAGTCTGTGCAATGTTGTACCCTACGCTAATACTCAACTAGTGCATGGTAGCGTTCAAAACATTCACCAATGCAAAGACCAGGATTGTCAGGACAGGAGGGACAATAATAGCGGGTGTCACGGCTATATCCGCGCTTGCTGCAGACACAACATATTTTTTGGGGGGTTCGCTGGGTAGGGGTACTCGGGAGGACATAAAGAAAATGCCTCTCATGCAGCCGACTGCATTTGGTTGGGGATGTGAATGGGGGAAGTACGGGCGCTGCAGAAGCGGTGGGTTCCCAATTAGGATTGGCGAATGCAGCAGGAAGGGCACTATGGGCATGACGGGCCTGTGTTTGTCTTTTTGGTGGCAGCGGGACACTACTTGTGCTTGCCACCTCACCAGCTTGAACTGCACTTATGGGACTCGCCACGTCACCAAGTGTTACTGCAGTGCTGGTTTGACTACGACCGGGGTGACAGTGATCGATCGATACTGCACTTGGGTGGGCTGGGCCGGGCCGGGCGGAGGGGCAAAACGCAGGTGCTAGCAGGTATCTGGGCTGATCCCGCTAACACTGCGTTTTTGGGAACCCTAAACTGCTGGGGACGCTAGTATAGATCTGATCGGATCAGATATTGATCCGATCAGATACTATACCACTAAGGGAGGTGTATGGTGCGTGTACGGTGCGTGCGTGGGTGTTCGCGGTACTGGCGCTAATCTGACGCTGCCTGGGGCAACGCATATCACCGCCGGGCGATCAGGGGGCTAAACCTTTATTCGGTAATAAACGGCGGGTGCCCTGACACTATAAAAAATAAACTAACTAACCAGCGTCACCCGTAACAGTTATACGGTGATCAGTGGTGAAAGGGTTAACTAGGGGGCAATCAAGGGGTTAAAACATTTATTAGATAGTATATGGGGGTCCCTGTCGCTATAAAACACTGACGGCGAACCTAAATATTTACGTCCCTAACTAGCGTCACCAGTGACACTAATACAGCGATCAGAAAAATGATCGCTTAGCGACACTGGCGACAGGGGGTGATCAAGGGGTTAAAACTTTATTAGGGGGGGTACTGGCGCTAATCTGACGCTGCCTGGGGCGACGCATATCACCGCCGGGCGATCAGGGGGCTAAACCTTTATTCGGTAATAAACGGCGGGTGCCCTGACACTATAAAAAATAAACGAACTAACCAGCGTCACCCGTAACGGTTATACGGTGATCAGTGGTGAAAGGGTTAACTAGGGGGCAATCAAGGGGTTAAAACATTTATTAGATAGTATATGGGGGTCCCTGTCGCTATAAAACACTGACGGCGAACCTAAATATTTACGTCCCTAACTACCGTCACCAGCGACACTAATACAGCGATCAGAAAAATGATCGCTTAGCGACACTGGTGAGGGGGGGTGATCAAGGGGTTAAAACTTTATTAGGGGGGGTAAGGGGGGTACCCTAGACCTACAGGGGGGTTACAGTAACTGTCCTAACACTGCTAACTGTCACAAACTGACACTATGCAGTAATCAGGAAAAAAAAAAAAAAAAAAAAAAAAAAACCTGCTTGGTGTCAGTTTGTGACAGGGGGGGGGGTGATTGGGGGGGGATCGGGGGGCGATCGGGGGGGGATCGGGGGTGTAATGTATGCCTGGCATGTTCTACTGTGTGTGTTTGTGTTGTGCACTTACTTACATGTCATCTCTCCTCGGCGCTGGAACGGAAACTGACAGCCGAGGAGAGATGACATCACATCCTCTGCCTCTGTGTACTATACAGAGGCAGGGGATGTTTGTCAGTGGCTGGGAGCGATCGCGAGGGGGGGGCCACGATCGGATGGTCTCCCCCTCGTCTCTCATCGCTCCCAACCAAATGCCGACCGCAGCTGGCACCGGGGGGGGGTCCGATCGGACCCCCCACCCGCGGGAAGGCAATCACGTTTCAGGTACGTGATTTTGCCTGCCCGTGCCGCTCTGCTCACGTATATAGGCGTGAGGCGGTCGGCAAGTGGTTAAGCAACTTTTAAATGATGAAAAATGTAAATAATGCACTTAGGGCCTAAAAGTATAAACCGCAAGTTACTCGCTATGAGGAGAACCTTTGGAGGAATCCAGGATGGAAGATCTGGAAGTCCTAGTAGATCACAGGCTCAGCAATGGCACATATTCTGCAGAAATCAGATAAGCAGCATGCATTAAAAAAAAAAAAATTAAAATTAAAAAAAAAAAGGCATTTAGAAGAGATAAAATAATTCCACAACTTTACATAGCTCTCAGTCACATCTATAGCACATGACCAGTTCTTGTCACCAATCCTCAGGAAGGTGGAACTGAAACCCGGAGAGAGCCGCAACAAACCAATACCTCAATGGTGATTCAAGCACAGGGGAAAAAAAAAAAAAAAAAACACGATAGTTTCAACGAGCTTAAGACACGTAGCCACACAAAGAAATTGGAGAAACACTTTCACCTTCCACTGTGTATAGGTTTCTTTCACGTCAGGGCGGAAAGAATATGCAACACCCCCAAAACAAAAATCGGCAGTGTCATTATTCAACCTTACCAGCTATGTAAAGTCAGCCACACACTGTACAATCTAAAGACTTTCCAAAACAAAGTACATTTTAGAAAAAAGCTGAATAAAACCAAACCATTCAAATAAATTGCATATTCGGCAGGCACTACATAGTGGATTGTAGATAGTAAGCTGGCCAGATACTATACCATCAGGGGGTAAAATCTCCTTTAGATTTACTAAACCTATATAATAGGCAGACAAATTAAACAATCCATTCAATTTGGTGCAAATCAGGCAGGCCATTACACTAGTTAGTGGATGGTAGATCTCAAAGGACGTAGAGTCAAATTTTACAGTGTAAACATCACATTAAAAGAAGAAGTTTGTACAACTAAATTGACCATTTACGATTGCATGCTCAATAGATTTGCCATCTGATTGGAAGATTGAAGAGATTTTGAAGCACCAAACACTTTAAAGAGGTTCTGAAGTCAAACTTTACCTTAATTTATTCCCTGCATTAATGTAAAATACTCCCCACCAACATCTCCTCCCACCCCCTCAATCATCCCTAAACACTTACCCGACTCACTGATCCAGTACTGTCCCAACTGCAGCACCATCCTTTTTCTCAAAGGAGACAAAGAGAGCATTGGTTTACCAGCACTGTATAGCACACAGCATGCTTAAGGGGGGCACTCAGAGGGAAAAAAAGGGGCAGACGGTGCCAGCAGGAGACTCCAGAAGTGGAGGTAAGGGGCAAGATCATTGTACAGAGCAGGCAAGTATAACATATTTAAAGTGATTGCAAAGTCTTGTTATACACGTGATTTTGCACAGAGCAGCCCAGATGATCCTCTTCAGTGCTCCTGGCCCCTCCCTCCTGTTAAGTGCCCCCACAGCAAGCAGCTTGCTATGTGGGGCACCCAAGAGGAGCCAAAGCTCCCGGTGTCCATTCAGACACGGAGCCGCGGCACAGCCCCCCTTCTCTCCTCATTAGCTGACTGATTGACAGCAGTGGGAGACAAATGGCGCCACACTGCCATCTCAGCCAATGAGGAGAGGAGTCCCAGGCAGCCGAGACAATCCTGCAACATTGCTGAATCTAGATGGGGCTCAGGTAAGTATTAGGGGGGCTGCTGCACACAGGCTTTTTATCCTAATGCATTAAGAAAAAAAAAAAGCCTTAACCACTTATAGACCGCCTCATGCACATATACAGCGATCGCTCTTCGCCAAATTGCATACATGTACACGCTCCAGCATTTCCCGGTGGGCAGCACAGATAAAGAAGGGAGAAAAAAAAAAAAAATCAGCCACATTGATTAGTAAAGACAGCACATATTGCACACAGTTGACACTTTCACTGCCCCTAAATGTTAACCCCTTTCGAGGCCAGCATCATTAGTACAGTGACAGTGTATAGTATTAGCACTGATCACAGTATTAGAGTCACTGGAGATTTCAGTGTTAGAATGCCTCCCGCACTGTTCACTGTAAGGTGCTGATCACCACCATTACCAGTATTAACTGCTTTGGACCAGGCCCCGAGAGGTTTGGCAGTCCAGGTGGGCTCCCTAACCCCAAGAACTTGCGTCCGTTAGAGGCTTGTCTAGGGGAAAGAAATATGAAAAAAAAAAAAAAAAAAACCACCACACAGGAGAGACCTCTTGCCAGGTTGGTTGTATCGCTCCACCACCAGAGCGCCCGTTTTACGTTTGAGGTGATCCTGATCTGTTTTTCTAACGACTCCTGGTGTGACCATTTTTTGTAAGATATTCATCTGGAGAGGTCTGGAATGTAGTCTGGCCCACTGTAAAACTGCCATGTCGTCACTTACAGTTTCATATACCACAGCGGTGGAACGCACGTCAGAACACCGAGCAGAGGTTGGGTGGCTGTGGGGTTCACCACCTGATGGTTTTCTGCTGTTATCCATAGTGCCGGGACAATCAATAAAATTATACATATAAAAATTATACTTTCATATAAACTTGAGGATTCTAGTTCTCCAGCACTCCCCCCATCACCCTAACAAGTTTTTAGCCAGACAGCATATCTGGCTGAGTTCACCAGCACTTATGACATTACTGGCATCTTCACCGATTCAGCTGATGCATCAGCCATGTATTTTACTGCCTTCAGTATCAAAGGAAAGGATTCCAGAAGTTCTTTCAGTGACGTACCAGCCTCTACATGGCTTTTCAGCTTCTCTAACAAGCATTCTAGGTCCCTTTCGACAACTGTGTAAGCCATAGCGGGTTTGAGGCAGGCCGCTTTTATCCATCGCATCCTTCAGCGCCCCCATGCCCTCGAATGCAAGGTCTGTGCGACAGGAAACCTGCAAGAATGCGGCCTCTACAGAGGGTTTCTTATTCCATAACTGACTCCTCATCTTCGAAGGGAAACCTTCTTCTAAGGGTCTTGGAAAAAAGGGGCCTCTCTCAGGGTCCTTCCATTCTCTTTCTTCACTGCGTCCAAGAGGATTCTATGGAAATACTGTTTAGTGTCATCTAGTCCTTGGTACATTGTATCATGAACTGACAGTTGCACCTTTTCCTATTGGATCTCGAGGATAGTGTAGATCGCTCTCAAAAGGTCATCCACTTCTTCCAGTGATAGTTTGTACCTAGAGGCTCAGCTATCACCTTCCTCGTCTGAATCCCTGAGGGAGGGAAGAGTGCTTGTCCCCTTAGTCAACGACCTCTGCTGTTCTAGAGGTGGATACTGGGGCTCAACCTGACTTGCCGGGCTCTGTACCAGCATAGTTTAGACCAAATTCAACGAGTATGTAAGCTCTCGTACTGAAGAGAACACGTCCTTGTATTGCTGGGATGTTTCCTCTTCAACCAACTCCTTAATACAGGACCTGCACATTGCTTTCTCCCACGAATCCCTGAGGGGGTTCTAGCAGGAATGGCATTTCTTCTGACTTGGTGGGTTTAAATACTTTTTTTTTTTTCCCCCCAACGCTTTTTCCTGCAATGAGAATAAATGAAATGAAATTCACCTAAGGGTCCCTGAAAACTTTCCTGCACTTAGTGCAAAAAATGGACCACCACCAGACAGAAGGGAAAGGTGCTCCGAGCAGCGCAAAACCAGTTACAGCAACCACCATGTCCAAACTGCAGGGTCCGAGTGAAGTTACCTCTGACCGTGCAGCCACAAATAACCAAAGCATAAGCCCATATGGAGAAGAATTAAGGTACCACTAAACCCCTCTTACCTGGGCCTGACTGGCGCCTGCTTCCGCCGTAGCTGTCGGTCTCTCGGCCATCCTTAGAGAGCGCAGCAGGGACTGAGAAAAAAAAAACCCACCTGGTTTTCTATTACCCAGTCCCAGCGTCATCGAGGACCGGAAGCGCCGGTCAATAGACCCGTCCCATTGGCCTCTGTGTTCCAGTCGACGGGAACCACTTGCCACCACGCCCCCAGAGGAAGCTGCGTAATCTGACGTGACTTCATGCGCCAACCAGTACCCGGCACTGCCATGGGGGACACGGCGCCGACCAGCAGCGGCATACCGCCTGGCCACCTGACCCATACCTGTGGATCCTGGGCACTCAGACACTTATGCCTGCTGCAGGCCATTGCTTTCCCTGAGCTGGAGAGGCTGGGTACTCCGGAAAACCTGCCCGTATTAGGGGGGGGTGCTGGGATGGTCACTTCACTCCAGGCAGACGCACTTTAAGGCAAGCCTTCTCCCTCCACCTTGGAGAGAGGGGAGCTCCCTGGTTCCAGCATGCGCTTCCACCATGGCGGAGCAAACACAATAACTGAAGCCATTGTGGAAGAGCAGGGATTTAAAGGCTGCATGCGTTTCCTAGAAAATGGGCAGAGCTCCACTCTCTAAGGTTGTCCTGAAAGGCGATTTGAGAAAAAAAAAAAAAAAAACCCACACACTCTAGTGCAGTAGTTCTCAACCTTCCTAGTGCCGTGACCCCTTGATAAAATTTCCCAAGTTGTGGGGACCCCTAACAGTAAAATTTTCGTAGCGTGGGTTGTCAGCACCCAAGGCAAGACAAGTAATTTGTGCCCCTAACTAGAGGTCGACCGATATGGGTTTTTCTCTTGCCGATGCCGATATTTAGAAATTGCGGTGGCCGATGGCCGATATATGATGCCGATTTTTTTGGGCCAATATATTAGGCCGATTTTTTTTTTTTTTCCCTTCATTTCATCAAATCTAACAGTTAGACCCCTTTCACACTGGGGCGTTTTTCAGGCACTTTTGGGCTAAAACGGCTCCCCTGCAGTCTCAGTGTGAAAGCTCGAGTGCTTTCACACTGAGGCGATGCGCTGGCAGGATGTTAAAAAAAAAAATCCTGCAAGCAGCATCTTTGGAGCGGTGTATACCGCTCCTCCACCACTCCTGCCCATTGAAATTAATGCACACTGCTGCCGAAGCGCCAGCAAAGCGTTTCGGCAGCAGCACTTCAGGGGTGCATTTAACCCCTTCCTCAGCTGCTAGCTGGGTTATAAGCGCCCTGCTAGCAGCCGAATTGCGCTGCTAAAACTAACAGCGTTTTACCCTCAACGCCTGCCCGCTCCAGTGTGAAAGCAGCCTTAAGTAATAAGGGATACAGAAAATTTTTTACATTTATTAAACAAAACAAACCTCCAATCAGTTCACTTGTATGTATAATTTAGATTGAAAAAAAAAAAAAAAAAAACTATATTTTAAATATTAAATACACAAAAACAAGTAATCAAAACTTTTGGACGAAAAAAAATGGGCTAACTTTACTGCTTTTTTTTTTTTATTTCATTAGTGTATTTTTTTTTTTTTTTTAAATTGCGTTTGAAAGACCGTGTGACATAAAATATTGCAACAACTGCTATTTTATTCCCTAGGGTATTTTCTAAAAAAAATATATATAATGTTTGGGGGTTCTAAGTGATTTTCTAGCAGAAAATACAGGATTTTTACTTATAAGCAACAAGTGTCAGAAAAGATTTAGTGCCGGTTCACACTGATGCGAGTTCATAACGAATGTGATGCGACAAAAACATTCTAAATTCGCATGTCATCCATAAAGTCATTGTTTTTAATGACTGTCATTCACATACATGCGTTGCGATTCCCCTACGAATGCGATGCGATAAAAAAATAAGGGTCTTGTGCGAGTTTATTGCGTTGCGTTACGAATTTAGCCTCCATAGACATCAATGTAAATCGTTCTGGAATCGCATTGTTGGTTCAGATATGTGCGAATTCCACCACACTACTCTCTACAAAAACCAGGAAATACACAGAAAGTTAACACCTTTTTTCTTTTTCCATTATGATTCCATTGGCTAGAACATCAATCGCAGCTATGACCAACTCCTGAAATTTGCGGTAAAATCGCACCTCACACAGGACAAAAAAAATTTTAAAAAATTCGCAGCGCAACAGTGTGAACCGGCACTTAGTCTTTAAATGGTTAAGCTGAGAACTTCTACACACAAAGAACCTGAAGAGATACAATGTTTCTTCTTATCAGACTTGGCAGCCTGCCCAGAGGAGGAGAGAAGAAAACTTCAGACAACTTGCATTTACAGAAGTCATTTGCAAGTCCCTATTACAGAAGTCATTTGCAAGTCCCCCTGAAGTTATAATCTGTTTTTTTTATCAGCACAATCGGCTTATGCCGATTAAGTAAAAAAAGCCAAATATCAGCCGATATATCGGTCGACCTCTACACCTAACCCACTGACATTTAGCGCTCCCCGAGTCCCTTCCACTCGTACAATATTAAAACCCTTTATGGTACATTTTAGGATGTACCACTCTCTTTGTTCTCCTTTCTTTCCCTTTTAATCTCTCTCTATCCTAATGTCTTGTTTTTTTCCTTCCATCCCTCTCTCTAGCTGTCTTTCTCTCCTTTTCCTTTGTTCCTCCCCCTCTTTTCCTCTCCCTTCCATGCATTCTCTATTTTTATTCCTTCTCTTACTCCTTGGTGGAGGGAATGGGATGAGTGACAGTGCTAGTGGGGGGGTGGGATCAGTGGCAGTGCTGGGGGGAGTACTTATCAGCCAACTTAGGTGCTCTTGATCAAGGTCATCTGCTGATCTGATAACTGTAGTGTGGACTTTTAATGGCAACTCTAATCACAGGTAGAGTTACTCCGGCTTCACTGTGTCTCCAGCTTTGTGGTGCCTCGCAGCAGTGACACTCATGCCGAAATCAGAGATAGGCTCTCCTCCAGCCCCTCCCACTTCACATTCCTCACCAGTCAGCTGACCTCTAGTCTCTGCCCCCCAGCCATTCCAGTGAACTAAATGGGCGGCTGCGAACAGCCACAAGCTCCAGGGAAAGCCCTGCTGGGCGGCCGGGAGAGTGGTGCGGGCTTCAGGAACAGCCCAGGATTTGGTGACCCCTGGCAAATCGTCATTCGACCCCCGAGGGGGCCCCGACCCCTAGGTTGAGAACCACTGCTCTAGTGTGTAGATGATATAACTTTCATACAAACCAATCAAATTACACTTAGGAATTTTTTTAAAGATTTTTGACTTTCTGCTGTAAAACCTATGTACAGTGTATGCTCAGCCTGAGGGGGGGGGGGGGGGGAATTGTACAGTAGAGCTGCACGATTCTGGCTAAAATGAGATTCAATTTTTTTGCTTAGAGGATAGATCACGATTCTCTCACGATTCTCGTGGCGTAACATCTTTCACATTAAAACAAAAAAATTGTGCTAACTACACTGTTTCTTTTTTTTTCCCAAAAAATTGTATTTGAAAGACCGCTGGGCAAATACAGTGCGACATAAAATATTGCAGCAATTGCCATTTTATTCCCTAGGGTCCCTGCTAAAAATATATATATGTCTGGGGGTTCCAAGTAATTTTTTTTTTAGAAAAAATATTGGATTTTAACTTAAAGCGGGGGTTCACCCACACCGCCAAAGAAAAAAAAAATTATTAAAAGCCAGCAGCTACAAATACTGCAGCTGCTGACTTTAAATACATGCCCACTTACCTGTCCCAGGGTCCAGCGATGTCGGCAGGGGACGCAGAGAACACGCTCGGTTCTCGGCAGCTGCCGCCGCCATCCTAGGTGAGGGAATCAGGAAGTGAAGCGTTGCGGCTTCACTTCCCGGTTCCCTACTGCGCATGTGCGAGTCGCGCTGCGCGTCCCAAGTGGTCCCCGCTCTCTCCTGGGAGCTGTGTGTTCCCAGCAGACAGCGCAGTGGGGACGGGAAGAGGCATAGACTCCCATGGGAGTCTATGCCGGAAGTGGGTGCAAATACCTGTCTTAGACAGGTATCTGCACCCCCCTCCCCCCTGAAAGGTGCCAAATGTGACACCAGAGGGGGGGGGGGGGGGGTCCCGAAAAGCGGAAGTTCCATTTTTGTGTGGAACTGCACTTTAAGAAAGAAGTGTCAGAAAAAGATTTAGACTTTAAGTGGTTAAACTTCCTGCATTTACAAGTTGTTTAAAGCTTGGCAGATTGCCCAGGTTATTTGTTTACACAGAGAAGTTTATCCCTTTGATCTAAGAAGGAAGTTAGATACAAGGTTTCAAGTTCTAAACTTGGCAGACTGCCTGAATGTTTTCTTTTACAAGCTGAGTGAACAGATAATCTCTGCACTTGTTTATATGAAAGAACCGGCAAACTCAGCATGAGAGATCTTCAGGGAAGGTGAATCGAGATCACGATTTTTTTTAACGATTAATTGTGCAGCTCTATTGTACAGTGTATGCTCAGCCTGTGGGGGGATTTGTACAGTGTATGCTCAGCCTGTGGGAGGGGGGGATTGTACAGTATGCTCAGAATGTGGGGGGGAATTGTACAGTGTATGCTCAGCCTGTGGGGGTGAATTGTACAGTGTATAATCAGCCTGTGGGGGGAGGGGGAATTGTACAGTGCTCAGCCTGAGAGGGGAAATTGTACAGTGTATGCTCAGCCTGTGGGGGGGGGCGATCAATTGTACAGTGTATGCTCAGCCTGTGTTGGGAAATTGTACAGTGTATGCTCAGCCTGTGTTGGGGGGGATTGTACAGTGTATAATCAGCCTGGGGGGGTTGTACAGTGTATAAACAGCCTGTGGGGGGGTGAATTGTACAGTATAAACAGCCTGGGGGGGGGATTTTACAGTGTATGCTCAGCCTGAGAGGGGGAATTGTACAGTGTATAAACAGCCTGTGGGGGGGTGAATTGTACAGTGTATAAACAGCCTGTGGGGGGGGTGAATTGTACAGTGTATAAACAGCCTGTGGGGGGGTGAATTGTACAGTGTATAAACAGCCTGTGGGGGGGTGAATTGTACAGTGTATAAACAGCCTGTGGGGGGGGGGGGTGAATTGTACAGTGTATAAACAGCCTGTGGGGGGGGGGTGAATTGTACAGTGTATAAACAGCCTGTGGGGGGGTGAATTGTACAGTGTATAAACAGCCTGTGGGGGGGGGTGAATTGTACAGTGTATAAACAGCCTGTGGGGGGGGGGTGAATTGTACAGTGTATAAACAGCCTGTGGGGGGGGGTGAATTGTACAGTGTATAAACAGCCTGTGGGGGGGGGGTGAATTGTACAGTGTATAAACAGCCTGTGGGGGGGTGAATTGTACAGTGTATAAACAGCCTGTGGGGGATTGTACAGTGTATAAACAGCCTGGGGGGGGGGGGTTGTACAGTGTATAAACAGCCTGGGGGGGGGGGGGGATTGTACAGTGTATAAACAGCCTGGGGGGGGGGGGGGATTGTACAGTGTATAAACAGCCTGTGGGGGGGATTGTACAGTGTATAAACAGCCTGTGGGGGGGATTGTACAGTGTATAAACAGCCTGTGGGGGGGGATTGTACAGTGTATAAACAGCCTGTGGGGGGGGGGGATTGTACAGTGTATAAACAGCCTGTGGGGGGGGGGGGGATTGTACAGTGTATAAACAGCCTGTGGGGGTGGGGAATTGTACAGTGTATAAACAGCCTGTGGGGGGGGGATTGTACAGTGTATAAACAGCCTGTGGGGGGGGATTGTACAGTGTATAAACAGCCTGTGGGGGGGGATTGTACAGTGTATAAACAGCCTGTGGGGGGGGGATTGTACAGTGTACAAACAGCCTGTGGGGGGGGGAATTGTACAGTGTACAAACAGCCTGTGGGGGGGGGAATTGTACAGTGTACAAACAGCCTGTGGGGGGGGGGGGGGGATTGTACAGTGTATAACCAGCCTGTGGGGGGGGGGGGATTGTACAGTGTATAAACAGCCTGTGGGGGGGTGAATTGTACAGTGTATAAACAGCCTGTGGGGGGGGTGAATTGTACAGTGTATAAACAGCCTGTGGGGGGGGTGAATTGTACAGTGTATAAACAGCCTGTGGGGGGGGGTGAATTGTACAGTGTATAAACAGCCTGTGGGGGGGGTGAATTGTACAGTGTATAAACAGCCTGTGGGGGGGTGAATTGTACAGTGTATAAACAGCCTGTGGGGGGGTGAATTGTACAGTGTATAAACAGCCTGTGGGGGGGGGGGTGAATTGTACAGTGTATAAACAGCCTGTGGGGGGGGGGTGAATTGTACAGTGTATAAACAGCCTGTGGGGGGGTGAATTGTACAGTGTATAAACAGCCTGTGGGGGGGGTGAATTGTACAGTGTATAAACAGCCTGTGGGGGGGGGGGTGAATTGTACAGTGTATAAACAGCCTGTGGGGGGGGTGAATTGTACAGTGTATAAACAGCCTGTGGGGGGGGGGTGAATTGTACAGTGTATAAACAGCCTGTGGGGGGGGGGGGGTGAATTGTACAGTGTATAAACAGCCTGTGGGGGGGGGGGGTGAATTGTACAGTGTATAAACAGCCTGTGGGGGGGTGAATTGTACAGTGTATAAACAGCCTGTGGGGGGGTGAATTGTACAGTGTATAAACAGCCTGTGGGGGGGTGAATTGTACAGTGTATAAACAGCCTGTGGGGGGGGGGGTGAATTGTACAGTGTATAAACAGCCTGTGGGGGGGGTGAATTGTACAGTGTATAAACAGCCTGTGGGGGGGGGTGAATTGTACAGTGTATAAACAGCCTGTGGGGGATTGTACAGTGTATAAACAGCCTGGGGGGGATTGTACAGTGTATAAACAGCCTGGGGGGGGGGGGTTGTACAGTGTATAAACAGCCTGGGGGGGGGGGGATTGTACAGTGTATAAACAGCCTGTGGGGGGGGGGGATTGTACAGTGTATAAACAGCCTGTGGGGGGGGGGATTGTACAGTGTATAAACAGCCTGTGGGGGTGGGGAATTGTACAGTGTATAAACAGCCTGTGGGGGGGGGATTGTACAGTGTATAAACAGCCTGTGGGGGGGGATTGTACAGTGTATAAACAGCCTGTGGGGGGGGATTGTACAGTGTATAAACAGCCTGTGGGGGGGGGATTGTACAGTGTACAAACAGCCTGTGGGGGGGGGATTGTACAGTGTACAAACAGCCTGTGGGGGGGGGGAATTGTACAGTGTACAAACAGCCTGTGGGGGGGGGGGGGGATTGTACAGTGTATAACCAGCCTGTGGGGGGGGGGGGGATTGTACAGTGTATAAACAGCCTGTGGGGGGGGTGAATTGTACAGTGTATAAACAGCCTGTGGGGGGGGTGAATTGTACAGTGTATAAACAGCCTGTGGGGGGGGTGAATTGTACAGTGTATAAACAGCCTGTGGGGGGGGGTGAATTGTACAGTGTATAAACAGCCTGTGGGGGGGGTGAATTGTACAGTGTATAAACAGCCTGTGGGGGGGGTGAATTGTACAGTGTATAAACAGCCTGTGGGGGGGTGAATTGTACAGTGTATGCTCTGCCTGTAACAACAAGACGACAACATTCTGGTAAACATAAACACAAGCGTAAAAGCAAGCCGCCAGACGCTGAAAACAAAGCGGGGGAAAGGAACGCACGGAAGCCGTTCCGTTCCCTGACTGCTGCAGTACAGAAGGCAGAGAAGCAGGGCGACCCTGTCCATCTCTATCTTTTAACCTGGGACTCCCAGGAACCATCCCATTCCCACACAAACCCATCACCAGAGCTCACCTGGCCCTCTACCTTCTCTCACTCCCCCTACTTCTCTCACATCTTCCTCCTTTGTGATTGCTCACACATTCTTCCGCTTTGCGGTGACGTTCACTCCTTTCTTTCTTTACGCAGGACGCATTAAGGACGTCGGCCCCGCCTTCTTTCCTCTTTGAGCCATTGCTGTCCAATGAGAGAGAAAAAAGGCAGGGCCAATTTCGGCATTTCCTTCGTTATGTGTGGGGTGTTGTGGACTGGACTAAGTTGTATAATTTGTTATTCTGCTCTGTAGTTATACTAGATTCGTGTTACTGCAATGGATACAAAATAGGAGCAGTGTTTAGTTTTCATGAAGCTGTTTGTGGTGGAAACAGAGCGACTTGTGTGGAGTTTCACAGCTCAGATTCTGTTCTTTACAGCCCTGCCTCCAATGTTTTATGTAAGGAATCGTCTTTCTATTCTGTCATGTGACGTCACGTCATTTTCTAATAACGAGAGTATGTTTTCTATAAGCCAGAGAGCCTGTGTCAATTTCCAGTACGTGGTAGTGGTCAGAAAGGGCGGCTCCAGCCCAATTTTTTTGGGGGTGCTGTGCAAGTGCTGGAAGAAAAAAAGAGGGCGCTGTTGTGGCGCGCGAAGTACGCATCGAAATTTGCATGTGCGGGAGTGGCCAAAAGGTGGGTGTGGCCAAATGTGAGTGATTCTTACCAATCTATAGCTTGTAGTGTGCCACCTCTCTGTCTTTGTATAGGCTAAAAGAGCCTGGAGAAGCAGGCAAAGCTTTCCTACGGGGCAAAATTATCTCGTACACCGTACAATTTAAAAAACACACTCGACAACAATATATGCAAGCAAGTGACTCCCTACGCCTAGCTCATGACAAGCTAACATTAGACCGCACCTTAGCTAATATACAGGAATGGAAACGGGCCAAGTGTGCCTTTGATCTCTGGGCAGAACAACACGAAGCTGCTAAAACCTCTTACTCCACCCTTCACTTTCACAAATTTGGCAACAAGGCAGGCAGAATGCTAGCCAGACTATGTTCAGGACCAAGACGTCCTACACATATCCCAACTCTGAGAAATGCTTCCGGATCGTTGGTTACCTCACCTACCGAAGTCAGCAAACTACTTGCAGATTATTATACTGATCTGTACCGTGCAGACCCAACGGATCAACCTGCCGTAGAAGCTCTGCTTGACAAGATACGCCTGCCCAGGCTTCAAACGTCACACTTGGAGGCACTTAAAGCGCCTATTACCTTAGAAGACATACAACACACGATCAAATCTATGGCCTCTGCTAAGGCTCCGGGTCCCGACGGGTACACTGCTGAATTCTTCAAATTAACCACTGACTTCATCCCCAACACACTGAAACATGTATATGCAGCCATGTGGGACGGAGGTCCCTACCTCCCCACAGGGACACAAGCTCATATTAAACTAATCTCCAAAAAAGGAAAGGATCCACTACTCCCAGGCTCCTATCGTCCAATCTCATTAAGAAATGTAGACGTTAAAATCCTGTCTAAAATTATAGCATCACGTCTAGCTCTCTTACTTCCGTCCCTCCTACACCCAGCCCAATCAGGCTTTGTCTCAGGACGATCAGCCACATTAAATATCCGTAAGGTCTTAATGGCGCTAGAATACGCTAAAACACACCCCGATCAAGATGTAGCAATCATGTCCCTAGACGCCGAAAAAGCCTTTGACAATATTGGTTTTTCATGGCTTTTTACGGTAATGGAAAAATTCGGCTTTTCAGGTCAAATCACAAGATTCCTCGCACAAATGTACGCCTCACCAACGGCACGCCTTGTCACCCCGAATTTTATTTCGGACACCATCCCCTTAGCAAAAGGAACAAGACAGGGATGCCCCCTATCCCCCTTGTTATTCAACATTGCGATTGAACCCTTATCCAGAATCCTCAATTCAACCGAAGGGGTTAGTGGCATTACCTTGGGAAACCAAATACTCCGCTCTGCACTATTTGCGGACGATATTTTACTGTTCTCTACTGACCCCGTATCAGACTTTGATAGACTTAAACAAATATTTACGACCTTCCGACTCTGCTCAGGCTTTCGTATAAACTTTGATAAAAGTGAAATCCTAACACTACACCCTCGACTATCCACTAAATGGATACATTTATCCCCGCTGACTATTGCACCCCATCATATAACATACTTAGGAATACATATAGGCCGAGACCCATCTTCCTTATATGTACTTAATTATCCTCCCCTGGTGGCCAAAATTGTTAGGGAATTGGAGGCTTGGGGTGCCCTTCCCCTCTCGCTTTTTGGGAGAGCTCATCTTTTCAAAATGGTATCATTTGCGCGCCTACTGTATCCTATGCAAACCATACCTCTACTACTGAGGCATTCAGACGTGCAGAAACTTCAGAGAGCTGTGACAGCTTTCCTGTGGTCTAGCAAAAAACCACGCATCGCGCTCCAAAAACTATGTCTCCCGAAGAGCGAAGGTGGGGCGGGGCTCCCCAATATTCGTTTTTATAATTTAGCTTGCTTACTTAGACAGGGACTAGACTGGTTAACAGGAGGGTCCAAATACTCCAACTTTGCCCTAGAGGACTCTATGGCTTCTCCATACGACCTTGCAGGCATCCTCCACTCCAATCCTAACAACCTGCCGCACCACCTCAAAACCAGCGTCTTGTTCAGAGACACTGTCATCGCCTGGAGAGAGGTCAGAAAACTGCTTGGTCTGCCTTCTAGTATCTCGAAACATCTCAAAATACAAGGCAACCCAATGTTCCTACCTTCCACTTTACATAAAGCTTATACCCAATGGCAATCCAAAGGACTCATGAAAATAACCTCGTTATACCAAAACAATACAAGCAAGCTCAAATCATACCAAAATCTGATGCGGGAATTCTCACTACCGCCAGCTCACAGCTTCTTCCATTACCAACTCACAAATTATCTGAAAACCTGCTGTGGTTCCAAGACTGATCCTTTTAAACCTTCCTTTATCGACAATCTATTGCAAAGCAAAGATTACTCTATCTCCAGCATCTATTCTCACCTCATCCAGCACCAGTCACGGAAATACCGCCTCACGCCTTTTCAAAAATGGTCTCAAATACTAGGAGATGAGGACCTACCCAACAAAATCCTTGAGGGATATAGACTCACCCGGAAACTTACGACCTCTGAAATATGGCGTGAAACTCAATTCAAGATTATCCACAGAGCATACTTCCCATTCCGTTACAACAAAGAGGACCCGTCTCAAGCTCTATGTCCATGGTGCCTACTGCAGCGTCCTACGCTGCTCCATAGGCTTTGGGAGTGCTCGGCTATTAACAGCTACTGGAACGATGTGATAGCCTACATTAATAAAATCTGCAATATCAAACTACATAGAGACTGCTTACTATGCCTATTTAGCATCACCCCTCCAGCATCCTCCTCGTCCACATTGGGCTTTTCAAACATACCGCACTGGGCCCATATCTGCCTTCTTGTAGCCCGCAGGACTATTATGTCCCACTGGATATCGACATCGCCGCCCAGTCTACCTGCGGTTATAAAAGCCTTGACTTCATTATTCTATCTAGAAAGATTGGACCTCATCAAGTCAAATCTTCGCTTTACCCCACGATTCTTCAAACGCTGGAGAAGATTCCTGGAAGCCACATTTCCCCAACAGACCATCCAAGACATAATGCACCCATTTAGATATACAGAATGGTACCTGACGAGAGACATCACCAACTCACTCGGCAAACTTAAAATTCCTCCGACCTCTGATCCTTCTTCATTTAAACCACCGTAGGCGGCCTACAATCACCTGAAGCTCCTTGACATCCATCAACTTCAGCTATTACACTTCGGGACTATATTTACCCAAATAACATGTTTCACCTAGACCATATTGTAGGTTATCTAGCTAGATAGACTCATAAGTCGCCTCCATTCCCTAAAGGTACGAAAATGTAGGATCAACCTTTTTGGCAACTTATTGCCCAATGTTAGTGACAAGCTGGCAAATGTGAATTGCTTACCCCCCTCCCCCCCCTCTCTCCCCTCCCCTTCCCCAGCGACCCCTATATATCTGTTTATGTTTGGATAGAACGTGCATTCTATATACAAAATAATTGTCTATATTCATGCCTTACAATTGTTCTGTACAATGTCTTCTATGAATATATTTTGAAAAAATCAATAAATATTTTTCAAAAAAAAAAAAAAAAGAGCCTGGAGGTACACTGAAGAGATTATGAAGTAAAATAAGCTCCATTGAGGCCAACAATTATAGCACTCAGCATACATCAGGGCCAGCAATAACCTCAAGTCAGTGGGGTTCCACCCAAAAAATACATAAAAAATCCTAAACAAAAAAACATTTGGATATTTTTTTTTTTAACTTACCTCTAAATGCCTGTTGCTAAGGGGTCCCTCGTAGTCTGCCCCTTCCAGTGCCTGGGCTGGTGACATCACTTCCCCCTCGGCACAGGAAGGGCTCCGCTCTGCTTCCTCCCTCCTGTCAATCATCTGGGACCCATTACAGGTCCCAGGTGACTGAGCGGCCAATCACGGCACGCGGCGCCGCTCGCGCATGCGCAGTGGGTGCCAGGCTGTGAAACCACAGCCCGGCACCCACAGTTGCAATGCCGGCGCCGCTGAACGGAGGGGGAGACGAGCGAGGCTTCGATCCCCCGCATCGCTGGACCCAGGGACAGGTAAGTGTACAATTAAAAGTCAGCAGCGACTTCCGGTTCCGGCGCCACATGAGGAGGTGAACAGCTTCAGCTCC
The DNA here is from genome assembly GCA_037952835.1 of Lithobates septentrionalis. Taxonomy (NCBI): domain Eukaryota; kingdom Metazoa; phylum Chordata; class Amphibia; order Anura; family Ranidae; genus Lithobates; species Lithobates septentrionalis. The sequence continues at coordinate 993,453 of JBBDGP010000162.1, read as the reverse complement.
CGCACCGCTCCTCACTAAACCGGCACATAACCCTGCTATCGCTCCGGGGGAAACTCCTACTGCCTCCGCTAACTTCCAGGTACCGATGGATCGCTTTGTGGAGCGATCATATGCGCGGGCGGTGTCCTCCACGGCACCCCCGGCGGGAGATACAACGGCCGATACAGCCAAGATGGCGGCCGCCCCAGGCATAGCAGAGCTGCCTCAGATGCAGCCACAGCCTCTCCCTGCCTCTGACCTGACGGGGACAGATCCCACATCCCCTGCTGGCATTGCCCAGGCTGTGGTAACGCTGCTGGGACCCTCACTGACGGCCACTGTGGATGCAGCTGTACACAGAGGGCTGGAGCAGCTTCATATAGAACTCCAGGCTCAGGCTCAGCGTATTACACACGTGGAGGAGAGGATATCATTGATCGAAGATGAATGCACAGCTTCATCTGCGGCGCTTGCTCGCATTAATGCCACCAACAGGGACATATGGGACAAGCTTGACGATTTGGAAAATCGCTCAAGAAAAAACAACTTGCGCATAATCGGCTTGCCAGAATCGATCCCAGCTTCTCAGCTCACAAATATATGCGCAAAAGCCATCCCAGAGCAACTGGGCCTCCGCATACCCTGCACCATTGAACGAGCACACCGCATGGGTCAGTACTCGGAAACGCGCGCCAAACCTCGCCATGTCATAGTGAAATATCTGAATTATGCTGACAAAAACGCTATAATGCAAAAATTTCATCGCTCATGCTCGTTAGTTGTGGATGGCGCAAAATTACTGCTCTTTGCAGATTATTCCGTTGAGGTAATGAAACAACGTAAAGCATTTTCATCAATCTGCTCCACCCTTCATCACAATCAAATCCAATTCTCCTTAGCTTATCCGGCTGTCCTCCGCATCCAAACTCCTGAAGGAGAACACCTCACCTTCAACACGCCTGAAGAGGCGGACAGATACTTATCCACCAGAAGCACCGAAATGGAACACAGCACCGCAGCAGAGGGCTCACCATCACCGTCCTCATCCTACCCGACTGTACCTCCTAAACATCCCCGAAGCCCGACCAAACCTCCATACAAACGCAGCCGCTCCACCAATCCAGAGGAACGCTTTGGGAATCGCTGAAAGACTCCACAACACCACCCTCATCACCTGTGCCTCCACAGACGGGTAGTATTACCCCTCCTTATCTATCTTTTTGCCTTTATGTTATTGGTACTCTAAATGTTCCTCCGAATCGTCATAACAAAACTTTATGACGGATTACTAATATCAGCCTGTTGTTTAAAAGTTTTATATTTTCTGTTGTAAGGTATCCCACCCTGGTAGCCGGGGTGGCCACCCACTTTTTGGTTGAAGACCCTCTCCAGGTTCACTTGTAATAATTGTAATAATTACAGTTACTGTTCCTGTGTAGCTTAGACACTGGAGATGGGCCCTCCCCTGTCCCAAGCCTACCATACTATTTACATGCTTAAACTTGCATTGCTCCTTCATAGGAACTCCCCCCTCGGACTACCCTTCCTTCCTATCCTCTAACCATCTCCCTCCCTTCCCCTTCCTCCTTTCCCCTCCCCCTCAACCCCTCCCTCCCCTCACCCCCCGTAGCCCACACCTTGCCCCTACTTGAGGAGCTAGTGCCCGGCGGGAGCTATGTTAGATAGGTGAACCTCACGTGGAAAAAAGAGAAGTCCACATTGCTCGTTATGCTTTTCCTTACTCGATACTCTGCCTTATTAATGTTTCTAATCTACTGTTACTTAGATAAGCTAAAATTCATGTTTGCTAACCTAGTACTTATGTCTTCAGGAGTTTTACGGCGCTTTGGTGACTCTCCACTAGTAGATACTATAAATATAGAGGGGTTCCCTTGCAAACCCCTAAACCACACATCTTTTTATTACCAGTCATGTCACAACCTACTGATGGGAGTCACCTAAAGTTCGTCTCGTGAAATGTTAAGGGGCTACGTTCACCAAATAAACGCATGTCCATCCTTGGACACCTGAAGCGTCTCGACTGATGTGGCTCTACTCCAAGAGACACACCTGTCCGCAGACGATTTGAAACGCCTTCGCAAAATGTGGGTGGGATCTGTCTATGGTTCACCGGCAGTAGGCCGAAAAGCGGGGGTTGCTATCCTTCTACACAAAAACCTACGACACACCATTAGAGATGTTACGGTAGACACGGTAGGCCAGAAAATAACCCTGGGGCGTGGTTTGGTGCCGGACTCTAATGGACGCCTGATCCCTGCGCTCCGGTCCTCAGAGGGTCTCTCAGCAGCTTAATAGAGCCATCCGAGAGCAAAAACATGGGGAAATCTAAGGGGAACTCATCCCCATCCCGTTCCCGATCTCCACGGAGACCCGACTTACAAGCGGGCCACAGCATCCCGGAGATCTTCTGGACGCAGTCACGCGAGGCCCCGGCTTCATCTCAGGCCTACTCGGCCACAGCGCGCTCCTCCAGCCTCAGCCCCTCTGGCAGGCACCGGACACAATCGCCCTCACAGCATGTGGCGACAGAGCACCCCCTGAACATAGGGGACCTAAGAACAGTGGCAGAAGACATTAAAGCCACCTTCGCATCGGTCATCTCTGACCTGAGGAGAGACATCCAGTCCATGACGGTCCGCATGGACAACATAGAAGAAACAACAGCACACAGTGAGAATGCCATCCACAGGCTCCAGATATCATCCCAAGCACACTCCGTCCAGCTCAGAGATCTATATAGATACATGGAGGACCTGGACAATCGTTGCAGACAACACACCTTACGGGTAAGAGGCATGCCAGAATCGATCGATCATACCCAACTTACCCAGGCAACCATAGCTGTATTCAACGATCTCTTAGGCAGACCCCCTGAGACCCCTATTGAATGTGAACGCTTACACAGGGCCCTCAGACCCCGGGGTAGAGACACCGACCCTCCCAGAGATGTGGTATGCTGCCTAGTTAATTTTAAGCTGAAAGAGGAAATCCTTCGCAGGGCCAGAGATCGTCGCAATCTTTCATGCCAAGGCTCAGAAATAAAAATCTTTCAAGATTTATCGCCTATCACTCTACAAAATAGAAGAGACTTACACCCTCTCCTTGATCTACTACGCACAAATGGAATTCAGTACCGCTGGAAATTCCCTTTTTGCCTCTCAGCATCAACACAAGGGCGAACAGCTAACCTGAGAGTGCCTGAAGATCTCACCACATTCTGTGAAATTCTGAACATACCTTGCATTGAACTGCCCGACTGGTACCGCTCTCTCAGACCTCCCCAACTCAGAAGGTCCAGCTCCATGGATGCCATCCCAGTCCGCGATGAGTTCCATATAAGAAGGCGCAGATCCAACTCTCCCAGGACCAACACGTCCACAGGACCCAGGAATCCTACAGACAACAGCCCCACAGCTTCTCCTGCCCACAGACGACCCCGCCACGGGGGTGCTGAATAACGGGGTAACCCACCCCTATCTCCTATTGCTCACCTGAAGCCCTTTCACCCCCTACACTATAAAGGCCTACGCAAGACAGACGTCAATCCAAAATATGACCATCCGAATGCCTACAAATGGATCTCCTGCAAGCCAGAAGCAAGAGGATTTGACTCAAAGGATCAACACAATTCCTCACCTCTCCCTCACCTAGTCCATGACGGACGCTTTTCACTCAGTTCCACAGACTGGCCTAACCTATGAAAACATCCCCCACCCCTTTACCTCTCTCCTTCGTGCCCGTCTGCTCACACAGCAAATTCAACACAGACTTCAAGCAATGGAACATTGGTCACGCAAGTATAACATGAACATGCACGAAGATAACTAATGTTTGTGAACGCTATATAGCCCCCCAAATAATAATAATTCCTTTCTTTATTCCATCTCCACCTCCCCATCCTGTCACCCCCCTTACTTAACCCCCAAGTAGGCCTTTTTGAACCTCCCTAGGCAAGTATCATTCCCTGCTGTGACAGACACAAGTCGCATTCCCAGGTCAGAATCCCCTTATTCTAACTGGCACCCTTTTAAAAACAGACCGGGACTCACACTTGTTTGTTAATAATGTTGATTCCTCTCTGGAGGGGCGATTCCACACAGAACCTCAGCTACACCCTTAATTCCGCTCAGTCTCCACATATCCTACCCCAACTGATGTCCCCCCAACATTAAGAGCTGATTTTTATATGCTCAGACCCCCGCTTCACCTGATCAAGCGACTACCCAACTGGTTAACGGGTATCTAAACCTTGACATCCACTAAGATGGCAAATAAGACATAACCTGCATACCCCAATGACCCCAGTAAAAGCATTAATCTGTGTGGAGCCGCTCACCCGGTATGTATATTGCCGTAGAAAGTTATCATGTTATCTTCAGTTAAGTTACAACCCATAGGAAGCTAATAATCCTGCTAGAAGGTATTGGTACCATTACTATTCCTGTTATTACCTGAATACTCGTTATACAATGACCTAAAGTATATGTTGAATCTTGATAGACACCTTACCAACTAAATGGCTGTCCCCGTGTGGGGCCGGCCTGAGACCTAGGTACATAACATGTAATGATATGTCATTTTATTTCTTTGTACTCTCGTTTCTTTATTAATAGTTCAACACAACATACAATGTTTGTTTTTGGCAACCAAGCAAAAGAACCCGGGTGGACCTCCGGCATGTGTGAAAGACCCCCATACCCCGCCTGGTTAATGGTCTCTATATTATGACATTCAGACGAATAGACACACGGGTAGGTCAGGCCGGCCTACCTTTATGGTGAAATTTCGGGCTACCTGTTCTTATATCGTGTAGGGTTCGGTCACACAGGCTGGAGGCCTACTCTGAGAGTGAGGCGAGCATAAATAACGCAAGAGTTACATACTAAATATATAGAGTCTGGTTAATGTTATAAGGTTGATTGTACAGTTGATTCCTTACTTGTCTCCCTAAACATCTGAATGACTCACAACTAGACGTCCACTCCACATCCCCACAATAGCTAAGGCCGACTTCCCTTAATCATGCGGATTCATTCTCCTGCCCCAAGAGACCTCACGTGATATTCTGTCTCTGGCAATGACATTACTTTAAACTTAAGATCTCCCTCATTTAATCCACAATCCCCAAGACTAATACTATAACTTATAGGCTCACTCTTCTATCTTGACCATCCACACCCCTCTGAGGACCAGAGGATTACACTTTATTTCCAACCCGTTACTACCGGCTCCCTTCACCTCCCCACACAACGGGAACCTATCTTTCCCGTTGACCTATACCGGATAACGTACTACCCCATAAGAGGGGTCTCTGAACCCTTCTTTACCTCCGGTACACCTAGATCTTACATATCTATCTTGATCTTTTTTTCTTTCTTTTCTCCTTCCTCTTCTCTCCTTTTCTTCCTTCACACCCTCTCTTTTCCTCTTCTCCCCTTCCCCTCCCCTTCCTCTACCCTTTACAGACCCCTTTTCCCCTTCGGATTCTCCCTCCTCATTCCTTAGTCACATTCAGTTTTCTCGAGCCCATCTCCACCTCCCCCACCCCCCCTCTACTGCCCCCTCGGTCTCCGCCACCTCCACTTCGCCACCGCGACTCCTCCCGATCCAACAACATTCCCACGAATCACCCCTAACACACTCGAAGAGGTGTATTGACTAAGCCGACAAAAGATCAGATCCTTTTAAAGCATGTCGCACATACCACCTACCACCAAACACGACACATTAAAGTGACATCCCTAAATGTAAAAGGGCTCAATATCCCAGAAAAACGCAGCCAAGTTCTGTCTATGATGCACAAACTAAAATCCAACATAGTTTTCCTCCAGGAAACCCATTTCCGTGCAGATAAGGTTCCTAAGCTTACAAATCACTGGTTCCCTCACTCCTACCATTCTACCAATCCACAGGCAAAGACTAAGGGAGTTTCAATCCTGATCTCCAAAAACCTAACCTGGAAACTCACTGATTCACTTATTGACAAGGAAGGCAGATATATATTTTTAAAAGGCAAGATACAGGGCCGGCCTGTAACCTTGGCTAATATTTACAGCCCTAATTCTGCACAATCTAGCTTCTTTAGACAGATCTCTCAACTTTTATCAGGCTTCTCTGTTGGTCTAACCGTGCTCGGGGGAGACTTTAATGTAGCCCTATACCTAATTTTAGACACCTCTTCAGGCTCCACATCGCTGCCATACAGAACTCTGCGCCAAATTAAACAGCAATTGAACGACTTGCTTTTACATGATACCTGGCGCACTCTTCATCCAAATGTCAAGGATTATACATTCTTCTCCGCCCCTCATGACAGATATTCCAGAATTGATTATCTCTTCCTCTCCCAACCAGACCTTCCATTCCTTTCCCATGCGACAATTGAACCAATGCTCCTATCTGACCACCACCCCATTACAATGACACTGACCTTCCCTGAGCATCAGAATGTTTCTAAAATTTGGCGCCTAGATTCTACCCTCTTGACCTCAGAAGGAGATATCACAGACATTAGACAAGCCATACACAATTTCTTTATCGACAATGACAACGGAGACACATCTGCACTAACACAATGGGAGGCCCACAAATGCGTCTTAAGGGGTAAACTTATTGCCCTTAAAACGTCGCGGAAAAAAGCCCACCAAGCCAGTATTTCAAACCTGATCCAGAAGATTAAAACTTTAGAGCTAGCTCACAAACAGACTCAGGCCCAACAGACATATCGAGAACTCACACAAACCAGAGAACATCTACTCACAGAGTTATCACAAAAAACAAAACGTAAATTCATCCTACAACAGAAATTGTTCTATGAATTTGGAAATAAAAGCGGAAAATATCTGGCCCGAGCCATTCAGAAAAACAAAGCCCGTTCCAATATCCATACGATCAACGACTCCCAAGGTAGATCGAAAGTCACAGCCAAAGACATAGCCTCCCAATTCGAAGCGTACTATTCTACGCTATACAATCTCGGCATAACAACTGACGGCTCATCTAATAACAAGGATAGACGATCCCTTATTAAAAGTTTTCTAAAAGAACATTGCCCTAAACCGATTGACAGAGAAGATGCTCGCCAATTAGAACTCCCCATTTCGGAGGCTGAACTTAAAAGTGCAATCAAACAATTAAAAGCCGGAAAGAGTCCTGGCCCAAACGGCTTCACAGCCGTATATTTTAAAACCTTCATAGAGACACTTACTGGCCCCTTTCCCAAAGCCTTCAACTCCCTGTCCTCCTCCACGCTTCCCTTCCACAGACTCCTTGAAGCCCACATTACAGTTATACCAAAGGAAGGAAAAGACGCGACCCTAGTAAACAACTATAGGCCGATTTCCCTACTAAATGTTGACATAAAACTCTTTGCAAAAATCCTAGCCAATCGCCTGCTACCTCTGTTACCATCACTGATAGATGGAGACCAAGTTGGTTTTATTCCGGGCCGAGAGGCAAGGGATAACACCATTAAAGCCATAAATCTCCATCATTGGATGACAACTAATAAACATAAAGGTTTCTTTCTATGATTGGATGCGGAGAAGGCGTTTGACAGACTGGCATGGGACTACATGGGGGCAGTGTTGCGACACCTAGGCCTCCAAAATCGCATTTTTAACTCAATCATGTCTTTATACACGACACCCACGGCCAGAGTTCGGATTAACGGACATCTGTCAAACGCCTTCTCCATAACCAACGGAACGAGGCAAGGTTGCCCACTTTCCCCTATCCTCTTTGTATTAACCCTTGAACCTCTCCTGAACTGCCTCAGGAGAAATGAAAATATTAAAGGAATACCCATATCAGGCCACACTTATAAGTTGGCAGCCTTTGCCGACGACATCCTGCTTTCCCTTAGCGAGCCCCACACCTCTATTCCAAACTTATTAAAAGACTTCCACCTCTTCCAGCGCATCTCTGATTTTAAAATAAACTTCACCAAATCACACGCCCTCAATGTCACCATCCCAAAAGAAACAGTTGCACAGTGTGAAACTAACTTCCCCTTCCAATGGCGACACAACGCAATTAAATACCTTGGCATTTACCTTACAACGAACCTATCAGATCTCTTTGCACAAAACTATCTTCCCATCCTCAAAACGATCTCTGCTGATCTCAAAAATTGGAACAACCCCCAGTTTTCCTGGTTCGGACGTGCAGCCATTATTAAAATGAACATTCTTCCCCGCATTCTATATATTCTACAAGCTGTCCCCATTAAACTCCCCCCGTCATTTTTCTTATCCTATAGAAGGCTTTGTACAGAATTTTTAAGAAACAAAAACATCCGAGAATCGCATACGATCTCCTAACAAAACCTAAGACGAAGGGGGGCATTGGTCTTCCAGATCTGAAAAAATATTACTGGGCCTGCCACCTTACCCGTATTGTGGACTGGTCATTACACACCCAACACAAAGATTGGGTCAGACTGGAGGGATCACTGTCTCCCTTCCCGCTGAAATCCGCACCCTGGCTGGCGTCGACACATATTCCTTCCACTCTCAAAGATCACCCTCTTATTGGACCGACCCTGGGATGTTTCAGGGATGCCTGCCGAAAATTACACATATCATCCTCCCCGGGCCCTTTAACTCCTATAAGACAGAACCCTGCCTTCCCTCCGGGCATGTCCGCACAATTTCTAGCAAAACAGTGGCAACTCCCCAACATACAAGCACATCAATTTTTCCGCGACGGCTCTTTTCTAGACCGCCTCACACTAACACCCGCCATCACCAGCGACCCTTTACCATTTTGGACTTACTTTCAAATTCGACATTTTTTAAAGGAAGTCAATCGCGACTCTTCTATATCACGAACATTTACTCCATTTGAGCATTTATGCTCTCAATCTAATCCCCAACAACATTTAATCTCCAGCATATATGCTATACTATTTACTGGAACTTCCCCCAAAGAAGGGAAAGCTTGCAAAACATGGGAAAGAGAATTACAAGCAGAACTAGAAGAAGACCAATGGGAACACATATTCACGATTGCCCATAAAGGCTCCCTGAACGTGTCCATTCAGGAAAATAACTATAAGACCCTGACACGATGGTACAGAACCCCAGCCATCTTGAATAAAATTAACCCTTCATTCCCCAATAAATGCTGGAGATGTGGGGATGAACCGGGCACACTGTTACACATTTTGTGGTCAAGCCCAGCTATTCAATCATTCTGGACGCAAGTCCGAGAACTCACGGAATCAATATCGACCTATAACTTAGACCATTCCCCAACCCAATGCCTGTTTCATCACTCAGATTTGTCTACGCCATACTACCGTAAGACACTGATCTTACCCCTACTAAATGCAGCGAAAATGTGCATCCCTAGACACTGGGGTACGTCTCATGCTCCGACCATCCAAGAATGGTTCACACAAATTAATAAAATAGCTGAAATGGAAGAACTCATTTCCATCTCACGAGACTCCCCAGCTAGATTCTCCAAGACCTGGGCATGCTGGACTCATTTTCGGTCAACCGACAGATACCTAACACTGATGAAATAATTCTCGACCTGAACCTGCCCACCTAAGATCACCACCCACCACCCACCATCTACACTGTTTAATCCTCTCAGCCTCACCACTCATATACCTCTTCTTCCTTCCCAGATGACGTAGACCCCCCACCCCTAAACAAGGGACGAGTATGGGGGGCCGCACGTCAAAGTTAGCCCAGTACTACTCTCCGGGAGTAGAGATCGGACAAACCTGACCTACTTCACCATAAAACAACACCAAACCGAATCTACACCACAAGTGGCGGAGACCGAGGAGACAATCACCCCTCTATCTCCCTCAATCTCCCCCCTCCCCCTCTTTGTTCCCTCCCCCCCCTCAAGTCCCTTAGGTCACCCCCCCTCTCTTTTCTTTTCTTTTTTCTTTTTTCCCCCTTTTTTCATTTATTTCTCATTGTCCACCTACAACCCTTCTTAACCCCTTGTACGGTATGGGTCTCCTAACAGAGCTCCCGACCAACACCTCTACTTTACACGTGGATTGAATTGTCATACAAACCCCTATGCCTTCACCCAACGAGTGGGAATCCTCCCCCAAGAATTATAACAGCAACTTGGAAGGGGGGGAGGGAGAGAGAGAGGGGAAAGAGAAGAAGAAATATCTTATGCCACCATAATCAACATCAACCTCTCGATAGTCACTTCAGTATGATAATGGATTAGTCTATACCCCCCCCCCCCCGCCGCGCAGATATTGTAAAGCATCAACAAGAGATTTTCTGTTATAGTCAATTCATTGTTACATTTGTCTCAATCGTAAGAATTTATGTCTATTCCCCACCTCTTGTACAACTGTATGATGATACTGTTATACTGTTATATTGTTTTATTTTTCTTTCAATAAAAATCTATTTTGGAAAAAAAAAAAGAAAATAACCCTACATATGACCTTAGAGGATAAAGCTGTTGCAATCACCAACATCTATGCTCCTAACTCACCTGACGCCTCCTTCTTTCAGGAGTTGGTGAAATGGGTGCTAACTACCCCTGAGACACTACACCTCATAGGTGGGGATTTTAATTCAGTTATGTCCCCACTGTCTGATCGCACATGCTCCCCATTACATGGAGTACGCACACATACCCCCCCTCCGTCTAACTCTACTCTACTGGCACAATCCATCGCCTCTATGCAATTTGTCGACGTTTGGCGACTAATGCATCCGACGGATCGGGAATACACTTTTTTTTCGCCCCCACATAACACTTTTTCTCGCATAGACTACTTTTTTGCCTCCCCTGCTCTACTCTCCTCAATTAGTGCCCCAGACATACAAGACGCCAGAATCTCAGACCACGGTCCTATTGCCGTACACGTAATCCAAGCGGCCCGGTCATCCCCCTCCCCTACCTGGCGCTTCCCCTCTTATTTGGCAGATAGTGAAGACTTCCGGCATACACTATATGGTGCCTGGGAGGGTTACATCTCCACCAATGGAGTCCACATTACAGACCCAAATCTCTTTTGGGAAGCCGGCAAGGCTTTTCTGCGGGGTAAAATAATCTCATATACCACCCAATTTAAAAAAGGAACCAGACAACAATACAGTCAGTCAAGCGAAGCTTTACGCTTGGCTCATGAGCGGCTAACGCTAAACCGTACCTTAGAGAACATACAAAACTGGAGACAGGCTAAAAGTACATTTGGCCTTTGGGCAGAACAACAGGAAGCAGCTAAAACATCCTAATCTAAGCTACATTTTCACAAATTCGGCAACAAGGCGGGCAGGCTTCTGGCAAAATTATGCTCAGGACCTAGACATCCTACTCTAAGGGTAGAGATGCGGCAGGCTCTCTGGTCACCTCACCTGCCGAGATTAGTAACTTACTTGCAGAATATTACACTAATTTATATAAAGCTGACCCGACTGACCAACTTACTGCTGACGCTCTGCTGGCCAAAATACGTCTGCCCAAACTCCACCATACACAATTAGAAGCACTCAATGCCCCTATTACTGTAGACGACATCCAACTCACGATTAAATCCATGGCCTCAGCCAAAGCCCCAGGACCCAACGGATACACTGCGGAATTTTATAAAGTGACCAGCGACTTTATACCCAATACCCTAAAACATGTATACGCAGCCATGTGGGACGGGGGGCCCTATCTTCCCACGGGGACGCAGGCTCATATCAAACTAATTTCCAAAAAAGGGAAAGATCCCCTGTTACCAGGATCTTACCGACCGATCTCCTTGATTAACGTCGATGTAAAAATCCTCTCTAAAATAATTGCGTCGCGTCTAGCTCTCCTACTTCCAAATCTACTGCACCCAGCCCAATCTAGCTTTGTTTCAAGCCGATCAGCTACCCTGAACATTCGCAAGGTGCTAATGGCTCTAGAATATGCTAAAACCCACCCGGACCAGGACGTTGCCATTATGTCCCTCGACGCGGAAAAAGCCTTTGACAATATCAGTTTCTCCTGGCTTTTTAGGGTGATGGAACAATTTGGATTTTCGGGTCAAATTATGCGATTTTTGCTGCAAATGTATGCATCCCCAACCGCGCGTCTTGTTACCCCCACACTAATAACCAAAATTGTAAAGGAGTTGGAGGCTTGGGGGGCCCTTCCTCTCTCGCTGTTTGGGAGATGTCACCTTTTCAAAATGGTGTCTTTTGCACGCCTGCTTTACCCAATGCAGACCATACCTCTCTTGTTGAGACACTGATATCCAAAAACTCCAGAAAGCCTTAACTGCTTTCCTATGGTCCTGCAAAAAAACACGCATAGCGCTGCAGAAACTATGTCTCCCGAAGAGCGAGGGTGGGGCGGGACTTCCCAATGTGCATTTTTACAACCTGGCATGTTTACTTAGACAGGGCCTAGATTGGTTAAATGGAGGATCTAAATATTCTAACTACACCCTGGAGGAAGCTATGGCACACCCATATGACCTTTCAGCCATCCTCCACTCCAATCCCAATGCTTTGCCCCCCCACCTTAAAACAAGTGTACTCATCAAGGATACGGTTATTGCCTGGAGAGAAGTAAGAAAGCTGCTCAAACTGCCATCCAGCATCTCCCGCCACCTGAAAATCCAGGGCAACCCTATGTTACTTCCATCTACTCTCCATAAAGCTTTTGGCCAATGGAAACTCAGAGGCCTTACCAATGTCACGTCTGTTTATCATAACAAGCCTGGCAAATTCAAACCCTTTCAAACCCTAATGCGGGAATTCTCACTACCACCGACGTGTTTTTCCATCACCAGCTCATCGATTATCTCAAGTCTTGTTATGGTCCTAAGTCTGATCCACTGGAAACATCCTGTATTGACACTCTTCTTAAAAGTAATAATTATTCTATCTCCAATATATATTCCTGTCTCATACAGCATCAAGCACGGAAATATTGTCTCAAACCTTTTCAAAAATGGTCTCACATACTGGGAGACGACACCCTTCCAGAAAAGATCCTTGAAGGCTACTGTTACGTACCTAAAGGGTGAGCCCGAATTGCAGAGGATGGCCTCTCCTACGCCTCCGACTCGAGAGCCCCTGATAGTGGTGACAGGGGTGCAGGAGTGCGGAGTGGTATGAGTGCCTGGCAGGATCAACAGCAGAAGGATCAGATGGCCGGCACAGCTGACGGGATGGATCAGTAAACAGGAACTGCAGACTGGACAACTCAGCAGACAGGACAGCAGACTGGATGGATCAGGCAGACAGGTGAGCAGCCTGGATGGCTCAGCAGACAGGCCCAGAAGACTGGATGATGAGCAGACAGGTGAACAGCCTGGATGGCTCAGCAGACAGGCCCAGCAGACTGGATGATCAGCAGACAAGCCCAGCAGACTGGATGATCAGCAGACAGGTGAACAGCCTGGATGGCTCAGCAGACAGGCTCAGCAGACAGGCTCAGCAGACTGAATGGGAGTCCAGGATCGTCAGGCAGGCCGGGTCGGTAAGCAGGCTGGCAGCAGAGGTACAAAAGGAGCAGGCAGAGGGATCGTCAAACAAGCCAGGGATCAGGTACAGGCAGATAACAGGAATAGTCTCAAAGCAAGCCGGGTCAAAACAGGAGCAGATATTAGGTTTTCAGGGAACACACACACAGAGCTGCAGAGCAAACAGCAATGATGCAAGTGCCAGACAGGTTTAAATAACCCACCAGACACTAACGAGTGCATTTGCGCGTGCGCATAGACGCCCGCAATCGTGCACCGATGGGTCTAATCTGCCTGTTACTGGCAGGATCTTCATGACATTGCCCCCCCCCAAGGGGCAGCCTCCGGATGCCCATCCGAGCCAATTTTTCAGGATGGGACCTTTTGAAGGATTGAACCAGACTCTCAGCGTGGATGTTTTCTTCAGGTTCCCATGAATTCTCCTCGGGCCCATAGCCCTTCCATTTGATCAGGAATTGAGTTTGATTGTTTCTCCTCCTGCAATCCACTATTGCTTCTACCTCAAACTCCTCTTCCCCGTCTACTAATACAGGATCAGGAGGGTCAGAGCTTCGGCCAGGAAAGGGATTAGCAACAGAGGGTTTTAATAGTGTTACGTGGAAAACAGGATGAATTTTAAGTGACTCAGGAAGTTCCAACTCGTAAGCCACTTCATTGATTTTCCTCTTCACAGGAAATGGGCCTATGAATTTAGGACCCAGCTTTTTCGAAGGGCATGCCATCTTCAGGTTCAGTGTAGACAACCAAACTAGATTACCGGGTGCCAGTAACAGTTCTCCACGTTTCTTCTTATCAAAAACTTCTTTATTGTGTTCCTGTGTCCTGGCCATAGTTTCTTGCAAGAGCTGATTGTTGAGAGAAAAAAAATTAATTGTTTCATGAACTGCTGGTACAGGACATTCTGGGATGGAGCTGGGCAGGAATGATGGATGGAAGCCATAATTGGCAAAAAATGGGGTTTGTTTTGTAGCAGAGTGTGTAGAATTGTTGTAGGCAAATTCAGCCAGCGGAAGCAAAGAGATCCAGTCATCTTGAGTAAATGAAGAAAAGCAGCGGAGGTATTGTTCGAGGGTTTGGTTGGTCCTCTCTGTTTGCCCATTTGTCTGGGGGTGATAAGCGGAAGAGAAAGCTAGCTCGATCTTCAAAGCTTTGCATAAGGACCTCCAGAATCGGGAAGTAAATTGTACCCCCCGATCTGAGACAATGTTGGCCGGTACTACATGGAGTCTAATAATTTCTCTGATGAATACCTGTGCAGTCTCAGAAGCAGAGGGAGTGCCTTTCATAGGGATAAAGTGTGCCATTTTTGACAACCGGTCTACCACCACAAAGATGGTGGTATGATCCATTGCCGGGGGTAACTCTACAATGAAGTCTATGGATAACATCTTCCAGGGTCTATCTGGAACAGGCAGTGGTCTCAATAATCCCCAGGCCTTGGCTCTACTGCTCTTGTTCCTAATGCAAGTGACACAGGATTCCACAAACTTCTTGCAGTCTCTGCCTACCTGAGGCCACCAGAAGGTACGTTGTACCAAATCGGTGGTTTTAGTTATGCCAAAATGTCCAGCTAGTGCGTGATCGTGACAGAGTTCTAATATAGGGACTCGTACGCTTTCAGGTGCAAAAATCTTGTTCCTGTACCAGAACAACCCGTCTTTTGCTCGTAGTTCCGATTTAGCGGGGGGCGTCCACCCCAGAGTAGCCTGTTTGATCCGGGAGAGCAAGTCTTCCTGCAGCAGAAGAAAATTCCCTGGAGAAAGAATGGTATCGGGGGAAGTCATCTCTTTGGATTTGTGAAACATTCTGGACAGGGCGCCAGGTTTTGTATTCTTAGAGCCTGGCCGGCAAGTAACATGAAAAGAGAACCTGGAGAAAAACAACGCCCATCTGGCTTGCCCTGGCTTCAACCTCTTTGCCGACCTCAAGTACTCTAAGTTCTTATGATCAGTGAAGATCAAGATTGCGTGAGTTGCTCCTTCAAGTAAGTATCGCCATTCTTCAAGTGCAGATTTGATTGCCAGCAGTTCCCGATCCCCCACATCGTAATTCCTTTCGGCAGCCGAAAGTTTGCGGGAGAAGAAGGCTACCGGGTGGAGCAGTGCCTTGGTTCCTTGGCGCTGGGAGAGTACTGCTCCAACAGCGATCTCAGAAGCATCTACCTCAAGTACAAATGGCAGGGCGGAATCAGGGTGTTTCAGAACGGAGGCAGATGTAAACAATTCTTTGAGAGATTCAAAGGCAACTTGAGCTTCTGGGGTCCAATGGAAGCGAACCCCCAGTTTGGTTAATTGGGTAATAGGGGCAATGATGGCAGAAAACCCCTTAATGAATTTCCGGTAGAAATTAGCGAATCCAACGAAACGTTGGATTCCTTTTTTGTCAACAGGAACTGGCCAGTCAAGTATTGCAACGATCTTCTGCAGATCCATCTTGATACCTTCTATGGAGATGATTAATCCCAGGAATGGTATACTCTCTTGTTCGAATTCACATTTTTCTGACTTTGCGTACAGGCCATGCTGTCGAAGTCGTGTCAAAACACACCTGACGTGTCTGCGATGAGCATCTAGGGAGGAAGAAAAGATTAGAATATCGTCTAAGTAGACGATGACAAACAGATCTAAATAATCCCGGAAAACATCGTTAATAAAATACTGGAATGTGGCAGGAGCGTTACATAACCCGAAGGGCATTACTAGGTACTCAAAGTGCCCAAAACGGGTGCGGAACGCCGTTTTCCACTCATCTCCTTCCCTGATGCGGACCAAGTTATAGGCTCCTCGAAGATCAAGTTTAGTAAAGATAGTAGCTGTTCCTAGTCTCTGGAATAACTCGGGGACCAAGGGAAGGGGATACCTGTTCTTGACGGTAATTTTATTTAGCTCACGGTAGTCTATGCAAGGCCGAAGTGTGTGATCCTTCTTTTCTACAAAAAAGATACCCGCACCTGCCGGGGAAGTGGATGGACGAATGAAACCCTTCTTTAAGTTTTCATCGATATAGTCCTTGAGGGCCACCTGTTCTAACTCGGTTAATGGGAAGATTCTTCCGAAGGGAATTTCGGCCCCTGAAAGGAGCTCGATAGGGCAATCATAAGCCCGATGGGGAGGTAGAGTTTCTGCTCCTTTCTTGCTGAACACGTCAATGAAGTCATGGTAGGCTTTCAGGACAGTTTGGCATAGCTCAGCTTCAGTGTCCAGACATAGCAAAGGAAAGGGCCCATGGGGGTCCTTTGAGGCACAGAATTGCTGGCAATAAGGAGAGGAAAAGGTGACCTCCCCTGTGGCCCAGTTGACACCAGGATTGTGGGATTGAAGCCAAGGCATTCCAAGAATTACAGGAAACAGAGGTGAGGAGATAATGTCCATACGAAGCAGTTTGTGGTGGGCACCGGCAATGGTGACTGGCAAAGGGGAAGTCTCTTGAATAACCGGCCCAGATTTAATAGTGGACCCATCAGCCAGGTGAATGGACAGTCTTTGGGCCCTAGGAAGCAGAGGAATCTGATGTCTTGTTGCAAAAGATGAGTCCATAAAGCAACAGCAGGCTCCTGAATCAATAATGGCGGGCACTGACAGAGTCTTTCCTGGAAGCTGCAAAGATATAGAGAGGGCAAGATGAGAAGAGGTCTGGATTCCAGTAAGCACATGTTCAGGAGATTTTCGGAAACACTTACGAAGTTTAGTAGGGCAATTCTTGACATAGTGACCGGGTTCCCCGCAGTAGAGACATAGATTATTTGCCCGGCGACGTTGGCGCTCTTCCATAGTAAGAGAAGGGCGAAGCACCCCCAAATGCATGGGTTCCGAAGTGTCCGTTGTAGAAGTGGACTGAGAGGTAGGGGCCGGATGCCGGATGACTGGGCACTCTAGGTAACATCCAGGTTGGTCGGGAAAATCCAGTTGCTTTTTCCGACCTACGTTCCCTCAGCCGCCGGTCAATCTGTATGGCAAGATTGATTAATGCGTCTAGGGTCTGGGGTACACCAACTCGGGCTAGCTCGTCCTTCAAGGGGTCAGACAGTCCCATGCGAAACTGGTAACGAAGCGCAGCGTCATTCCAGTCAGTGTCTGCGCTCCACCGCCGAAATTCAGCCACATAATCTTCCGCCGCCCAGCGCCCTTGCTGAAGGGCGTGCAGTGCGGCTTCGGCAGTTGCAGAAAGCTGAGGGTCTTCATACAGTTGAGCCAAGGTATTAAAGAAGGTGGTAAGGTTGGTCAACACATCAGCTTTCTGTTCCAGGAGGCGATGGGCCCAGGTTTGAGGTTCACCCGGAAGTAAAGAGATGACAAAGCCCACCTTGGTGGCTTCCAAGGAGAAGGTACGTGGCTGGAGGGCGAAGTACAGTTCACAGGAATTGCGAAACGCCCTGAATTTGCTACGTTCCCCAGCAAATTTTTCGGGTGTGGGGACACGTGGTTCGGGCGGAGCCTCACCACCGTAGGAGAGGATGCGGTGCCTGTAGAAGAGGTAGAGGCTTGAGGGGTTCCTTGAATTCCAGTGGGAGAAGACAGTACTTGAACCCGTTCCTCCAACCGGGTGTATCCTTCCTGAAGGCTTTTGACAGCCTGGGTCAGGCCTGCTAAGTGCAAACAAAGATCCTGCATAGGAGAGGTTCCCTGCTCGGGCTCAGACATGGCTGTTTGCTACTGTTACGTACCTAAAGGGTGAGCCCGAATTGCAGAGGATGGCCTCTCCTACGCCTCCGACTCGAGAGCCCCTGATAGTGGTGACAGGGGTGCAGGAGTGCGGAGTGGTATGAGTGCCTGGCAGGATCAACAGCAGAAGGATCAGATGGCCGGCACAGCTGACGGGATGGATCAGTAAACAGGAACTGCAGACTGGACAACTCAGCAGACAGGACAGCAGACTGGATGGATCAGGCAGACAGGTGAGCAGCCTGGATGGCTCAGCAGACAGGCCCAGCAGACTGGATGATGAGCAGACAGGTGAACAGCCTGGATGGCTCAGCAGACAGGCCCAGCAGACTGGATGATCAGCAGACAGGCCCAGCAGACTGGATGATCAGCAGACAGGTGAACAGCCTGGATGGCTCAGCAGACAGGCTCAGCAGACAGGCTCAGCAGACTGGATGGGAGTCCAGGATCGTCAGGCAGGCCGGGTCGGTAAGCAGGCTGGCAGCAGAGGTACAAAAGGAGCAGGCAGAGGGATCGTCAAACAAGCCAGGGATCAGGTACAGGCAGATAACAGGAATAGTCTCAAAGCAAGCCGGGTCAAAACAGGAGCAGATATCAGGTTTTCAGGGAACACACACACAGAGCTGCAGAGCAAACAGCAATGATGCAAGTGCCAGACAGGTTTAAATAACCCACCAGACACTAACGAGTGCATGTGCGCGTGCGCATAGACGCCCGCAATCGTGCACCGATGGGTCTAATCTGTTACTGGCAGGATCTTCATGACAGCTACAGACTTATCCGCAATTTTACTACATCCGAAACCTGGAGGGAGACACAATTCAAAATTATCCACAGGGCCTATTTTCCATTCCGCCTCAACAAGGCGGACCCAACTCAAGCGCAATGTCCCTGGTGTACCTTACTTCGCCCCACCTTGCTCCACCGTCTCTGGGACTGCACTAAAATCACTACTTACTGGAATGACGTGATAGCCTACATCAACGAAATCCACAAAACTCAGCTGACTAAGGACTGTCTCTTCTGCTTGTTCAGTATACCTCCATCATCCCCCTCGTCAACGATGGTCCCACAAAATATTCCACAATGGGCTCATCTGTGCCTCCTAGTTGCTCGTAGAACTATTATGTCTCATTGGATCTCAGCTTCACCACCTACTTTATCAGCGTTTAAAAAAGCCCTGGCCCCTTCTCTCTGGAGAGACTAGATACCATCACCCTTAATTTCTGGTCTATCTCACGTTTTTTTAAGAGATGGCAAAGATACATGGAAGTTACATTCGCTCAACAAGCAATGGCAGATATAATGCACCCATTCCGGTACACGAACTGGTACTTAACAAGAGATCTCACCAACTCTCTTGGCCATCTCAAAATACCTCCCACCTCGGACCCCTCTACTTTCAAACCGCCGTAGGTTGCCCACAAGCCCATATTGCTCCTTAGCATCCACTATTTCCCTTTCATTATTTTTTTTTCCGGTAAGATCGGTCAGGTTAGTTATTATACCCTGACCACTGTATCTCATCTCTAGCCAGGTATATCCAGACGCCGCCTCCACTCCTGAAGGTACTGGGATGTTAAGTTTTCTTATCTCGAGCAATGTTTTGCTCAATAGTATTGACAAAATGGTAAATGTGAATTTCTTCTGACCTCCCCTCCCTCTACCCCCCCCCCCCCTTCCTATATCTCAGTACAAGAATTTCTTGCTGTCTGAAGATCTTGATTGTAATTGATCAATATCCGTCTTATACTCTGTTGTATACTACTGTACGATGTAAAACCCAATAAACATTTAAAAAAAAAAAAAAGTCAGCAGCTGCAGTATTTGTAGCTGCTGACTTTTAATTTTTTTTTTTTTTTTTAATGGCCCCCCTGGGTGGAACTCCTCTTTAAAGGGGTTGTAAACCATCGTGTTGTTTCACCTTAATACATCCTATGCATTAAGGTGAAAAAACACCTGGCAGTCACTGCCCCCCCCCCCCCCCCCCGTTTTTCTTACCTGATCCCCTTCATCTGTTCATCAGGGACACACTGTCCCTCGCTCCATGGAATCCCGTCTCTTGATTGGATAGATTGATAGCAGTGCAGCCATTGGCTCCCGCTGCTGTCAATCAAATCCAATGACCTGGGCGGCGGGTCGAGTTTAGAATTCGTGTCTATGGATGCAAATGCTGGACTCGGGAGCGTGCCCGCAAGGTAACCCCCTCAGGAGAGCGCTTCTCCTAGGGGGTTATCTGATGTGGGGAGGAGCCGCTGGGCAACCCAGAAGAGGATAATCGGGGCCACTCTATGAAAAACTAGTGCAGTGAAGGTAAGTATGATATGTTTGTTATTTAAAAAAAAAAAAAAACATCCTTTACAATCACTTTAAGTATAAAAAGTCAACAGCCACAAAGAAACCAGAGAACCATATAAGAACTCAGTTACACATTGAAAACAGGCCATGCAGTTCGGCACATTGTCCCATACCCAAAAAAATTACAAAATGTGCTAAAGCTAATTATCACCACATTGTACGCCACAATAATTCAAAGAAAGCAGTAAAAGCATATAAAGTATCAATATAAAATAATATATAAATTAAATATGTTATAAAAGTGTAATCTGTGCATACATATAAAGTGCAATGTGTAACACAAGTGACCCCTATTAGAAAGGTGTACACATGCCACATATAGCTTTTACTGTGCCCCATTATGCCCACTGACTCCAGTGGCAACCTGTGAAGCTCTGGTGAACTCCATGCCCAAGAGGGTTAAGGCAGTGCTGGAAAATAATGGTGGCCACACAAAATCTTGACACTTTGGGCCCAATTTGGACATTTTCACTTAGGGGTGTACTCACTTTTGTTGCTAGCAGTTTAGACCCTAATGTCTGTGTGTTGAGTTATTTTGAGGGGACAGCAAATTTACACAGTTATACAAGCTGTACACTCACTACTTTACATTGTAGCAAAGTGTAATTTCTTCAGTGTTTTCACAGGAAAAGATATAAAATATTTACAAAAATGTGAGGGGTGTACTCACTTTTGTGAGATACTTTATATATATATATATATATACATATATATAACTGCTTGTCTGCAGTTTTTAAAAACAGGCTTCAATACCGCTTTAAGACCCCTGTCTTACTAAGGCAGTTTTCAGGTGTTTTATCGGTAGAAATAGCCTCTAAATAAGGCCTGAAAACTGCCTCCCATTCATTTCAGTGTGTCTTTTCACACTGGGGCGATGCGCTTGCGGGACGTTAGGAAAAATCCTGAAAGCAGCATCTTTGAGACGGTTTGGGAGCGCTGTATACAGTGCTCCTAAAACGCCCTGCCCATTGAAATGAATGGGCAGCGCCTGAAAAGCGATTCGGAGACGCCGCAACACGGGCATT
Organism: Lithobates septentrionalis; assembly: GCA_037952835.1. Lineage (NCBI taxonomy): Eukaryota > Metazoa > Chordata > Amphibia > Anura > Ranidae > Lithobates > Lithobates septentrionalis. The sequence continues at coordinate 971,950 of JBBDGP010000162.1, read as the reverse complement.
TTTAACCCCTTCTTTGGGGTTAAAAGCACCCTGCTAGCAGCCAAAAAGTGCCGCTTAAACAGCGCTGCTAAAACGAGCAGCGCTGCTAAAACGAGCAGCGCTTTAGCGTTGCCACAGCTCAGTGTGAAATGGTTTTTATAACAGATGAGACCTAATTGGGGTCCTCCTGCCTGACAGTTCTAACCAACGTATATTGAGCATTGCATGTGCAGCCCAGCATTCATTTATGGCACTCGCTGTGAGAGAACCCGCAAGATCGGCGACAGTGCAGCACTGGAGGGCACATTATGACAGGTCAGTCTGTAATAATCTGCTAATATGCAGTGCATACTTGCACATTATGGCATAACCTACTTAGGGACCCATGTAGCCTTCAACAAAATGGTGGCTGTCTGCACACAGACTGCCTGTTGCATAAATGTAAAGAAGGAAATGAGGAGTTTCCTACAGGTGGAGATAGCTGAGGCTATCTTTCCTGATGCCAACATGGCAGCATAGATATGATATAGCTCCGCCCATATATCCACCCACAGGACCTGTCCAAATCTATAAAAGTCTGACTGAGAGCAACCTCACCCATTCTCCTTTTTGTCTTCAAAATATACAGTGCCTTGAAAAAGTATTCATACCCCTTGACATTTTCCACATTTTGTCATGTTACAACCAAAATTGGGATTTTATGTGATAGACCAACACAAAGTGACACATAATTGTGAAGTGGAAGGAAAATGATAAATGGTTTTCAATTTTTTTCAAATAAATATGTGAAAAGTGTGGCGTGTATTTGTATTCAGCCCCCTTTACTCTATACCCCTAACTAAAATCTAGTGGAACCAATTGCCTTCCCGAAGTCACCTAATTAGTAAATAGAGTCCACCTATGTGTAATTTAATCTCAGTATAAATATAAATATAGCTGTTCTGTGAAGCCCTCAGAGGTTTGTAAGAGAACCTTAGTGAACAAACAGCATCATGAAGGCCAAGGAACACCCCAGGTAGGTCAAGGATAAAGTTGTGTAGAAGTTTAAAGTAGGGTTAGGTTATAAAAAAAATATGCCAAGCTTTGAACATCTCAAGGGACACTGTTCAATCCATCATCCAAAAATGGAAAGAGTATTGCACTGCAAACTGCAAACCTATCAAGACATGGCTGTCCACCTAAACTGACAGGCAAGGAGAGTATTATTCAGAAAAGCAGCCAAGAGGACCATGGTAACTCTGGAGGAGCTGCAGAGATCCACAGCTCAGGTGGGAGAATTTGTCCACAGGACAACTATTAGTCGTGCACGCCACAAATCTGGCCTTTATGGAAGAGTGGCAAGAAGAAAGCCATTGTTGAAAGAAAGTCATAAGAAGTCCCATTTGCAGTTTGAGATAAGCCATGTGGGGGGAAACAGCAAATATGTGGAAGAAGGTACTCTGGTCAGAAGAGACAGAAATTGAACTTTTTGCAAAACGCTATTTGTGGCGGAAAACTCACACTGCACATTACCCTGAACACACCATGCTTTTCTTCAGCAGGGACAGGGAAGCTGGTCAGAGTTGGAGGGAAGATGGATTGAGCCAAATACACTGCAATTTTAGAAGAAAACCTGTTATGCCCCGTACACTTGATCGGACATTCCGACAACAAAATCCATGGATTTTTTCCCACGGATGTTGGCTCAAACTTGTTTTGCATACACACGGTCGCACAAATTTGTCGGAATTTCCGATCGCCAAGAACGCGGTCACGTACACCACGTACGACGAGACTAGAAAAGGGCAGGTCCAAACCAAGCGCAGCAGGCTTTGGGCTCCTTTTGCTAATCTCGTGTTAGTAAAAGTTTGGTGAGAGACGATTCGCGCTTTTTCAGACTCGTGGTTTTCAGATCGTTTTTGCTGTTCAGTTTGTGCTTGTGGGTTTGTATCTGCTCTTCAGTGCGTGCAGCGATTTACGCGTGACTCTGTCATTGTGTTCTTGTTCGTTCGTTACTGTTTTTCAGGTCACTCTTCACAGGCCTTGCTGCTCTTCAGTGCATTCTGTTACTTTGTTCTGAGCAGCCAACTGTTTTCTAGCCATGTTGCCTATACATACACCTCGTAGAGTTTGTGCTGTGCGGGGGCTTGGTGTTGGGGTCCTTACCTTGACACAAGTCCAGTCCATGAACAGGGTGGGGAGGAGTTCATGGACCAAAAATTGGTTGCTCCAGCGTGACCAGTTCTGTCATATGCCTTTGCTCCGTGAGATCCGTGAGAATAACCCTGATGATTTCAGGAACTTTCTCCGGATGACGGACCCCGTATTTCACCGTTTGTTGGCTTTGCTGACCCCTTATATTAGCAGGCAGGATACCTGCATGAGGCAAGCCATCACTCCAGAGCAGAGGCTAGTCGCCACCTTGCGGTACTTGGCGATGGGGAGAAGCCTGCAGGACCTCAAGTTCTCGACGGGCATCTCCCCCCAGGCTCTGGGGATCATTATCCCAGAGACCTGTTCTGCCATCATCCAAATCCTGCAGAAGGAGTATATTAAGGTAAGATTTATCCTTTAATATCACATTTTATTGTATTTAATGTTTGATAATATATTGTATTTCTTTCCTAATTCCCAAATTACCATGATTGTAATATGCTGTGAATGTCCCCTTTGTCCTCATGCATGCTGGATTTTTATCAAATTTTTTTTTGTCCTTCATACATATTTGCCTTCACTTACCTCCCCAGCATGCTCTCCTGGACCTATATTCACCTCATGTACTCACTTAACAATGTATTTTATCAGCTTCATAGTAGTGCTTTACCCTAAATACCCCCAAAAATGTTTTAAAATGTGATTGGTGCTTAAACTTCATGCAGAGTGCCAGAGGCTTTTTTTGGGGGTCCCCAAATCATTTGGAACCCTCCCTCCCCCCAACTGCTAAGTCAGCTGATACCAATTCTCTATCTATCCTCAATCATCTATCTGCTGACTTTGCCAAACCCATACACACTATACGCACCTCTTTTGTGGTCAGATTTATGGCTGAATTCTCCAAAGCATGTAGTGCAAGGGCCTGCCTGTATACTTTCAAATGGTACTGTTTCAAGTTTTTGTATCCTAGTATTATCTTGATAGGTAATAGCAGAATTTCTAAATGTGCTCAAATGTGTACAGTGTGTATTTATCTCTTTGTATTATGACACTTCTTACCTGTCCAGTGGGCTGTCAATAGTGTAACTAAGGAGGGGCTGGCCAAAGTAACACACATTATTTAGGCATTCATCTCTCAATGAAGTGGAGAGGGTTACCTGTCCAAGAGCTCCCCCCCCCTATAATGTTATAAATGGCCCATGAGAGGGGGGAGGGGGAATCTGATAGGTGTACCTTATACTTTGGTCTTTAAAAACTCCCTCAAATAAATGTTATCTTGATGTTGGCCAAGAATGTTTGTGCCTAATCTGCTTTCCCTGTTTATGTGCAAAATGACTATTTTTTTCTTGTTTGACTCCACAGTTTCCTTCCAACCCACAGGAATGGCAGACTGTGGCCTCCCACTTTGCCCAGCGGTGGGACTTTCCTAACTGCGCAGGGGCAATTGATGGGAAACACGTCCAAATCGTCCCACCACCTAACTCGGGGTCATACTATTTCAACTATAAGGGGTTCAATAGTATTGTGATGTTGGCGGTGGTGTCGGCTACTTACGAGTTCCTGTATGTGGACGTGGGGAAGAATGTCCGAATGTCCGATGGTTTAGTCATCGCCCAGACGGAGTTCTACAGGCGTCTCCAGAATGGCAGCTTGGACTTGCCACCTCCAGAAGACAATGTGGAGGGACTCCCATTCATCTTCGTTGCGGATGAAGCGTTTGCGGTGGTGGAGAACACGTTTGGAATCATGGCCAACTGGTTCCGCCTATTTCCTACACCCATACACATGGCGGAGTATAAACTGAATCATATTATCCTGGTGTGCTGTGTTCTACACAACTTTTTACGGCAACATTCTGCCAACTATGCTAGCTCAGTTGGGCCTGAGGCCGGAATTCCAAATTAACCAACCCTGACGGCACTTGAAAATGGCCGTCCTGGCTTGCCCCCCCTGAGTGCCCGTGAGGTCCGTCTAAGATACCTTGAATACTTTGCGGGTAGGGGGGCCATCAATATGCCAGACAATGTCTGAAACCTTTTTCAAATAAACAAAACATTTTAACTACTAAAATCTTTGGTGACATTTACTGCTTGTGTTTCTTTTAGCTAACCCTGCCAGAAATGTGGTGAGTCCTGAAAATGGCGTGATTATGTAACATTACAAAGCATTGTTGGGTGTTATTTACTAAAGGCAAAGACACTTTGCACTACAAGTGCAGTGGAAACTGCACTTGTAGTGCAAAGTGGCCTTTCCCTTAGGAAATAACTCCCATTGTCACAGAACACACCAATTAGAGCACAACAAACGTTTTGGAGCGTTGAAACAATAATCCACACATTCTTGATTATCAATCTTTTTAATACCAGCACAATCACATGTGCATTTGTAAAAGCTTTTTAAAACAAACCAACATGTTTGTTGTCTAACAATTTTTGGGGTCACATTAGAAAAAGTAGAAATGTCCATTTAAGATAAAACAGGCATGTTTAAAACCAACAAGAAAGACACAAATCTTGAACTTACAAAGTTCACATTTGGTAGAACTTGAAGGCAATATCAGACATTATTTGTAAACTGTGTTTGATATTGCGTTCAGATGGGGTGAAGTCACCCCAGGAAAAGCCAAATTTTGAAGATGCACACAAATTGCCGAATGTCAACATGTGCTAGCTGCCATCACAGGGGATCAAGGGACGTGTTTTGTGGGTGCAACCCCTTCCTCCCAGCTACTTTATTATTGAGGAAGGGGTTGCACCCCCAAAATGCGTCCATTGATCCCCCGTGATGGCAGATAGCACACGTTGACACACTGTGTGCATCTTCAAAATTTGGCTTTTCGCAAATATGTCAAAAAATGAAATACATTTTTAGATCACAACAAGCACAAAAAAACAAAGGTATTTGGATGGGTTTTAAACTCTCCCTAAAACATCAATGATGTTCTTCATTTTTGTTTGAACATCATTGATGTTTTTCTGGATGTTTTCCAAGTCCCCATTACACCCCATGATCTCCCCGATCAGGATCTGTGCACTTTCAGAGGTGAAATGATCTGGATCCACAACATCACGATCCCCTAAAAAGATAGAAACAAAAACACACCATGTATTATAAATATGCTGGCATCCATCTCTTACCTGAGCCTGTGGTCGCAGACACTCACCTGTTGTGGTGACTAGTTCCACCACGTCTCCTTCCTCCTCCTCCTCCTCCTGTTGTGTTTGTGAGATTTCCCCTTCTTCGAGAGGCGGGGGGGGGGGGGGTCTCTGGTCTCCTCGGATGAGGGGTGTCCTCCGAGTCTTTTATCCCCTATGTAAAAACAAATAGGTATACTTAGCACACAGATATTTGATGGCAGAACTATAAATATGAAAAATTGCTTGGAAGTGGGGTACAATTGTCTGTTTTGGCAGAGTTCCAAGATGTTGAAATTTTATTGTCCTTTGTCAAGCTTGAATACTTACCTGTTTAGTACAAGCTTCAGAGATGGAGACACCCCTATAGTATACACTGGAGCACCTGTGTGGACCCCCTAATAAAAAGGGTGTTCTGGGGTCCCACACTAGTGCTCCAGCGTCCAGATGTGTAAACAGCTGCTGAGTGTCCTCTCCTTACACAGAATCTAGTTTGCATTTCATTCTGGTTACAAACCTATCTACACAACCAAATTATTTTCAGACAAGTAGGCCATAAAAAATGTTTGCAAATGCATATGGCCAAAACAATGGTGTTTTCTAGGCCGAACGAACAATGTTTCATACGAACGAATATTGTGCCCATGAACATGAAAGTTGCCATTTTAAACTGGACAACAGTAAAGAAAAGCACATGGAGCAGCACGAATGTACTAAACATAAAGAATAGGAACACAGGACAACTACTTTTTTGCAGCACTCTCCTGATCCTTCTGTACTGCTCGTGCTCCCTTAATTTGAGGTCCGACCACCGCTTCCTGAACTGATCCTTGGATCGCCGTACCCCGAAATTCCGGTGCAGACTCTTGACCACTTTCGCCATGATCTTGGCCTTTCTGACATTGGGGTTGGGGTAAGGTCCATACTTCCCGTCATAGTCGGCCCTCTTCAGGATGTCGACCATCTCCAACATCTCCCCAAAGGACATATTTGAGACCTTAAATCGTCTCCTTCTGGATCGGGACATTTCAGGCTCCGGGCTTTCCTCCTCCTCCTCCTCGTTGGTGTAATTATCAGACACCTGCTGTGTCTCCACCATGTGCTCTTCCCCCACTGCGACAAATGAGAAGGGGCAGGGAATAGACTAGAAAGAACGTCAGGGGCGGGCGGAGTTTCACGCATGCGCAGTGTCTATAAAGAGTAACACGCGTGCGTAGTACGTACGATCTGTGAGCGGAGGAAGGAGTATCGGAGGCGCAGATCGTGATAACGAAGGTAAGATCTAAACTTGGGCCTATACTGCTTCTAAATTGAGGCCTATATTGTAACAAGATTAGGAGAGTTTTGCCTGACATTAGGGTTTGTCTTGTGTTGTGTCTTGCAGAGAAAATGGATGGCCTCCCCCTGTTCATAGACAAATACAGGGAGCTGCCCTGTCTGTGGCAGGTCAAACACCCCGAATACAATAATAAACAAAAGAGGCAGACAGCGCTGGAGAAACTGCTGGAGTTGGTGAAGCCAGTGGTCCCCACAGCAACCATCCCCTATTTAAAAGCCAAAATTGGTGGCCTGAGGAGCACTTATCTAAGGGAGCGCAAGAAGGTCACGGATTCCCAGAGATCAGGAGCTGCAGCAGATGACGTTTATGTCCCCAGGCTGTGGTACTATGAGAGACTGCGATTTCTGTCAGACCAGACTGAAGTCAGGAAATCCCTCTCCACTCTTCCTTCCACTCTTCCTTCCACCCCAGCTGAGGCTTCCGATGTCCAACCTGGGACTTCCAGCCAGGAAGAAGTGGAGGAGCCCAGCTGGAGCCAGGTATAGAATTCTTCTACAGATTTCTGGGCAATAAATAAATCATGTTTACTAGATTGTTATTATTGATCACTAATTGCTGATTTAATAAAGTGTTTGACATATCAATAGACAGTAGTGGGCAAAAATAATTGGGACAAGAATGAAAAATGCTGGGCTCAGAGTGATCATCAGTTATATTTGTTAACATTCAATTTGCAACAGTCATGAGGTGAAAATTGTGATTGATGACTAAAAAACTAAAACTATGTGCCTTTTTCATACACAGGAAGACCTCAGGCAGGGCGAGGCTGTGGAATTTGCCACACAGGAGGAGGCTGTGGAATGTGGCAGCCAGGAGGAGGCGGGGGTTAGTGGCAGCCAGGAGGAGGCGGGGCTAAGTGACAGCCAGGAGAAGCCTGGGCCCAGTAGGAGCCTGACAGAATCGCAGGTTCCTCCCCTCAGCCTTCCAACCAAAAGACCCAGAAAGGGGAGTCACGTGCAGGATTCAGCACTCAGGCTGATTCAGGAGGCTTCTGCTTCCCTCAGAGCCACCCCCACTCCTGAAGAGGCCTTTGCCTGCATGGCTACCACCAAACTGCAGGGCATGCAGGAGGGCCAATGCCTCCTGTGTGAGGACCTTCTTTATAAAGTCTTAACTAAGGGGGTGAGGGGCGAAATCACACCCAATACCCACCTGAGTGAGTTGGACCATCCTCCTCCTCCCCCTCCTCCTCCTCCTCCTGCCACAACTCCACCACCACAGCCACAGCGTGGAAAGAAGCGTGGAAGGAAGACCAGAGAGTGATGACCTGGGTTCAGTCTGGTCTGGCCAAAGATGCAGTCTCTTGTATGACCACAGCCTGGGGACATAGATGTCATCTGCTGCTTTCATGATCTCTGGGACTTCTGGACCAGACTGCACTCCCTTATATATGGACTCCTCAGGCCACCAATTTTGCAGTAAAATAATTTATGTCTGCCCTGGGGGTCAAAGGCTTCACCAATTTCTGCTGTTTCTCCAGCGTTGCCTCCCTCTTTGTTTGGTTGTGAGCCCTTAATAAAGGTTTTTTTTTGTTTCAATTATACTCGCCTATGTGTGTTTTCCTTCAAAAAGGACAGTTTGTGAGTAGGCAGGTACATTTCAAAAATCCAATGTGAAATTAACAAGGGACACCAACACCAAACAATATCCTTGAGATTAAATAATACAAGATAATAATGGTGTTGTGGTAGCTTGACACACAAAATACACCCAAAAATATTCAGGATGTTAAATAAATAATAAAAAAATAACAACCAGATCAGCCTTTAAAAAAATACAAACCCAAAAAAAAATGATATAGATTTTTGGTCAGATGTGACAAATCATAACATATTGAGGGAATCACGATAAATAATAAAGAAATAAGTTTGTGAGAACTCTGTGAGAATATCAGCAGCAAAACTACTTCGTTCTTCCTGCATTATAAAGAAGAAGAGAGTGCGCTGTATTAAACAATTTTAAACATTGCAGCCTGACGAAAGTGCTCTATCCATTTCGAACGCTAATTTTACCAGACCAAGCTGTTCCGTCTCGGAATTTCTTCTGAGCATGCGTGGCACTTTGTGCGTCGGAATTGTCCACACACAGTCGGAATTGACACGATCGGATTTTGATGTCGGAAAATTTTATAGCCTGCTCCCAAACTTTGTGTGTTGGAAAATCAGATGGAAAAAGTCCGATGGAGCCCACACACGGTCGGAATTTCCGACAACATGCTCCGATCGCACATTTTCCGTCGGAAAATCTGACCGTGTGTACGGGGCATAAGAGTCTGCAAAAGACTTGAGACTGGGTCAGAGGTTCACGCTCCAGCAGGACAACGACCCTAAACATACAGCCAGAGCTACAATGGAATGGTTTAGATCAAAGCATATTCATGTGTTAAAATGGCCCAGTCGATACAAGCTGTCATCATCACGCGATGGGGGAAGTGACGTGCTAGCAGCTGGAGGCGGGGCCTGGTGGTGGGGTGGTGGACGACGGAAGGCTTGTGAGATGGTGGCTGTGAGGGAACGGGGTGAGAGCCCGTGACAGTTTGTGGCCGGCCAGGCGTCCTCCCTTCCAGGCGGCAGGTGAGACCGCACATCAACCGGCTCCGGGAAAGGAAGAGAAGAGCGGCGGCGAGCCGCAGAACGGAGCACGCTGTAAGCTCAGAAGGTGGAGGTTTGACGGAGCAGGAGATCCCTGCCGCTTACGCCGCCCCTCCGACCCCCCCGTCTCCCCCCCCAGCTCACAAACGCCGCTGCAGCCTGCCTCTCCAGCCTGCCTCTCCAGCCTGGTTTTTGGCGCGGATTTCAAAGATCAAGCTGAGGTGCTGTGTCCAACCCAGACAAAGATGACTAGACTTGGCTAGTCATAAGACAAGACAGAGCGCTGACCCCCCCGCTACCTCCGCTCCCCAAGGCTGTGCTGGCGCTGACTAGGGGCGAGGAGCCCATACAGAAACTTGGACCCCCCCCGGCAAGAAGTCTTCTGGATCCAGGTAGGATCAACTTTGCGTATTACAAACACTCCATAGACATAACTTATGGGACTGTGCTGAACTGCTGATAGATTACCTGTCTCAAGTGATTTAAATCATTCAGCGCAAGAAGACAGAAAGCCTGTAGGAGAGTGTCTGTAGCAGTGTTGGGCTTATAGAGCAGGTGGGAACAAAAATGTGATGTGAGAGCCCAGAATAAAATCCATACAATTACATTGACATCGTTCCTGCCAAGTGAATCATTGAATATCAGTGAAGGGATGAGCATGAGAGGACGCTCCCAAAAATCAGCTGAACCTAACAAACCCAGAGACAGTCTGAATTCTAGCACTATCCAAAAGTATCTAAAAAGCCCGGGGATGGAAAACAGGCAACAAGAGGTTAAAGATAAAAAAAAGTTGACAACCAAAAATAAAGGGGCTCAGGGGGGGCGGCCAGCAAAGCAAACTTACCTGAGGCTGATCTAGATCGGACTATGGAGAGTGACCCTGTTGGTGAAGCTTTACCCACTAAAGCGGAGATTCAAGACATGTTTGGGAAATTAGAAAAAGTAATCAAAGAGGAGATTATAAACGTAAGGACAGACATGGGTCACCTTCTTAAGAGAGTGGAGGAAGTGGAGAAGGTGATAGAAAAGCATGAGGAGGAAATCTCTGGGTTAGAGAAGCAAGTAAAAACACTACAGAGGGGCCAACGAGAATTGATGTTAAAATTAGAAGAACAAGAAAACCAAAATAGGCGACAGAACCTAAGAATAAGATCACTACCAGAGCAGAGCTGAAAAGACCTGACAATGGTGATAAAAGAAATTTTCAACCCCCTGCTGGGAAGGAACCCTGAGTGTGAGCTGAAAACAAACCCTAAATTTGAGAGAAGAGGCGCCGAGGGATGTCATAGTGAAGTTTCACCAGTTTGAGGACAAAGCGAAAATATGGAGCAAACTAAGAGGGGCCCTCCCTGTGAAATATAATAACCAAGAGATCCAAATATTTGCTGATCTTTCCGCAGGAACTTTGGCAAGGAGACGTCAGCTGAAACCATTATTGGACATATTAAGGGGGGCTAACTTAAAATATAGTTGGGGTTTCCCTCTCTCTCTGAGTGTGATGAAAGAGGGTAGGACTTTCAAAATGAGATATGCGGGAGATCTTCAGGACTTTTGCAGGAACTTGGATATTGTCACCCCTGTCTTTCCCGAGGGGGTGTTTCCATAGCAGAGGGCACAATGTGTTTCTTTTTCCTTTCTGTTTGTTGTTTTTTATTTTTGCTATTTCTCCTCTCTCCTTTTTCCATAGATCCGCTTAGTGCTCTATTTATTTAAGAGAGAGGTGGGTCGGGGGGGGGACGGGGTGGGGGATGGTTGGGGGGGTTGGGGGAGGGGGAGTAAACGCTCCTACAGCTTCCTGAGATCTCTAGGGACCCCTACACCCCCCCCCACGAAGGTGGGGGGGTGGGGGGCCATCGCTGACCATGATCAGGTCCCCACTCCAGGGCACAAAGGTGTGAGGTGGCATGAGTATTGTAGGCTCAGCACTGCGCTCCAGGGGCCAGATGGTTGGGATAAGGGGGGGTGGGGGGGATGAAAGCTAACCCCGCGCAGACACGTGACCCATGGAGCCCCTTGGGTAAACAGCAAGTTACTAGTGAGGCCCAAGGACCAGTTAAATGGATATTAAGTGTCTAATCTATAACGTTAAAGGGTTAAATTCCCCCAATAAAAGGCATAAGGTACTGAGAGAGTTACACCATTATGGGGCAGATGTGGTGTTCTTACAGGAAACACACCTAGTATGGGAAGCTGGGGTAAAGCTGTATTCTAAGTATTTTCCCAAATGGATATATAGCGATTCCCCTATAAAAAGGGCAAAAGGGGTGGCCATAGGCTTTGCTAAAGGATTAAATTTTGTCCTAATAGATAGGAAGGTGGACCCGGAAGGGTGCTTTCTTTTTCTAAAGATCAGAAGTGGAAATAAGATCTTGACCCTAGCTAATGTATATTGCCCCAATCAAGGTGCGACCAAATATTTAGCCCAGGTAATAAACAAGCTGATGGAATTTAGAGAGGGGGAGATGATACTGGCTGGAGACTTCAACTTCGGCTTGGATCCATCTTTAGATAGCTCCTCAAATGCACGGGGGATGAGTAAGAGTCTCCTGAGAAGAATGGGAAAAAGCTACACGATTGTCAACTGATTGATGTATGGAGGGTACAACATGCAAAGAGCAGAGACTATACTTCCTTCTCCCCCGTGCATGGGACATATTCGCGATTAGACTACCTGATGGTGGATCATAGCCTGCTGGACGTAGTTGTAGAAACCGGGATCGGGATCAGAACCTTGTCTGATCACGCCCCGGTCATGATGAAAATGAGACTAAAAGGTATTAACAAACCTCCATTTACATGGCGCTTAAACGAAAGCTTACATAGAGATGTGAAGATTGTGGAAAAGATTCAGGAGGAAATAGATTAATTTTTTCATATAAATGACACGGGTTAGATCTCGGTGGCTACGGTATGGGAAGCTTTTAAGGCCTATATAAGGGGGGTTTTGATTTCAGTGGGGGCAGGATTGAAAAGGGAAAGGATAAAAAAAAGGAAACACTGATGGCAGAAATATTCAAATTAGAACAAATCCACAAAACCCAGAGAGGAACAGATAGGACACCTCTGCAGCAGCTGACTATTAAACGTGACGAATTAAGAGATTTATTGGAAGAAGAGACGAACCGTATCAAGAATAGATACCAGAGAGAGAAATATAGATGGGGTAAAAAAGTCGGTAAACATCTGTCAAAAATTCTGCAGAAAAAGCGAGACTCAAACTTCATTGATAAGATTCAGAATAAAAAAGGGGACATGAGGTTTGCGTCGAGGGAAATAGGGGAGGAATTTAGACAATATTTCTCATCTCTATACTTGATCGGTAAAATAAGTGGTAGCAGTGGGGAAAAAGATAAGGTGGGGGACTTTTTAAAGGAGGTAGGGCTACATAAACTGACTGAAAAGGACTCAAAAGAACTTGACAACCCCATAACGGAAGAGGAGATCCGTCTGGCCCTAAAATCTTCCCCTTCAGGAAGGAGTCCCGGTCCAGACGGCTTCACGTCCGGATCTTTTAAAGTATTTGAGGCCGTACTGGTTCCAAGACTTTGCCGTCTATGGAACGAGCTGGGGACACAGGGAGAGTTGGGCGATGGCGCGCTGTTGGCTGCGATAACCTTGATACCTAAGGAGGGCAAGGATCGCACCCTATGCTCAAGTTATAGGCCCATAGCACTAATTAACGCAGACATCAAACTGTATGCGAAGGTTCTTGCATTACGGTTCAAGAGAAGAATGGCGCTCCTGGTTCATCCTGACCAGGTGGGTTTTGTCCCAGGGAGAGAGGCGAGAGACAATGGGGTGCGTTCCTTGCTCATATCAGAGGCTATCAAGAGTAGCGGAACCCCAGGTCTATATCTGTCTATAGATGCCGAGAAGGCTTTCGACAGAGTAGACTGGGGTTTCATGATTAAAACGCTGGAAACAATGGGAGTGGGAGAGAGAATGATAAAATGGATTAAAATCTTATACAATCGCCCCTCAGCTTTTGTAAAAGTTAACAACGTGGCCTCAGCGCAGTTCGAAATGAAGAATGGGACCAGGCAGGGTTGCCCGCTCTCCCCCCTCCTGTTCGTTTTGACTCTAGAGCCCCTGTTAGAGGCCATACGGAAAAATCCGGACATCAAAGGTTGCATAGTGGGAGAGGAGGAACACAAACTGGCCGCGTACGTGGACGATGTTCTCCTCTACATTACAAACCCGAGGATCTCAATACCCAATATATTAGCCATTGTGAAGAAGTATGGAGAGTTGTCAAATTATAAAATCAATCTGGGGAAATCTGAAGCGCTAAATATTAACATCAACAGTAGAGAAGAGGAGTGGATCAGGGAGAATTTCCAATGCCCAGTTAAAGATAATATTCAATATTTAGGGGTAAAATTATCAAACTCAGTTAAGAAGATATATCTACTAAACTTTATACCTCTTTTGGACGAAATCCGAGCAGAAACAAAAAAGAATGGAGCATCGCCCGATCTCATGGATGGAGGAAGTAGGAGGGAACTGGATCACAAACACTGAAACACAATTAAAAGACATCATGAATAAAGGGAAAATGTTCACTTTTCAGCACTTAGCTACACAGAGAAACTTAATGAGAATTAATGAGTGGTGGTACATGCAGCTCTCTCACTTCGTAGAAAGCCTACCTGGGCGTGTTAGAGAGGAAAAAGACTTTAGACCTATAGAGAAAATATTTTGTAACAAGAAGTCGGGGAGATATTTCTCTAGGATATACAAAATGTTGATAAATAGTGGGGCGGTGGAGGTACCGCCATTCATTAATAAATGGGAGAAAGATCTGGGGGTGTCCCTGGAGGAAAAGGCAGTGGGAAATGTTTTGAAGGCAACGCACAGCTCGGCATCGGACACAAAAATGACAGAAACAAACTACAAGTGTTTATCTAGATGGTATGCCACTCCAGAGAGAATTAGCAAATTCCAACCAGATAAATCCCCGAAACTGTTGGAGAGGGTGTAAGGTATTGGGGACCATGGCACATCTGTGGTGGAGCTGCCCAGCAGTTAAAAAATTCTGGCTGGAGGTGTTACAAATAGTAGAGGAGATTACTGGTAAAACAATCCCGTATGACCCATGGAGATGCCTGTTCCATAGTTCAGAGGGTGGAAATCGAGACTATAATAGGTCCATCACCCCGGTACTGTTGAACGCGGCTAAAAGTGAAATCCCCAAAAAATGGCAGAAGGTTGAGGGCCCCAAGATTAAGGATTGGCTTTTAAGAATACAGGAAATATATATTCTCGAGAGAAGGGAGAAGGATTTGTCAAAGGTGGAGCATGAGAGAGGGGGAGGCAGATGGGCAGTTTGGGGGGCCTATAAGGAATCCCTGAGGTATGCGGAAATGAGGTTGAGCTAACGCTGATTCCAAGGGGGTAGAAGAGCAAAAGCAAATAGTTGGATGGAGTCTGCGGGGGGGGGGGGGCTTGGGGGGGTGAGGGATGGGGGGAGCGGGGGGGGGGTTTTATGGGTTACAAGGGAAAGTACTTTTGTAGGAGATGTGAAGGTGATTTTTTGTATGTGCTTTCTTTTGTACGGATATAAATAATTTAAATAAAGAGTTAAAAAAAAATAATGGCCCAGTCAAAGTCCAGACCTAAATCCAATTGAGAATTTGTGGCAAGACTTGAAAATTGATGTTCATAGACGCTCTCCATCCAGTCAGACAGAGCTTGAGCTATTTTGCAAAGAAGAATGGGCAAAAAATGTCACTCTCTAGATGTGCAAATCTGGTAGAGACATACCCAAAAAGACTTGCAGCTGTAATTGCAGTGAAAGGTCTTTCTACAAAGTGTTGACTTAGGGGGGTTGAATACAAATGCATGCCACACTTTTCACATATTTATTTAAAAAAAAAGTTGAAAACAATTTATCATTTTCCTTCCACTTCACAATTATGTGCCAATGTGTGTTGGTCTATCACATAAAATCCCAATAAAATACATTTATGTTTTTGGTTGTAACATGACAAAATGTGGAAAATTTCATGGGATATGAATACTTTTTCAAGGCACTGTACACCTGCAAGACTGTGAAGTTGTGATAAGTCCATACCTGCTGACTGTGTCAGTGTCTGTCTAGGTTCAGCCTCTCCCAGGCGCATTCCCAAATCTTAGGTTGCTAAATGCACCAATAAGGTGGGGGAGCCCCTTCTGGTTGTCTTTTGGGGCTTAGGAATTCTCTAACTAGAGACATCAGAACCTCATGTACTGCACCTGAGCTGGTGTTTGTTTGCTGGAGTCCATGATGCATGTGTTTCTCTACTGGAGTCAAGCCATCAGACAGTTCCAAATCAGTGGTATATTCAACAGTGCAATATATAACATAATGTAATATGTAAAATAATGATTACACAGAGTTGTCACACATACACCCCCTCTATGATATCTTACAATACGGTATGCAGAGCTCAAATACCAAACCATTGGTACATAGTGACATTTTTGTAATACTTCAAAATGGGTCAGAAACAAAATCTGCAATGGGACCAATATGTTTACAATGCAGATGTGTCATACACACTCCCTCTATGATATCTTACAATATGGTATGATTTTACTGTGGAAATTTAAAGATACAGAGCCCCAAATACCAACCCATTGGTTACAAACTGACATTTGTAAAGTACTTCATAATGGGTCAGAAACAAAAATCTGCCATTGGACCAATACGTTTACAATGCAGATGTGTCATACACAACCCCCTCTATTATATCTTACATTACGGTGTATTGTGGATTTTATTGTGGACATTTAAAGATACAGAGCCCCAAATACCAACCCATTGTTTATAAAAGCAACACTTTTCAAAAGTTATAAGTACTTTAAAAAACATCTCCCATTTGAGCAACATATTTACATTTACACCCCTTCATGAATAAGTCTAATGGGTTTATGGTCCCCCTAAATAGGGAGTAGATTGTTCAGGGATGATGTGGCTGAACTTATTCTATCTGTTGAATTTCTGTAGAACTGGCTGATTTACTGAGAAAAAACAAAAAAATACCCGCGCTATCATAAAAACCCCCCAAGGAAGCAGCAGTTCAACTGTGAAATAATCACAACCAACAAGAAAAACAAAGAAAAAACTGCGCTATACAGTGAATAAAAAAGTGCAAAAAAAATCAATGTATGCA
Source organism: Lithobates septentrionalis (assembly GCA_037952835.1). Lineage (NCBI taxonomy): Eukaryota > Metazoa > Chordata > Amphibia > Anura > Ranidae > Lithobates > Lithobates septentrionalis. Next base: position 955,620 of record JBBDGP010000162.1, on the reverse strand, counting down.
GTAAACACAAAAATATACATCCAGTGACATCAGATCATTAATGCACAAATGGTAGCAAAGTCCATAAAAGTTGAGGAAATCGAGAGTCTGGACAGGAGGTAGGAGGAGTCCCCTGATAGTTCTCTGTGAAAATCAAGTGAGAAAGTGGAAAGCAAACACACCCTACACAGTGATCCTCCACCACCAAACATATGCGCTTACCAGATGGAAAGCACAACAGGCACGTCCCAGGACTACATCCAGGTCAAGCAGCTAAGCAGTGAAACACTCCTCCAGAACCACAATGGATGGTAAGCATCTCAAGCGCGTATAGACTGGGTCCCGGTGTCCAACCAACGATATCCCTCCGTACAGCGTGACTCCAACCACACAATTAAAAACATAAGGGTGGAAGAAAGGCAGCCATAGCGTAAATCCGATAGGATAATTTATTTAAAATAAAGTAGAACACTTACAAAATAGTAGTATAAAAGAAGCAATTGCCGGCCGGCAAGCGCGTGCCCGTTTGTGGCTAGGTGCGATGACGTCAGAGCGTCAACCTCCCGACGTACGTTTCGTCTGTCACTGACGTCGCCTGGGGAACAGGCGACGCTCTGACACATCGCATTAAAAAACAAAAGAAACCACGCCCCATTGTGACATCTCGGAGGCATCAAGCGTAAGCAGCCACTCAACTGCAAGGATAGAACCCGGAAGCAACCAGACAACAGGAAGTTTCACTAAGGCCAATTACTCAGTACTCTGATTAAAACAACAATAGGTAAAATGACTAAAGTTAAAAAACTTATGCCATTGAACCCTGAAGTGTTGAATGGATAAAATCAAATAAACCACACGGATGTTAAATAAGTAAATAAAAACACACAATGGTATGAGCTCATGTCAACCTGATTGTACTGAAAAATGGCTTAACTCAGTCTCATGGGAAAGGTGCCTATAAATGTATTAAATTATGGCATAGCACCATCTTGTGGAGGGAAAGGAAATACCACCCAAAAGGGATATCAATCGAAAATTATGAGATGAAAAGATATATAAAAAAATATATAGTAATATGGAAATGAATAAACCTAAAAAATGGCCATATCTACATTCAATCTGTTTCAATGTTTTTATTGAAATTTTGGAATGCAAGTATATTATGAACAAAACATACCACTTAATATTCCTCAATGACCAAGGCAGTCAAAAGAGGGAGATACATAGCAGGAACAACATAGCACTTACACAGATGATGTATCAAGGTAGAGCAAAGTTCCTGGCTAGTTTACTGTCTTAGTAATGAATTGTTAATTTCCGCTAGGAGAACGGACAACCTGAGAAGAATTTCAAACTGGGGACTCCCCCAGGAAGGCCCCCGAGATCATCACTCTACCCCCATGGGAACACACTGTGGAGTGCGAGAGCTTCAGGGTTCCCACCAAAGGGGGTGCCTCCCCACCTCCTGTCAGATCCCCCGGGAAAGTGCTCGCACTGGAAAGAAACCCAGGCGCAGCAGCCCCCCGGACGGAGCTGACAGACACATCGTCCAGGATAGCATCCTAAGAGTGACTGGCTGCCATCTAGGCTGATACGCTAAGTGAGTAGTTTAGGACAGCCTAAAAGAACAAATGAGTAAGTTTTGGCCTAGGAAGACCGTTATTAGCCATTAGCTGGTATAAGAGAGATGAGGGTAGAACATGAAAAGAAAGAATAGAGAGGAAAGATGAAGAGGAGAAAGGGAGCCAATAGTAGAGAGAGGGAGGGAGGGGGGGTGGGGTCAATGGAGAGAGGTGGTAATCTCGCCGGACTCTCCCCTACGTTAGTAGGTGACCTGGGTAAAGTGAGATACCGACATACCTAGCCCAAGGTTCCCAAATCCCTTCAACACGTGGGACCGTGTCACGCAGTTTAGCGACTATTTGTTCCTGTGACATTATCCAAGAGATCTTCCGTTTGGTGGCCGATATGGACACCGAAGGAGTTTTCCAGGCTTTCGCTAGAGTAACTTTGGCTCCCAAGCACATAAAGAATATAAGTTGTTGTGTATTTTTAGAAGTGTTGGGTATTTTGCAATTCAATAGAATGTATATGGGGTCCTGTGGAACCTCTGCCCCAGATACTCTCCTTAGAATATGGAGGAATTTATTCCAGAAACTCCGTATGCGGGGTCAAGTCCACCAGATATGATGCATCGTGCCAATATGGCCGCAACCTCTGTAGCAGAGGGGGGGGGAGTCCGGGAATATCCTGGCGAGCCTGGCCGGGACGTAGTACCATTTCGTAAAGATTTTAATGTTAGCTTCAATCAAGGCCATATTTAAGATACCTTTCGATGATCTGCTGAAGGCTTGGAACCACTTAGCAGGGTCCCACTGGATGTCCAGGTCCGATTCCCAGGATCGAGCGTAGGCCGGGGTGTCCGTCCTATCTGCCAGGGACGCGTAGATAATGGATATCCCACCCCTTTGGGGGGCTGACGAAGAGCACCATAGCTCATACATCGTGGCCTTAGGAGTGTTCGTCCTATCAGTACAAAGTGAGTGGAGAAAGTGACGTATTTGCGAGAGTCGAAACTTTTCCGAGGTAGGCATTTCCAGAGAACTCAAACAATGGCCTAATGAAATGGGGCCATTGGGAGTAAAGAAGTGTCCTATTCGGAAAAGGCCTTTGTTCAGCCACCAATGAAATGCATGAATGTTCATCCCAGGGGGAAAGTCAGGGTTGTGAAACAGGTGTGTGAGAGGCCTTAAGGGGGAAATCAAGTTGGCGTGGGTATGCAATTGGTCGCAGAGGGCTAGTGAGTGGGACAAAGTGGGGGCTAAGATGGCCGGTCTATGTTTGGGAGGTCTCCATGTTAAGAAGTCGAGAGTGAAATGTGGTACCGCTTGTCTCTCAATGGAGATCCAATCTGGCCTGCAGGATTTAGTGTAAATAGCTTAGAACTGTGCTAGTGTAAGGTACCTGGTAGTTGAGCCTGACTGGTAGAAGGAGACCTCTCTTAAACGCTGGTTCAGGAGCCGCTGGAAGTGGGAACAGTGGTCTCCTGAGCACAGTGGGTAGGAGGGCCTGATGCAGGTTCTGGCAGGAGCAGACACCGGAACTGGAAGGATGTCCCTCAGGGATGGCTGAGCTGCGGATGCAGGTAACTGGTGCAGGCCGGGAGGCAGGCTGATGCAGGTAACTGGTGCAGGCCGGGAGGCAGGCTGACAGCTGTAAAGGCGGCAACTGGATGCAACAGGCAGACTGGAAGCAGTGTCACAGGACACAGGTAAACAAGGTCAGACAGTCCGATTTGGCAGGAGATCAGGCAGGTATTAGCAGGAGGGATGATCCAAGGATAGTCAGACAGGCAGGAGTTCGGCAACAGGTAACTGAATAAGCAAGGTCAGGCAAGCCGGGTCGGATTGGAGACTGGAGAGTGGTCAGACGTAGCCGGGTCAATAGTAAACAACAGACAGGCAGATACAGGAACTTTCAGATGCAGAGCTGCAGACGAAACAGCACCTGACATGAGCACCTGTCACTCTTTTAAAGGGCCCTTGGCGCCAAACGGCGCTAGCGCGAACGGGCGCGCGCGCGCACCCGCGAACGCGCGTACGGGCACACGCGGGAGCGCGCCGGCGCCCCTGGTGGGGAATTAAGCTGAATCAGTCTAGGAAGGTTCCTTGTGGACCTGCGTGCACGCAGATTCGCCCGACGGCTGCTGACAGGCATTTCTTAATCGGTATTGGAAGTGATCGGAACAGGTATAAAACAGGTATAAAAGGCGTGGCAGGAGAGTCATTTTGACTGCGTTGAGTCTACCTAACCATGACAGGCCCTCCCCCGACCATTTCCGTAGGTCCTGCTCTAGGGAGCGGAGCATGGGGGGGGTAGTTAGCGGCATATAGGTCTCCAATGTTTTTCGTCAGCTTGATACCTGTCATGGACATACTACTTCCAGACCTGCAACAGGGCTCAGGCGCATCCCCACCAACAGGTTCCCAGTAACGAACAGGCGTGCGCCAATGCGCATGTGCCGATCGCAGAGATCGCACGCACAGTGATTCGGCTTTGGCGCCCAGTGGCCTTTAAGAGGGGCTTCCACAATTCAGCACTTGCTGTTTGATCTGCAGCTTCACCTGTGACCTGTTCCTGTAATCAGCATCCGATCACCTGACCTGGCTCTCTGACCACGCTGCTGTCTCCAATCCTGAACCTTGGCTTTCCCTGACTCTGATTCTGTTTTCCTGCCTGTCTGATCTCCTGTTACCAGAAACCAGCCCGAACTTGACTATTCCTTGCCTGCCGAATCTGTTGAACTGATCCACTGTGTATGACCCGGCTTGTCTGACCTTGCTTCTGCCTGCTGTGTGCACCCTGCTGACCTGCATCCAGCTTACCTGCAGCCTGCTGACCTGCATCCAGCTCACCTGCATCCTGCTGACCTGCATCCAGCTTACCTGCATCCTGCTGACCTGCATCCGGCTTATCTGCTGACTTGCATCCAGCTTACCTGCATCCGGCACTCCAGTCAGTTCCAGTGTCTCCCAGTGGACATCATCTCCAGTTCCAGAGAATCCACCAGGCACTCATACCCCACTGTGCTCCTACGGTCACTGTCCTCAACTCCAGTGATCTGGGAACCAGGGCTGTACGAGAGGTCTCCCTCTGCACGTCAGGCTCACATACAAGGTACGTGTCAGTATCAAACAGCCATGCCTGAGCCTGCAAGAGGGACCTCTGCTACTGATGAAATCTGCCAATTACTCTCCGTCCTCACTCAAGAGGTGAAATCTCTTCAGGACAGCTATGAACACCTGGTGAGACAAGTGCAGTCCCGGACGAGTATTACCAATCCTTCTTCCAGTGGGTTGTCATCAGAGGCTTCCCCCGCACTCCCTGTAATGATGTTATCTCCAGAACCCAGGGTCCCAATTCCGGAGAAGTTTTCTGGGGATCGAAGCAAGTTTCGGACTTTCCGTAATGCATGTGAGCTGTACTTTTCCTTACTACCCTTAACCTTTTCGCGGGAAAACACCAAGGTGGGTTTTGTTGTCTCACTTCTGCTGGGAGATCCACAAGCCTGGGCTCATCACCTGCTGGAAGAACACCATGTTTCTCTGGACTCTCTGTCATCCTTCTTTGACGCAATGTCACTCTTATATGATGACCCCCAACGAACTTCCACTGCCGAAGCTGCTCTTAGCACGCTCCAGCAGGGCCGCAGAGTGGTCGAAGATTATATAATGGACTTTAGACGCTGGAGCGCGGATACCCAGTGGAACCATGCAGCTTTACGGCACCAGTTTCGCCTAGGCTTGTCAGAAGGACTAAAGGATGAACTGGCTCGGGTCGGTGTACCAAATTCCCTGGAATCCTTGATGACCCTAACTATTCAGATAGACCGTCGTCTTCGGGAACGCAGGATGGAGAGGGTGACCCAGCAGACTCAACCAACTTGGATGTTACCCCAAGTGCCTACGACCTCTCGCCCTGTTCCCCTTAGACCGGTCCCAGTTAATTCTGCACCAACCAAACTAAAACCGGACTTTCAGAAATCTGGGCAGGTCGGACTAATGAGACCCGCATTGTCTGCTGAGGAACGTCTACGTCGGCAACAGCTCAACCTGTGCTTGTACTGCGGGGGACCAGGCCATTATGTACATTCGTGTCCTGCCAAGTACCGTAGATCTTCATCCATCCCACCACACAGTCACCCAGCTCTCTCTACTCACCTGGCTATTCCCATCACCCTTCAGTTTTCTGGAAAGACTGTGTCTGTTACTGCAATAATAGACTCTGGTGCATGCAGTTGTTTTATTGATTTGAACTTTGCCAACCAACAACGCATTCCACTCCAGCACAGGGCTCAAGGACTGTCTGTTTTCTTGGCAGATGGATCCCGTATTAAATCTGGCCAGGTGACTCAAGAGACTCCCCCACTGCCTGTAATTACTGTCTCAAACCACAAGGAACTGCTTAAGTTTGATGCTATTGCTTCCCCTCTGTTCCCGATCATCTTGGGTCTACCGTGGCTTCTGGCCCACAACCCGCAAATTGACTGGGGCTCCGGAGAAATCAGGTTTCAGTCCCTCTACTGTCAAGAACATTGTCTGCCCTTACCTTCCAAGATATCTGGTCCTTTGCTGTGCCTGGAAGCTGACTCAGAATTACGCTCAGCAGTACCTGAACAGTATCACGAGTTCTTAGACGTTTTTAGTAAACGAGGGGCAGAGACACTTCCTCCTCATCGTTCCTACGATTGCCCGATTGAGTTACTGCCCGGAGCTGAAATCCCCTTTGGGCGAATTTTTCCTCTGTCTGAGCGGGAGTTGGAGGTTTTAAAGGAATATGTTGACGAAAACCTTAAGAGGGGGTTCATCCGGCCATCCACCTCTCCAGCTGGGGCAGGGATCTTTTTTGTGGAGAAGAAGGACCACTCATTGCGTCCCTGTGTGGACTACCGGGAGCTGAACAAGGTCACGGTCAAGAACCGGTATCCCTTACCCCTGGTACCTGAGCTTTTTCAAAGATTAAGAACTACTGTTGTGTTCACCAAACTCGATCTTCGTGGGGCCTACAATTTGGTTCGCATTCGTGCAGGGGACGAGTGGAAAACGGCCTTCCGTACCAGGTTTGGCCATTATGAATATCTGGTGATGCCCTTCGGCCTGTGTAATGCCCCTGCGACCTTCCAGCACCTGATAAATGATATCTTCAGAGATTATCTGGACATTTTCGTCATAGCCTACTTAGACGATATCCTGATCTTTTCCTCATCCTTGGATCAGCACCGGAAACACGTCAAGATGGTACTCTGCCGACTCCGTCAGCATGGCTTATATGCCAAACCAGAAAAATGCGAATTTGAGCGGCAGAGTATCCAATTTCTGGGCCTGGTAATTTCCACAGAAGGGTTCAAGATGGACCCACAAAAAGTCACAGCTGTTCTGGACTGGCCTGCACCCTCAGATAAAAAGGGGGTGCAACGTTTTGTTGGCTTCGCCAATTTTTACAGAAGGTTCATCAAAGGATTTTCTGCAATTATCTCTCCGATCACCCAGCTAACAAGACAAAACGTCCGATTCCAGTGGAATCCCCAGGCTCAAGCTGCCTTCTCTACCCTAAAGGGACTCTTTACCTCTGCCCCCATCTTGAGCCATCCGGATCCCTCTCTTCCTTACCTACTCGAGGTTGATGCCTCAGAAACAGCTGTGGGGGCAGTTATTTCTCAGCGCCAAGGACTCAAGGATCTCATGCACCCCATAGCATTCTTCTCTCGGAAGCTTTCGCCTGCAGAGAAGAATTATGATGTGGGGGACCGTGAACTTTTGGCCATTAAAGCCGCACTCGAAGAATGGCGATACCTGCTAGAGGGAGCGGCACATCCCATACTTATTTACACGGATCATAAAAATCTGGAATATTTACGAACTGCCAAACGTTTGAAGCCGCGTCAGGCACGATGGGCGTTATTCTTTTCCAGATTTTCATTTCACATCACCTACCGGCCAGGATCAAAGAACATCAAGCCTGACGCTCTCTCTCGGATGTACGATGACCCCAAAGAAACTTCAGTTCCGGACACCATCTTATCTGAGGGCAACTTTCTGCTTTTCCAGACAGACCTGATGTCCGGTCTAAAACAAGCCTCAGAGGGGGTGTCCGGTCCTCCAGGATCAATCTTGATACCCAGGGATGGGATGCTTTGGAAGGACAGCAAAATTTTTGTGCCAGAAAGTTGCCGGACAGAAGTGTTGAGCCTGTGTCACGACCACCCGCTGGCCGGACATTTTGGGGTTCACAAGACTCGTGAACTAATCCAGCGCATGTTTTGGTGGCCGAAGCTTGAGGAAGATTGCAAGGACTATGTTAAGTCATGTGTCATCTGTACCCAAAGCAAGTCTGCCAGGACCAAGTCCTGGGGCCTCCTCAGACCACTACCAATTCCTGACAGACCCTGGAGCATGATTGCCATGGACTTTGTAGTGGAACTACCCCCTTCTGAAGGACATACAGCTATCTTTGTAGTGGTTGACCGTCTGTCTAAGATGGCCCACTTCATACCCCTAAAGAGTACGCCGTCTGCTTTGGAAACCGCCCGGGTGTTCATCAGGGAGATCGTAAGGCTGCACGGGGTACCAACCAACATTGTATCTGACAGGGGAGTCCAGTTCACCTCCCGCTTCTGGAGATCACTATGCCAAATTCTGAAAATTGAACTTTCCATGTCATCTGCTTTCCACCCCCAGACTAACGGACAAACTGAAAGGACGAACCAAACCCTGGAACAGTACATCCGTTGCTTTACCTCATTTGTCCAAGATGATTGGGTAGCACTGTTGCCTTTAGCGGAATTTGCTTTCAACAATGCCAGCCATTCAGCCACAGGTCAGTCACCGTTCTTTGCGAACTATGGGTTCCATCCTGTCTTCCTGCCTAACATTATTCCAGAATCTCCTGTTCCAGCAGTACAAAGCACTGTCGAGTTCCTGGGTCGCAACAACAAGTTGTTGCAAGAAGCTATGGCCAAGGCGCAGGCAACCAACAAGAGGCTTTATGACAGGAAGAGAAGAGGTGAATTACGTCTCCAACCAGGTGATCAGGTGTGGTTATCTACCACCAACCTCAAGATGGCTTGCCCTTCAAAGAAGCTGGCACCCAGATTCATTGGCCCTTTCCCAGTTAAAAGGAAATTGAATGAGGTCTCCTATGAACTTACCCTGCCTGAGTCGCTCAAAGTGCACCCGGTGTTTCACGTGTCTCTGCTTAAACCCACAGTACCCGACCCTTTCCCGGACAGAGGAACGGGGCCACCCGGACCCGTTATTATTAATAAGGATGAGGAGTATGAGGTGGAGGCTGTCGTAGACTGCAGGAGAAGAGGTAACCAACTTCAATTTTTAATCAAATGGAAGGGCTATGGACCAGAGGAGAACTCATGGGAACCTAAGCAAAATGTGCATGCCCAAGAACTGATCCAGGCCTTCTTCCGCAGACATCCTCATAAAAGAGCTCTTTTGGGCACCCGGAGGTTGCCCTTAAGGGGGGGGCAATGTCATGGACATACTACTTCCAGACCTGCAACAGGGCTCAGGCGCATCCCCACCAACAGGTTCCCAGTAACGAACAGGCGTGCGCCAATGCGCATGTGCCGATCGCAGAGATCGCACGCACAGTGATTCGGCTTTGGCGCCCAGTGGCCTTTAAGAGGGGCTTCCACAATTCAGCACTTGCTGTTTGATCTGCAGCTTCACCTGTGACCTGTTCCTGTAATCAGCATCCGATCACCTGACCTGGCTCTCTGACCACGCTGCTGTCTCCAATCCTGAACCTTGGCTTTCCCTGACTCTGATTCTGTTTTCCTGCCTGTCTGATCTCCTGTTACCAGAAACCAGCCCGAACTTGACTATTCCTTGCCTGCCGAATCTGTTGAACTGATCCACTGTGTATGACCCGGCTTGTCTGACCTTGCTTCTGCCTGCTGTGTGCACCCTGCTGACCTGCATCCAGCTTACCTGCAGCCTGCTGACCTGCATCCAGCTCACCTGCATCCTGCTGACCTGCATCCAGCTTACCTGCATCCTGCTGACCTGCATCCGGCTTATCTGCTGACTTGCATCCAGCTTACCTGCATCCGGCACTCCAGTCAGTTCCAGTGTCTCCCAGTGGACATCATCTCCAGTTCCAGAGAATCCACCAGGCACTCATACCCCACTGTGCTCCTACGGTCACTGTCCTCAACTCCAGTGATCTGGGAACCAGGGCTGTACGAGAGGTCTCCCTCTGCACGTCAGGCTCACATACAAGGTACGTGTCAATACCCAAATAGGGGATTGAGTTGCTAGCCCATGTGAAGGGAAAGTGTGGTCGGAGTTGGTCTATGAGAGGTACCGGGACCTAAACATTGAGGGCCACCGATTTAGTTACATTCACCTGAAGACCAGAGATGAGACCGAAGTCTCTCAAGAGTCTGAGGACATTAGGTGTGGATGTGAGAGGAGCAGTGAGGAACAAGAGCATGTCGTCAGCGAATAGGGCGCATTTGTGAACGACAGGACCACATTTCACTCCCTTGATATCCTTATTATTTGATCTGATGGCTATAGCCAGGGTCTCGATTGCAATAGCGAAAATCAAGGGTGAAAGGGGACAGCCCTGTCTAGTTCCCCTACGAATATTGAAGGGTTCCGAGTAATGGCCCATTAGTCGCACCTGTGCTGAGGGTGAGGAATATAAAGTGTTAATAATCGTGCGAAAACCATCGCCAAACCCCCAGCGTTCTAGAATGTCAAAAATGTAGGGCCACAACACGGAATCAAAGGCCTTCTGCAGGTCCAGCGACAGCAGGAAGCCCTCTTGTACAGGGCCTCCGTCCCACAGGGACTGCAGAAGGGAAATCAAGTCAATAGCTCTGCGAACCTGGTCCGGTCCCTGTCTCCCCGGGATGAAGCCCACTTGGTCCCTATGTATATAATGAACAATAAAGTTAGACATCCTGTTTGCCAGGATTTTAGTCATTATTTTGAGATCGTTATTGATTAACGAAATAGGGCGGTAGTTGCCCACCTCGCTTGGGTCTTTACCCTGTTTAGGTATGACCGAGATAAAAGCCGAGTTTAAGTCGCTAGGGATAGGGGCTCCATCCAGGAGGGAGTTGAAGAACCGGGCCATGTAAGGAGCCAGACGAGGGCCAAACTTCTTGTAATAACATACCGAAAAACCGTCTGGACCCGGGGCAGAGTTTATTTTCAAGGATTTAATCGTTTCTAAGATTTCATCGGAGGAGAAGGGGGCGTCTAGCAGGTCGCGGTGTGTTTGCTGTAGTTGGGGTAGGTTAATGTCTTGGAGAAACCGCTCTCTGGCCTTGGAATGAGTGTGGGGTACTGTCTCATAAAGATGTGAGTAAAAATCGTGGAATGATTTCATAATGATGGTAGGATTTTGCGTTAGATTACCCGACGAGGCACGAATTTTGGGAAATACCAAGGTACGGATCCTCGGGCTAAGCTTAGTAGCTAGCTTAGCGCCTATCCTATCCGACTGGTAATAGAAACGTGCGCCGGACCACCGTAAGTGTTTCTCCGCGGAAGTAGTGAGCGAGAGATTGAGTTTCACTCGAGCTGAGTCAAGTTTGGCCAAGTTATCCGGAGTAGGGTGTTGTTTGTGGGCTTTACTCAGCAAGCAGAAATCCGCAGTGAGGCGCGAGACTTCCGCCCTGCTTTCTTTTTTAAGTTGTGAGGAGAGTTGTAAGATCCTGCCCCTCAACACCGCCTTGTGTGCTGCCCAAAGACATCCCGGGGAGACTGACCCCGTGTCATTCTCACTGAAGTAGTCGGAAAGAGCTTTGTCTAGGAGCGTGCAATGGGTTGGGTTGCTTAGAAGAGTTTCATTAAGGCGCCATTGGAAGGGGCCCTTCACCCCCGACCCACCCCTGAGTGACACAGACATTATCGAGTGGTCGGACAGTGGAGTGTCATAAATTTTGGAGGAGGTTACTCTCGGGATTACGTGTGGTGGGACAAATATGTGGTCAATCCTAGAGAAGGTGTGGTGGGGGACCGAGTAGTGCGTGTAGTCTCTAGTTTGGGGGTTCATTTCCCTCCAGATATCGATCAGGCCAAAAGATCGAACTATTTGCGCCACCCGAAGGCTACGTTTGGGGGGCCGTTTTGATTTGGGCCGCAGGGGGTTTGATTTGTCAGAGGAGTAGTCAAATGGGGTATTGGAGTCTCCCCCCAATATTACTGTGCCCACGAAATGCGGTTTGAGTACCTTCAGTGTGGTGTCAAAAAAGGTGTCTTGGTGTGTGTTGGGCGTATAGTATGAGACAAACGTGTAGGCCTCACCATTAATCATACCAGAAACTAGTATGTAACGTCCCTCTGGGTCTTTGATAGTGTTCGCATGTACGAATTGAGTTCTGTTGGAGAAGCAGACTGCCACTCCTCTCGTTTTGTTGTCAGCATTGGCTAGGTGGAAGTTCATGAAGCTTTTGTGAAGGAATTTGGGCTGATAGGAGGCAGGGAAATGAGTTTCCTGGAGCAGTGCTACATCAGCCTTCAGAGTGTGAAGCCGTTGCAGTATTTTGCGTCTCTTCACAGGGGAGTTAAGGCCCTGTACGTTGTGGGAGAGAATCTTAAGTGTCCCATTCAGTGGCGTGGAGTCAGTCATGGGGAGGCGATGTGTGTGGTGCTAAGTGTTTGTGACTCTCACCTGATGTCCCAAATGTCCCTGGCAGATAGGAGACATCCCCAGCAGCAAGACGGGCTCGACCTGTGGTACAGCAGACGGGAGATCCAGCGGGAACCTGTAGCTGAGGAGGAGGGGGGAGGAGAGGGGGAGGGAAGGAGAAAGGAGAGAAGAGCAGAGAAAAGAGGTAGAGAGGAGTGAAAAAGAGAACCATTAGATATCGCATCAAAAATTTTTTACCCATATCCCAACGGACCAGCAAGGGGCCCTCCCCTGCCTGGACCGGCACCCAAAACAAAGCAAAAATTCTGCGACCCAAGGGTCGAGAGAGTCTGGGTCCGATAGGTGAGTGAACAAGGGTTCAGCTATCGGAGCCAGAGAGAGGCGCACTACGACCACTCCGGTCAACGCCGCCTCTGATTGAAATCGTGGCAGTACATAAACAATGCAATGCAAGCCCTGCTATTACATGGTAATAGTGATCAAAAAGCTTCGAATATTTTGGGAGGAAAAGAGAAAAAGAAAAACAAAAAAGAAAACATTATAAAAAATGGAACAGTACAACCTATTCCCTGGAAAATCTGGACCCATGGGGATCAGAAAGGAAGTCCTGGGGAGAACTCAGAAGAGGAAAGTCACCAAAAAGCTGACATCAAGTCTGTCGTCAGCATCGACCCAGGGGAGGGTCAAGAGCAGAGACTGCTGATGCTGCGGGCCCACTCATGGGGGAAAGGACTCTTTCGATCGCTTGGAAAGCTGTTTCTGCCACACTGGCGATACTGGGCTGGTGGGTGATGTTCTCTTGACAGACGATGCTCCTCGAGAGGCAGAAGACTGTGGGACGTCCTGAGTGATCAGACCCAGATGAAGAAGAAGTCGTTCCCCTTCTTGGAACCTTGAAAAATTGTATGGTTTGTTGCGGTATGAGAAGTTTAATCTCAGCGGGAAGGCCCATCTGTAGGTGATCTCTTTGTTCGCCAGAACTTGTAGGAGCGGTTTCAGGGCTCTTCTTTTTTGAACGGTATATGGGGATATATCAGCGAAGATTTGGACCTGATGACCTTGGAACATCAGTTTCTCTGCTGACCTGGAGAGCTTCATCACTTCTTCCTTGACTGCATAGAAATGCGGTTTCACGATGATGTCTCGTGGCAGACCGTCTGAACGAGGTGGTTGTAGCGCCCTGTGGGCTCTGTCGAGCTCTAAGCGATGAGCCGGAATATTGGGGATTAAACTTTTGATGAAGTCCTGAACTGCCGTGTGGGTGTCTTTAATAGATTCGGGGAGCCCCCTGAGGCGAAAATTGTAACGTCTCGACCTGTTCTCGAGGTCATCAATTTTGGAGGTGGCGGATTCCAGTTGGTCCTGGAGATCCTGGATTCTGGAAGTATTTTGGTTAAGTCTCAGTATGACCTGGTCAGATTTTTGTTCGATCACTTCAATTCTGGCACCAATCTGCTGCAGGTCTGCATGTATGGAAGCAGTGATCTGTGTAGCTGTGTGGGATAGGCCTTTAGATAACATCTGGGAAAAAGCAGCCATCATGGAGGGGAAATCAGTAGGGGAGGGAGGGAGATCTCTGGCCTGTATGTCCCAGGAGTTTGGACTGTGAGGTAAATCCAGCTGAGGGGTGAGAGCTGCCCCTCCAAATGTCCTCCGTAACAAAGAGTCAGTGGATGCTGGAGAGGGGAACCCCGGGAGAGTACTCACTGTGGCATGCGATGCTTGTGAGGATGGGAGGACCCCTTGATCCTTATCTGCAATAGATTCTGACAGGCCGGGCAGGCCTTGTGAGGAGACGGCCGCCATTTTGGGATGGCAGGGCCGCTCCAGGGATCCGTTCAGGGCGTCGATGAGATTCCGCCTGGAGGAAGAAAAGGACATCCAGGTGTGGCTGGAGGTGTCCCCAAGCTGCAGGGACAAGAGCCGGGCCGGAACGAGGGCTTGCACCGCCACTATAGATGGCGTTAGATCAGGGTGGCGCGGAGCTCCCGGGCTAAGCGGCCATCTTGGACGCTGCCGCGCATGCGCCTATCTACATTCAATCTATGGACCAAAACTTCCAATGACATACTCCTAGATGTATATAGACGACATCCTCCTACTATGGGATGGAGATAAGGCTGACCTTGATTCCTTTCTTGAAAGACTCAATATCAATAATAGGGGCATTTTTCTTAATTATGAAGCCAGTCAACATGAGATTCATTTCTTAGACCTTACCATTCGGATCAAAGAGGGTCAATTTTCCACTGCTACTTGCTTTAAAGACACCAACCGTAATTCATATATCCCCACTAACAGCTGCCATCATGAGGCCTGGATTAGGTCGGTGCCAAAAAAGTCAGTATATCCGCTTGAGACAAAACTGTTCAGATAGAGGTTAGTTTCTTCTGCAGGCGGATGTCCTGACCAAATGTTTTTTAGAGAAGGGCTATCTGGACACCCTCCTAAGAAACACCCTTGAAGAGGTATCATGCATTGATAGGAGTGAATTGCTTAAAGAGAAGACACCCGATACCAATATCCATCCAGCATAGGACGGTTAGCCAACTGATTAAAAAACATTGGCACATTCTTACAAGTGACCCTACTCTCAACACTATCCTCCCTGTTAAACCCCAGGTGGTTTACAGGGGGGCACCTTCCCTCAGGAACACTATTGCCAACAATATAATCGATCCCCCCCATCTCTAAGAGGGGGTTTTCCCATAGCCTTACGGGATTTTACCAATGTAGAAGATGCAGAATTTGTTCACTGAATGGTTGCACTCATAGGAGAACTCATTCTTTTAGATCTAATAGCACTCAGGTCGAGTTCGAGATCAAGCCCTTTATCACATGCTCCACTAAGGGGGTCGTATACCTGCTCCAATGCCCATGCGGGCTACAGTATGTGGGCAGGACTAAATGACCCCTTATGGTTAGGCTCAATGAGCATGTGACAAACATCATTAATGGCTTTCCTAAGCATCCTGTGTCTAGGCATTATCTGGAAGTTCATAATAAGAATCCAGACTAAACTATATTTTTGGGGATAGACAAATTTACTTGTCCCTGGAGGGGTGGTTCCCTAGTTCAAGGTATTTTGCGCCTCAAAATGGCTTGGATATATAGAATTAGGAGCTACACACCATTTGGGTTGAACGTAGAAGTAGACTTAAATGCGTTTATTGATAATGCTTAGTGGTGTCGTTTTCCATATTACATGCATTTTTCAAGCTTTTTTGTCGATGCTACCCTGTATGTCTGTATGTCTTCGCGTATTTGGTTTAACATCCCAGACGTTATGCTTAGTGATGCTGTTTTCCATATTTTAGGCATTATTTGAATGTATATGTTGAGACTACCCTGTATGCCTTTGTGAACTTGTTGTGACATCTTAGAGACATATTCGGCTTGGGTGTGTGCATGTGTTTATGTATAGTAATCTTCTATACACGCATCCTTTTTAGTTTATGTATTCCCCTTTTTTTTCGGTTTATGACAGTATGTTTATGCACCATTCTCAAATTTTGTGGGAAGTACTGTTTTTGTCAATATTTACTGTCATTTTATATACTATATACCTATTTACTTAATTAATATCATTGCATCACCGCCGTTGGGTGGTAGCCCCCTATGTACTTAGATAGTGGTGTGGGGTTGTCTTCCATATGCTTTACATCTAGGAGTATGTCATTGGAAGTTTTGGTCCATAGATTGAATGTAGATATGGCCATTTTTTAGGTTTATTGATTTCCATATTACTATATATTTTTTTATATATCTTTTCATCTCATAATTTTCGATTGATATCCCATTTGGGTGGTATTTCCTTTCCCTCCACAAGATGGCGCTATGCCGTAATTTAAAGGGGTTGTAAAGGTAAAAAATTTTTCACCTTAATGCATTGTATGCATTAAGGTGAAAAAACTTTTGACAATACCGCCGCCCCCAGCCCCCCCCCCCCCGTTTTACTTACCTGACACTCTCCGCTGCTCGTTCCCATCATCTCTATTGCAGCTCAGCCTGGTCGCTGATTGGCTACAGTGGATGGATTGAAAGCAGCGCAGCCATTGGCTCGCGCTGCTGTCAATCACATCCGATGATGCGGCGTGTCGGGGGGCGGGGCCGAGTGATACAGTGAGCTGCTATAGCCGCCGGCTGTATCACGGGAGCGCGCCCGCAAGAACTAACCACCATGCGAGGGAGCTCACATTAAGGTGGATAGTTCTTGCGGGGAGGAGCTGAAACAGCCGCCGAGGGACCCCAGAAGAGCAGGTTCGGGGCCACTCTGTGCAGAACGAGCTGCACAGTGAAGGTAAGTATGACATGTTAGTTATTTAAAAAAAAAAAAAAAAATTACCTTTACAACCCCTTTAATACATTTTATAGGCACCTTTCCTATAAGACTGAGTTAAGCCGTTTTTCAGTACAATCAGGTTGACATGAGCTCATACCATTGTGTGTTTTTATATACTTATTTAACATCCGTGTGGTTTATTTTATTTTATCCATTCAACACTTCAGGGTTCAATGGCATACGTTTTTTAACTTTAGTCATTTTACCTATTGTTGTTTTAACCTGGGCACAGAGTACTTGGCCTTAGTGAAACTTCCTGTTGTCTGGTTGCTTCCGGGTTCTATCCTTGCAGCTGAGTGGCTGCTTACGCTTGACTCCTCCGAGATGTCACAACGGGGCGTGGTTTCTTTTGTTTTTATGCGATGTGTCAGAGCTTTGCCCGTTCCCCAGACTACATCAATGACAGACGAAACGTACGTCAGGAGGTTGACGCTCTGACATCATCGCACCTAGCCACGAACGGGCGCTCGCTTGCCGGCCAGCAATTGCTTCTTTTATACTACTATTTTGTAAGTGTTATACTTTATTTTGAATAAATTATCCTATCGGATTTACGCTATAGCTGCCTTTCTTCCACCCTTATGTTTTTAATTCGGGTTGTTGTGTGGTTGGAGTCACGCTGTATGGAGGTATATCGTTGGTTGGACACCGGGACCCAGTCTATACGCGCTTGAGATGCTTACCATCCATTGTGGTTCTGGAGGAGTGTTTCACTGCTTAGCTGCTTGACCTGGATGTAGTCCTGAGACGTGCCTGTTGTGCTTTCCATCTGGTAAGCACATATGTTTGGTGGTGGAGGATCACTGTGCAGCTTGTGTTTTCTTTCCACTTTCTCACTTGATTTTCACGGAGAACTATCAGGGGACTCCTCCTACCTCCTCTCCAGACTCTTGATTCCCTCAACTTTTATGGACTTTGCTACCATTTGTGCATTAATGATCTGATGTCACTGGATGTATATTTTTGTGTTTACTGCATATATTGATTTTTTTGCACTTTTTTATTCACTGTATAGTGCAGTTTTTTCTTTCTTTTTTTTTTTTTTTTCTGGCTGATTTACTGCTACGAAAAATTTTTAGTACCCTGTTTTTTTTTTTGCCTATTTTTTTTTATTTTTTATTTTTCAATTCCAGTGTTAATTTTCACCTCAAATTTTGATTTAGTTTTAGTTTTCTCTAAAATGCCATTTAGTTTTAGTCATATTTTAGTCATCTGACTTGTTTTAGTTCTAGTTTAGTTTTAGTCAGCTAAATAACATTTTAGTCGACTAAATCTATAGTATATTTTTTTAACTAAAATGTAAAACCGAGATTACCTTACTTGTAGGGTTGCCACCCGTCTGGGTTCAGAGTCGGGTGCCTGGGTCTCAGCCCACCTGAAACCCGGACACCCGACTCAGCCGTACTGGGCGACCTTGAACCCCTTTGGGCCCTGTGCGCACATCAGTGCGGTCGCTCATTAAAGGTTGCAGCCCGGTCTCGGGCTGAGACCCGGCACCCTATTCCGAACCTGGACTGTCAGGGTAAAAACCCGGACGGGTGGCAACCCTACAAGTATGTAATCTCTGTTTTACATTTTAGTTGAATAAATCTACTATAGAGTTAGTCAACTAAAATCTTTTGATAACTAGTTGACTAAAACTAGACTAAAACTAAAACAATTCAGATGACTAAAATATAACTAAATGGCATTTTAGTTCAAACTAAAACTAAAATCCAAATGTGCAGTCAAAATTAACACTGGTATTGAAAAATGTAAAAAAAATAATATAAAATAGGCAAGGAAAAAACAGGGTACTGAATTTTTTTCTTAGCAGTAAATCAGCCAGTTATACGGAAATTCAAAAGATAGAATAAGTTCAGCCACATCATCCCTGAACAATCCACTGCCTCTTTAGGGGAGGGCATAAAACCATTAGACTTATGCATTAAGGTGTGTATATGTAAATATGTTGCTCCAATGGGAGATTTTTTTTTAAGTACTTATAACTTTTGAAAAGTGCTGCTTTTATAACCAGTAAGTTGCTATTTGGGGCTCTGTATCTTTAAATTTCCACAGTAAAATCTTACTATATTGTACGATATCATGGAAGGGGGTATGTATGACACATCTGCATTGTAAACATATTGGTCCAATGGGAGATTTTGTTTCTGATCCGTATCAAAGTACTACAAAAATGTCACTATGTACCAATGGGTTGGTATTTGGAGCTCTGTATCTTTAAATTCCCAAAGTAAAATCATACTGTATTGTACGATATCATAGAGGGGGTGTTTATGACACATCTGCATTGTAAACGTATTGGTCCAATGGCAGATTTTGTTTTTGACCCATTTAGAATTATTGCAAAAATGTCACTATGTACCAATGGGTTGATATTTGAGGCTCTGTATCTTTAACTACTTGGCATCCACGCTATAGCCGAATGACGGCTACAGCGCGGACCTACATTCCCGGGAGGCCGTCATATGACGGCCTCCCCTGTGCACGCTCCCTGCGCGCGCCCTGTAGGGCGCGCGCCGGGCGCGTTGTGATCACCGAGTCTCTGAGACTCGGCTGATCACCGATCCGTGTAAGGGGCCGATCCCGGCCCCTTACCATGTGATCAGCTGTCAGCCAATGACAGCTGATCACATGATGTAAACAAAAGATCGGTAATCGTTTTTTTTTTTTACTCACGCTGACAGCGCGAGTAGAAAAAAAAGCCGATCACCGGATCGGATGTGAGGGACATCGGTCCCCAAGTGGAAGAGGCACATCTGCCTCATCAGTGCCCAATAGAAGTGCCACCTAACAGTGCCCACAGTGCCACCTAACAGTGCCCACAGTGCCACCTAACAGTGCCCACAGTGCAACCTAACAGTGCCCACAAGTACCACCTATCAATGCCCACAAGTACCACCTATCAATGCCCACCTGTAGTGCCAATCAGTGCCACCTGCCAGTGCTGCCCATCACTGCCACCCATCAGTGCCCATCACTGCCACCCATCAGTGCCCATCACTGCTGCCTATCAGTGCCCATCACTGCCGCCTCATCAGCGTACATCAATGAAGGAGAAAAATTACCCGTTTAAAAATTTTTATAACAAATTATAAAAAAAAAACTTTTTTTTTAAAAAAAATTCAGATTTTAACATTTTTTTAATAAAAAGTAAAAACCGCAGAGGTGATCAAATACCACCAAAGGAAAGCTCTATTTGTGGTGAAAAAATGATAAAAATTTCATTTGGGTACAGTGTTGTATGACCACGCAATTGTCATTCAAAGTGCGTCAGCGCCGAAAGCTGAAAATTGGTCTGGATAGGAGGGGGGTTTAAGTGCCCGGTAAGCAAGTGGTTAAACTTCCACAGTAAAATCGTACCGTATTATAAGATATCATAGAGGGGGTGTGTATGACACATCTGCATTGTAAACGCATTGGTCCAATGGCAGATTTTGTTTTTGACCCATTTAGTAGTGCAAAAATGTCTCTATGTACCAATGGGTTTCTGACCCATTTAGAATTATGCCGCGTACACATGAGCGGACTTTACGGCAGACTTTGCCCGGCGGATTTTTCTACGTACTTTACGACGGACTTTCTGAATGAACGGACTTGCCTACACACAATCCACCAAAGTCCGTCGAATTCGTACGTGATGACGTACGACCGGACTAAAACAAGGAAGTTCATAGCCAGTAGCCAATAGCTGCCCTAGCGTGGCTTTTTGTCCGTCGAACTAGCATACAGACGGCGGACTTTTCGACCAGACTCGATTTCAACGGATACATTTTAAACAAGTTTCAAATCTAAGTCCGTCCAACTTTTGAGCAAACAAAGTCCGCTGGAGCCCACACACGATCGAATTGTCCGACGAAATCCAGTCCGCCGGGCAAAGTCCGCCGTAAAGTCCGCTCGTGTGTACGCGGCATAAGTGAAATTTTTGCATTATGTACCAATGGGTTGATGTTTGGGGCTCTGTAACTTTAAATTTCCACAGTAAAATCATACCATATTGTAAGATATCATAGAGGGGGTGTGTATGACACATCTGCATTGTAAACGTATTGGTCCAATGGGAGATTTTGGTTCTGACCCATTTAGAAGTATTGCAAAAATGTCATGTGTAACCAATGGGTTGGTATTTGGGGCTCTGTATCTTTAAATTTCCACAGTAAAATCATACCATATTGTAAGATATCATAGACGGGGGTGTGTATGACAGATCTGCATTGTAAATGTATTGATCCAGTGGGAGATTTTGTTTCTGATCCATTTAGTAGTTAAAAAATGTCAGTTTGTTACCAATGGGTTGGTATTTGGGGCTTTGTATCTTTAAATGTCAACAGTAAAATCATACCGTATTGTAAGATATTATAGAGGGGTGTGTGTATGACACATCTGCATTGTAAACCTATTGATTCAATGGGAGATTTTGTTTCCGACCCATTTAGAAGTATTGCAAAAATGTCAATTGTAACCAATAGGTTGGTGTTTGGGGCTCTGTATCTTTAAATTTCCACAGTAAAATCATACCATATTGTAGGATATCATAGAGGGGGGTGTATGTGTGACAATTCTGTTGTATATTGCATCTCATTTTTCTCTGTTGAATATCCAACCAAAAAACTTGTCTGATAGCATGATCACTGATATGGAACTGTCTGATGGCTTGACTCCAGTCTGAATCCTGGTGCTGGTCTTAGTGCTGCATTTTCTTTTCTCCTACAGGTATGTGTTATCCTTTTTTGTTTTCCTCCCTCACCTAACTTCATTAGGCTTAAACTTTGATTGCAGATCTTCATCTCCTTGTTGTTCTGTGCTGCATACACACTACAAGATTAGTTCTGTCCTTGTCAGTTTGCCACTTATGCCGCATACACACGACCAGACTTTCCAGCAAAAAAGGTCAAACGGAATCATTCTGTCAGACATTCCGATCGTGTGTGGGCTTCATCTGACTTTTTCTTTCCAAAATCCTGACGGACCTAGAAATAGAACACGTTTCAAATCTTTCCGACGGACTCAACACCTATCGGGAAAACCGTTCGTCTGTATGCTAGTCCGACGGACCACAAATGACGCAAGGGCAGCTATTGGCTACTGGTTATTGAACTTCCTTTTTCTAGTCCCGTCGTACGTCATCACGTTCTAAACGAACGGACTTTGGTGTGATCGTGTGTAGGCAAGTCCGTTTCAGCGGAACGCCATCGGAAAGACCGCCAGAGTCTACTCTGACGGAAAGTCCGGTCGTGTGTACGTGCCATTAAAATCAACCAATGACCCCATGCACTATTATTGGTGAAATGTGCTTTATGATAAAAAAAAAACAAAGACACAAGTTTACAAATCTTAACTCATAGTGCACATATTCTATTAGATCACACCACACATAGTACAATTTTCACATGATAATAATCTCACAATGTGCTGGTGTGCTGGTACAAGTAATTTTTATTGTTTTATTTTGTCTGCAGTTTTTTCCTTTCATCTGTGGCTTTTCCTGTGACCAGCATGTGTGCACGATTCAGTTCAGGTTTTGTGGCTGTATATGGTCTCAGGCCTGGCTATGACGTCCATCCATGCACTGTGCAGAGGGCCTCGTGTGCATCTTTGCTATGGCATGTACAGGCTCACGTGTATGCGAGGTGGTTTTTGCACTGGAAACATCTTCTGTTTTCCCTTGCTTTATGCTGCAGGTGGATGGTGGAGGGAAGGGAGGTGATTCAGGCACATGTCATTGATCTGTTTGCTTTTTTCTCTCTTTCTCCTTCTTTTTTCTTTCTGCGCAGTGCTAACATCCTTGCTCCAAAAGAAACATTCTGCCATATAGCCAAGACCTTTATGTGCTCAGGTATGGGACAATCAGTCTGGTAAGTAGAAAGAGGAAAAAGAATGCCTTTCCAGGAGCGTGGTCTTCGTCTTCTGATGCAACTTAGCCCGCTCTCGCTCTTGCTTAAAGTTAGGCTAAAAGAGCGTTGCCACACTGGACTTGTCCAGTTACGTCACGGGGTGGCCCCGCCCTCAGTTATATAAGAGCTGTCACATCGAAGACGCGTCAGACGGTGGGAGCGTCCCATGGAGGCGGGTTGGTTGCGGCTTTTTTTATTTTTTCGTTCGGTCGGGCAGCGTGAACTTACACCGTGCAACATTTTTTTTTTTAAAATTAAGGACTTGTCCCAAGCTGTCTCTTGTCTTTTTTACCATTTTGATACTTATTTTGTGAAATGGTAGGGGTACATTTGTAAGCCCCACCCCCTCTGACACCACAGGGAAGCCATGGGGAAGCCCCCGTGCATCAGAGGGGGCGGGGTCACTAAGTTACATCACCGGGTGGCCCCGCCCTCAGTTATATAAGAGCAGTCACAGCGAAGACACATCAGATGGTGGGAGCCTCCCATGGAGGCGGGTTTGTTGCGGCTTAAATTTTTTTTTTTCGGTCCGTTGGGCGGCGTGAACTTACACCGTGGGACATTTTTATTTTTTTATTTTTTAATAAAGGACTTGTCCCAAGCTGTCTCTTGTCTTTTTTACCATTTTGAAACTTTTTTGTGAAATGGTAGGGGTACATTTGTACCTCATTACCAATTCATCAGGGGGGGCTGGGATCTGGGGGTCCCCTTGCTAAAGGGGGCTTCCAGATTCCGATAAGCCCCCCGCCAGTAGACCCCCACAACCACCGGGCAAGGGTTGTGGGGATGAGGCCCTTGTCCCCATCAACATGGGGACAAGGTGCTTTGGGAGCTACCCCAAAGCACCCTCCCCATGTTGAGGGCATGTGGCCTGGTACGGTTCAGGAGGGGGGCGCTCTCTCGCCCCCCCCTCTTTTCCTGCAGCCTGCCAGGTTGCGTGCTCGGATAAGGGTCTGGTATGGATTTGGGGGGGACCCCTACGCCATTTTTTAAAAAATTTTGGCGCAAGGTTCCCCTTAAAATCCATACCAGACATTTCAGGTCTGGTATGGATTTTGAGGGGGAGCTCTACACCATTTTTTTTTAATTTGGCGCAGGGTTCCCCTTAATTTCCATATCAGACCCAAAGGGGCTGGTATGGATTTTAGTGGGGCCCCCACGCAATTTTTATTTAAATTTTGATTCGGGGTTCCCCTTAATATTCATACCAGACCCAAAGGGCCTGGTAATGGAGGGGGATCCCATGCTCTTTTTTTTTTTTCAATTATCTGTATCTATATTGCCGAGACCCGACAATTCATTACAGCCACGATCAGTTTTAAATGACAATTTTTCCTTTAGAAATGTCATTTTGCTGTGATACTGTTCTAAACACGGGAAAAATGTGCCACTTTACAGGCATACTATAGACACCCCCCAGGCACAATATTTAAAGGAATATTTCATTTTTATTGTTTCACTTTAAGCATTAAAAAAATCACTGCTCACGAAAAAACTTCAGTTTTTAAAAAAAAAATTTGCATTAATACATGTCCCCTGGGGCAGGACCCAGGTCCCCAAACAATTTTTATGCCAATAACTTGCATATAAGCCTTTAAAATTAGCACTTTTGATTTTTCATGTTAGTGTCCCATATACTTTTTACCGCGAACACCGCATATATTGTTTGCTGTTCGGCGAACACCCGATGTTCGAGTCGAACTTACGCTCGAATCGAACATCGGGCTCATCCCTAGTCAGGACCAAGCACTTCAGCTACCAGTGTTTCCACAGCATCTGTCCTACGATGGACTGTAAATTGAGGGGGAAGGAATGGAGAATTTGGGCCGTCTTCTGGAAATGTTTAAATCCTGACAAAGTTCCAGAAAGGACATCAATGAATGCTATTTACTCCAAAGTCTGGAACAGGTTCACAGCCTGAGCAGAATTTTGATCCCTGCAACCCGGAGGTTGCAGAGCAGGGGCGTAACTACCACCATAGTGACCCATGCGGGCGCTATGGGGCCCGCAGCCGAGTGGGGCCCAGTGAGGATGAGAGCACTGCCGGCACAGTCTCCCAGCCAGGGGAAGAGAGAGGAGAGGAAGAGGCGGGCTGTCCATATCAGCAGAGAGCTGAATTGCCTGATGTAAGAGCTTTCATTAGAACTTCCAGTGTTCCCGGGGCTCACGTCACATAGCTCCACCTCTTGGCCCGGCGCCTTTGATAGACAGAACGCCGATCCAATGTGGGACATGTGACGTCATCAAAGGCGTCGGGCCAAGAGGTGGGGCTATGTGACGTGACCCCCGGGAAGACGGGAAATTCAAATGAAAGCTATTACAGCGGGCAATCCCGCTCTCTGCTGATCCGGGTGGCTTGCCTCTTCCTCTGCATAGGTGAGGCTGTATGGGGCACAGGCAGACCAGGCTGTATGGGGCACAGTTCATGCTGTATGGGGCACAGGTCACGCTGTATGGGGCACAGGTCACGCTGCATTGGGCACAGGTCACGTTGCATGGGGCACAGGTCACGCTGCATGGGGCACAGGTCATGCTGCATTGGGCACAGGTCACGTTGTATGGTGCACAGGTCACGCTGTATGGGGCACAGGTCACGCTGTATTGGGCACAGGTACCGCTGTATGGGGCACAGGTCACGCTGCATGGGGCACGCTGCATGGGGCACAGGTCACGCTGTATGGGGCACAGGTCATGCTGTATGGGGCACAGGTCACGCTGTATTGGGCACAGGTCACGCTGCATTGTGCAAGGTCACGCTGTATGTGGCACAGCTCACACATTGACACTAGGGCAGCTGTGGGGGGGCTGTTTGCAGGGGGGCCCCATACAACATTTTGCTATGGGGCCCTGCTATTTCTAGTTACGCCCCTGTTGCAGAGTTTCTATAATTTCTTCACAAGGATCTGGATTTGGGGCTCAGCCTAGTTCTGTAAGGGCTCAAATTTCAATCACTTCAGCTTGCACCAGGGAAGATGTGCATGTGACCTGCGAGAGGAATGCTTCACGAGGTCGATCCTGAGACTTTGCCATGAAAAGGAATAACATTCGCCAGTAGGTTTTATTTGGGTCCTGGATTTCCTTGCCAGGACTCTGTTTGCATCATAAAAAAGCAGTCTTTAGTGGGACATCACTTGAGAGGCAGTTTCCCACAATAACTTCAAGGGGCAGAGTGTCAGTTCTGTAAGCATTTAGAGCTACAGAGTTCTTATTCCAACAGGTTGGGGCCTATGCCCCTTGAGCACCTTTGCTTCCAAGGTGGCTTCTGTTTTCATCTTACAAAGTGGTGGTTCCATCCTTTCCAGCAGAGACAGTACCTAACCTACACTGGATGTACAGGATGTATGTCTATAATGCCTAGTTTCAAGCAGCTTCCTAGTTAAAATCCTAGTTGTTCGTGTTTCCATCAGGCAAATTCGCTGGCGGAACCTATAGCAAAACCTTGTCATCTTGGAAAGTCAAGGTCACCCAGGTTATAGTCTCCAGAAGTGATATAGGCTTATTCAGCTAGGTCCATTTTTACATCTCTAAATTTGGACATTTGCCTATGGAGACCTTTGCAAAGCAGCAGGCTGGTTGGCGCAGTGCACCTGCCTCAGGCATTACAGGGAAGATCCAGGGGCTTGCACATCAATGGACTTCAATGGAATGATGGTCCAGGCATTCATGTCCATTGTAACAGTTTGATTATAAATTTTAGCCCTCCCTGTTTAGCTAGTTATTTATCATATGTATGCTGATATGTTGGTGTCGGGAAAACTGAAAATTGTATCAAATACTTACCGTAATTTTCCTTTCCTGACGCCAATCCATGGCAGAATACGAACCCTGTCTTTTTTTTTTTAAACTTGATATTTTTACGCAGAATGGGGGAAGTTGCTCTCAGTCAAACGTTTATACAGCTTTGGACAGGTCCTGTGGGTGGATATAGGGGAGGAGCTATATCATATGTATGTGTCAGGGCTGGGCTCAGCCCTTCCTTCTCTGAGCTGGCCGCTCAGCTGTCGGCTAATTGCCAGCTCCTTTCTCTCCACAGTGACTCAGCTGTTGATGATCTGCTCGTCAGTCCTGGCTACTTAAAGCCGTCCAGCTCACTTCATCTCTGCCTTCGCCTTTGGTCACATCTCAGAAACTTTCTCCTGTGTTCCTGTTGAAGACTTGCTCAGCTGATGTCCCTTCTGGCTCCTGATCCTGCTTGCTGTACTACTACGTTG
This sequence comes from Lithobates septentrionalis, assembly GCA_037952835.1. Classification (NCBI taxonomy): domain Eukaryota; kingdom Metazoa; phylum Chordata; class Amphibia; order Anura; family Ranidae; genus Lithobates; species Lithobates septentrionalis. The sequence goes on along the minus strand of JBBDGP010000162.1, from coordinate 929,014 downwards.
ATCTCTGGCTCTCTGACATTGGCATTGGCTGACTACCCGATCTGGTTACTGAACTCTGGCTATGTATTGACTACGCTTACTCTGTTTACCTTTTTATTATTATTAAACAAGTGTAATTAACTGTACTTCTGTCTCTGTCCGATTCATGGTTTCTGACAGTAGGCGAAGGTCATGAATTCAGAAGATGCAGTCAGTCCACTTGTTGGTAATATTTTTTCCAGATTGGTTGACCAGAATCACCGCATGGATCAGTTTGCCTTGTTGTTACAAACGCTCCTGAGTCGCACGGCTCACCTGGAATCTTCCACTATGGCTGCTCCTTGAAGGTACCACTGTGCCGGTTCTCATTCCTACTGACCATAAGAATCTCACATTCTTGTCTGAGGCTAAGCGCCTCTCTCCCAGAAGGGCGCAATGGGCTCTTTTCATGTTGAGTTTTAATTACATTGTCTCATTCTTACCCGGTACTAAGAATGTAAGGGCTGAGGCCTTGTCACGACAATTTTCCTCCACTTCCAATATGGAGTCAGTTCTGGTTCCTGTGATTCCTCCTGATCTTATGCTGGCTACGGTTCGCACCAGTCTTACTTCTCCTTTGGGTGACAAAATTCTTGTTGCTCAGGTCAATGCTCCTCCTGAGAAACCTTGTGACCGCTGCTTTGTTGTGGAGAGTCTCCGTACTGCTGTGCTCCAGACTTACCATTCTCCCAAGGCTGCTGGCCACCCTGGGAGGAATCAACTCGTTTGGGCCATTTGGCCTAGTCTACGTGCTGATGTAACCGCCTTCGTAGCTGCCTGTTCTGTGTGTGCTCAGAGTAAGACTCCACGACACCTTCCAGTGGGTCTCCCACAACCCATACCCAATAGAGAGAGGCCCTGGACCCACCTGTCTATGGATTTCATTGTGGAGTTACCCAACTCCCAGGGCAACACAGTTATCCTTATGGTGGTTGACCAGTTCTCGAAAATGTTGCATTGTATTCCACTGAAGAAGTTGCCTACTTCTAAGGAACTGGCTTCTATTTTTGCTCGGGAGATCTTCTGCTTACATGGGCTACCCAAGGTGATTGTCTCAGACAGGGGTAGTCAGTTTGTGTCCCGGTTCTGGCGAGCCTTTTGTGCACAGTTGGGTATTCAGCTTGCTTTCTCCTCTGTGTATCACCCGCAGTCTAATGGGGCCGCAGAACGAGCCAATCAGTCCTTGGAGCAATTCCTATGTTGCTATATTTCTGACCATCATAACAACTGGTCAGACCTCTTACCGTGGGCGGATTTTGCTCACAATAGTGCCTTGAATTCAGCTTCCCATTTTTCCCCGTTTATGGCGAACTATGGTTTCCAACCTTCCGTGTTGCTTGTTTTGTTTGTTCCGCAGAGTATTCCTGCGTTAGAGGAGCATCTCCGTGGCCTTCGTTCCACTTGGGCACAAGTCCAGGAGGTTTTGCGACATGCTAATGATAGGTACAGACTCCATGCTGACCACAGACGCCTGCCTGCGCCTTCCTACCAGGTTGAAGAAAATATTACAGCGCACACATGCAAAAAAGACATTTTACTAATGAGAGGTACTTAATGAAGGAGTGGGGTGCTCCTCACCCAAAGGGATTTGGTCAGAATCCATACAATAGACAAACAAGATATTTGGGGGGCACACCCTAAAAGATGCATTAAAGATGGTGCAGCCATAAGACCGTACAGTAGAAGAAAATATTACAGCACACACATGCAAAAAAGACATTTACCTCCAGCAAGGCTAGTTTAAAACACCAAAACATTTTCAAAAAAACATTATCAAAAATTATGGGGATTTGGTCACACCATATTGCTATATGGTGCTAAGCCCACTTACTGCGACAAAGTACCCCATGATTAGTGGGTCCTACACTATCCATAGATTGGGAGATCCTGCTTCTCTAAACCATGAGAACAATACATTCTTCTAAAATGGGAGAATCTTGAGGTCTCCACCCATGACACAAGTGGACACTAATGAGAGGTACTTAATGAGGGAGTGGGGTGCTCCTCATACAAAGGGATTTGGTCAGAATCTATACAATAGACAAACAAGATATTTGGGGGGCACACCCTAAAAGATGCATTAAAGATGGTGCAGCCATAAGACCGTACAGTAGAAGTAAATAGTAAAGGCGCACACATGCAAAAAAGATATTTACCTCCAGCAAGGCTAGTTTAAAACACCTAAACATTTTCAAAAAAACATTATCAAAAAATATAGGGATTTGGTCACACCATATTGCTATATGGTGCTAAGCCTACTTACTGCGACAAAGTACCCCATGATTAGTGGGTCCTACACTATCCATAGATTGGGAGATCCTGCTTCTCTAAACCATGAGAGCAATACACTCTTCTAATGGGAGAATCTTGAGGTCTCCACCCATGGCACAAGTGGACACTAATGAGGGGTACTTAATGAGGGAGTGGGGTGCTCCTCACCCAAAGGGATTTGGTCAGAATCCATACAATAGAGTAGACAAACAAGATATTTGGGGGGCACACCCTAAAAGATGCATTAAAGATGGTGCAGCCATAAGACAGTACAGTAGAAGTAAATAGTAAAGGCGCACACATGCAAAAAAGACATTTACCTCCAGCAAGGCTAGTTTAACCACTTAAGGACCGCCTCACGCCGATGTACGTCGGCAAGGTGGCACAGGCAGGCAGAATCAAGTACATATACATGATCTGCCTCCCGCGGGCGCAGGGTCCGATCGGACCCCCCCCTGGTGCCCGAGGCGGTCCGCTTCTGACCAGCGGCGATCAGAGATGAGGGGGAGACCATCCGTTCGTGGCCCCCCCCTCACGATCGCCGCCAGCCAATCAAATCATTCCTTTGCTGCTGTATGCTAAACAGCAGCAAAGGAAATGATGTCATCTCTCCTTGGCTCGGTATTTTCCGTTCCGGCGCCGAGGAGAGAAGACTGCAATTTGAGTGAAAACACACACACAGTAGAACATGCCAGGCACACAAAACACCCCCCTTTACCCCAAGATCCCCCTCCGATCAGCCCCTAATCCCCCCCCCCCCTTGTCACACTGACACCAAGCAGTTTTTTTTATTTATTTTTTAATTTTTTTTCTGATTACTGCATGGTGTCAGTTTGTGACAGTTAGTGTGTTAGGGCAGTTACTGTTAGCCCCCTGTAGGTCTAGGATACCCCCTAACCCCCCCTAATAAAGTTTTAACCCCTTGATCACCCCCCGTCACCAGTGTCACTAAGATCATTTTTTTGATCACTGTATTAGTGTCGCTGGTGACGCTAGTTAGGGAGGTAAATATTTAGGTTCACCGTCAGCGTTTTATAGCGACAGGGACCCCCATATACTACCTAATAAATGTTTTAACCCCTTGATTGCCCCTAGTTAACCCCTTCACCACTGATCACCGTATAACTGTTACGGGTGACGCTGGTTAGTTCGTTTATTTTTTATAGTGTCAGGGCACCCGCCGTTTATTACCGAATAAAGGTTTAGCCCCCTGATCGCCCAGCGGTGATATGCGTCGCCCCAGGCAGTGTCAGATTAGCGCCAGTAACGCTAACACCCACGCACGCCGCATACGCCTCCCTTAGTGGTATAGTATCTGTACGGATCAATATCTGATCCGATCAGATCTATAATAGCGTCCCCAGCAGTTTAGGATTCCCAAAAACGCAGTGTTAGCGGGATCAGCCCAGATACCTGCTAGCACCTGCGTTTTGCCCCTCCGCCCGGCCCAGCCCAGCCAACCCAAGTGCAGTATCGATCGATCACTGTCACTTACAAAACACTAAACGCATAACTGCAGCGTTCGCAGAGTCAGGCCTGATCCCTGCGATCGCTAACAGTTTTTTTGGTAGCATTTTGGTATACTGGCAAGTACCAGCCCCAGACAGCGTCAGGTTAGCGCCAGTACCGCTAACACCCACGCACGCACCGTACACCTCCCTTAGTGGTATAGTATCTGATCGGATCAATATCTGATCCGATCAGATCTATACTAGCGTCCCCAGCAGTTTAGGGTTCCCAAAAACGCAGTGTTAGTGGGATCAGCCCAGATACCTGCTAGCACCTGCGTTTTGCCCCTCCGCCCAGCCCACCCAAGTGCAGTATCGATCGATCACTGTCACTTACAAAACACTAAACACATAACTGCAGCGTTCGCAGAGTCAGGCCTGATCCCTGCGATCGCTAACAGTTTTTTTGGTAGCGTTTTGGTGAACTGGCAAGCACCAGCCCCAGGCAGCGTCAGGTTAGCGCCAGTACCGCTAACACCCACACACGCAGCATACGCCTTCCTTAGTGGTATAGTATCTGAACGGATCAATATCTGATCCGATCAGATCTATACTAGCGTCCCCAGAAGTTTAGGGTTCCCAAAAACGCAGTGTTAGCGGGATCAGCCCAGATACCTGCTAGCACCTGCGTTTTGCCCCTCTGCCCGGCCCAGCCCAGCCCACCCAAGTGCAGTATCGATCGATCACTGTCACTTACAAAACACTAAACGCATAACTGCAGCGTTCGCAGAGTCAGGCCTGATCCCTGCGATCGCTAAAAGTTTTTTTGGTAGCGTTTTGGTGAACTGGCAAGCACCAGTGGCCTAGTACACCCCGGTCGTAGTCAAACCAGCACTGCAGTAACACTTGGTGACGTGGCGAGTCCCATAAGTGCAGTTTAAGCTGGTGAGGTGGCAAGCACAAGTAGTGTCCTGCTGCCACCAAGAAGACAAACAGGCCCATCGTGCTCATAGTGCCCTTCCTGCTGCATTCGCCAATCCTAATAATTGGGAACCCAACACTTCTGCAGCGCCCGTACTCCCCCCATTCACATCCCCAACCAAATGCAGTCGGCTGCAAAAGAGGCATTTTTATGTCCTCCCGAGTACCCCTACCCAACGAACCCCCCCAAAAAAGATGTCGTGTCTGCAGCAAGCGTGGATATAGGCGTGACACCCGCTATTATTGTCCCTCCTGTCCTGACAATCCTGGTCTTTGCATTGGTGAATGTTTTGAATGCTACCATTTACTAGTTGAGTATTAGCGTAGGGTACAGCATTGCACAGACTAGGCACACTTTCACAGGGTCTCCCAAGATGCCATTGCATTTTGAGAGACCCAAACCTGGAACCAGTTACAGTTATAAAAGTTAGTTACAAAAAAAGTGTAAAAAAAATAAAAAAAATAAAAAAAAATAGTTCTTGTTTTATTGTTCTCTCTCTCTCTATTCCCTCTCTATTGTTCAGCTCTTTTTTACTGTATTCTATTCTGCAATGTTTTATTGTTATTATGTTTTATCATGTTTGCTTTTCAGGTATGCAATTTTTTATACTTTACCGTTTACTGTGTTTTATTGTTAACCATTTTTTTGTCTTCAGGTACGCCATTCACGACTTTGAGTGGTTATACCAGAATGATGCCTGCAGGTTTAGGTATCATCTTGGTATCATTCTTTTCAGCCAGCGGTCGGCTTTCATGTAAAAGCAATCCTAGCGGCTAATTAGCCTCTAGACTGCTTTTACAAGCAGTGGGAGGGAATGCCCCCCCCACCGTCTTCCGTGTTTTTCTGTGGCTCTCCTTTCTCAACAGGGAACCTGAGAATGCAGCTGATTATTCAGCCAGCTGACCATAGAGCTGATCAGAGACCAGAGTGGCTCCAAACATCTCTATGGCCTAAGAAACCAGAAGCTACGAGCTTTTCATGACTTAGATTTCGCCGGATGTAAACAGCGCCATTGGGAAATTGGGAAAGCATTTTATCACACAGATCTTGGTGTGGTCAGATGCTTTGAGGGCAGAGGAGAGATCTAGGGTCTAATAGACCCCAATTTTTTCAAAAAAGAGTACCTGTCCCTACCTATTGCTATCATAGGGGATATTTACATTCCCTGAGATAACAATAAAAATGATTAAAAAAAAATGAAAGGAACAGTTTAAAAATAAGATAAAAAAGCAAAAAAATAATAAAGAAAAAAATAAATAAATAAAACCCTGTCCCCCCCTGCTCTCGCGCAAAGGCGAAAGCAAGCGTCGGTCTGGCGTCAAATGTAAACAGCAATTGCACCATGCATGTGAGGTGTCACCGCGAATGTCAGATCGAGGGCAGTGATTTTAGCAGTAGACCTCCTCTGTAAATCTAAAGTGGTAACCTGTAAAGGCTTTTAAAGGCTTTTAAAAATGTATTTAGTTTGTCGCCACTGCACGTTTGTGCGCAATTTTAAAGCATGTCATGTTTGGTATCCATGTACTCGGCCTAAGATCATCTTTTTTATTTCATTAAACATTTGGGCAATATAGTGTGTTTTAGTGCCTTAAATTTTAAAAAAGTGTGTTTTTTCCCCAAAAAATGCGTTTGAAAAATCGCTGCGCAAATACTGTGTGAAAAAAAAAAAGGAAACACCCACCATTTTAATCTGTAGGGCATTTGCTTTAAAAAAAACATATAATGTTTGGGGGTTCAAAGTAATTTTCTTGCAAAAAAAAAAAAAAATTTTCATGTAAACAAAAAGTGTCAGAAAGGCTTTGTCTTCAAGTGGTTAGAAGAGTGGGTGATGTGTGACATAATGTCATGACTAATACTCACCGAGGCCAAGATGCCGAGAGCGGCTCGCCCTTACGACCACGCGCACCCAGACCCCTGGAGTGGATACAGGGAGCAGGGGGCACGTGGAGGCACGGGCTTCCAGTATGCGAGAGATCCGAAGGTGGGACTGAAAGACTGGTAGCAGACTTAGATTGCGGGCTGGAGATGCGCCGGAAAGTGTTGTTCAGAACCGGGGAACTGAGGCACTGGAAGTCCGTTTAAACAAGCAAAGGTCAGAACTAGGTATCAGGCAGAGTAAGTCCGTTAAGCAGGCAGAGGTCAGAACCGGGTAATCAGGCAGAGCAAGTCCGTTAAGCAGGCAGAGGTCAGAACCGGGTAATCAGGCAGAGCAAGTCCGATAAGCAGGCAGAGGTCAGAACCGGGTTATCAGACAGGGCAAAGTCCGTTTAACAAGCAGAGGTCAGAGGGGTATCAGGCAGACAGCGGTATCCGTATTCATAAGCCAGAGGTTCAGCACAGGTAACAGTAGATAGATCAGGATTTGCAGAGGTAAGGAGACAGGGAAAGCTGACGACGAACCAGCAACCCGACTGGGCGCTGGAGTCGTCAGAAATAGCCCCCCCTCCGGCGAGCGCGTCAGCATGACCCGCTACTGGGTACCCGCACGGGCGACGGCGCGCACACGGGGACCGCCGTGCACCCGCACGCGCCGCACCATCGGGCCGTGGACGGGTGTGCGGCGAAGCGCCAATCCACTGCGCATGCGCCCCGGAGCCCGGCGGACGGAGGCGACTGGAGTCTCCTGACAGTGCCCCCTCCTAAGGGCGGACACTGGACGCCCAGGCTGGACATCGATTCCGGGTGATCTCGGTGGAAGGCTTGAATTAGGCGTGGTGCATGCAGGTTCCTAGCGGGTTCCCAAGAATTGTCTTCAGGTGGGTATCCTTTCCACTGGATCAGGTACTGTAGCTGCCTGCCCTTCTTCCTACAGTTCAGTATGGAGTCCACCTCGAACTCGTTCTCGCCATCCACCCTGATCGGCGGAGGAGGAAGTTCTCCTCTTCCCGAAAAAGGGCTGGGCACAACAGGCTTCAACAAGGATACATGGAAAACAGGATAAATCCGGTACGTCTTTGTTAGTGCTAGCTAAACAGCCACAGGGTTAATGATTCTCTTGACTTGGAAAGGACCGATGAACTTGGGTCCAAGTTTTCGAGATGGCAAGGGTAATTTAAGGTTAGTGGTGGATAGCCAGACCTCCTCTCCTAAATTAAACATTGGATTCTCCCTCCTGCCCCGATCGTACTGTTTCTTGTAATCCTCTTGCGCCTTGTGTAACATGTCTTGGATCTTCTGAAAGTTGGATTGCAATGAGGTTATCCTGTCTTGAACTGCAGGAACTGTCATTTCAGGGATGTCATTAGAAAGAAACGTAGGGTGGAACCCACAATTTGCCCAGAAGGGTGTTTGGTTGGTAGATGCATGAACAGAATTGTTATAGGCAAATTCAGCCTACGGGAGAAGGCTTGCCCAATCGTCCTGGGAACCTGAGCAGAAGCAACGGAGGTATTGCTCCAGGGTTTGGTTTGTCCTCTCCGTTTGGCTGTTGCTTTGAGGGTGATACGCTGAAGAGAGGCAGACTTTGATATCAAGGGTTTTGCAGAATTCCCTCCAGAATTTGGACGTAAATTGCACGCCCCTATCCGACACAATACTCTTCGGTACACCACGGAGCCAAAAGATCTCTTTCAAAAAGATATTGGCTGTATCAACAGCAGAAGGAGTGCCCCTCATGGGCAAGAAATAGGCCATCTTGGAGAGATGGTCGATAACAACAAAAATGGTGGTAAAATTCTCTGAGGCTGGCAAATCAACAATAAAATCCATGGACACATCGGCCCATGGCCGTTCCGGGATGGGCAAAGGCTTGAGCAAGCCCCAGGACTTGGCATTTTGGCCCTTGTTCTGTTGGCACAGAGGGCAGGAAGCCACATACTCTTTACAATCCCGTCTCCACCCAGGCCACCAGAAGGAGCGAGAAATCAGCTCAGACGTCTTCTTTATCCTGAAATGCCCCCCCAATTTATGGTCGTGACACATTTTAAGGGTTAGTGGCCGTGTCTCTTGCGGTACAAAAATTTTTCCCCGAATCCAAAAAAGATCCTCATATTTCTTCAAGGAATGTACCTCTGGTTCAGTACACAAGTTAGATGAGGACCTGATGGATGATATTAGGTCCGCCTGAGTCAGTCCAAGAAAGTTTTGAGGAGAGAGGATAGTGCTCGGTTCCGATGTTTGGAAATCTGCAGAAAACTCCTGAGAGAGTGCGTTTGCCTTTCCGTTTTTTGCACCAGGTCTGTAGGATATAGGGAAGTTAAAACGAGAAAAGAAAAGAGTCCAACGGGCTTGTCGGGGTTTTAGTCGTTTTGCTGTTCGGAGGTATTCTAGATTCTTGTGATCCGTAAAGATCATGACCGGGTGTACTGCACCTTCCAGCAAATACCTCCATTCCTCTAAAGCAAACTTTATGGCCAGCAGCTCCCTGTCACCCACATCGTAATTGAGTTCCGGCGGGCTGAGTCTCCTGGATGCGAAAGCTACAGGATGTAGAATGGCTTTAGGTCCCTGTCTCTGGGAAAGAATTGCTCCGGTTGCGATTTCCGATGCATCCACCTCCAGTACAAATGGTTGAGTCGGGGCAGGATGATGAAGAATCGGGGCGGAGCTAAACAACGTCTTCAATTTCAGAAAAGCTTCTTGTGCGGCTTGGGACCACTGAAAGGAACCGTGCTAACGGGTTATTTGAGTGATAGGTGCCACAATAGCAGAGAATCCAACAATAAATTTCCGATAGAAGTTGGCAAACCCTATAAACCGCTGTACCCCCTTTTTGTCAGATGGGGCCGGACATTCCTGAATTGCCTGAATCTTTTGTGGGTCCATTGCGACCCCATTGGTTGAAATGATGAACCCAAGAAATTGTATGATCGATTTTTCGAATTCACATTTTTCAGCTTTCAGGTATAGCTTGTGTTGTTTTAGTATGGTAAGGACCTTTTTTACATGCCCCTTTTGCAGTTCAAGAGTGGAGGAGAAAATAAGAATATCATCCAGGTATACAACAAGGAAATCATCCAGGTATTCTTGGAATATATCATTCACCAGGTGTTGAAAGGTGGCCGGAGCATTACAGAGCCCGAATGGCATCATTAGGTACTCGAAATGTCCGAACCTGGACCTAAAAGCCGTTTTCCACTCGTCCCCAGCCCTGATCCTGACGAGATTGTAGGCACCCTGGAGGTCAAGTTTGGAAAACACTTTAGCTGATCGGAACCATTGAAACAGCTCAGGAATGAGCGGCAGTGGGTACCAGTTCTTGATAGTGATATTATTGAGCTGCCGATAGTCTACACATGGCCTCAAAGAACCATCTTTTTTCCCAACAAAAAAAATACCAGCTCCGGCAGGTGAGGACGAGGGGCGGATAAAGCCCTTTTTGAGATTCTCATCGATATATTGTTTGAGAGCCTCTAGCTCAGTTTCCGAGAGAGGAAATATACGGCCAAACGGGACTTCAGATCCGGGCAGGAGGTCGATCGGACAGTCGTAAGGCCGATGAGGTGGTAGGCGATCGGCCATTTGTTTGCTGAAGACTTCTTGCAACTCAAGGTACTCGGAGGGGACATGTTGGAGGCTGCCTGACGGAACAGTAATCGTAGCACAGACTTTTGAAGCCATGGGAAGACAATGTTGAGAGCAATACTGAGAGGAGAAAGATACTGCCTTGGTACTCCATTTGATCTGTGGGTCATGAGCCTGTAACCAGGGCAAGCCCAGTATAACAGGAAAGATAGGAGAGTGAATAAGGTCTAGCCGTAGAAATTCCTGATGACCGGAATCGGTGGTTACAAGAATAGGTTGGGTTTCCTGGGTGATGGGACCTGAACGAGGAAGGGACCCGTCGGCCAGATGTACCCGTAGACCTTGAGCTTTGGTTTGCAAAGGGATGTTCAGACTGTGGGCCAAGGCAGCATCTACGAAGCAACTGCAAGCTCCGGAATCAATGATGGCCTGCAAGCGGGTCTCCCCTTCCGGAAGCTGTAGGGAAACAAACAACATCACGTAAGTTTTTGGAATACTGTTGTTTGAACAGTTCATCACATTTGGCTAAGGGGAACTTACTAGGCCTTATTGGGCAGTTGCGCAGGAAGTGTCCGGCTCCTCCGCAATAGAGGCACAGGTTGGATTGCCGTCTGCGTTGCCTCTCTTCAGAGGTCGCGGAGCACGGACCAGGCCGAGCTGCATAGGTTCGGCCTCAGGAACTGATGTAGTAGCAGCTGTCATTGAGGATGGTGACTGGGCAGGCCGAAGTCTGGACGGCGTCCAGGCGGGGCGCGGGCCTTGGAAGCGCTCTGAGCGTAGCTCACGCAGACGCCTGTCCAGTTTCGTGGCTGCTTGGATAATTCTTCCAAGGAAGCGGGGGTTTCCATCCTGGCTAATTCATCCTTGAGCAGTTCGGACAAGCCTTGACGGTACTGATAGCGCAGGGCCGGCTCGTTCCAATTTGTGTCGGCCGCCCATTTACGAAATTCCACCATATAGTCCTCAATTGGTCTTCTACCTTGGGACAGGTGGTGCAGGATGGCTTCAGCTGTAGCCATACGCTAGAGCTGGGACATACTCTCAAAAAAGGCATCAATTGTGTTTAGTACTGGACTTCTCTGTTCCATCAAGCCGTGGGCCCAGGCTTGGGGTTCCTCAGACAATAGAGAGATCGCAAATCCCACCTTAACAACTTCCGATGAAAAGGTTCTGGGCTGGAGAGCGAAGTAGAGGGAGCATGCGTTTTTGAAGGCCCTGAATTTCTTACGGTCCCCTGAGAACCGTCCCGGTGTAGGAACCCTGGGTTCTGGGAGCGCCATGATGACTGTGGGATTGGCGGTAGCCTGGGGGAGCGGACCCCCACTACTGGGTGCGGGAGCTGTGGCTGCAGAAGTAAGTGACCCCGTAATCTGCTGAAGGCGATTGTCAATTTGAATATATCCCTCCTGTAGTTTTTGCACGGAGTCAGCAAGAGTGGAGACCTGTTGACACAGGATCTCCAAAGGAGAGCGCGCTCTGTCGGCCTCGGACATCTGGCTGGTTCGTACTGTCACGACTAATACTCACCGAGGCCAAGATGCCGAGAGCGGCTCGCCCTTACGACCACGCGCACCCAGACCCCTGGAGTTGATACAGGGAGCGGGGGGCACACGGAGGCACAGGCTTCCAGTATGCGAGAAATCCGAAGGTGGGACTGAAGGACTGGTAGCAGACTTAGATTGCAGGCTGGAGATGCGCCGGCAAGTGTTGTGCAGAATCGGGGAACTGAGGCACTGGAAGTCCGTTTAAACAAGCAAAGGTCAGAACTGGGTATCAGGCAGAGTAAGTCCGTTAAGCAGTAGGAGGTCAGAACCGGGTAATCAGGCAGAGCAAGTCGGTTAAGCAGGCAGAGGTCAGATTCGGGTAATCAGGCAGAGCAAGTCCTTTAAGCAGGCAGAGTTCAGAACCGGGTTATCAGGCAGGGCAAAGTCCGTTTAACAAGCAGAGGTCAGAGGGGTATCAGGCAGACAGCGGTATCCGTATTCATAAGCCAGAGGTTCAGCACAGGTAACAGTAGATAGACCAGGATTTGCAGAGGTACAGGAGACAGGGAAAGCTGACGACGAACCAGCAACCCGACTGGGCGCTGGAGTCGTCAGAAATAGCCCCCCCTCCGGCGAGCGCGTCAGCATGACCCGCTACTGGGTACCCGCACGGGCGACGGCGCACGCACACGTGGACCGCCGTGCACCCGCACGCGCCACACCATCGGGCCGCGGACGGGTGTGCGGCGAAGCACCAGTCCACTGCGCATGCGCCCCGGAGCCCGGTGGACGGAGGCGACTGGAGTCTCTTGACACATAACCTTCTAAATGTTGTGCATAAAATGCCAGGACTGTTCAAACCCCCCCAAATGACCCCATTTTGGAAAGTAGACACCCCAAGCTATTTGCTGAGAGTCATGTCGAGTCCTTGGAATATTTTATATTGTGACACAAGTTGCGGGAAAGAGACAATTTTTTTTTTTTTTTCCACAAAGTTGTCACTAAATGATATATTGCTCAAACATGCCATGGGAATATGTGAAATTACACCCCAAAATACATTCTGTTGCTTCTCCTGAGTACGGGGATACCACATGTGTGAGACTTTTTGGGAGCCTAGCCGCGTACAGGACCCCAAAAACCAAGCACCGCCTTCAGGCTTTCTAAGGGCGTAAATTTTTGATTTCACTCTTCACTGCCTATCACAGTTTCGGAGGCCATGGAATGCCCAGGTGGCACAACCCCCCCCCCCAAATGACCCCATTTTGGAAAGTAGACACCCCAAGCTATTTGCTGAGAGGTATAGTGAGTATTTTGCAGACCTCACTTTTTGTCACAAAGTTTTGAAAATTGAAAAAAGAAAAAAAAATGTTTTTACTTGTCTTTCTTCATTTTCAAAAACAAATGAGAGCTGCAAAATACTCACCATGCCTCTCAGCAAATAGCTTGGGGTGTCTACTTTCCAAAATGGGGTCATTTAGGGGGGGTTTTGTGCCACCTGGGCATTCCATGGCCTCCGAAACTGTGATAGGCAGTGAAGAGTGAAATCAAAAATTTACACCCTTAGAAACCTGAAGGCGGTGATTGGTTTTCGGGGCCCCGTACGCGGCTAGGCTCCCAAAAAGTCCCACACATGTGGTATCCCCATACTCAGGAGAAGCAGCTAAATGTATTTTGGGGTGCAATTCCACATATGCCCATGGCCTGTGTGAGCAATATATCATTTAGTGACAACTTTGTGCAAAAAAAAAAAAAAAAAAATTTGTCACTTTCCCGCATCTTGTGTCAAAATATAAAATATTCCATGGACTCAACATGCCTCTCAACAAATAGCTTGGGGTGTCTACTTTCCAAAATGGGGTCATTTGGGGGGGTTTTGTGCCATCTGGGCATTTTATGGCCTTCAAAACTGTGATAGGTAGTGAGGAGTGAAATCAAAAATTTACGCCCTTAGAAATCCTGAAGGCGGTGATTGGTTTTCGGGGCCCCGTACGTGGCTAGGCTCCCAAAAAGTCCCACACATGTGGTATCCCCATACTCAGGAGAAGCAGCTGAATGTATTTTGGGGTACAATTCCACATAGGCCCATGGCCTGTGTGAGCAATATATCATTTAGTGACAACTTTTTGTAAATATTATTTTTTTTTTTTTGTCATTATTCAATCACTTGGGACAAAAAAAAATATATTCAATGGGTTCAACATGCCTCTCAGCAATTTCCTTGGGGTGTCTACTTTCCAAAATTGGGTCATTTGGGGGGGTTTTGTACTGCCCTGCCATTTTAGCACCTCAAGAAATGACATAGGCAGTCATAAACTAAAAGCTGTGTAAATTCCAGAAAATGTACCCTAGTTTGTAGACGCTATAACTTTTGTGCAAACCGATAAATATACGCTTATTGACTTTTTTTTACCAAAGACATGTGGCCAAATACATTTTGGCCTAAATGTATGACTAAAATTGAGTTTATTGGATTTTTTTATAACAAACAATAGAAAATATCATTTTTTTTCAAAATCTTTTTCCGTTTATAGCGCAAAAAATAAAAATGGTAGAGGTGATCAAATACCATCAAAAGAAAGCTCTATTTGTGGGAAGAAAAGGACGCAAATTTTGATTGGGTACAGCATTGCATGATCGCGCAATTAGCAGTTAAAGCGACGCAGTGCCAAATTGGAAAAAGTCCTCTGGTCCTTAGGCAGCATAATGGTCCGGGGCTGAAGTGGTTAAAACACCCAAACATTTTCAAAAAAACATTATCAAAAAATATGGGGATTTGGTCACACCATATTGCTATATGGTGCTAAGCTTACTTACTGCGACAAAGTACCCCATGATTAGTGGGTCCCACACTATCCATAGATTGGGAGATCCTGCTTCTCTAAACCATGAGAGCAATACAGTCTTCTAAAATGGGAGAATCTTGAGGTCTCCACCCATGACACATGTGGACATAAATGAGAGGTACTTAATGAGGGAGTGGGGTGCTCCTCACCCAAAGGGATTTGGTCAGAATTCACACAATAGACAAACAAGATATTTGGGGGGCACACCCTAAAAGATGCATTAAAGATGGTGCAGCCATAAGACCGTACAGTAGAAGAAAATATTACAGCGCACACATGCAAAAAAGACATTTACCTCCAGCAAGGCTAGTTTAAAACACCTAAACATTTTCAAAAAAACATCATCAAAAAATATGGGGATTTGGTCACACCATATTGCTATATGGTGCTAAGCCCACTTACTGCGACAAAGTACCCCATGATTAGTGGGTCCTACACTATCCATAGATTGGGAGATCCTGCTTCTCTAAACCATGAGAGCAATACACTCTTCTAAAATGGGAGAATCTTGAGGTCTCCACCCATGACACAAGTGGACACTAATGAGAGGTACTTAATGATCAAAGATTCTTCTACTGTACGGTCTTATGGCTGCACCATCTTTAATGCATCTTTTAGGGTGTGCTAATCTTGGAGACCTCAAGATTTTCCCATTTTAGAAGAATGTTTGTTTCTGTTTTGGGCAATATTATCTGCTCATATTCAGCAAAATGCTTCAGAACTCATTGGACGGCGTTTCACAGTGCAGATGGACAATGACCCGAAGCATACTGCAAAAGCAACCAAAGAGCTTTTTAAGGGAAAGAAGTGGAATGTTATGCAATGGCCAAGTCAATCACCTGACCTGAATCCGATTGAGCATGCATTTCACTTTCTGAAGACAAAACTGAAGGGAAAATGTCCCAAGAACAAGCAGGAACTGAAGACAGTTGCAGTAGAGGCCTGGCAGAGCATCACCAGGGATGAAACCCAGTGTCTGGTGACGTCTATGTGTTCCAGACTTCAGGCTGTAATTGACTGAAAAGGATTTGCAACCAAGTATTAAAAAGTGAAAGTTTGATGGATGATTGTTAATCTGTCCCATTACTTTTGGTCCCTTAAAAAGTGGGAGGCACATATACAAACTGTTGTAATTCCTACACCGTTCACCTGATTTGGATGTAAATACCCTCAAATTAAAGCTGAAAGTCTGCAGTTAAAGCACATCTTGCTTTCATTTTAAATCCATTGTGGTGGTGTATAGAGCCAAAAAAGATTAGAATTGTGTTGATGTCCCAATATTTATGGACCTGACTGTAGATTAGGGTAATAGCATTGATCTCTACAAGCCTCATGAAACATGTCTCCATTGCCTACACACTTTTGGCTTCTATATTCAAACCTGTAACAGACAATCCAAAAACCTGTGTCTGAGGGCATACGTATACACATATGCCGGGTGCAGGTATTGGGGAAAGAAAAACAGGACAGTTTTACGCAATTATTAACTGATAATTTTGGAGAAACGTCTGTGCTAGATAAAAACATGCGTAATAAGATCAGTAACATTTATACGGTCATGTGAATGTAACCTAATGCTAAAGCAGCCTTTCTCAAACTTTTTAACATGGAAGAATCCTTGAAATAACTTTTTATCTTCAGGGAACCCCTGCTAATAATTATTACATTTACAGCTCACAGTATATTAGTGTGATGGTGACTGGGAAGAATGCTCCATATATTTTTGGTCAAAGGGAAGAATTGCTCAAGGAACTACTAACAACCTTTGGAGGAACCCTAGTTGAGAAACCCTGTGCTAAAGGGCGTTCCTCTTTCAATTCTCAGAAAGATAAGAAATATGCGTTTACCCCCATAATAAGCAAACCCTAAAAGTGATTGCAGTTTCCCACAGGGTTCATTGTCCTGAACACATACCCTGAATGTACAAGTTCCATAATTGGGGCCAATGTTCCTGAACACATATGGACCTAGAAGTGAGTACCAATCTGTACAGCGTCCAGCTGCACCGTATTTCAACCAGTCAGGCTGCTGACAGCGGGGCTGGATGCTGCACTTGTGCCTTCTGGGCTCCTGAAATTCTGGGATTCGACACTGACTTTGGCCATGTTCACACTGATCTGTCACGAAAGTTGCACAACCTACAATCTGACTTTGCCCTGTGACTTTGGATTCGACTTCCATTCGACTTTAATGAACAGAATCTGATTTAGATCCAACGTATAGATGAGTGTGACTTGTTCTTTGACCAATCAAAACATTTCCTTTAACCCCCCCCCCCCAAATCAATACCAGGCCCTTCGGGTCTGGTATGAATCTTGGGGAGAAACCCCACGCCAAAATAAAAAAATTGACATGGGGTTCCTCCAAAATCCATACCAAGCCCTTATCCGAGCATGCAGTCTGGCAGGTCAGGAAAGGGGGGGGGGGAAAGGGCCCCCCCATCTGAACCATGCCAGGCCACATGCCCTCAACATAAAGGGAGGTGGGTGCTTTGGGGTAGGGGAATCTGTTGATGGGGACAAGGGCCTCTTCCCCAGAACCCTGGGCTGTGGTTGTGGTGGTCTGCGGGCAGGGGGCTTATCAAAGACTACCAGCCCCCTTTCACAAGGGGGCCCCCAGATCTTGCCCCCGCCCATTCACCCAAAAAAAAACAGTGCAGTGTGGTAAATAAATGAGCTGGTTTTTGACAAGTCCTTTATTAAAAATTTCTAATGTCCCCTGTGGTATCACAATGTCTGCCGCCGACCCACTGAAAAAAAATTGTTACTTCTCCGACACTGGCTCCCGCCATTCTGTCAGCTCTGGTGTCTGACGCCTCTTAGATAGGTATGGGGCGTGGCCATGCGGTGACATAACTTGGAGACCCTGCCCCCTTGTGACTTCACAAAACTATCATGCTTGGGTTTGTGACGTCACAAGGGGGCGGGGTCTCTGGGTTACGTCACTGCATGGCCACACCCCATAGCTATAAAGGAACTGTCAGATACAAGAGCTGCCAGATTGGTGGGAGCATTTTTTAATTTTTTTTAATCGGAGCGGAGGAGGAAGATGTGATTGGTGGATCTACATTGGGGGACATTATCAAAGTGATTGTAAAGTCTCATTTTTTTCCTATAAAAATAACAAGTATAAATGTTATACTTACTTGCTCTGTTGCAGTGGATTTGCACAGAGCAGCCTGTATCCTCCTCTTCTCGGGTCACTCTTTTGTAGTCCTGGCAGCTCCCTCCTGTTCAGTGCCCCCACAGCAATTAGCTTGCTATGGGGGCAGCCTAGCTGAGTCACATCTTCGTGTGTCCATTCAGACACGGAGCCCCGCCCTCTCCCTGCCTCCTCTCTCTCCTGATTGGGTAGCTGAATTTGGTTGACAGCAGTGGCAGCCAATGGCGCAGCTGCTGTGTCTCAGCCATTCAGGAGGGAGAATCTCGGACTGCTGAGACACTCGTGGACATCACTGGACAGAGAGGGACCTCAGGTAAGTAATAGCGGGGCTGCTGCACACAGAAGGTTTTTTATCTTAATGCATAGAATGCATTAAGATAAAAAATCCTTTTTACTTTACAACCCCTTTAATTTTTAATAAAGGACTTGTCAAAAACGGCCTCATGTTACACTACACTGTTTTTTTTTGGGTGCATGGGTAGGGGTACTATGTACCCCCTACTCATTCACATGGGGGGCGGGATCTGGGGGCCCCCTTTCTTAAAGGGGGCTTCCAGATTCCGATAAGCCCCCCGCCCGCAGACCCCCACAACCACAGCCCAGGGTTATGGGGAAGAGATCCTTGTCCCCATAAACATGGGGACAAGGTGCTTCGGGTTGGGGGCAGAGCCCCCCTACCCCAAAGCACCCCCCTCCATGTTGAGGGCATGTTGCCTGGTATGGTTCGGGGGGGGTGCTTGCTTGTCTCCCCCCCCCCCGTTTCCTGGCCTGCTGGGCTGCATGCTTGGATAAGGTTCTGGTATGGATTTTGGGAGGGACCCCATGCGTTTTTTTTTATTTTGGCGTGGGGTTCCCCTTAAAATCCATACCAGACCTAAGGGTTTGGTATGGATTTGGGGGGGGAGCCAAGGCCTTTTTTTCCAATACATTTTTCATTGCTAAGCTTGCCTCTGAGCACAAGTCACAGTTAAGATGCTGATCTGTCTTGGATGCGACTTTCATTCAAATCTATGGGTTGAAATCACACCCAAGTTGGACCAAAGTAGTGCAGGAACCTTTTCAAAAGTTGGACTAACACAAGTCGGACAAGTTAAGACAGCTCTTATAGGGAACCATTGATTTTGACATATCATGCGACTTGTGCTCTCAAAGTCGAAAAGCTTGTCGCACCAGTGTGAACTGGCCCTTAAGTGTGCATTCATATCTGAGTATTTTTGCACGTTTTTGTGCCTAAGCCTACATTCCACAATGCTCAGCAATAGGATACACTTTTTTCTTATTACAGACTGTTCATATCTATACGCTCATTCGCATAAAAAAGGTACACAGGCTTTTATGGGGGAAATTTCACGTGTTTTTGGCTCCATAGACACCTATAAATGCACATCACAAGAGTTTTTGCACAAACTTTTGCAGCTGAATAACTGTCCTCTGCTCTCTTTCCAGCCAGAAGCTTGCATACACAGGCACAAAAGCTTGCACAAAAAATTGTGTATACATGCAGAAAAATGTGCATACAAAATGCATAAGTGCACAGACTGTGTTCACACTTGCAGTTGCCGGAGGCGATAAAAACACTAAATGGAGCTACATTTTTACTACTCCCTACTGCTCCTTTTAAAGAAGAACTTCACTTAAAAGGGGGGAGTTTCGCTCTTCCTCCGCGAGCGAGCGCCCCCCCCCCCGAACCATACTAGGCCACATGCCCTCAACATGGGGGGTGGGTGCTTTGGAGGCCCCCAACCCAAAGCAAGGACCTCTTCATGACAGCCCTGGGCTGTGGTTGTTGAGGTCTGCGGGTTGGGGTCCCCCAGATCCTGCCCCCCCGCAATGTGAATGAGTATCAGGTACATAGTACCCCTACCCATTCACCAAAAAAGTGTCAAAACGTAATAAACACAAGAGACAGTTTTTGACAAATCATTTATTAAACAATGAAAAATAAATAAATTAGTGTACCTCGATGTAAATCTATCGTCAATCACCTCCTGGGAGGCCTACCGCCAAATGCCTGCTCTGCGCTTTGACATTTTTTATATATAGGTAAGGGGTTGTGCCACCAAGCTAGGTCACACAGTGGCACCACCCTTTCTGACGTCATGGACTGGTGCATGCTGGGCGTGTGATGTCACATAAGGGCCAGGCCAAAGGGTGATGTAGTTAGGTGGCCCCGCCCCTTACCTATATAAGAAATATTAAAGTGCAGAGCAGGCATTTGGTGGGAGGCCTTCCAGGAGGCGGAGCATTTTTGTTTATTTTAATTTTTCGTGTTGGCAGGCGACATGATTGACAATGGATTTACATCGAGGAACACTATTGTTTTTTTTATTATTATTATTTAATAAAGGATTTGTCAAAAACTGTCTCTTGTGTTTATTACTTTTTGACACTTGTACCCGATACTCATTCACATAAGGGGGGGCTGGAATCTGGGGGCCGCCTTGTTAACCACTTGGCATCCGCGCTATAGCCGAATGACGGCCACAGCGCGTACCTGAATTTTCGGGAAGCCGTCATATGACGGCCTCCCCTTTGCACGCTCCTTTGCACGCGTGTGCTGTGATCACTAAGTCACTGAGACTCGGGTGATCACAGATCCGAGTAAGGGGCCGATCCCAGCCCCTTACCACGTGATCAGCTGTTAGCCAATGACAGCTGATCACATGATGTAAACAAAAGCTTGGTAATCGTTTTTTTTTTCTCCTCACGCTGATAGCGTGTGGAAAAAAAAAAACGATCACCGGCTTATGTGCAAGGGACATCGTTCCCGAAGAGGCAATTCTGCCTCATTTGTGCCCACCAGTACCCCCTGCCAGTGCCCACAGTGCCACCTATAAATGCCCATGAGTGCCACCTATCAATGTCCACAAGTGCCACCTATCAATGCCCACCAGTGGTGCCAATCAGTGTCACCTAGCAGTGCCCCTTATCAGTGTAACCAACCAATGCCGATCAGCGCCCATTATTGCCACTCATCAGTGCCCATCACTGCCACCCAATCGCTGCCCATCAGTGCCGCCTCATCAGCGTACATCACTGAAGGAGAAAAATTACCTGTTTGCAAAATTTTATAACAAAATATAAAAAGATATATATTTTTTTTAAATTTGGTCTTTTTAAATGTTTTTAACAAAAAATAAAAAACCGCAGAGGTGATCAAATACCACCAAAAGAAAGCTCTATTTGTGGGGAAAAAATGATAAAAATGTAATTCGGGTACAGTGTTGTATGACTGCGCAATTGTCATTCAAAGTGCAACAGCGCTGAAAGCTGAAAATTGGTCTGGACAGGAGGGGGGTTTAAGTGCTCAGTAAGCAAGTGGTTAAAGGGGCCTCCAGATTCCGATAAGCCCCCTGCCCACAGACACCAACAACCACAGTTCAGGGTTGTCAGGAAGAGGCCCTTGTCCCCATCAACAAGGTGCTTTGGGGTGGGGAGGGGCTTATGTTGAGGGCACATGGCCTGGTATGTAGAAAAAATGATCCGCGCTCCGGTTGTTGCTCTTAAAATGTCTTCATTTTATTGAATAGCCACAGTGAACAAACGCAGATTAAGTCAGTTGATGTGTTTCAGCCTATAAGGCCTTATGCCGCGTACACACGGTCGTACTTTTCGTCTACAAAAGTCCAACGGACGCTGACGGACTAAAGCTGGCTGGTAATCCGATCGTGTGTGGGCTTCTCCGGACTTTCAACGTACTTTTTTAGCCTCAAATCCGACGTACTTTAGATTTGAAACATGCTTTAAAACTTTACTTCGTAACTACGACGGACCCCGAAATCCGCTCGTCTGTGTGCTAGTCCGACGGACAAAAAGCCACGCTAGGGCACCTATTGGCTACTGGCTATGAACTTCCTTATTTTAGTCCGGTGTACGTCATCACGTACGAATCCGTCAGACTTTTGTGTGGTCGTGTGTAGGCAAGTCCGTTCGTTAGAAAGTCTGCCGCAAGTCCGCCGAAAGTCTGCCGGAAGTCTGTCGGACAGGCTGTCTGACTTTTGTAGACGAAAAGTCCGACCGTGTGTACGCGGCATTAGTCATAACCACATTACAGACATAAAACTTTGAAATAAATAGTAGCTCCAAAGATCACAGGCTCCACCCATTGATTGTCTTAATTGACCATAGGCAATTATCCAAAAAAGAGAATCTACAATACATATAGGGTGATCCATGTGTATGTCACTAATTCTCACACACCTTATAGTGACAATATGCACATCTATGTACACACACGCATGCACACACATGCATACATTTATACACATATAGACATATGCATAAACACACCATAAAATTCAAAAAACATTAAATAAAAAATAAAATAAAAATAAATAATCCAGGTATGTGAAAAAAAAACCCAGAAGAGAGAAAGGAAGAGAGAGAGAGGAGGCTCTGGGGAGAGGCATTCTTAATGTAAGTGCAAGTCCAGATCCCACCTCAGGTTTAACCCCTGGGGCGATCTAGTTTTAATCTAAAAATCCACCATGCTTCTCTCCCGAGTAGCCTTCTCTCCCTATCACCTCCTCTGGGCGAGTGAGACACCGTTCTATTCCTCTGAAGTGAAATGAGGAAAGATCGCCCAGATAACATTCTCTAAAGTGACGTGTTGCATTTGAAATATTTCTAGCATTTGGGTTGTCCGTGGGTTGTTGGCGCACGTCGGCTAGAAAAATGGCAACCTGCTTGCAAAATCCCATTTAATGTGGTTATGACTAAGGCCTTATAGGCTGAAAAGCGTCAACTGACTTATTCTGCATTCGTTCACTGTGGCTATTCAATAAAATGAAGAAATTTTAAGAGCAACAACCAGAGTGCGGATCATTTTTTTCTACATTACTCTACTCAGCCAGTGACTGTGGATTGAGTACCTGGGAGCTCTGCTATCTATGTGGTGTATGAGTAGTTGCACTGACTTTTCTATTTATAATATGGCCTGGTATGGTTCAGAAGGGGGGGGGGGGGCGCTCAACCCCCCCCTTTCGTGACCTGCCAGGCTGCATGCCTGGAAAAGGGTCTGGTATGAAATTTGGGGGGGCCCATGACGTTTGTTTTTTTTAATTTTGGTGTGGAGTTCCCCTCCATTTTGACTGGGGAGGGGGGGCAGGCTGTTTTTTTCTTTGCTTTTTATCCACCGCTTTTTTTTTATTGTTCAGCTGTCAGCGGGGAAACCCATTGACCGCTGATGAATCATCAGCTGTTAAGGATGCCGCAGCCGGCTTTCCAGCTCCGCTTCTTAACAACCAGCATACACTGTGCTTTGATTGGGCAAAGCTTCACCAAATCAGGGTGCCGAATGCACTGTGCAGCGCTCAGTGCATTGCAGGGTGTTTGTTGGGGCGAATGCCAGGGCCGTCTTTAAGGCAGAGCAAAAAGGGGCAGCTGCCCTGGGCCCTGTCATTGTTGTGGGGCCCAAAGCAGCTGCCTCATACTTGCCAACTATCCCAGTTTAAATTCCCTTGTCCCTTGAAGTTTTAGTCCTGTGCTGTGTCCTGATATCTCAGTGTGAAGTGCTGCTACTAATGCTGCCCAGATCTGCCCTATTGTTGTGTACAGATGACTCACCTGCAGACCCTGTGTTTACATGTAAATAACCGGCATTCATATGTAAATAGTGGCGGCATTACTAAGTAAATAGCTGCGGCCGGTGGCATTGATATGTAAATAAAGGTGGCATTCATATGTATATCATGTTCCCCTGCAATGATGAGATGATGTGCTGTAACCTCTAGCAAACAATCAGTGAGCAATATTACTGTACAGTAATCTCTAGCAACCAATTAAAAAGCAGAAATCATTTGTTGTAACCTCTAGCAACTAATCAGTGAGCCGT
The DNA here is from genome assembly GCA_037952835.1 of Lithobates septentrionalis. Lineage (NCBI taxonomy): Eukaryota > Metazoa > Chordata > Amphibia > Anura > Ranidae > Lithobates > Lithobates septentrionalis. The sequence goes on along the minus strand of JBBDGP010000162.1, from coordinate 905,507 downwards.
AATGTGTGCTGTAACCTCTAGCAACCAGTCAGTAAGCAGTAATGATATGCTGTAACTGCTGGCAACCAATCACAATTGCTGCCTGATCTGATACAGTAAACTGATTTTAAGTCTAGGTGGAGAGTGAATTTGAATGGGGGGCCCCAAGAAATTGTTTGCCCAGGGTCCAATCAATAATAAAGACGGCCCTGGCGAACGCTCTGCAAATTCGGGCAAATGTTTGGACCAAACCGTTCGCCCATCCCTACTGCCCACAGATAACATGCTGGCGCCGTGGACTGAAGACTGGTGAAGAAACTGGAGCAAGTGAGGAAGGTGCTGGATCCTTGGGCAGGTGAATGTTTGTTTATTACAGCAGCTACAGTTTTTATAGCCACTGACTTTTAAATTTTGCTCTTCAGTTTTCTTAAATACCCCTCAAAATGAATTTAGAGGCTCAGAATGACAGGCAAACTACTGGCATTTTTAGACAGAGGCCGACAAGGTAGTTGCAGGCAGTAGTAATGTTTCTATGTATAGGGCAAAGCATTCTAGTATGCTACGTTCTACACAACCTTCCGGAAATCCCAAACATCAACGCAGATCGCATTGTTAATAAAGTTGTTACAAAGTGAAAAAAAACGCTTTAGCCGCTGCCTCTTTCCTTAGCGGGTTGGCTGGAAATGGCGACGCCTATGTACAAGTATAAGCCAATAGAATTGCGGGGAAGTTTGAGTTTGACTCGAGGCTTGTATTAGTGAGTGTTATTATTCGGCCGCGTAGGACGGTTGTCCAGGAGATCGGTTGAGAGATAAGGGAAGTCAGTGTTCCGGCACTCTAAAGGTATGAAGAGCTTCCGTTCCCTGATCATTGCTTTACTGCTAGCTATGGTTTGTTCACCATGTCAGCCGGGGACTTCTTTGTATATGACTGCTACAAAGCCGAGGATTCATGGAACAATTAAGAGGGGAAGTTCCTGGAGCTGAACGTTGTGATTGCTGGAGTTCTAACGCGCGTATCATCTCTTTTAAATACTTCATGAACTGTCTACAATATGTATATGGCTTAGTAATGTATCTGTGTGATTTACCTTAGTACCAATCACAAACTGAAAGGACTAGTTCCTGCATTATTCAGTAATCCTTGTTCTGTCAGTGTGGAGTCTGCAGTCAGTGGAACCTCTGCAGTTGTAATGTTCATATCATGCACGTGAGGGACCAGTCACACTGGAATGCTGTGCCGCGATTCGCTTGCAGTTCTGTGCAGTGCTCTAAAGTCCATTCATTTTGGATGGGCTGAAACCGCACCACACCAAAAGTAGTGCATTTGTTTAAAGCACAGTAACCAGATCGCATGGTACTCTTTTACCATTCGATCTCGTGCAGGACAATGCGGTGTGTTTGAGACCAGCGTTTGGCGTGTTGTTAACTTAACCGCTTGCCGATCACCTAACGTACATGTACTGCGGCAGGTTGGCTCTATTGTGCGAAATCGCGTACCTGTACGTCAGGTAGTGCAATAGCCACTGGGTGGTGCACGATGCCGGAGGCACAATCACACCCTGATTGGATAGAGGGGGAGCCAATCAACAGGTCTGGTGGACATAATGTCCGCCGGCTACCCGCAATCGTTCCCGAGAGGGGTAGATCCCTGTTCTGTCAGAGGAGAAGATGGAGATCTCGTGTTCCTGCTAAGTCCGTTTTGGAAATTAAACTCCTCAATGTATAATCTATGAGGCATAATGAGTCTTTTGAACATGTCATTTTTCTTCCACAAGATTTTGGAAAATGTGTAAAGAAAATTTTTTTTTTTTCCGGTTTACAATTTTATAAGGTGTGTATGTGTGTGTGTGTGTGTGTGTGTGTGTGTGTGTGTGTGTGTGTGTGTGTGTGTGTATATATGTGTGTATATATATGTGTGTATATATATGTATATATATGTGTGTGTATATATATATATATATATATATATATATATATATATATATATATCAAATGTTACGCCCCAATATATATATATTATGGTACTCCTGAGTATGGCGATACCACGTGTGAGTCTTTTACACAGCCTGGCCACATACAGAGGCCTAACATGCAGAGAGCGCCATTAGGTGTTCATACATTTCAAATCTAATTTGACTACCTGTTACTTTTGTGAAGCACAGATTATCACTAATGTGGATGGATGAGCCAGGGATGGAGCATTTATGTGGATGAATGAGCCGGGGATTAAGCGTGAATGAATGAGCCAGAGATGGAGCGTGAATGTGGATTACTGAGCCGGGGGTGGCGCGTGAATGTGGATGAATGAGCACAGATCAGTGCTGTGGGCACTTCAGATCCAGCCCACAGTGCTGCTGCATCCGCTTCCTCCTCTCCTCACATGCTGTACCGATTGGCATGAGGGTAGGAGCCGAATTTGAGATGCTCTGGTTTGTTTACAAGTGAACACTTCGTCATTGGATGGAGTGATTACGTGGTAAAGAGCCACTGTCATTTGTCCCTTTATCCCGATCCATGACACCCTGGGTCTGGGAGACCCGACGGTCTTGGACATTCCTAGGTGCGTGCCCTTCTAGGAGGATATAATAGTACGCCCTCTCAGAGTTGTCTGACCATGCTGTAGCCATTTTTTGGCTATGGCCTGGTCATTAAAGCGGTTAAGAAAGCTGAGAACAGCATTGCCTGATCAACATGTGAAAAAAGCCTAAAAAAAAAAAAAATGCAGCCTGGATTCTGTGCATCCAATCAATATGTTGATGCACCCACGAGGCACAGGTAATGTCCAGTTCCACTACCTGCAGCTTGTCAGTCGCGGGAGTGACGTCACACGACTCTGGACAGTCACAGAGCCGGAGTCTGCTGCCTCGGAAGGGGGAGGGGTGAATATAGATGCTTCCACCAGTGGGGACATTGCAGGCTTCGTTTGCAGGCAAGTGCCACATAATGGGCTAGTATGCTATGCATACTAGCCCATTATGCTTTTACTTTGCCGAGGACTAAAGAGGAATTAAAACCCGTTAGGGTTTACTTCCACTTTAAAGTGATACTAAAGTCTCTCGTATATTCTCTTTAAAGGGGGAAAAAAACCCAAAAACGTTGTTTTCCTGCTCTGAAATGGTTTTGCACAGAGCAGCCTGGGTCCTTCTGTTCTCTGGTCCCTCTTCGGTGCTCCTGACCCCTCCCTCCTGTCGAGTGCCCCCACAGCTAACCGCTTGCTATGGGGGCACCCAAGCTAACTCACAGCTCTGTGTGTCCATTCAGACACAGGGCCATGGGTCAACCCTGCCCCCTCTCTCCTAATTGGCTAACTGACTTTGTCAGCTGCGGGAGCCAATGGTGCTGCTGCTGTGTTTCAGCCAATCAGGAGGGAGAGTCCTGGATGGCTGAGGCACTCCAGCGCATCGCTGGACATAGATGGGGCTCAGGTGAGTATTAGGAGGGCTGCTACACACTTTTTTTTTTTTAATTTTTTTTTTTTTTATCTTTTCAATCTTAGTTTATTTCAAAAGCAAGAAAATAAAGAATATAACAGAAATACCGTTCTTTACAGTATAACAGCACATAAATTATACATAGAGTAGTGAGGTGTACCTTAACTATACATATACAGGAATGATCATTCTAACATGTATCTTTTGGTGAATTACTGGTTTATCATATTATACATAGAGATCTTTGATATAAGAGAAGAATAACATGCGAGTGGGAACCAACATATATTAAACTTTGCGTTTTCGCGTGTTAGTGTTATCTGAAGGCTCCTTCTCATCAAATTAGAATGTTGTAGGGATCGTGTATTCACCTATTATAGATATTCAAATCATTTAACTATTCTGGGTATATGATCTTTAGTTATATGCATGAGTTATTGGTTCAGTACTTAATGAAGGGGAAACAGAGAAAGTTGGAAATGAGATGGTGTGTGTAGAAGTAAGGGATGGTACCTGAGGTTTTAGGCACCCCAGCATGGCTAATCAGTGGGTAAGGTTGGGATATCTCTGACCCATAAGGAGAAGTCATCAGAGTAGCGAAACATTGACCATGAGGCCCAGGTGGTGGAAAACTGTTCCTCCTTCCCCGCTTCCTGCGCCAACAGACGCTCCATATCTCTTATCTGATCCACTTCGACAGCCCATTCTCCCAAGGAAGGCACATCTGTCGTTTTCCAATGTTGTGGTATCATTGTCATAACTGCTGCCAGAAAGTGGTGCAGTACATCTTTTTTAATCGACTTGAGGGGGCCCGGGAGCATAGATAATAGGGCTAACTCTGGTGTGGGCTTAATTGATGTCGCCATCAGCCTGCTGTATAGATCAAATACCTTTTGCCATAGTTTCCAGATTGGAGGGCAAGCCCACCAGATGTGAAGCATTGTCCCGCTAGAGGACAAGCATCTCCAACAAATGTCTGTCAAAGAGGGGTTAAACTGTTTGGCCCTGGAGTTTAGACAGTTTACTCGCTGAGATGAGGCGGTCCCAAATCTGGAGGGTTTGACGAGTAAGAGCAGTAGAAAGTAGGCCGTCCCCACGCCGAGCCATAGGGGTCCACGGCAGGGCGTAAAGATCAACCTCATTAAGATATTTCTCTAATTGAACCCAAAGTTTGGAGGAAGAGTGATGGAACCAATCCACTATACGCACGAGTACCGCTGCCTTTTGGTATGTAGAGGCATCTGGGACCCCCGCCCCCCCACCTGACCTTCGGGAGAATCATTGTCATATTTTATCCTGGGCGATGTCCCTGGCATATGAATTCAGAAAAGATCTGGCGAAGCCTTTTGAAGAACGAGGTGGGGACAGGGCCGGTGCCACCACTAGGCAAACTAGGCAGCCACCTAGGGCGCTCTGCTGCCTAGGGCGCCCGGCCACTGGTGTTCCTACTCTCTTCTCTCTGCAGCAAGCAACTAAGTCTCAGCATCAGCAGGCAGCTGCCGCTCCGGTCGCAGATAGTGTCAGAGGCACAGCGGCGGCAGAGGACTGTGTAGGTGTCCTGACTCCCGAATGAATGGAAGCAAGCAAACATTAATTGATGGGCGCTGGTGAGGCTGCATCGATGGGCGCTGGTGAGGCTGCATCGATGGGCGCTGGTGAGGCTGAATTTGATGGGCACTTCATTAAAAATATAGTCAGGGGTGGAGCCATGGAGCCCAGGGGGTGGCAAAATTAGGTTTTGTCTAGGGTGTCAAAAATCCTTGCACCAGCCCTGGGTGGGGATATCGATAGGAATGGTCTGGAAAAGGTATAGGAATCGAGGGAGAACATCCATTTTCAAGACATTCACCCTACCCAGCCAGGAAAGCTGTTTAGAGGCATATGTGGCCAGATCCGCTTGAGTTCTAAGAAGTAAAGGGGTGAAGTTGCTGGAAAATGGATTCCTAGATCACGAATAGATGTGGAGCTTGTCTTAAAAGGGAAGGAAGACGATGATTTCTGACTTAAGATTAACTTTAAAGTTACTAACCTCTCCATACCTCCAACTCCTGCATAATGGAGGGTAGGGAAACTTGCGGTTGAGTTACTAATATGAGTAGGTCATCAGCAAATGGGGCCATTTTAGTGTGTAGGGGGCCTATACTAACACCATGAATAGCCGGATTATTTCTAAGGGCAATGGCTAGATGTTTCATAACAATCACATAAAGAATGGGGGACAAGGGGCATCCCTGCCACGTTCCATTGTGTATAGTAAATTTTGGAGATGGGGAGCCGTTTAGTCTAATCCTAGCGCAGGGAGATGTGTAGAGGGACATTATTCTGGAAATCATGTTTTGGCCTAGACATAGTTGTAGCAATGATAGGCGGAGAAATTGCCAGTCGACACGGTCGAAGGCCTTTTCTGCATCGACTGTGAGAAGGCACAATGGGATATTGTGGGCCCGAGCATAATCTGCAATGAGAAGTGTTTTCAGGGTGTTATCTTGCGCCTCTCTTCCACTCACAAAGCAAACCTGATCTAGGTGTATTAAGTGGGGTAACAATGGTTGCAACCTATTAGCTAGCACTTTCGCATACACCTTTTTAGATCTACTCCTATTAGTGAAATAGGTCGGTAATTAGCACAAACAGTCAGGTCTTTGTCTGGTTTGGGGATGAGGGTGATATGTGCCTCTATGGTTTGTGGCGGGAACACTGATCGCTCAGAGATGGAGTTAAATACTTTTGTTAAGGCAGTAAGGAGGGGAGCAAATTGTTTGTAAAATTTTTGGAGTAAAGCCATCAGGACCCGGGCTTTTACCAGATGGGGTAGAAGCGATGGTGCCGGCAACCTCGTCTTCCGAAATCGGGGCCTCAAGGTCCTCTATCGTTTCGTTATCTAGAGTGGGTAGTGCAGTTTGCGCAATGTAGGAGGCTTGTGTTTCCGCTGCAGTAAAGGAAGATAAAGTGGGGCTTGCTGTAGGTATATTATACAGGGATTGATAGAAGTCCCGGAACACCCGTCCCATCTCAGAGGGTGATGAGACAGTTTTCCCAGAACTGTCCCGTATGTGGGGTATAAAGGTGTTAGGTTGTTTGGTATGTAGGGTGCGAGTCAGGGATCTACCACATTTATCCCAAAATTTGTATTGCTGAAAGGCTAGTTTGTTCGCAAACGTGCGGGCTGATGCCTCGTATAACTCTCTAAGCTGAGTGCAAGCGGAAGAAACCTCTGCAAGAACTTCCACCGTCGGGGAGCGTTTGAGTAGTTTCTAGTGGCATAAACTTGTGTGCTGCCTTAGCTATCGCAGCTGAGCGTTCTTTTTTCATGCGGGTGCCAATTTGAATAAACCTACCCCGTAATACCGCCTTCAATTCCTCCCATTTTATGGGTGGTGAGGTGTCGTCAGAGGTGTGGTCTGTGAAAAAGTTTGATATTGTCTCCGCTATGTGTATCAAACCCTGGTTCAGTCAAGAGTCATTTAACCAGGTCATTTAACCAGGCGGTGGTCTCAGCGGGGAGCATTGATAGCTTCAAGAAACTATTAGATAATCACCTGAATGACCGCAATATACAGGGATATGTAATGTAATACTGACACATAATCACACACATAGGTTGGACTTGATGGACTTGTGTCTTTTTTCAACCTCACCTACTATGTAACTATGTAACCTCCATGTCCATTCTTTTATTGGAGTAGAGGGGATTGCAAGCGCCAGGAAAATAGGTGAGTGGTCGGACCAAACCATAGGGTCTATTTCACAATTGGGGGACCTATCTAAGCAGCCGTGATCGATTAAAAAATCTAAACTACTGTATGATTGGTGTACGTTGGAAAAGTGTGTGTAGTTTTTGTGAGTCCGGATACAGTTTTCGCCATACGTCAATGAGATGCATATTGTAGATGGCATGTTTTAGGGCCCGTATTTTCGGGAAGGATATAGAGGAACGGGATGTCGATGAATCCAAAAGTGGATCCAGGGGAGTATTGAAGTCCCCTCCGAGTATGATCTTGCCCTCCCCGAAACCCGCCAAAATCTTAAGGTACTGCAAGGCTGATGGGACTTGGTGTGTATTAGGCAAGTATATGTTAGCTTTTGTAAATTTAGTCCCCCATAAGGTAATTTTTGCAAAAACATACCTGCCCTGGGGATCTGCCACATGATCGAGCAGCTCAATAGGGAGTGTTTTATGAAATGCAATAGATACTCCCTTAGATTTTTGTGTCGGGTTGGTACTGTGAATCCGTCTATTAAAATATCTATTGGAGCAGGAAGGGGTGGAGTCAGAATGGAAGTGGGTCTCCTGCAGCAAAAGTATGCTGACCTGTCTTTTGTGCATCTGATATAGAATTTGCCCACGTTTCGACGCAACGTTAAGTCCGTTTACATTATACGAACAAAATTTCAGGTGGGGGCGCAAAGTCACCGTGTGAGCCATGCCGGAGTGCCAAAGGCTGTAAAGGGGAGAGAGTAATAGGATATGGAGGAAAGGTATAGGGAGCAGAAAAGGAAAGAAAAACAAAAAAGGAGGGGGGGGAGGAGGAGGAAGAAGAAGAAAAAGGGGGGAGGAGGAAGAAATAAGGAAGGAGCGTGTGGAGAATGGAAGAAGTAAGGTATAAATGAAAAGACATCTAAAAAGATGTGTCTGGGAAACTAATGTGTTCGCTAACGCAAAACACTGCGTGAAAAATCATGCTTTAGGCACAAACCGTGCCTGTCCTATTGCGGGGGAAAGATCGAGATAAATGGACCTGAGCCGTGATCCCAACAGCAGACCAGGCATGCAAGTAGTATGTATGACACCTTTTAATATTTAAAACTAGTGTGGGGCATAAGGCAGCTTAACAACAAGTGATAACAGTCAACTAAGTATGTGCATTGGATTTAAATAGTTAACCCTAGGGAATACATAAAACAATTACATTGGCTCTTGCATATAAAGGTTATGGAGCCAAAACAATATTGTGAGTATAAGGAGCGCGGGATCCTCCCGAGGGGGCAATCCTCTGCTCCATGTATATCGCCCTTTAGACCTGTATCCTCTGCAGCAGAGATTGAGTAAAACCGGGTGCCGTACCCCGCCACACATCCCCCACTGCATATAATATCAGGAGAGGGTGAGAGGGATCAGTCTGAAACAAAGCAGGACATCTTTAGAAAAATAAAAAAACATAACATTGGTATACATTTGCTTTACCTGATGTTCGTCATAGTGAGAGGCACAAAAGTGACTTCAATCTATGTGCTCGAGGGGGAACAAGAGGGAACCCCCAAGAAAAGATGGTCCGCTCAAGAACAGGCTATTGTGAACCTAAATAACTTTATTGTGTCAAAATAAATACAGTACAACTATCCACAAACCATGTATTAAAAATGGGGCAGAGGTCCTATTATGTGCAGGTGTCCACCATTGACATTCCACATACATCCATCACTCATGCACTCGCACCCATATGAATCATATCAAAGAAGACCCGGGTCTATGCAATTTTCACAAAGTTCCTGAACAGGATAAACTATGTGAATACTAAGCCTTCGGTCTTTTCTCAGTAAAGTGCAGGTGCTGGTGATTGATGAGAATCCATTCTAATGTGATCCCGATAACCAAATAAAAGTACATATGTCAAAACGGCAACATGGGGAACTGGAAAGTCCCGGTTTGGTCAATTTAGTAGCGGCAAATCAAAGGGTTATTTCACATCTTGTACAGAGAAGGTAGACGGTGAATAGCCATAAACAGGGTACCTCCTATGTGCTGGAGTACAATTTAGCTCACCGTTTGACGTCTTCAGTGAAGGGGTGATGAAGCCCAAGAAGATTGCTGATGGCCGCACTGATGTGGTAGAGGGGAGCGTTCATGCGATGTGTTTGTCTGTTGCCGGCATGGACTTTCGCTTCCGGATCTTCCCCGAGGGGATGTATGGGGAGTCACAGGGTTCAGACGTTCAGGCGTTCCGCGCTTGGTCTGTCAGATGGTTAGAAGGAGCGCTCAGTATCCACGCAAGACTCAACCCGATATCCAAGATCCGATCGGGATATTAACATACAATCAAAGGGGTTTTCTCATTGATGTGTGGAGGTCTATGTTCCACCTGTACATGGGTTAGACGCTTACGCGTTTCGCTTGTTTCCGAGCTTCTTCAGAGCTAAAGTGGTGCCAGTAGCTGAATGTTTAAATAGCATTACGGCCAGTATTCAATATCCTGTCATTATAGCCAGCACCTGGACACCAAAGCCTAACCATAATTGGCATTCACCAATTTGTGCAATCACACTCGTGCATACATCTGAGTTACAAATTCAGACAGACCTTTAATAATAGTGAGTACATAGGGATTCAATGTAATCAAGTTTTGATATTCCATTGCTATTGCCTTTGTAAGGAATGGTAAAGTAGCTTGTGCAGTTGCTATTGTTATACAGAACCCATGGTCAGAGGGTGCTGCGATTTCAATCTGATCGGCTAATGTATGGCCACATGATGGACACAAAAAATGGAAAAGGGGAGCAGACTGTCATTTCATTCAGATTACATCTCGCACGTTGGATACTATCATCTATGTGAAAGGCAGAGGTATTGCTTGCAACTCAAATTGCATACAGTCCGCTGTCTACAGAGTGTTAATCAGTCGGGAGAAGATGTGGATCATCAATCGTAGATTTTTTTTATCTCCGGATGAACTCAATTAAATTATTTAAAATTAAATTATTGTTCCAAAAAAGGAGACAAATTAAATTCATTGTTCAATCCGTAAGGTTGCATACTGTTTAAATAGAAGATCCACATCTTCTCCTTTTGGTACAGTATCCTATCGAAATCTCCACGTCTATGGGGCAAATTTAAGTTTATATATGCCCTTAACCTTGAGGCCATCTGGTTTACCCTCGTGCTTTTCAAGGAAATGCAAGGACAAAGGCTGGTCGTCATCCTTATTGAGGATGCTCTGGATGTGCTCACCAGTTCTGACTCTCAGTTCTCTTTTGGTCTTGCCAACATAGATAAGACCACACGGGCAGGTCAACATGTAAACTACCCGTGTGGTCGTACAGTTAATAAAACTGTTGATTTTAAACTGTCTTTGATTGTCAGAACTGGCTAACACATCCGTTCTATCGACATGCCTACATACATGACACCTACCACAGCAGTACATGCCCTTTAGTGGTGGGAGATCAGTGAGCCAATTACGTTTTTTGGGGCAGTTGTACTCTGAATGTACCAGACGGTCCTTAAGTTTGTTGCTCTACGAGCAGTGAGCAGGGGTTTTTTGCTAACAAGATTTCCCAGGATGGGGGCCTCAGACAAAACGTGCCAATGACGGCCCAGAATCTCCTTAATTTGATCCCACTGTGTACCAAACTTTGTAATGATTCTTAAGGGAGGGTGGTTTGAAGTTTTCACCCGAACCCCAGCCAAATAGTAAATTGGCAAAGAGCAGGGAAAGCCAGTAGATCCGAACCCTATATTCACTATATCCCCTATCAGGCTTACTGGAGGTCTTAGCTTTCAAGTGGGAAAAGCACAGTTAAGGGATCGAAAAACATATCGTGCCGCCTAAAAAATGCAACAAAACTGCCGGGAGCCCTTGGAAATATAATTGGCATGGTAAGACAAAACAAGCCATCGGTCTCCAACTAGCTGCTGAGTTAATCTTCTGGAGAAGTAGGTCTTATCCCTGGGCCGGAAGAAACTGATCTAGACCTAGGACGTCTGCGGCGCTGTGGAAGTGGGCCAAGTCCCAACTGTCTTGATCTATCTTCTGGAGGGTCTAACCAGTTCAAGACGTCTACCTGTTCTTGTTCAATAAAGAGAAAAAAGTCGGGCAGTTGATCTGGATCAGAGAGCGTGAACCTGCTGTCGCCCCGTGTCACCTTGATGCTGAAGGGGCGACCCCATGTATAGGTAGCTCCGGCTTGCCGTATAAGGTCAAGTAGAGGGTGCACCACTCGAGCAATGTACAGTGTGTTGCGAGATAAGTCAGGATACAGGTGGATAGGGGCTCCAAAGAAGTCAACAGAGCCCAGGTTCCATGCCTTTCGCATGATCTCTTCTTTTTTTAAGGTGTAATAGTGGACCTGACATAAAACATCGCGGGGGCGACCATCCCTGGCCCTCCTACCCTGTGAACACGATACAATTCAATTGGTGATGCTGCCTCTCTTCCCAGAACTTTATTGAGCATAGTTATGACAGTGGGTTTCAATTCTGCTCCAGATGTTGGCTCCGGTATGCCTTGCAGTCTAATGTTGTTTCTTCGACTGTGATTTTCGCTGTCTTCTATACGGAGTTGCTGGTGGCGTAGGCGCTGTAGATGCGTCGCAGATGAGGATTCAAGGGCTGTTATACGTGCCTCATGGTCATCTTGAGCATTGGTTAAGACTGATACTGCTTCCTCATTAGCTGTGACTTGTTGCCTCAGAGCGTTCAGCTCCACATGTAGGGAATCTTCCATTTTGCTAGCCCGTGATTCGAAATCAATTCTGAAAGCAGAGGAGGGCAGCAGCTTCCGTTCTAATGGGTTCTCCCGATAAGGGATGTGTAACTGATTGGGATTCCCTGGTGCCTGTGTCAGGCGATGTGACTGACCTCGCGGAGGAGGCTGATGGCTCTCCCTTGGAATTCTTTTGTTTCTCTTTATTGTCCTCCTGCCGTGCAGGCTGCTGCTGTAGCGGAAGCGGGAGGCTTGGTCCTCCCCGGGTTGCCGCCGGGCGGCATTTTGTCTTTGGGGGTCCGGGGATCAATCGGCGCTGTTCTAAGTAGATACCTCTGTATAGTGCCTTGTTAAGGGTCAGTAAGCTCCGTGGAGTGTGAGCTAGCTGCCGCCATGTAATGTGCAGGTGTGCTATGCTATGGAGATAGCCTGTAGCTGTCGGGATAGCACGGAACTCAGGAGCACGGGTCCTCAGCCATCCATATTCAGTCACTCTCCATCAAAACCCAGCCTCTACGGGGATGAGGGGGACTGGGGAGGTAAGGCAGGCCTGTGGGAACAGCGGCGTCACCCTGTTAGCATGGAGGCAAAGCTGAAACCCCGTGTGGGTGGGGTTTCCTAGGGGAAATCACTGTTCAGGTAGGGTACAGTCCCGTCTTGTAAGCTAGGCCGCAAGATGGCGGCCGTCACTGGATGTCTCTAAGAGGACCTTTACTTAAATTTCCAGGGTCAGTGAGGGGTCCGTGCAGGCTATGGACTTGCCGGTTATGCCCAGGGGGTGACCACTGTATGTGGAGGTGAGTGAAATGTCCCCCTTACCTCCGGTCGCAGCACCAAAGACCGGCGATGCTGGAGGCCTCACAGGCCTCGGGCCTGCTGTAGCCCGCGGGTGTCCAGGGCTTGTTTCCTCTGTGTTGTCTGGGGTCCCCTCACAGTCCGGTCCGGATACAGCGCTCCCAGCCTCAGGCCTGGCGATCGCGTCACTCGAGACCGGGGATTCTGTATGTCCCGTAGGCTGCAAGATGGCGGCCGGCGTCTGTGGAGTGAGGCCGGCCGCGGCCTAAAAACAGCCCAATCTGCCGGCCAATCTGCTCAAGTGACCCCGGGGGAGACTCGGCTAGTGTCCAGTGGCTGTGAGGTAGAGTTTGGGGCAAACTCTAAGGTTTGTATGCTCCGGATGGCAGTAGATTGCAGAGGGCTAAGCGGAGCTCCTCTGCAGTGCCTCCATTCACCTCAACGTTCGGACACGCCCCCCCTTTTTTTTTATCTTGTAAAACCTCCTGCTTGTATAACCACTTTAAGGACTTAGGACTTTAAGGATTAGTAAGCTGTAATATAATAATTTTTCGGGTTTAGAAACGTAACTTATTAGAGAATCCGCACACGACTACCAATTTTTAGGCTTTTTTTTTTTTTACCTTTTTTGCAGCTTTTAGAAACGTTTACAGCTTCAGGTAGTTCTATTTAGCCAATAGAAAGAACTAGGGAGAGGAAACTGGGGGTGGAAAGCTGCTGTTTAGCAGAAAACCAAGCAGCAGAACGCTTAAGTCAGGCATTTTTATTGCATTCTGTGGGGCCAAAAAGAAGCTTGTGTACTTTTTGAGTGACCGGTGTTTTGCTTCAGGCGACAGAACGCTCATATGTCAATGGGGGGCCGGGGCGTGGCCTGACGAGGCATGTGAGCAGACCTGCTGCATGGAGCTCTTGCTGATGATCCTGTCTAATATCCTCTCCTCACTACTGTTTTTGCCCATTTTTGCCCCAGAGAGCGGCCTGATACCTCCTGGAGACATCCGGTGCTGTTTTCTAACCGTCCCGAGCTGATGATGACCCGGGGGAACTGAACAGAGACCGAGACCTGGGAGTCCCAAGCTGACCAAGATGGCGCCGGCCAGTCTCGGCCTCCTAAAGCACAGCGCGGCCTAGAGAAGAAATCTGAACAGGGGGGTAAGTCCAGCAAACTCCCTAAAAACAAGGAGCAATCCAGGGACATGCTTTACTATGCTCAAAAGCTGGCTGGGTGCTCTGATTCCCCCTTGCATGGCTCCCCCCAGCCCTTATACACCTCTGAGCTGGCTAACAGGGAAGATACAAGCATGCTAGATGACACAGTGCCATTAGACATGCAGCAGGATCTCATGTCTGATCCATCTGACTCTCCCACAGAGGACAATGTCCAGCCTTCTCTGAGTGAAATCCTGAATGCTGTGCACAAATGTACTGCCTCAGTAGATTTGAAGGAGAAATTTGGAGGGCTGAAAGGGTGTCCCTTATGTGCCAAGATCTCCAAAAGATCAGGGAGAGAACCACAGCAGTGGAGGGTCGGGTGAGTGACGTGGAGGACCAGTTTCACCCCCTTCGGAGATGTCAGGATGGCCACTCAAAATGCCTTTCAAGCCCTTAGTAAAACTGACGAAATTGAGAACCGTCTGCGACGCAATAATGTGCGCATAGTGGGACTCCCTGAAAAGTGGAAGGACGTGACCCCACAACCTTTATTGAAGAATGTCAATGGGGGGCCATTGAAATAATAGGATTTTGCTTGTTGAGCGTTTTTAGAGCTACAGACTTCAAGCATAAAATATCTCAGGTGTGAACGGAGCCTAACTTGTTCAGATTTGTTACATAAAGTCCATTTTAGGGCCTCATTTGTACCTGCACATCACACTAACACGTGGTGATTTATTTTCTCCTTTTTCCTTTTCCAGGACAGCCTCTGAGACATAGGGCTCCTCCCTCCGGGACAGGAAACGCGTATACCAATTGTCTTAAAAGGCGGTCCTCCAGGCCTCCCTCTTCAGTTACTGTGTTTCCTGCCGGACGGGAAGGATCACGCTAAAGAACCAAGGGAGCTCCATGTCTCAGGACTGTCCTGTGAAGAGCCCCTAGCGTTGACTCTCCTCTGCATGGACACCCCTCTGGCCTGCTGGGGAAGAGTAAGGTGCTAAGTTCCACCGCTGCCATTAGCTCGGAGAGAGCTGGACCTCTGGTGACCGCAGTCTCGTCCACCTACAAGCTGTACCTGCCTGCGTCAGGTGATTCCGGGCCGGTGAGCAAGAGACGTCCGTTCGGCCTTACCGCTCTTCCGTTCGAAGGGTGAGGAGGAATCGCAGCGTGGGGTGTAGGGGGGCGGGGCTTCTGCGTTCCAACGATCGGAAGTGATGGTATTTCCGGCGGAACCGCGTCATCAGGGGGCGCCGTGAGACGTGGTTCTGGTCTCCAAAAAGCACGGCGGTGGATACACAGGCACCTGAAGCTGTGTGTAAGGCTCAGCAAGGCTGCGCAAGACACCAGGAACACGGAGACAGCTGTTCATGCAATAGACTCCGGTTCGGTTGGCTCCGCCACCTCTCAGGTAAGGTAGTGGGGGAAAACCATTTCTTACACTGGGGGGTCAGGGTTCTTGGGACCCAAGTAACTCCCTCCCTAGGTGGGGAACCAAAGGTGATGGGTTGGGCACTTCCTAGGCTGACCCCGGCACAGTGGTGGTGTGGGTCAGGGAGGCATTCTAATAGTAGTTTGTCCTCTTGTTGGTTTTTTTTTTTTTTTTTTTTTTTCTGTTTTAATTTCCAGGTTAAAGCCCAGGGCAGATCAGACTCGGCTACCCAGGAAGAAGTGTGCTGTATGTGGGATTAAGTTGGGTCCCAATTGGGAGAAACCACTTTGCCCCGAGTGTGTCAGTAGTCTCGTCAGGGATGATCCGGTGGCATCTTGTCATAAAATCTTATCCTCAGTTAAAGATGAGCTTGCGTCCAACTTTCAATCATTTAAAGCAGTGATTCTCAACCTTCCTAGTGCTGTGACCCCCTTGATAAAATTTCCCAAGTTGCGGGGACCCCGAACAGTAAAATCATTTTTGTAGCGTGGGTTGTCAGCACCAAAGGCAAGACAAGTAATTTGCGCCCCTAACCTATGGACATTTAGCTCTCCCTGAGTCCCTGCCACTCGTGCAGTATTAAAACCCCCTATGGTATATTTTAGGATGTACCACCCTTTCTCTTTGTACTCCTTTATTTCCCTTTTATCTCTATCCTAATTTCTTGTTTTTTTTTTTTTTTTTTTTTTTTTTTTTAACCCATCCCTCTCTCTAGCCATCTTTCTTGTTCTTTCTCTTATTCTTTCTCTCCCTTTTTTCTTTGTTCCTCCCACTCTTTCCTCTTCCTTCTATGTATTCTCTATTTTTATTCCTTCTCTTACTCCTTGGTGGGGAATTGTGACCAGTGGCAATGCTGGGGGGAGTTCTGATCAGCCAACTTAGGTGCTCTTGATCAAGGTGATCTGCTGATCTGAGAACTGTAGTGGGGACTTTTAATGGCAACTATAATCACAGGTAGTGTTACTCACTGTTTCTCCGACTTTGTGGTGTCTCGTAGCAGTGACACCTATACCGAAATCAGGAGATAGGGTCTCCTCCAGCCCCTCCCACTTCACATTCTTCACAAAGTCAGCTGACGTCTAGTTTCTGCCCCAGCCATGCCGTGAACTGAATGTGCGGCTGCGAAGAGGCTGAGTGGGTGGCCGCGGGTTCCAGGAACAGCCCAGCTGTTCGGCTGCATAAAGGCTGGGAGAGTGGTGCGGGCTTCAGGAACGGCCCATGATTTGGTGACCCCTGGCAAATCATCATTCGACCCCCAGGTTGAGAACCACTGATTTAAAGGAATGATAGGATGCAGGGTCCCTCACCATCCCTAGTCAGGGCAGCCAGTTTGCCTTCCCTATCTGAGCCCAGTCAGGAGACTGAGGATGATAGGGTGAGGGCTAGATCTCTAGCCTCCTCACAAGTGGATTCAGCATCCGACTCGGAGGGGGAGGATTATTCATCTAGAGTTTCCAGATACAAACTATCTCTGGACGATAATAGGATTTAGGGAGGACAGAGATAGTCAACTGAAAGCACCACATCCCATGGTTAATTATGAACTGGGAATAAAGGCTGATTTGCCTAAAAAGAGGGGGGAGGGGAAAGGATTTTCCCCAGGGACTTTTAAGGTGCTGTTTAAATCAACAATGTAATCAAAAATTCAAAGAATCTGTACAATCAGATTAAATAAAATTACTGTTTTATTGAATCACGATTAAAATATCTATGCCTCACATGGGGGATGAGACATGATTTGTAAAAACAATTTGACATAGGCAATTTCACCCAAATTCATTCACATTAAACAGTGCAACATAAAGCAACTACTTAAAAGGTGCCATGACAATCTGCCGCACGACATGTTTCGCTCTAATACGAGCTTCTTCAGGAGTTTAAAGGCAATGATTGTGGTGACTCAGGCTGTAGTGCACCAATGCGACATAAATACTTCAATAGAATGACAAACTGCTGCCAATTTCAAACCGGGGGGTTCTCATATATGAGGGACATCGCTGCCATAGTGTGACCACAGGGGAATACAAAGTTTTAAAACGGCCCTTTGGTAGAACGCCGGCGCTGTTCCACAGAGGCAGCGTGAAGCTCTCTCAAGCCTACGTGCCGGATCACTGTCTCTAAAAAAACAGCTCTGATGGTGATCGCTCCCCCTGCACTATTATATTGTGCAGTCATCAGTGACTAGTTTACTAGACCATGGTGCCGTCCCTATCCACATAATGTGTATATGCCGTGAGACTTTTATGTTCTAGGCAAAGATCCATGATTGGTTCTACCAAAGGGCCGTTTTAAAACTTTGTATTCCCCTGTGGTCACACTATGGCAGCGATGTCCCTCATATATGAGAACCCCCCGGTTTGAAATTGGCAGCAGTTTGTCATTCTATTGAAGTATTTATGTCGCATTGGTGCACTACAGCCTGAGTCACCACAATCATTGCCTTTAAACTCCTGAAGAAGCTCGTATTAGAGCGAAACATGTCGTGCGGCAGATTGTCATGGCACCTTTTAAGTAGTTGCTTTATGTTGCACTGTTTAATGTGAATGAATTTGGGTGAAATTGCCTATGTCAAATTGTTTTTACAAATCATGTCTCATCCCCCATGTGAGGCATAGATATTTTAATCGTGATTCAATAAAACAGTAATTTTATTTAATCTGATTGTACAGATTCTTTGAATTTTTGATTACATTGTTGATTTAAACAGCACCTTAAAAGTCCCTGGGGAAAATCCTTTCCCCTCCCCCCTCTTTTTAGGCAAATCAGCCTTTATTCCTAGTTCATATCTCTGGACGATGTGGGGGACTTGTTGAAAGCCATCTATAACATGTTAGAAATCCTGGAGGAGCAGGTTCAACTCTCAAGGCACGACCTGATGTACCAAGGGTCTAGTGCTCATAAAGCCAGGGTTTTTCCCGTGCGCAAATCCTTGATTGAATCGATTTTTTGCTGACGTGGGAACAGCCGGAAAAGAGGTCTTTCTTTTTTGGTAGCCTCAAATGGAGGTTCCAGTTTGAAGCAGATGCTTCCCATCCATGGAATAAAATTCCTAAATTGGATGCTCCCTTAGCCATGGTCTCACAAAAGACAGACTTGGCTTTTGACGACTTGGGGTCACTCAAGGATCCTATGGATAAGAGTGGGGACGTGCTGCTGAAGAGGGCTTGGGATGCCTCATCAATTGGGTTGAAACCAGCCCTTGCAGCTACTTGCGTAGCCTGAAATCTGGAGTGCTGTTTATCACCGTTGCAGTCCCACATTTCAGCGGGTACCTCTAGGCAACAGCTCTTAAAATCCTTTCCCTTAATTAAGGAGGTTGGCTTTTTGGCAGACGCTTCCGCTGAATCGGGAAAGCTAGCCGCTAGATCAGCCGCACTAGTAAATGCTGCCAGAAGTGCTGTATGGCTAAAAGCCTGGACAGGCGATACCGCTTCAAAGCTTAAGCTTTGTGGGTTACCTTTTTCAGTCGACCATCTGTTTGGGCCTGGCCTCCAGGAGGCGCTGGAACGTACTCAGGACAGAAAGAAAGCTTTTCCTGAGAGAAAGAAGAAAAGTGAGGGCAAATGCTTTTTTCGAGGCCCCAGACAGGGCCAGCAAGAAAGATTGCTGCCCCAAGAAACCTTGGACAGGCCATAAAGGACATGGAAGAAGAGGAATCCTATTCAATCCTCCTCAAACCACCCCAAAACCTCAGTCACTCCTGTGTCCCAGTGGGAGGGAGACAGGGGGACTTCCCCCCACAATGGACCAGCTCAACTCTAAGTCCGTTCATTTTAGACATCATAAGAAATGGTTACAGACTGGAGTTCAAATCTTTTCCCCCCTAAAGTTATCAGGTCACCCAGTTACTGAAAGACCAGGAAAAAGTGAAAGCTCTAGGCCTCTTATTAGGGGACCTAGTGGATCAAAGAGTCCTTATACAGGTACCCAAGAAGGAGCAGGGTCAGGGCGTATACTCCCATGTGTTTGTGGTGAGAGCCCACAGGGAAGTTCAGGTAATCCTGAACCTCTGTCCTCTGAATCAATTTGTAAAGTACAAGCTATTCAGGATGGTGTTGATATTTACCATAACCAACCTCTTTCCAGGCTGCTTTATGGCCACTGTAGACCTCAGGGATGCCTACCTGCATATCCCTATACATCAGGAATTTCAAAAATATCTCAGGCTAGCAGTCAGAATAAATTCAAAGGTTCTGCACTTCCAGTTCCGGGCACTACCTTTCGGCCTGTCCTCTTCGCCGATGATCTTCACAAAGGTGCTAGCAGAGGCTTTAGCTCCGATAAGAGTCAGGGCCATTACAGTGATCCCGTACCTGGACGATCTCCTGTTTGTGGCCCCCTCTTCATCAGTTAGAGAAGGATCTGCAGGAGGCCTAGAGTTTCCTCCTATCTCTCGGGTGGATAATCAACAGAGTAAAGTCCCAGCTAACCCCAGCACAGGAGGTCCTGTATTTGGGGTACAGGATATCTTCAGTGGAGATGAAAGTGTTCCTCCCCCAGGAGAAAATCCTAAAGGTGGATCAGGCAGTAGCCCAGCTGCAATCCAATCAGGTAGTCCCGGTCAGGGAGGTAATGAGAGTTCTGGGTCTGACGTCTTGTTTACCTGCGGTTCCTTGGGCAAGACTTCATCAGCGGCCCCTGCAGAATTTCATGCTGCGTTGCTGGGACGGCAGAAGACAAAGCCTAGATCTTCCCATACGCCTACCAGCAAAGGTCAAAAGGACTTTATGGTGGTGGCGGACACATCGCAATTTGGCAGTTGGTCTGTCATGGGCCCGTCCTGTAGCCATAATGACTACCGACACCAGTGCATGGGGATGGGGCGCCCACCTGGAGGGGTCCTTAGCCCAGGGAACCTGGTTGCCAGTGGAGGCCCGGCGATCCTCAAATCAGAGGGAGCTTCTGGCAATCCTAAAGGCTATAGAGGCCTTCCAGTCCCGGATAAGGGGATTACACCTGCAAGTTCGGATGTACAATGCGGCAGCTGTTGCATACATGAACAAGCAGGGAGGCACAAGGAGTCCTGCCCTACAGAACATAGCCAACAAGATGCTGTGTTGGGCTGAGATGAATCTGGCCTCATTGTCGGCCATTCACCTGAAAGGTTCTCAAAATTTGGTGGCGGATTTTCTCAGCCGCCAGCATGTGTACCAGGACGAATGGTCCCTCAACATAGATGTTTTCAGGGAGATTGTACAGTGTTGGGGGCTACTGGAGGTGGACCTCTTTGCCTCGGAGACCAACAAGAAGGTGGCACAGTTCTTTTCGGTCCACCCACAGGATCAGGTCACAGGGATAGATGCCTTTGCCAACCCTTGGCAGTTCAAGCTGTGTTATGCCTTTCCTCCAGTTCGGCTGATAGTGGCGGTCCTTCAAAGATTTCTGTCAGAATCGACTGATCTCATCCTAGTGGCGCCTTTTTGGCCAAAAAGGCACTGGTTTGCCATCCTGAAGAGACTGGCCATTTGTCCTCCTTTACCCCTTCCGGTCAGAGGATTTTATCTCCCAGGGGCTGATTCTACATCCTCAGAGCCTCAAATTATCAGCCTGGTATCTGAGGAACAGTTGTTGAGAGAGCAGGGGTTTTCAGAGAGTAGTCAGAACTCTTCTCGAGTGTCGTAAGCCGATAACTAGGGCAATCTATGCCAAGGTATAGAAAAGATTTAATTCCTGGTTGGTAGAGCAGGGTCTGAGTCATTCCGGCAGTCCTGGATTTTCTTCAGGCAGGGGTAGAACTGGGTCTTTCAGGTCAGTACACTGAAGGTTCAGACTACGGCCTTGAATATTTTCTTGCAGACCTCGCTTCAACAGAATCGATTCGTTAAGAATTTCTTCAAAGCACTTTTGAGGTCCAGGCCAGTGAGGATTACAGCCTGCCCCACCTAGGATCTAGCATTAGTTCTCAGAGCACTTACTGGTACTCCCTTTGAACACTTGGAGAAATCTGGGCTAAGATGGGTTGTACTCCAAACCGTTTTTCTGATAGCTATCACATCAGCCAGAAGGGTGAGTGATGTTTAAGCTCTCTATTAGGGAGCCATTTTTGTTGATTTGGGAAGACAGATCCCAGTTTTCTTCCTAAAGTAGCATCTACCCTGTTTCCCCGAAAATAAGACCTAGCGTGATTGTCAGTGATGGCTGCAATATAAGCCCTACCCCCCAAATAAGCCCTACCTGGTTTCCCCGAAAATAAGCCATACCCTGAAAATAAGATGTACAAGAACTTTAACTAGGGCTTATTTGGGGGGTAAGGCTTATATTGCAGCCATCACCGACAATCACACTAGGTCTTATTTTCGGGGAAACTGGGTACGTTCCATAGATCACAGGACATTGTCCTGCCGACTTTCCGTTCCACCTCAGAAGTAGATGAGGAGGAATATTTAAGTTTTTATTGGCCGTTAAGAGAAGCCTTTTAGTTTATTTAGAAGTCACTAGAGGTTTTAGGAACTTGGACTCTTTTTGTCTATTTTTCGGGGACCTGCAAGTGTTGCAGGGCCTCTAAATCTTCCATCGCTAGATGGATAAGAATGGCAATAATAGAGGCCTATAAGTTGGAAGGTAGATGAGCACCATTAGTAAAGGCACATTCCACCAGGGCAGTCTCAGTTTCATGGTCAGAGAGGGCCGGAGCCTCTCCGGTGGCCATCTGCAAGGCAGCAATATGGTCCAGCTACTCAACGTTTGCTAGGCACTACCGGCTGGATTTATTGTCTGACAAGGAGCAGACATTTAGACGAAAGGTCCTCATGGCAGTGGTCCCGCCCTGACAGTAAGTTTCTTGCTTATCTCAGAGGCTGTCCTGGAAGACAAAAGGAGAAAACGGGAGTTAGACTTACCGGTAACTTTTTCTAGGAGTCTTCCAGGACAGCCTGGTTCCCCCCCCCCCCCCCCCGGTGTTTATATTTAACTGGTGTTGGAGTTATGTACTGACGTGGTGTTGGTGTATTATGTCTTTCAGAGCCTTCCGGTAGTTCTTTGGTAAACTTAAGAGGGAGGCCTGGAGGACCGCCTTTTAAGACAATTGGTATACGTGTGTCCTGTCCCGGAGGGAGGAGCCCTATGTCTCAGGCTGTCCTGGAAGACTCCTAGAAAGAGTTACAGGTAAGTCTAATGCTGCGTACACACGGTCGGACTTTTCATTTTAAAAAAAGTCCACGCGGCATAACTCTGTTTTTTGTTTGTTTTTGCGTGACAGCATAGGGCAGCCAGTTTACTTGAATGGTTGTTAAATTAACAATTAATGGCACTGCAAGCATGACCCAGGTGTGAAGGTAACCTAAAATGCAGTAATTTTTGAATGGCTGTTTTGAATGTAGCTTTTTTTCAGAAGTCACTGATTTGGGTACATTATGTCAAAACTGCTGAAACCGCATGCTCTTCACTGCATGTGATACTTTAAGGCCCCTTTCACACTGGGGCGGCGTGGGCGTTAAAGCACCGCTATTATTAGCAGCGCTTTACCGTCGGTGTTCGGCCGCTAGCGGGCCCCAGTGTGAAAGGGCCCTAAAGTTTAATTCCAGCCAAATGTTGGCTAGAGTACCTTTTTTTTTTTTGCCAGTCTCTGCCATACCAGAACAATAAATGTAGAAAATATCTCACTAGGACAGGAAAGCACAGATGGCAATAAATTGAAGGACTACTGGGTTATACTACTGGGTTATACTACTGCCTACAGGACTATTGGTTGAAAGAAAGACGCAAGCAAATCAAGCTTGTCCATCTAGCAAGGTTACTTGGTAGTATAAGCAAGGAAGCTGAGACTTCTGCAGTGTTTAAATGTGCTTTTGCTGTACATACAAAACTATTACAATATTAGGAATATAATACAAGTCTGACAGATAACTATAACAAGCAATATGCCTAGTAAATGAACAGCCTGTGGTCTATAACGGTTCAACTTCAGTTACTGTATGTTCGCGTTCTCCATTGGCAACGATTCTCCTTGAAATCAGGCACCTTGTATCATGAGTGACTTCTGATCTTAACCACTTCAGCCCCGGAAGAATTTACCTCCTTCCTGACCAGAGCACTTTTTGCGATTCGGCACTGCGTCGCTTTAACTGACAATTGCGCAGTCGTGCGACTTGGCTTCCTAACAAACTTGACTTTTTTTTTTTTTCCCCCACAAATGGCTTTCTTTTGGGGGTATTTGATCACCTCCTGGGTTTTTTTTTTTTTTTTTTGTGCTATAAACAAAAGTCGACAATTTTGAAAACTCATTATTATTATTTTTTTACTTTTTGCTATAATATCCTCAAAAAATAATTAAATTTTTTTCCCTCAGTTTAGGCCGATATGTATTCTTCTACATATTTTTGGTAAAATAAAAAATCGCAATCAGCGATTTATTTATTTACTTTTTTTTCCCCCCAGATATTATGGCGGACACATCGGACATTTTTGACACATATTTGGGACCTTTTGTCATTTATACAGCAATAAGTGCTATAAAGGTGATCGAGTCCACAAACCCAACTCGCGGAGCTCGCAACGCGCACGCAATGGCATGGCGGGGAATTCAATGGGACTTACAGGTACGCCCAGTTGCCCAGCCGTGCCATTCTGCCGACGTACATCGGCGTGCGCAGGTCGGGAAGTGGTTAAAACATGAGCCCCTTCCCAGTCTCTACTGAACCTTTTTAGTTGTACAAGTTTAACATAAGTTAATGGTTTCAAACTTGTTTCCATAACAACTGATTAACAGTCATTCTTTTAGTTTGAGCCCCTCTAACATGCTTACTGTAGCTATAGAGACCATAGCCTATTCAAACTGTCAATTGCATACAACAATGGTATCTACGTACCCATTGAATGCAATAGCATTTGTTTGAACCTGACAGTAATCTGACCAACTCACTATTGTAATATTGTCCCATATAATGACATGTCTGATTAATATAAAAAAAAATCATATTTTAACAAGCTCAACGCAAAGCTATTGCTGGGTCTAGGAGGCTTTAAAGTGGTTGTAAAGGCTCAAGGTCTTTTTACCTTCATGCATACTATTCAACCTGAGCCCCATCTTGATCCATCTATGTGCACGCGAGCAGTGTTTCTCTGGGGTCCCTCCTCATCATTGGCTAAGACAACCACAGGAGCCATTGGTTCTCACTACTGTCAATCACAGCCAGTGAGGCAATGAGAAGATAGCAGGGACGGGGTCAAGCCATGCTCTGTGTAGATAGAGCAGCGGCTCAGAAGGTAGTTTGCTCAGCTGCTTTCTGTAGCAAGCTGCTTGCTTTAGGGGCAGGAGCGAGAGGCGAGGAGCGCCTGTGGGGGATCCAAGAAGAGTATTGTGGTTGCTCTGTGCAAAAAGCAAGTAAGTATAACATATTTGTTTTAAAAATTCTGTGCATTGAGATAAAAAGCCTTGTGTGTAGGCCAGCTCTCTAATACTTACCAGAGGTTCCTCTAGATGCTGTGATGTTGCACAAGACACTCGGCTGGCCGGGACACTCCTCATTGGTTGAGTCAGCAGCACGGCGCCATTGGCTCCTGCTGCTTTCAATCAGTCAGCCAATGAGGAGAGAAGGGGGGTGGGCTGTGGCTCTGTATTGGGACACGAAGCTGTGGCTCGGTTTGGTGCCCCCATAGCAAGCTGCTTGCTGTGGGGGCACTCGACAGGAGGGAGGGGCTAGGAGCAGCAAAGGGGGACTGAGAAGAGGAGGATCTGGGCTGCTATGCAAAACTACCACACAGAGCAGTTAAGTATAACAACATGTAAGTTTTTTTAAATAAAAAAAAAAAAATTAGACTTTTTACAATCACTTTAACCTTTATAACACCCACCATGTTCTGTTTTTTGCTAAAGTCCCTTGGAGGATGAAGGTCTTGGCTCTTTCCCACCACCCTCCCTAGGTCTCAAACTCTGTTTTGTGGTCCTAAAGTGTTTGTAAGTAGGCAGAGTTTCCCCCCCCCCCCCCCTTTATTTGCACAGGAAACGTACTAAGTTTACCTGCTGGTTTGCGGGTTTCCTTAGAATGTACACAGACTTGTGCATGCACAGCTCAGACTAAATTCTGGTTACAATGCTTTCTTGCCAGGATGAATGTACTTCGGCACGGGAGATGCATCCTCCTGTTTTGGCCAAGCATGACTAAAGATCCAGCACAGGGCAAAACTGTGGGGGGGGGGAGGTGCTGGGGAAGATGATCTAACTATTATAAACATCACCCCTGTCTCAGCCTTTTGCTTGACCTCCTAGTCTGGTAAAACACTTACTGGTTGAATCGAGGGGAATAAAGGAGGGGGGGCAAAAACAAATGCAGCTGCCACGCTTCAAAGATAGGTAATCTGCAGTCAATTAAATTATTGCTTGGGAGTTGAGATGTGCTTTAAACTTGGAGAGTCAACCTGTCTCAAATGTTGGCTCTGTCTTTTTCATAACATCCATATTTCTATAGGTTTCCTTTAATAGCATAGTGCAAAAGTGTTGGGATGTTGCTACCTACAGCATACAATGTTCACATCTTGGTTACCCTAGTATATAGTCAGACAACACTAGGTGCTGTTTTCCATGTTTTATAGAATGCAATTGCAAGTACATGTTTTGATTATTATTGGATTTTTCCTAATTATTCTAATTGCTGTTTGTTGCAGAATCTGTAGTGAACTGAATAAAAGAGCTAATGGAATTGCTGAAATGGATGATTTAGCTGAAGAGACGTTTCATTCTTTGGAGGAAGAGGCACAGTACTGGAAAGATCTAGCAATGAAATTTAAGAAATGGTGTGTGTGTGTGTGTGTGTGTGTGTGTGTGTGTGTTTTTTTATTTTTTTATTTTTTTTTTTTTTTAAGACAGATGGGTATGGGGGGGGGGGGGGCTTGAAGCATGAGCTGGCAGGGTAACACTTTATTTCTGTGTTAGTTCTGAGGATGCTAGTGAAGAGCTAAATGAGTTCCAAGAGTCTAGCCGAGAGTATGAAGCCGAGCTGGAGGCACAACTTCTGCAGACTGAGAGCAGGAACAGAGATTTGCTCTCGGAAAATAACCGCTTGCGCATGGAACTTGAGTCATTGAAGGTAAGACCACAATTTTTGTTTTAAAGCCAAAGGCCATGCTGATAGGTGTGTCTCACCGGCCACTTTTAGGTACTCCTGTTCAATTGCTTGATAACACAAATTGCTAATAGGCCCATCGCAAGGCAGCAACTCAATGCATTTAGGCATCTAGATGTGAAGATAACGACTGGCTGAAGTTTTTAAACTGAGCAATAGGTAAGAAAGGGGATTTAAAGGAGTTGTAAAGTCTCAAGGTTTTTCACCTTAATGCATTCTATGCAGCAATTGTGTGAACCAAAATGCCTTGTCAAAGGAGAATGGGCAGACTGGCTCAAAATGATAGGCAACTAACTCAACCACTTGTTACAACCATGGTATGAATAATACCATCTCTGAATATACAACACATTGACCCTTGAAGCAGGTGGGCTACAGCAGCAGAAAACCACACCGGGTGCAGTTCCTGTCAGCTAAGAACAGGAAACTGAGGCTACAATTCACACAGGCTCATCCAAATTGCATAATAGAACAATGGAAAAGCATTGCCTGGTCTAAAGACATTCAGATCATAGGGTCAGAATTTGGCATAAACATAGAAAGCATGGATCTTCCCTGCTTTGTATCAACGGTTCAAAGCTCAAATCATCTCAAACTGCTTTCTTGAACATGACAATAAGTTCACTGTACTCCAATGGCCTCCACAGTCACCAGATCTGAATCCAGTAAAGCACCTTTGGGATGTGGTGGAATGGGAGATTTGTGTCATGGATGTGCAGCCAACAAATCTGCAGCAACTGCGTGATGCTATCATGTCAATATGGACCAAAATCTCTGAGGAATGTTTCCAACACCTTGTTGGATCTATGCCACAAAGATTTAAAGGAAGTTCTGAAGGCAAAAGGGGATCCAATCTGGTACTAGCAAGTTGTACCGAATAATAAAGGGGCCGGTGAGTGTATATACACATGTGGTTTGGGGTGTCTTTTCTTGCAGCATGTATATACCTAAATTTGATTGGTCATTGGCATCTTACAATGTAAATGTGATGACTAGACAAGGTTGCTGCTGTTTCTTCACTGATTAGTCAGGATGGGTGTAGAGATGGGATTCCCATGTAACCCTTTACCACTTCCCTACCAGCGCATTGTAAAATGACCCTTGCAGGAACATTCCTTTACTCCGGGTGGGCGTCACATGGTGCCCCCCTGGCGATTGGGAAAGAGGGGTGAACCTCAGGACACAGCCCATCCCTGATCAGGGTAAAGAACCAATGAAATTGTCTCTTTACCTCGTGATCGGCTGCGTCCAATCACAGCTGGTCACAGATATTGTCAAATTGCGTTAACTAGCTGTTGCCAGGTTCTCCTCCTCACACCCGATTTGTGTGAGGAGGAGATTGCGGTAATGGCTAGTTACCGCCTACAGTGCACACCAAAACACACTGCCCATCTTAGTACCTATCTGCAGCCCATGCCTCATTGAAATGTACGTTGGGGTGTTTGCTTTCCAAAATGGGTTCAATTTGTGGGTTCCATTGTTCTGGTCAGGGTCGGTAAAAATTATGATTTTTATGTTTATTTTTTTTTTAAATGTTTTAATAAAATGCTTTTGGAGTAAAAAAACATCTAAAGCTAGTTTTCTCAAGTCGTTTTCCAGGACGGCACCCTGAGAGATGACTGGTCCACCTGACAGGAAACGCAATCAATCAAGAGGTTAAAGGCCCCCGCCCCTCCCGATGCTCCTCAGTTGTGACAAAGTATTGACCCACACCAGTTTTTGATTGTTTCCCCACAGCGAAACCATTTGTTATTTTTCTGTTGACCTAAAAGCCTGGGGCTGGTGGTCTCCCCCTGGGAGCCGGACCAAATGCCTGGGAAGCCTCTGGGTCCGGCCGGATGGTTCCCATCCTTCCTGGGGGGTTTCCGAATCCGTGTCTCGGGGGGGGGAAGAGAGGCAGCAGAACCGTACTTCTTTCCATGGAAGAGCCCCCCCCGAGTGCTGAAGAACCCTGGGTGCGGTGGTGTACCCAGAACTTCAGGGGCCAAATTTCCTGTTGCCCTTCCTTACCTGTGCGGTGGCCGCGCAGTTGCAGGAGTTGGTGGTTTTCCTTCTACTGGCTACAAGACCACAGGAGGTGAGTCTGGGACCCGTTCTGGGGTCTGGCCAGGGCTGCCGTTCATCCGCCTGTCCACCAACCGTTCACGGGCAGTCGCGCGGCAAGAAGCTCTACATGGAGAGCTTTTCTTCCAGGGACCTTGCTGAGTGTAGCTCAGCACCATTTTCCTGAAGATCAGGAAATGACATCACTTCCTCCTCTAAGAGGAGGGAGTGGGAAGGGCTGCAGCAGGAAGTGACCTCAGGTCCAGTATCACTTCCTGTCTTTGGCAAGATGGCGGTGGAGAGTTGCAGCCAGCATACAGAGGATATAAAAAGCCACAGGGAACAGGCGCCCATGTCTCCTCTGCGTTCCTATATGCAGCACCTCCAGGGAGAGATTGGAAGTAGCATGGAACATGAGAAGGAGAGACCTGCAGGGTCTGCGGCCATGGAAGAGACCACAGGGGGTGAGTCTGACCGGCCTTCGGAGGTTTAGAGGGGTAGGGTACCCCAACTCTTCTCCTCCGACTCTCAGTGTATGCCTGTGTGTGTGTGTGTGTGTGTGTGTGTGTTTTTTTTTTTTTTTTTTTTTTTTTTTTTTTTTTCAGGGGACGACGCTATTGACCTTGGATTTAAAAGACGCCTACCTTCATGTCCCCATTTTTCAGGGCCATCTAAGCTTCCTGAGATTTGTGATCGCCTCTCCAGAGGGAGTGCAACACTGGCAGTTCACAGCCCTCCCCTTTGGACTGGCATCCAGTCCGAGAGTCTTCACAAAGGTCATGGCCGAGGTGGTGGCTTTTTTGCACCTCCAGGGAGTGGCATTGATTCCCTACCTGGACGACATTTTGATTTACAGTCTAAGTTGGGATCAACTACTTCTGGATCTATCCAGAGTAATGCAGACCTTAGACCTGGGATGGATTGTCAGCAGGGAAAAGTCCTCACTGACTCCTGCTCAGACAAAGTTGTATCTAGGTTTCCTGGTGGACTCCTCAGAACAAAAGTTAATTCTACCTCAGGGCAAGGTAGAGGGCCTCATATCAGCGGTCAGGTCGCTGTTACAGGCAAGCACCATCTCCTACAGAGGTATCATGAGAGTTCTGGGTCTAATGACGTCAGCTATCCCAGCAGTTCCTTGGGCACAGCTACACTCCAGGCCCCTCCAGCACTTCCTTCTATCCTCTTGGGACAGAAGAAGAGACTCTCTGGACATAGAGAGAGCCATTCCGGTCGAAGTAAAGAACTCCCTTAACTGGTGGCTCCTTCCTCAGAGGCTTCAAGGGGGCCTCCTTTTGGAGCCAACTTCAGCCTCTCAGGTTAACTACAGACGCAAGTTCCTGGGGGTGGGGAGCCCACCTAGAGGAACTAATAGCTCAGGGGTCCTGCAATTCAGAACAGAGAAGGGCCTCCAACTTTCGAGAGCTGTTGGCCATAGGAGAAGCACTAAAGGCTTTCGAGGGAAGGATCAGGGGCCAGGAGCTGCAGGTCTTGTCAGACAATGCCATGGCAGTGGCGTTCCTGAATCATCAGGGGGCTACCAGATCTACAGCACTCCTATCCCTATCTGCAGAGATCCTGTCCTGGGCGTGAAGTCGGGTTCCTTCCATCTCCGCAGTCCACATAAAGGGGACATTAAATGTAGAGGCAGACTACCTCAGTCGGCAGCTGATTCTGCAGGGGGAATGGGAACTGAATCCAGAGGTCTTTTCCCTGGTAAGTCGGCCATTCGGCGTTCCAGAGATAGATCTCTTTGCCCGCAGGAAGAGCAGAAGGGTAAAGAGATTCTTTTCCCTTGCTCGAGAGAGGCTCAGAGGGGATAGATGCGTTGGCACAGGTCTGGGACTTCCGACTGGCCTATGCCTTTCCCCCTCTGGGACAAATTCCGAGGGTCCTTCAAAAACTGTTCCTCTCGGAAAGCAAATTGATTCTAATAGCCCCTTGGTGGCCCAAGAGAGTCTGGTTTCCAACCCTGCAGGGTTGGTCCATAGCCCCACCGCTTCACCTCCCGGTCCGGGGCGATCTTCTCCTTCAGGGTCCTGTCCGCCACCCAGACCCCAGCTTCTTCAAGCTGACGGCCTGGCTCTTGAAAGGCAGAACCTGCGGGAGAAGGGGCTGTCGGACAGAGTAGTGGATACACTGCTCCTTAGTAGGAAGCCAGTCACAAGGCGTATTTACGCCAAGACCTGGGTGATTTTCTCTCGCTGGTGCCAGGAGAGAGGGACTTCTCAAAGAGATCCCTGCTATCTTAGAATTTCTCCAGGATGGAGCAGATCTAGGTTTGGCAACGAAGACCCTTAAGGCGCAGGTTTCAGCCCTGTCCTGTTTCCTTGAGAAACGTTTGGCATTACACCCCCTGATCAAGAGATTTCTCTTGGTCAGGGAGAGGTTGTCCCGTTAAAATGTCCAGGTGTCCTCCTTGGGACCTTACACTAGTACTGGAGGGGTTTACAAAGGCCCCATTTGAACCGATAGATCAGATCCCCCTTAGGATCCTGACCTTTAAATTAGCCTTTTTACTAGCAATCACCTCAGCTAGGAGAGTAGGTGACATTCAGGCTTTTTCTATTAAAGAACCATTTTTTTCTTTATTCGAGGACAGGGTTATACTTGGGCAGGACCCCCTGTACCTCCCTAAGGTAGCATCAAAGTTCCATAGGACTCAAGAAGTGGTGCTGCCTTCCTTTTGTAGTAACCCCAAAAGTGAAGGGGAAGTTTCTTTTCATTGTCTGGACGTCAGACGCTGTCTATTATCCTACCTAGAAAGGGTTAAGGAATTCAGAAGGTCCAGCCATCTTTTAGTTACCGTATATACTCGAGTATAAGTCGAATTTTTCAGCCCTTTATTTTTTTGGGCTGAAAGTTTCCCTTCGACTTATACTCGAGTCCGCGCCGTCTGTCTGCATGATCAGCGTGTCATGCAGGCAGACGGCGGCCGGCGTGTGATAATGCACGGAGGCTATTCCAGCTTTCAAAAGCCGCGCCTCCTGCTCTTCTGTGATAGGCTGAACAGCTGTCAGTGTACAGCCTATCCCGGACATTCTCTCATCCTCGTCCGTGGTATGAGAATGAGAGAATGTCCGTGATAGGCAGTCAGCGGTCAGCCTATCACAGACGAGGAGGAGGCGTGGCTTTTGAACTGTGGAATGGCCGCCCAACAGTATCATCACACGGCCGCTGTCTGAGGATGGAGATCGCCACAGGGAGGCTGCACATGGCACACAGGACACACATGGCACACAGGACACACATGGCACACAGGACACACATGGCACACAGGACACACATGGCACACAGGACACACATGGCACACAGGACACACATGGCACACAGGACACACATGGCACACAGGACACACATGGCACACAGGACACACATGGCACACAGGACACACATGGCGTACAGGACACACATGTACAGGACACACATGTACAGGACACACATGTACAGGACACACGTAGGTTGCACAGGACACAGGGAGGCATGTAGCTGCAGATGGACATTGACCCTCTGCATTTCTCACCCTCAACTTGTACTCGGGTCAATAAGTTTTTCCCAGTTTTTTGTGGTAAATTAGGGGTCTCGACTTATACTCGGGACGACTTATACTCGAGTATATACGGTAATTTTTCTGGCCAAAAGAAGGGCCAACAGGCATCTAAGGCTTCTATAGCTAGATGGATTAAACATACTATTTCGTTAGCCTATGAGCAGTCAGGTAAAGCAGCTCCTAGAAATCTTAGAGCGCATTCCACGCGATCTCTGGCAACCTCCTGGGCGGAAAGGGCCGGAGCTTCGGTGGAGCAGATATGTAGAGCCGCTACATGGTCAAGCCAGAACACGTTCCTGAGGCATTATAGAGTGGAATTACTATCTCCTCAGGACCTGGCATTTGGCAGGAAAGTCCTGCAAGCGGTGGTCCCGCCCTAAAGGTAGGCCTGAGCTACTTGCTCTTCCCTCAGGGTGCCGTCCTGGAAGACGACTTGAGAAAAGAACCAGTTACACTTACCGGTAACTGTGTTTCTGGGAAGTCTTCCAGGCGGCAGGCTTACTTCCCACCCGTTATATTTAGAAAACATGTAATGTTTAGAGTGTGGTGGTGGTTATGTTTTTCACTCTCGTGCACTGGTGTGGGTCAATACTTTGTCACAACTGAGGAGCATCGGGAGGGGCGGGGGCCTTTAACCTCTTGATTGATTGTGTTTTCTGTCAGGTGGACCAGTCATCTCTCAGGGTGCCGTCCTGGAAGACTTCCCAGAAACACCGTTACCGGTAAGTGTAACTGGTTCTTTTTTTTTTTTTTTTATTGAAGATACATTAATAATTTGTTTTATTCAGCATGAAATGGAGCTTGGTTATGTAGCATGAGGCTGTATATTCTGAAATATTTACACTTATGGGATAACATGCACTGCATTGATGGCATTCACACAATTTCACAGTAATAAGGAGATGAAACAAAGTTCAGAAATATTCCTTTTATCCCATTGTTTTGAAATTCTATGTACATAACAAACTGTATAATTGTTTGAAGCGAAATGTATAATTGTTTGAAGCGAAATGTATCAGGCTTTAAGTGTGAGGAGGAAGGGCAAGCAGTTAAAATGAAAGTGAAATCTTCTAAGCAGCTTATAAACCTTGTCATCTTTGTGCACATAGCTTGAAGTGCTTTCTTCATTCTTGGGGTCGGTTCACACTGGGGCGACTTGGGATCCGACTTGTATGCCCTCAAGTCGCCCCAAGTCTCCCCAGAAATAGTTTCAATGGGAGTGAACGCTAGTGTCTTAATAGACACTACTGAAGTCGCTCCGACTTCAGAGCGTACTCCCTGTACTACTTTGATCCGACTTGGTAGGCGACCTGTACCATAGAAATCAATGGAAGTCGCCTCCAAGTCAGATCTCTCTGTAAAGTCAAGCGACTTTGCAGGGAAAACCCCTCCCTCCCAGAGAGCTGATTGCCCCGTGATTGGCCACAGCCGAAGTCGCCTGTGATGGAGGCGACTTCAAGTCGCCTTGTAATTTGCTGAAGTCGCCGTGCAAAGTCGTGCTGAAGTCGTGTTGCCCCAGTGTGAACCGACCCTAAATGGGAATCCTTCATTTTGTTTGCAAATATGAAAAATTCTAACTACCTGCATGAATATGTCCTTATTTAAAGAGCACCTGTCATTTCAGACCCATCGTGGCAGCGCCTGTTAGTGGGCATCCACTCACCTACTGCTTCCACGTCCCTCACCTTGTCACTGCCACATCACCAGCTGTCCTATTAAAGTGAATGGGACTGTCGGTGAGTCAACAGTGGGTCAGAGAAGGAGCTGCAGTGGGACAGAGATGACAGTTGCACTTTAAAAATTATGACTGAAATCAAGCCTTTTTACTAGCGATTTAAATCAAATCTGCCATGTTTCTAGTGCTCCAGGGCCTTCAAAAGTGTGATGGGTTGTCAGGAAATTAGATGTGTAATTTTATGCTTCAAGAAACTCCTGACAGTGCTCCCTGCATGTTTGGCCTCTGTGGCCAGGCTGTATAAGTCTCACATGTGGCAACGCCATATTCAGGAGTAGCACAATGTATTTTGGGGTGTAATTGCAAGTATGCATATTCTGTGTGTGAGAAATAACTTATGATAATTTGAGAAGAAGGGGGGTGGGATTCTAATTTTTCCCAAAAAATTGTGGGAAAAAATTCCAAATTCAAAAAAACTCACCATTCCCCTTAAATACCTTGGACTGTCTTTCCAAAAAGGGTTCATTTGGGGTGTATTGGTACTGTCCTAACATTTCGGGGCCTCAAATGGGCCATCAGTACATCAGGTATGATCAATTTTCACCATAACTTGTAGAATCTAACTTTCACACAGATTAAATAATATACACTAATTTGACTTATTTTTACCAAAGATATGGAGAAGTATAAATTGTGGCGCAAATTTATGAAAAATTACTTATTTGCAAAATTTTAGAATGGAAACTAAATCCCCCCACTTATCTTGCAAAAAATAAAAAACCCGGTAGTGAATAAATGCCACCAAAAAGCGTGTGTGTGTGTGTGTGTGTGTGTGTGTGTGTGTGTGTGTGTGTGTGTGTGTGTGTGTGTGTGTGTGTGTGTGTGTGTGTGTGTGTGTGTGTGTGTGTGTGTGTGTGTGTGTGTGTGAATGAGCAAAATTTTGTTTGGGTACAGTGTTGCATTACTGAGTAATTGTCATTCAAGGTGTGGGAGCACTGAAAGCTGAAAATTGGTCTGGGCAGGAAGGGGATGAAAGTGCCCGGTATTGATGTAGCTCAAGGAAAAGTTCATTCCCCCACCCCCCCAGACCCTCCAGGAGCACCGACATGTTTTTGTTTTCTCAGGTCTGGTAACTATGGTCTCTGGTTTCATCCAGGACTAGTTGTGGCCAAGTCCTGCGTGATAGTCTGTACTTTTACCAGAAGGGTTCCCTATTTCTGGGGTTACTTGCCTACCTGGGTTGTAAGTAGTGGCAACTCCCTTCCATTTTTTTTCCCCCACAGCTCTGCTCTGTGGAACTGTGTCCTCCTCGTGCTTCAATGCTGTGTACCAAGATGGCGTCGGAGGACTTCCGTCGACGCAGCAAGATGGGACCGGAAGTCACATGACGCACTTCCGGACGCTGTTTTTTCTTAAGGAAGCACAGCATGGAGACACTGAGGACATGCAGCAGTTGAATAGTCTGCAAAACGCCGGTCAGTGCATTTTGCGGTACAGCAGCAGTCTGCTCTATGGCCAATCTCCGCTTGGTTCATGGAGCTTGAGGACAGGTCTGAGGATGGAGCGTCCACTCGTATTAAACCAGCGGCAGCATCCGGGTCCCATACTGCCCCCAAGGTAAGCCCTTGTCTATGGATAGTTCTACAGCAGGGGACTTTTTGTATAGGAACTTTTATTTGTGGTCCTTGTTTCTGTTTTTTTTTTTTTTTAGGCCAAACTGGTGAAGAAGAAATGTGGGAACTGTAGGACCAGGCTTTCTGATAGTTATAAAAAAAAATATTTTGTGAGGATTGTATTCCATCCAAAGCTAGTTAAGAGACTTCCTCTTTTAAAGAGTTAATGTCTTCTATGAAGGAGGTAGTTGACTCCTTTCGGTCCCTTAATGACAGGGTTACTGGTCTACGGGCTTCCTCATCTAGACCCATAGCTCAAGAGTCTTCAGCCTCTCCTATATCCCTTCCATTGTTAGTGTCTGAGACCATTAGTTGATGCAATACTTTGGATTCTCACCTTCCTTCAGATCATGTTTCTTCATCTGATGAGGATTCTGCATTAGAGGAGGACACAGGTAGCTCATCTAAATATCTTTTTCCAGTTGAGGATATTGACTAACTACTAAAGTCAATACATATACCTCCTGAGCAGATTGAGATGCCACAACAAGCCCAATCTGTACAGTATAAAATGTATAGGGGTCTACAGGGGCAGAAATCAAAAGCTTTTCCGGTACACCAGTCACTTAAGGACATGATTCTGTCTGAATGGGGAAAAAAAGCTTGTTCCAGTCGAGGGGACACAAGATTTCCTTTTCAGTCTGAGTTAGAGGAGGTTTTATTTAAGTGTCCTAGATTAGATGCCCTTATGTCGCAGGTGTCCAAGAGGTCAGATCATTCTTTTGAAGATTCTGGGGTCCTTAAGGATCAAAAGGATAGAAAGGCTGACTCATTGATACGTAAGGCCTGGGATGCTAAAGCCTTTTCTTTAGGTCCGGTAGTAGCATCCACCTGTGTGGCTAGAAATTTAGACGTATGGGTTCAGTGTCTGGATCTTCTTTCATCCGACACCCCCCAAAGAAGAGATTGGGGAGTCTCTCCCACTCATTGCTAAGTCAGTTGCCTTCTTGGCTGATGTAGCAGCAGCAGATTAATCTGCAGCCAGGGCTTCTGCTCTCCTTAATTCAGCTAGGCGGGCTATCTGGCTTAAATCTTGGGAAAGTGATCTTGCCTCCAAGAATAAACTCTATGGCATTCCCTTTGAAGGCAGGCTCTTATTCTGTTCCTCCTTAGAGGAGGTCCTACCTCGTTCCTCTGAAAAGAGTAAACGATTCCCTTCTTCCCAAAGGAATAAACCCCAGAATAAGAGGCCTTTTCTTGCCCATCTGCCGAGAGACTGAGAGATGGCAAGCCATGATAAATCTGATTTCTGTGTGGGAAGTTCCAGTTATTTTATTGTCACGTCTTTCTGGTCAGGAAAGCTTCCGGTGGCTTTCGTATAGTCCAAAAATTTAAGCGTCCTGAACAAATACATAGTCTAAAGATGTTTCCGAATGGAGAACATTTATTCTGTAAAGAATCTGTTCTTACCAAGGGTCTTCATGGTAACCCTGGATCTTCAGGATGCTTATCTTAATGTGCCAGCCTGCCAGTCACCGCAGGTTCCTCAGGTTTGCGGTTCTCATTGGAAACGAGCCATCTCACTGGCAGTTCAATGCCTTCCTTTTTGGTCTCTCGGCAACTGAGCATTTTTACAAAAATCATGGCCGAAGTCATGGCTTTTATTCTGATACTAACTATATTGTAACTTAGGCCATGATAGTGCTCCTGATTCAAAGTGTATCGATTGTCCCATATCTAGACGATTTTTTTTGCTCGGGACAAAGAGTACCTTGTTCAGGATATGCAATTGGTTTTGCGGGCCTTTCAGAAATTGGAATGAAAAGCTAATCAGCAAAAGTCTTGCCTGGTACCCTCCCAGAGCATACTTTTCCTGGGTTATCTAATAGACTCTGTTGTCCAAAAGATTTTTCTTCCCGAGGGATAAGATTTTGAAAATTCTTCTCTCCGTGCAGACCTTCAAGTTGCTCCCTCAGACCTCCCTTTGGCAGATCATGCAGTTGCTGGGGTTGATGACTGTGGCCATTCTAGGGGTGCCTTGGGCCCAATTGCACTCCAGACCCCTTCAGGCTATTCTCTTTCTTCATTGGGATCGCAGGAAGAATTCTCTGGATCAGCTGGTACAGCTACCAGGAGGGAATTTTCTCGATCTCTCCTGGTGGGAGCAGCGAGAACATCTGCAGGGAGGGAAGGATTGGGCATAACATTCCCCGTTAAAAATTACAGACGCCAGTCTGTGGGGTTGGGGTGCTCACTCAGAGGATTGGCAAGCCCAGGGAACCTGGTTGCCAGAGTTTTTCATAGAACTTCTAGCTGTGGGGAAAGCTCTTGCGTCTCTGGAAGAGAGGGTCTATTCAAAAGACCTATTTTCTCAGACAATGCCACAACTGTGACGTACCTTAACATGCAAGGGGGCACTTGCTCAGAGTTGCTTTTGTCATTAACACAGCAGATTCTGTCCTGAGCAGAGATCTATGTCACTTCAGTCAGGGCAGTCCACATCAAGGGGTCAGAAAATGTGCTGGTGGAGTATTTGAGCAGGGTGATCATCAGTTCCAGCGATTCGCACTACATCAAGGCACGTTCCAGGAGGTGGTGCTAAGATGGGGTCTTCCCACAGTGGATCTTTTTGCCTCCAGTCTCAACAGAAAACCACCGGCGTTTCTTTGGAGAGAGAGACAGTCCTTGGACGGATGTTCTCTCATTCCCGTGGGATTTCACTCTGGCTTATGCCTTCCTTCCTTTTCCCCTCTTACCTCTAGTAGTTCGGAATATTATTCAGGATCTGGCAGAAGTTGTTCTGATTGCCCCCTGGTGGCCCAGGAGGAGTTGGTTCTTCTCTCTGAAGGCCCTCTGTGAGTCCTCCCTGGCCCCTACCAGTTTGGAAGGATCTGCTCCATCAGGGACCGGTGTTGCATCCAAACCTTCAGACCTTCCATTTGACGCCCTGGAGGCTGAACGGTACATCCTACAGTTGAGGGGGTGTTCAGAGAGGGTTATTCAAACTATCCTAGACAGTCATAAGTTGGTCACGAGAAGAATCTATGGGAAAGTTTGGAAAACTTATTTCCTGGCAAAGGAAAACTGTTTTACATTCTTTTTCCACTTCCTGTATATCGGATTTTTTGCAGGGGGGAGTGGAAAAAGGACTGTCGGCACCCTTGGGGTTCAGATTGCTGCTCTCTTTGTTTACAGAGAAAACTAGCAGAGGATCCTTTAGTCAGGAGTTTCCTTATAGCCAGTTTTAGACATGCCTAAGGTCATCGAACATATCCCCCCGGGATCTGTCGTTGGTATTAAATGCACGAACAAGGGCTCTTTTTGAGCCTTTCCATAAGGCTTCCCTGAAAATTATTTCTTTAAAAATTTCCTTTTTTGGCTATTACGTCGGGGAGAAGGATTAATGATCTAGTCTTTCCTGTAAAGACCCCTTCCTGAGGATTCTAGAGGACAGGGTAGTGATTAGACCTGATCCTTTCTATTTACCCAAAGTTTCTTCCAACTTTCATAGGTCCCAGGAGATGGTCCTTCCTAGTTTGTCCACCTCTCCCAAGAATGCGGATGAGGAAGGATTTGGTGCTTTTAGACGTAAAGAGATGTCTTCTGCTTTATCTGTAAAAGTCCAGTGGTTTTAGGAGTTCATCCCAACTGTTGGTTTTGTTCAGTGGCCCCAAGAAAGGGTCCAAAGCATCTAAAAGTTCTATTGCAAGGTGGATATGGGGAGCTATCTGTGAGGCATACAAAGCATTAGGTCGCACCCCTCCTTCTAGAATTGGAGCCCATTCATGAGATCCATGGCCACAGCATGGGCAGAAAAAAAGGGGGCTTCATGGGAAGAAATTTCTAAAGCTGCCATCTGGTCCCCTCATGCATTTGTCAAGCATTAAAGTTCAGATGCTTTCCAGCCAGGACCTTTCCTTTGGTAGGAAAGTGCTTCAGGCTGTCGTCTCTCCCTAAGGTATAGAATCTTATCCTGAAGTACATGTCCTGAAAGGTGAGGGGGAACCCCCCCCCCCCCCCCCGTTAGACGTAATGGTATTTCCAGGACAGCGTCTATATTCCCACCCTATAATCTTCTTCTTCCTTTCTTTTTTTTTTTTTTTTTTTTTTTTTACTGGTCAACATTGTTTACCTGGTGGTGTGTGTGTGTGTGTGTGTGTGTGTGTGTGTGTTTTTGTTTTTTTTTTTTTTTTTTTTTTTTTTTTTTTTCCCCTCTGCCGAGTGCACTTTTGGTGGAGGTTTACTTTATCTTCTAAACAACTGAGGGTCAGAGGAAAGGGAGGGGCCTTTTAAATTGTATCGTAATTGTTTCCTGTAGAGGGTGGAGTCGATCATCTCTCCAGTAGCTGTCCTGGAAATACCGTTACGGTTAAGTCTAACGGGTTGTGTGTGTATAGATAGATCTTTCCAAGCTTCTTCCATGAGACTTAAGGCTCCTCCTACCAGGATAGGACGCATGTTAACCCCCACCCAATAAAAGGCCAGTTCTCCAGGCCCTTGTCATTATTTCCTCCGGACAGGAGGTAACCTGTTCCTGGTTCCCTAGGTCTCATGAGCAAACGCACTTGTTGCTATTAGCGAGGATTGCTTACTTTCTCCTCTGCAATAGCGGTATCTCCACCGGGGTGGTTTGTTGTGGCTGCTGTTCTCAGTGCCTGAAGAAGACCAGGACCGTGATGATTTCAGCCCCATAGCGTGGGTTGCGGAGTCAGCATGGCATGCTTTCCCCGCTGACAGCATGGCTGGTATGTGGGGAAAAGAGGAAGCTGTGTTGCTTGAGGGGGCTGAGCTACTGTGCTCCAAGCTGGCCAACAGGAAGTACAGTGGGGTCACTTCCAGGGCATATGACGTCATCAGCAGGCGCTGGGAGACGCTGGTACCAGTCTCCATACAGTGCGGACAGGGGATGCTGGTGTTTTTTAAAAGGGTCAAAACACAGCAGAGGCTGCGGACCACCAGAGGGGCAGGATGGATTCCTCTGCAGTACCTGCAGATGCAGGCCCGAGCACCTCAGAGGTAAGCCCGGAGCGTTATTTTGTCACCCTCTTTCATATCCTGTGAGTGTTTATCTTCTCTCCCCCCCCCCCCCCCAACCAGCAGGACTTAGTGTAAGGGGACACCTTTTGCTCCCTCCTGCACGAGCTGTGGATGGCTTAAATTACACTTGTTTTCTTGCTGACTAAGACTTGGGACAAGGCTTAAGCGCAGCCACCAAAAAGAAAATGGGCAGTTTGCAGAAACAAATTGAGCTCATCATGGAGCAAAGAAGTTTGCTGCACTTGAATAGACAGCCTAGTCAAGGATGACCCAGTTTCCTGTCAGAAAATGCTGAGCTTGGTTCAAGATGAGCTATCTTCAATGTTCAACTCATTCAAATCACTGATCACTAAGATCCAGGTCCCCTCACATAGGACTCCAGCTGGTCCTAGTGCTCCACAGCAGAGTGAAGACTCTGAGGAAGAAGCCAGATCTGCCCCTTCTCTGGCAGATTCGGGGTCAGATACAGGGCCCAGGGATAAAGAATCTGTAAAGGGCTCAACTTACAAGTTTGTCATTGGAAGATGTTAATGACTTATTAAAGGCTATCTATACGACCCTAGATATAGAGGAGGTGGTATAATATGTCTAAAAATGACCTTCTGTACGAAGGTTTGCATAAGAAAAAGGCTATTTTCCCTGTGCGTCGCTCCCTTTTTGATACCATCAAGGTGGAGTGGGAAAGACCAGATAGAAAACGGTTTAACCCTCCTCAGCAGGGCAGCAGTCACTTAAAGTCAATTTATCCTGGACCTAGTGACTAATGGGTACAGGCTGGAATTCTCTTCCCAGCCACCAGAGATTATTGGTCATCTTCCCTCACCAAGATTGGGTGAAAGCGACAGCCCTTGGTTTCCAGATTGGAGACTTGATAGATCAAAAGGTCCTGATCCCAGTTCCCTGGTCAGATTAAGGCAAGGGCTTTTATTCCTATATTTTTGTTATCGGGAAGCTGTTGGCAAGTATGGGCTTATTCTGAACCTCAGGTCTCTAAACCGCTCCATCAGGTTCAAAAATGTTTGCATGGAAACGCCGTTTCCAATCAAATCTGCTTTACCAGAACGGCTTAATGGCCACATTGGATTTGAGGGATGCTTATCTGCAAATCCCCCTATATATCCACCTCTCCAAAGGTTCTTGAGACTAGCTGTCAAGACAGAGATCCGTCGCTTTCAGTTTCAAACCCTCCCCTTTTGGCCGTCTTCAGCCCCACGCATCTTTACAAAGGTGTTAAGAAAGGTGCTGGCTCCGTTTAAGATTAAAAGAGAACTATTATCCCTTACCTTGACGACCTCCTAGTGATGACTGAGTCGTACCATACGTTATTAGCGGAACTCCAGACCGTACAAGACTTCCTTCAATCACTAGGCTGGGAATTAAACAAAGAGGTCCTCCTTGATTCCGGCCCAGAGGGTGACATATCTGGGATATGAATTTTGCTCAGTAAACTAAAGTTTTCTTTCCGCAGGAAAGTCTCAAATGATTCAGACAATGTCAGCCTTACAGTAGGACAATTGATCCCTTCATCCGGAAGTATTTGTGGTTATTATTGACAGATGGGGCTGTCCCCATCTGATCTTTTTGCAAATAGGAGCAATTGCAAGACGGAAGTTATTTTCCCTGAACCCAGATCAATCATTGGGGATTGATGCTGTAGTGAATCCATGGCCATTGAAGAGACCGATCTTGTCCTAATAGCTCCTTTTTGGCCCAAGAAACAAGACTTCTTAATGTCTTGGGGTCTATCGCACCCACAGGTGACTTTCTTTAAACTTGATGGCTTGGTATCTGGAGAAAAGATACTAGGCACCCAGGGGTTTTCAGACAAGGTAGTCAGGAACCTGGTAAACTTTTATAGAAAGCCAGTTCCTAGAGCTAAATCATAAGTCTGGAAAAAAAATTTACTCATGGCTATCTGAAAACCAAAGATTAACTTTTGGAATTTTTTATTTCAAGATGGTGTCGACAAAGGTCTTATAGTTAGTACTTTGAAAGTACAGGTGACGGCAGCTATCAGGTTTTTTTTTTTTTCTCTCAAATATTCTCTCTTGGAAAATCCCACTATAGCTAGCTTCTTTAAATCAATATCTAGGTCCAGACCGCTATTTGATAGTTGTCCAACCTGGGACCTGTCCCTGGTGCTTCAGGATCTGGTAGAATTCCCATTTGAGCCCCTGGAGGATATTTTAATTAATTGCTTACCTTTTTTTTTAAAGACAATTTTCCTGGTGGCAATTACCTCAGTTTGTAGGGTAAGTGAGTTGCAGATTGTTTTGAAGACAGATCTAGTATTTTTGCCTAAAGTGGCCAGTACCTTCCACAGATCTCGGGACATTGTACTGACAACGTTTTGTAGTGCGACCAAAAAGAAATGTACTCTTTTTAGACGTTAGAATTCTTGTCTATCTTGAGGTCACTTAGACCTTTTAGGAAAACAGATGCCTTGTTCTCTTCACAGGAGCGCACAAGGGAAAGCGTGCATCCAAGCTAACTTGGCTTGATGGATAAAGCAAGCCTTTTCTGAATCTTACAAAATTATGGACTTTCCTCCGCCTTTTTGTCACTGCGCACTCAACAGCCTTGTCTGCGTCTTAGGCTGGAGCCTCACCAGAAAAAATATGCAGGGCTGCCACGTGGTCCAGTTTTTCGACCTGCGTTAAACCTTTATAGCATCTCAGGAGCAGGTGTTTGGTTGTAAGGTCCTCCAGGCAGTTGTCCCTCCCTAGACTGTTAAGTTCTGACTCATCGTCTCATGGGCTGTACTCGGACGCTTGGAGAAAAGCTGAGTTAGACTTACCGGTAACTCCTTATCTGAGGGTCTCCCAGAACAGCCAGATTCCCACCCGGATGGATATGTATGTATTGGGCCTGGAGGACTGCCCTTTTATCCGGTGGGGATTAACTTGTTTCTTATCCTGGTAAGAGGAGCCCTAGGTCTCATGGGCTGTCCTGGAAGACTCTCAAAGAGTTACTAGTAAGTCTAACAATGCTTTTATTTTTTTTTTCCGGAAGCTTGGAAAGCCTTGCACCTTCAGCAGATCGTGCGTGGAATGCATGCCTCGGCTTGGTGGGTGGTGCCCTGCACCACTACGTTCTTTGCAGATTGTGACCGAGCGCGAGGAGAAGATGTACAGGGATGCCTATAGGCCTGCAAAAACGTGGGTCAGTCACCTTCCCACGGTAGGGTGCGGATGTTCAACACCTGACGGACTCAGTGGAACAGGCGTATGACATCACCTCACAGGACTAGCAGCAATTTTGATCTTGCTCATTTAATAATTTTTGTTTTTTATTTTTATTGATTACTGTATCTATACACCTAAGTTTTTTTGCCTAGTATTAATAATTAACTTTTGAAAACGAATCAATTTATTGTATAACTATATGGAATTTTTACACTTATGTTGGTCTGGCATCGCTAGCCTTGCGCTGTTGGGATTAGTTCCATTTGAAATACCCAACCCCCCCTTTGTCTTTGGGTGGGGTTACTTAGTGCTGACTCCCCTATTTAAGCACTTGCCTTGAGGTGTCTTTAGTAGCCTATCTCTGAGGAAGGGAGTGCACCCCGAAACACGTTAGTTCCACACTGTGATGTGCGTTAGTACTGCCTAGCATTGTATGGTCCTATGGGGCTAATTGGCAGTTGCACTTTGATTACCAATTTTTGTCTTTTTGTATATTAAAACAAATTTAGGTATATTTGGTAATGCAGTTCGTGCTTGTACCTATTTGGATCATCCTTTTTTGTGGAGGGCTACATCCGCCCATTGCCATTGTCCTTTCTGATTTCTGCAACAGAGGACCTCTGAGCATTGGCAGTGACTTAATTTTTTGATACACAAAAGAAAAGTCTATGCTGGAGACTGGTGGACAGTTATGCCAAAAAAGTTTTATAAGCTATAACTAGCTAAAAAGTTGTTTCTGCTAAAGCAGATGATGCCAGCTTCTGAGGCCAAAAGTGTACTTATGCCTGTCTGTTTTAAATATGTTGACAAGTAGGGATGTACCGAATGAAAATGAGTTAATAAAAAATATTAATATTTTTATACAGAATTGTGTTTTGTATTTGACTTTTTTAAATTAATACCACTACAGGGGGTCCCCTACTTACAAACATCCAACTTACAAACGACTCCTACTTACAAACGGAGGGAGACAACAGGAAGTGAGAGGAAATCTACTCTAGGAAGGGAAATTCACTCCTGTAAGAGTTAATATGGGAAAAAGTTGTCTCCACTGATGCTTTATCACCTATCCTTATTTCCCTAATAACCCCAAATTTTCAAAATCCAATTGTCATTGGGACAGAAAGTGAGGTGAAATCTTCTGAACAGGGGCACAGACAGCAAAACAAATATTACAGGGGTGATAACCCTTCCCTATGCTATCTACAAAACTTAAAAATATATTTTTTTTGGCTGGAGCTACACTTAAAAAATGTACCTGTTCCGACTTACAAACAGATTCAACTTAAGAACAAACCTAAAGTCCCTATCTTGTTTGTAACCCAGGGACCCCCTGTAATTTAAATTTTAATATGAATTTGTTGGCCATTATTGGCACTATTCTTTAACAAAATTTTTTTTAAAAATCTCTGAAGTCTCTAACCCTCCCTTGTATCATGGCTGCATTGATCTCTTGTATCATGTCTGCAGTCTCTGACCATCTAATGTATCAAGTCTGCTAGAGG
Source organism: Lithobates septentrionalis (assembly GCA_037952835.1). Lineage (NCBI taxonomy): Eukaryota > Metazoa > Chordata > Amphibia > Anura > Ranidae > Lithobates > Lithobates septentrionalis. The sequence goes on along the minus strand of JBBDGP010000162.1, from coordinate 860,634 downwards.
TGTAGTGAATAGAACATTTTGCTAACACTCTTAGCAATGTGTTTTAAGTTTAAGTTCACCTTTTACAGAAAAAGCTGTAAAAAATAGGATTTTTAAAAAAGCTTACCTGTAAAATCCTTTCCTTGGAGTACTTCATAGGACACAGAGCATTAAGTAATTGGTGGGTTATGGGCCTACCTTCAGGTGTTGACACTGGTATAACCAATACAGGAAGTTGACTCCCCTATATAACCCCCTCCTCCTTCCAGGAGTCCTCCATATTTTCGCCAGTGTCTAAGGTGTTGTTCACGAGTGAAAATGTGTTCTAGGAGCTCCGGGGAGGGATCCATGCTGGATTTAAAAAACCTCCACAACCGGATCCATCCTCGCCACTGAGGCCATAGGATGGTACCTGGGCCTCGCATTGAGAATGAGGTTTTGCCTGTAAGCTTCTCTGAGAGCTGGACCCTAGGAACCAGGACTCTTCTTTATTTATATTATATATATATATATATATATATATATATATATATATAATATATATATATATATATATAATATATATATATATATATATATATATATATATATATATATATATATATATATATATATATATATATATATACGTAAAGTTGTTCCTGAGGGGTGCTATACAGGTCCTAAGGAGCGGAACCCCTATTAAAAAGGGCCCTAGTCTTTGAGGGTTTAACTATGCTGCCCGTCGTGATGGGTGAAGGTTGGATCGGTCTGTTAAATCAGCAGAATCCTGCAGCGAGGATAAGGTAAGGGGAGAAGCCTAGGAACTGTAAAGTCCACTTATGCCTTTTTCGCCAAAAAAAATCTTTCTTTCTTTTTTTTTTTTTTTTTTTCTTTTTTCCCTGCGGGAGTCCTTAATTGAACAGATGGTGTTCCTCTTCTGAGGCATCTAAAGGGGTTACAGCAGTAGTGTAAACATCCAAAACCAGCCATTTGCATTTTTTTTGTATAAAGTTACATAGTAGGTGAGGTTGAAAAAAGACACAAGTCCATCAAGTCCAACCTATGTGTGTGATTATGTGTCAGTATTACATTACATATCCCTGTATATTGCGGTCATTCAGGTGATTATCTAATAGTTTCTTGAAGCTATCAATGCTCCCCGCTGAGACCACCGCCTGTGGAAGGGAATTCCACATCCTTACCGCTCTTACAGTAAAGAACCCTCTACGTAGTTTAAGGTTAAACCTCTTTTCTTCTAATTGTAATGAGTGGCCACGAGTCTTATTAAACTCTCTTCTGCGAAAAAGTTTTATCCCTATTGTGGGGTCACCAGTACAGTATTTGTAAATTGAAATCCTATCCCCTCTCAGGCGTCTCTTCTCCAGAGAGAATAAGTTCAGCGCTCGCAACCTTTCCTCATAACTAAGATCCTCCAGACCATTTATTAGCTTTGTTGCCCTTCTTTGTACTCGCTCCATTTCCAGTACGTCCCTCCTGAGGACTGGTGCCCAAAACTGGACAGCATACTCCAGGTGCGGCCGGACCAGAGTCTTGTAGAGCGGGAGAATTATCGTTTTATCTCTGCAGTTGATCCCCCTTTTAATGCATGCCAATATTCTGTTTGCTTTATTAGCAGCAGCTTGGCATTGCATGCCATTGTTGAGCCTATCATCCACTAGGACCCCCAGGTCCTTTTCCATCCTAGATTCCCCCAGAGGTTCTCCCCCCAGTGTATAGATTGCATTCATATTTTTGCCACCAAAATGCATTATTTTACATTTTTCTACATTGAACCTCATTTGCTATGTAGTCGCCCACCCATTAATTTGTTCAGGTCTTTTTGCAAGATTTCCACATCCTGCAGAGAAGTTATTGCCCTGCTTAGCTTAGTATCGTCTGCAAATACAGAGATTGAACTCTTTATCCCATCCTCCAGGTCGTTTATGAACAAATTAAATAGGATTGGTCCCAGCACAGAACCCTGGGGAGCCCCACTACCCACCCCTGACCATTCTGAGTACTCCCCATTTATCACCACCCTCTGAACACGCCCTTGTAGCCAGTTTTCAATCCATGTACTCACCCTATGGTCCATGCCAACGGACCTTATTTTGTACAGTAAACGTTTATGGGGAACTGTGTCAAATGCTTTTGCAAAATCCAGATACACCACGTCTACGGGCTTCCTTTATCTAGATGGCAAATCACCTCCTCATAGAAGGTTAATAGATTGGGTTTGGCAAGAACGATTCTTCCTGAATCCATGCTGATTACTGCTAATGAAATCATTCTGATTACTAAAATCTTGTATATAGTCCCTTATCCCCTCCAAGAGTTTACATACTATTGATGTTAGGCTAACTGGTCTGTAATTCCCAGGGATGTTTTTTGGGCCCTTTTTAAATATTGGGGCTACATTGGCTTTTCTCCAATCAGCTGGTACCATTCCAGTCAATAGACTGTCTGTAAATATTAGGAACAACGGTCTGGCAATCACCTGACTGAGTTCCCTAAGTACCCTCGGATGCAAGCCATCTGGTCCCGGTGATTTATTAATGTTCAGTTTCTCAAGTCTAATTTTAATTCTGTCCTCTGTTAACCATGTAGGTGCTTCCTGTGATGTGTCATGAGGATAAACACTGCAGTTTTGGCTACTGAAGCCCCCCGATTCACTTGTGAAGACTGAGGAGAAGAATAAATTCAATACCTTTGCCATCTCCCCCATCCTTTGTAACCAGATGTCCTTCCTCATTCTTTATGGGCCAATATGGTCTGTCCTCCCTTTTTTACTGTTTACATACTTAAAGAATTTCTTGGGATTTCTTTTGCTCTCCTCCGCTATGTGTCTTTCATGTTCTATCTTAGCCATCCTAATTGCACCCTTACATTTCTTATTGCATTCTTTATAAATTCTGAATGCTGAGGATGATCCCTCAACCTTGTATTTTTTGAAGGCCTTCTCCTTTGCTTTTATATGCATTTTTTACATTGGAGTTAAGCCATCCAGGATGTTTGTTCGCTCTTTTAAATTTATTACCCAATGGGATACATTGGCTAATGCCCTTATTTAATATGCTCTTAAAGCAACCCCATCTCTCCTCCGTATTCTTTGTTCCTAATATTTTATCCCAATTTATGCCTTTTAGCAATGTTTGTAGTTTAGGGAAGTTGGCTCTTTTGAAATTCAGTGACTTTGTGTTCCCTTCATGTTTCCTATTTGTGTGATTTATACTGAAACTAATTGACCTGTGATCGCTGTTACCTAAATTGCCCCGTATTACCAAATCTGTTATCAGGTCTGTATTGTTGGTAATCAGTAGATCTAGTAATGTTTTATTTCTAGTTGGTGCGTCTACCATCTGACCCATAAAATTGTCCTGCAAGACACTAAGGAACTGGCAAGCCTTAAATGAATGCGTGGTTCCCTCCGCCCAGTCTATGTCTGGATAATTAAAATCCCCCATTATGATAACCCTTCTCATCCTTGCTGCTAATCCAAATTGTGATAGGAGATCTGTCTCCACTTCCTCCCTCAGGTTAGGGGGCCTATAGCATACTCCCAGTATTATTTTCCCCTTAGCTTCATCCCTTTGGAGCTCTACCCATAAAGATTCCACCTCCTCCCTAGCCCCCTCAGTGATGTCATCTCTCACACTCACTTGTACATTATTCTTGATATATAGGCATACCCCTCCCCCTTTTTTACCTTCTCTATCCTTGCGGTATAGGGTATACCCTTGAATGTTTGCCAGCCAATCATAAGAGCTGTTGAACCAGGTCTCTGAAATTCCCACAAAATCCAAATCCTCCTTGTACAACAGTATCTCTAGTTCACCCATCTTGTCCGCCATGCTCCTGGCATTGGTGAACATGCCACATAGTTTAGACCGGTCGCATATTGTCCTCGTATTGGGTGTTTCAAGATTGCAAGTAGGACTTGCTACTATACTCACCTTGTGTTTTTGTGCTTTGGTTAACCTACCACTAATGCCCCCAATACTACCCTCTGGAATATCTTCCGCGCTGGCTATCACTGTCTCTGGACCCTCCCCCCCCCCCCCCCCCCCCCCATCGCCTAGTTTAAAAACCCCTCTAACTTTTTGGCCATCTTCATTCCCAGCAGATCTGCACCCTCCTCATTTAGGTGCAGTCCGCCCCTTCTATAGTACCGGTTACCGACTGAGAAGTCGGCCCAGTCCTCCAGGAACCCAAACCCCTCCTTACTACACCAGCTCTTCAGCCACTTGTTTACTTCCCTAATCTCCCTCTGCCTTTCTGGTGTGGTTCGATGGTACCGGCAGTATTCCTGAGAACACTACCTTGGAGGTCCTTTTCCTCAATTTAGCTCCTAAGTCCCTAAAATCGTTCTTTAGGACACTCCATCTGCCTCTGACTTTGTCATTGGTGCCAACGTGCACCATGACAGCCGGGTCTTCCCCAGCCCCTCCCAGTAATCTGTCCACAAGATCCGTGATGTGCCGAACCCGAGCGCCCAGTAGACAACATACTGTTCGGCGCTTCAGTTCTTGGTTACAGATTGCCCTCTCTGTCCTTCTAAGAATTGAGTCCCCTACCACCAGAATCTGTCTTTCCTTTCCTTTGCTGCCCCCCCCACTCTCACTGGAGGAGTTCTTCCCCTGGCAGCTAGGAGAGTCCCTCATCTCCAGCAGTGCTGGTCCCTGACTGGTTACACCAAGTCACTCAATGGAGTGTACTTATTGGGATGCTCTAGTCCTGGAATGGCCTCTCTGGCACTTCCCCCTCTACCCCTCCTGACTGTCACCCATCTACTCTTTGCTAGTGCCTGCACCTCTTTGTCTCCACCCGCCTCTGTGCTGGCACCTGCCATGTACGTTCCTGGCTCACCTTTAGTATGGAGGGACTTCTCAGTGCTGACAGTTGCTTCCCCAGATTCAGAACCTGGGCTTCCAGGGAAACAATGTGCTTACATTTTGCACAGCAGTATTCGCCCTCAATCGGATGATCAAGGAATGCATACATGCAGCAAGATGTACAAAGAGCCGCCTCTCCACACCCGCCGGGCATCGTACCTATTAAATTTAGTGAGGATTGGGGTTTTTACCCTGTCCAAATTACCTAATAGCTAGCTTCCTGGCACTAATACTCAAGACAATACACAGGTACACAACAAGACAATACACAGGTACACAACAAGACAATACACAGGTACACAACAAGACAATACACAGGTACACAACAAGACAATACACAGGTACACAACAAGACAATACACAGGTACACAACAAGACAATACACAGGTACACAACAAGACAATACACAGTACTAACGATCCACACACACACTACTCAGACAACACTCAGATACTCACACTACACAGGTACTATGACCCCTGTTATAACCTCCTGTTTTAAACTCTTGTGTTTAACTCCCACTTAATCCAGCTCCACTTACACCAAGCTCCACTGCTTCAAACTGAGCATGAAGCACAAGTGAAGTCTTCCTTTTAAAACTAGGAGCTTAACAAACTCTGCTGATAAAAATTCCCCTCCCCCTCCCCTCTCCTCCTGGAGAGGTGCGGTAACAGCTGACACTTATGTGTAATCAGGTTCTCACCTGATGCTTAAAACAGACGCTCTCAGTTCATATGCTGAAGACAGAAGTCTGTCACACTAAGACACAGGAGCGCTGGGCATGTAAAGGTGTGTAAACAGGCATTTCCAGCACAGGAAATATTATGGTACTCTGCATCAAAGGCTGATCCTTATGGTGACATTGTTTTCTTTTTCTAAAACTAGTGTTCAGCAAATAACATAATTTGTTAGAGTGCCTCTGCTGTTGTGCTTAGCACATTTGATTTCCAGTGTACCACAAAGGTACCAAGGATTCCACCCTCAGGCGCTGGGAACTCAAGTCATGCCTCCACACTGTCATCCTCTCCGGAGATACTTAACATGGCAAACCAGGGTGAGTCATTGGAAGCAATTGGTGGTGCAACTGCTTCTCACGCTTCAGCCCCTGTGTATGTGACTGAAGATGCATTCTCCTCTGCCCTGTTGGGCTTAGAAGGAAGATTAGCGGCTTTAATTGCATTCTCCATCCAAGAGGATGGGAAGCATGCTAGATCCCCCCCCCCTCCCCCACCTCAAACCCCTTTTTCCAAGGGAACAGTGAGCACAGGGTGAGGTGTTATCCTCAGGTGATCACGGGGAAAAAACAGCCAAATTTTCCTCTGCGGAGGAAACAGTTGATGAACCTTATGCAACCTCACAATCTGACAGATTAATGGTACAAACTCTTACAGAGATGGTTCATTCCACTTTTTATACTACTCCTAACAGACAGAAAGCTGAAAGTCTAGGTCCCTTCTTTGGTTTAAAAAAAAAACAAAAACAAAAAAAACCTTTTACAGTGCTTATTTATGCTGAATGGGATCATCTGGATAAGTATTTTTTTCCCTCCAAAGAGTTTCTCAGTTCTCTATCATGGAGGAAAAATTCACAAGGGTTGGAAATACCAGCAGTAGACGATGCTATTTCCAGCATCAATAAAGATGCATAATTGCTTAAATATCCAACAGATTCACCTGATGTCTGCCGACAGCTGCCGTTACTGTCCATGGAGAGCCTGACTGATAAGCACTAAGTCTCGACCAGGGAGGTTTCCTAACACATCGTGTGCCTCTTTCCTTTCACTTTCTGTTTGGCTGACTAACTGGCTGATCAGCTGGGCTGTGGAGAGAGCTATTCCTACAGACACTGACGCTGATATCTGCAGGGTTGTGTTGTGAGTAGATGAGGCAGGGATTGAGAGGAGTGATTTGAGCCACACGTTGCCTGCATTACTTGGAAACAGCTGAAGGAGGGGAAGGCAGTGACCTTAACACAGAGATCTGTGCTTTGAGAGAGCTGCAATCCTGAAATTCCCCCTTGAGGACACGTGAGTAAAGGTTATTTTGGAGCTTGGTAATCTCAAACTTGTTTGAGGGGTGCATAAGTAAAGGGGGGATTAGCAGGACCAGCTACATGGTGGGTTGGAGCCTAAATGATAGAGGCTGTGTACACCGGGAAGTTTAAGATCAAGACTGGACCCATACAGGCTGGACTGGAGAAGTGGTAGCGGCATGAATGTGCACAGATAATAAAGCTAGCTTGTGGATCGTTATATATGCAAATTATAGATGCCCTAAAACACCCCCGTCCATGCTGATTTAATATTTCCCCTTTATGCTGACCTAAATTTATACATTTTTTGATTTTGGACTAAAATTAAAATAAAAGGGGTTAATTTGTCATAGCCCCTTAGAAATTTACTGCGACTTTGGTTTGTCTGGAAATCGGATATCAAGTTATTGAGGCTCTTTCCCCATCTGTGGTTGACCCGCTGGAGGACAATAGTTAAAGTGGAGTTCCACCCACTTTTACAACTCTTCAGCATCCCTCACTAAACTGTACACTGTAAACAAATTGGATATTTTTTAATTTTTTTTCTCAGCACCTACTGTATATCTGCTGTATTCATTTTTCACTTCCTCTTTCCTGGCCGCGGCCCATCGCATCATTTCCTGTTTGCAATGCCTTCTGGGAAGGGGCGGCAACTTCCTCTGAAACTGCCGTTGCTATGGAAACCTGACCTGAAACCTATTACACTGCTTGTGCTGCACTGAGCATGTGCGAGATCTACAAGGATGAGATCCAGGAAGAAATACAGTCTGGCTTCAGATGCCCACACTTAAGATGGCCACGGCCTGCTGTAAGTTTATAAAACAACAAACTACTACTATAAACTAACAAAACAGACCTTAGTTTAGAGACTAACTTTACTAGAATACATTAAGCTTGTGTATTATAGGGATATTTTTATTTAAAAAGTATAATTTCGGCCGGAACACCACTTTAAAAGATGCAACACCTACGCTCCTCAAAGGAGAAAACTGCACAACAGATGGAATCAGCAGCAAAATTGGAGCAATATGCCCATGCGCCTGCTCAGACGCCATCAAAGAAGGGAGCCCAGACTAAAGCACAACAAGGGGCTACGACAGATAGAAAAAGCCAGGGCCAATCAGTGGCTATAGTGCCACTGGCTACGACAACAAAAGCACTGAGTAACAAGAGCCCAGAACTAATGGAGCAAGTTGAAGTAACAAACGATCCATGTCCACCACTAGAGAAAGCCAACATTGAAGGATGTATTTGTGGTAGTGAGTGCTTGTCAGGGATCACTAAAAGAATTCTGTGACCAAATGAAAGGGGTAAAGGAAGATCTGATATTGGTCAGACAGGACCTACAAAAAACAGCGGAAAGACCAGCCCTGGAGGGGAGGACAAGCCAATTAGAAGATGATATACTTCCATTAATGAAAGAGGTGAAAAATATGAAAGAACAGATGGCTAGATATACATCAAAAATGGACGAGCTGGAAAACAGAAACCGAAGGGACAATGTGAGGATGGTGGGGCTGCCGGAAAAGAGCGAGGGCCCTAACACCATAGAGTTCCTGGAAAAATGGCCTGTGGAACTTTTTGGAAGAGTCATTCTCAACAATGTTCACTATTGAAAGGGCACAGAGTCCCGTTTAGGGCCCCGCCAGCAGATGGGTATCCCAGGCCACTCTTGATGAAGTTCCTCAATTATAAAGATAAAGTGACATTGCTGCGGAAAGCAAGGGAGGCGGGAAATATTTTCTTTAACGGCACCAGGATATTATACCCTGACTTTTCACCAGAACTTCAGGGACGCAGAGCAGAGTTCATACAGATCAAGCGTACTTTACAGAAATTCCAGTTCTCTTATGCCATGCTCTACCCAGCTAGGCTACGTGTAATGGCTCTGGGGGGCAATCAGTTTTTTGACTCCCCAACTAGTGTGAAGAAGTGGCTGGAAGAGAATAAGGAGGAACTGTAGCTAAATTAAGGAAGGAGGGAATTGGAGAAAGGGGTCCGGTTGTATTGTTTGAAAAGCTTCTCTTTTTTTTTTTTTTTTTTTTTTTCCTTTCTTTTTCTTTGAAGAAATGGGTGAGGGGGGGGGGGGGTAGATGCACACGGATGAGGTATGTAGAGTGATCGATGGAAGTGTAAACGAGGGAGAGATGGTGTGGGAAATGGTCACTATCAGGACCCCTAGGATTCACCTAGATAGGTGGTGGGGGGAGGGGAAAGGGGGGGATGGGAGGGAGGAGGGAAAGGTTGGTGGGGGAAAGGTAAGATAAGTAATAGACTATTGGCACGGGGGAAGAGTGGATTAAACGAGAGTCAAAATGCTAAGGGTGTGTCACCAAAGAATTTTCTGGGAAAGTATGATCACTTTTGCAAGATAATTCATAAAGTACCGTATATACTCGAGTATAAGTTGAATTTTTCAGCACTTTTTTTTTTTTTGTGCTTAAAGTACCCCCCTCGACTTATACTCGAGTCAAGCACTTTTCTGCAGCAGAGAATGACATTTTCCGAACCGACTTTGGGGCCCCGTATCTCAGGGCCACTTGGTTCTAGGAACCCCAAATTTGCTGTGCTAACCCAGTGGAACTGGGTCCACAATATATCCAAAGCTGAAGTTCCTAGCACCAAGTAGCCCAGAGATAGGGGGCCCCAAAGTAGGTTCGGAAAATGTCATTCTCTGCTGCAGAAAAGTGCTTGACATTTTCTGAACCAGTTTTGGGGCCCCGTATCTCAGGGCCACTTGGGGCTAGGAACCAGCTTGGGATATTTTATGGTGATGGTTCCACTGGGTTTTCACACCAAATTTGGGGTTCCTAGCACTAAGTGGCCCCGAGATACGGGGCCCCAAAGTCGGTCAACTGTGTCCATCTGCAGCAATGTCATTTCGGGACCCTTTCGGTTCAGAGACCCCAAAATTTGGTTGCAGCTAGAGGGCATCTAGTAACCCTTAACTACAGAGTTTGAAGTTCGGAGGACCTATGGCTGCAAATGGGCACAGCGAGGCATGCAAATGGGCACTGTGAGGTTGCAAATGGGCATTGTTGACCCTCTTTTCCACTTACAGTAGCTGTGCGTTTCTCACCCTCGTCTTATACTCCGGTCAATAAGTTTTTTTTTTTTTTTTTTTTTTTTGTTTTGTTTTTTTTTGTGGTAAATTAGGGCCTTAACTTATACTCGAGTGTATATACGGTAATATGTGGCACAGGAAAACAATGGTTGAAACTCACATGCACTATTTTGGAAGGTGAATTTACTTGAATTAGAAGCACTGCTTAAAATTATAAAAGGTAATGCAAATGAGTTGTGTGCACAGGGATATTATTACAAAATATTTGATAGTAACGTAGAGATTAGATATGAACTCAACATAAACTTATTTTGGAATAGGAACACACGACAGTTTTATATATATTCCTCACCTCTATATGCAAGCTAAAACACTCAATATAGGATCCTGGAATGTTAGAGGTTTGAGGACACCGGCTAAAAAAGCAGCAGTATTCTCCATGATGGAGAAATATGGAGTGGAGTTGATCTGCCTGCAGGAAACACACCTAACTAAACATACAACCCAGCAACTGCGTTATAGGAAATACCGACTTCAGTTTTACTCGGTATATTCTTCTTACTGTAGGGGGGTAAGTGTTATGGTGAAATCTGGGGTGGCTTTTTCCTGCAGTCAGACCAGCATAGACGAGAATGGCTGATATATTTTTCTTTAATTTGCTCAATTGGAAATAAAGTACCGTATTTATCGGCTTATAACACGCACCCCAATTTAGGAGGGAATTTTAAGGAAAAAAAAACTTAGGAGGGAAGTTGAAGGGAAAAAACTTACATTAAAATGCCCATCATTGCAGCCTTCCCAGTGCAACCTTGCCCCAGTGCAGCCTTGCCAGTGCAGCCTTCCACAGTGTCCAGTGCAGCCTTTCCCCAGTGCAGCCATTGCAGCTCGCTGAGCTTCAAAATTGCCGACCGCGATTTGAAAATGGCGCCGAAATACACAGAGCCGGTCCTCGGCTCTTGGCAGCTCTCGTTCACTTTGGGCTCCACTCGGGATGGGCGTGACGGTGAGCGGAGCTATCCGAAACCTAGCCGAGTACACTTGGCTAGGTTCGGGCGGCGCTCGAGTGAAGCCGAAAGTGGCCGAGAAGAGCCGAGGACCGGCACTGTGTATTTCGGCGCCGGCGGCGCCATTTTCAAATCGCGGTCGGCGATTTTATTTTATTTTTGATTTTTTTTTTTTTTAACATCTGACAGGTCAGGATCGCAGGGGATCGGCGTATAACACGCACCCGCGATTTTCCCCTGATTTTAAGGGGAAAAAAGTGCGTGTTATACGCCGATAAATACGGTATGTATTGGCAAATATCTATATTCCTCCGCCATTTAAAATTGATATGATCAGATTAAATGAATTTTTGTTAAAGTGCCGGTTATAGTAGTAGGGGATTTCAATGAGATCCTAGATAAAAAGTTGGATAGATTCCCCATACGGATAAACTCGGAGCCCACGGGGAGGGGCCGATTGAGTCAACTTTTGGATGAAGTGGGGCTGATGGATATTTGGAGGGTGCGGAACCCGGGAGCCCAACAAAATTCCTGCTATTCAACTTCATATTCCACGCTTTCCAGGATAGATATGGCACTGGGTATTGATAGAGCACTCCAGATTACAGAGAAGGTTGTATATATGCCAAGAGGAATATCAGATCATTCTCCAATAGTCCTTACATTGAAATTAGGGGGGAAAAAAGCTCAGAGGGAGTGGAAAATAAACCCATATTGGTTTGAACTAATTAAAAAAACGGACGGAGTTCTTCCTCAATTGAGAGAATTTATAGTATGTAATGAAGGTACAGCAACGACCGGGATTCTGTGGGATACTCTGAAGGCTTATCTTAGAGGGGTTCTGATCCAGCAGGTAGCTAAATTTAATAAGGAAGCTAAGATATGGGAAGAATGCATTAGAAGAGATGTAATAGAGGCAGAGAACAACTATGTAATGGATCCATCATCTGAAAGGGAAAAAATATGGTTGGATAAACAAGACTATAAAATTACGATTATGCGGAAGGTTGAGACCAAACGCCTCTTCCTTCAGCAGTCTTCCTTCGCAGACGGTGAAAGTGTGGTAAAGATGTTGGTGAAGTCCAACTCCCCACCTTCCTTTATCTCTGCTATCAGGTCCCCAGGAGGAGAGATTTTATCTGACACCACAAAAATATTGCAGTTATTTAGGGTTTATTATAAAAATCTTTATTTGGCCCAAAAGGTGGGGGTAGAGGACGTAATGGAAGACTTCCGAGGCAACTTGGAAATCACGACCATTACGCAAGAGGAAAGAAGAGTTGGAATCCCCAATAACTTTAGTAGAACTTCAACAGGCAGTAACGAGTATGGTTAATCAGAAATCCCCTAGTCCAGATGGTCTTCCGACTGAGTCCTATAAATATTATGGAGAAATATTACTCCCGGAGCTCCTAAAAGCATTGGGGGGAGCGCCCAGGGAGGGAAGACTTCCCATTTCAATGCTAGAAGCAACCATTGTACTTATAAAAAAAGAAGGGAAAGATCCCCTGGATGTAGCGGCATATAGACCAATTTCTCTTTTATGCTCAGATGCTAAAATCCTAGCCAAGGTGCTGGCAACTAGGTTGAACATATTCATATCAAAACTGATCCACCCAGATCAGGCGGGTTTTATAGCTAATAGATCTACAAGCATGAATATCAGAAGGACATTCTTGAATATACAGACTCCCACAGAGAATGTAGGTTCAAGAGTCATGCTGTCACTTGATGTTCCAAAAGCTTTCGATAGCGTGGAGTGGGGATACATCTGGAGGGTTTTGGGGAAGTTTGGATTTGGCCCTTCCTTTTATTGTGTGGATTAAGAGTTGTACCATAGACCCAGTGCTAGGCTTAGAATTAATAACGAACTCTCGGATAAGATTGAGCTTGGGAGGGGGACGAGACAGGAGTGCCTCTTGTCGCCCCTGCTCTTCGCCCTGGCAATGGAACCTCTCGCCATTTCTATAAGATCAAGCGCTGAAATAACGGTTTCGGAGAAAGACGGGAGATGAAAAAATCGCGCTATACGCAGACGATATCCTTTATCTGGGAGATAGGAGGCAATTATTGACAAAAGCGATAAGCTTAGTCGAGAAATTTGGAAGCTTCTCAGGGTTAGAGATAAACTGGGAGAAAAAGGAACTCCTTCCACTAGATTCAACGACTGAGTTAATAATGCCAGGAATACCTCAGTTGGTGGTAGTGGATACATTGAAATATCTGGGGATAGCTTTGACGAAAGACCCTAATCAATTTATTTGTAAAAACCTTATGCCAGGGCTCGACAAACCCTGGGCGCCAGGTCGCATTTGCGACTAGAATTAGCGCCCTGGCGCCTGGGGTGGCACAGCTGGGGGTATCCTGTCTCTGTGCGGACTCCGACACCCCCCCCCCCCCCCCGTGCGATCACGCCGGCCGGTAATTGAGGCCACGGCTTTGCGGCCTTCTTCGGTCCTTCTGGAGTCCGGCGCCATCTTGTGGTGGCCGTTGGTATTTTAACCAGCAATGCTAATGCGAAATACCTGCCTGTTTTCACTGCTCGCCCATCTCCTTCCTAAAGTGGAGAAGAGAAGGAAGTGAATGTGGGGATAGCCTTTTTTTTTTTTTTTCGTAATGGCTTTTATTTTTATTTTATATTTATATAAAAACTGTTAACAAATTATTTTTTTCCTAATTAAAATGAATTTATCTCCCTGCTTGGCCCCTTTCACACGGGCTGTCTGATCGGGTTCGCCTGTCTGTTTTTCAGGCGGACCTGATCGGACCCTTAGAGTCCTTTCACACCAAGCCGCAGGGGGCGTCGGCGGTAAAGCGGCGATATTTTTAGCGCTGCTTTACCGTCGTTTTAGTGACGCTATTCGGGCCTCTAGCAGGGCGGTCTTTCTGTGTAAATTTAAGATTAGTTATCTTTTATATTGAAATAAGCTTTGTCGGTCGTTTAAAAAAAACCTGGCTCATAACTTTTTTAGCTGGCTCCTAGATTCCAAGCAAATTTGTCAAGCCCTGCCTTATGCCACTGCTAGTCAAATTCAAACAAAAAATAGGCATCCGGAAACAATTTCCATTATCAGTGGCAGGCAGATACAGCCTTATAAAGATCTGGATGCCCCAATTATTGTACCTGCTGCATAACTCCCCAGTCTGGATCTGTAAGAAATGGTTCAACAAAATTGAGTCCCTTTTTTTAGGGAACTAATATGGAAGGGGGGGCAAGCCAGGATCCGACTTCGAACGCTACAACTACCAGCGGGGGAAGGAGGTGTGGCATTGCCTCACCCTGAGTGTTACTATCTGTTGTCACAGCTGCAGCACCTAATGGGAGAATCGTGCTGATTGAAGCTTCACATAATACAATTATTGAAACACTAGAGGCGGATTCCTTTGGCTATAGGTCTCCAACAATAAAAATAACTAGAATATGGAAAACTGTTAAACAGTTGGCATATAATGGGCTAACTGAATACACTCCCCTTTGGAATAACTACAATCTGCGGGAAACCGTCCCGTTAGGAAAAGTAAGAGAATGGAAAATAGATGGCATCAAAAGACTGAGACAACTGTACCTGGGAAATACTTTTAAAAAATTCTCAGATTTGAGACGAGAGTTCAATATATCGCAACACTCATTTTATTCCTACGTACAGTTGAGGCATGCCCTTGAAGCCCAATTTAGGAAACTGCCACCAGTATGGAACGAAATGTTTTTCAGAGTATACTCCAGGTAGACTCCACTAAGGGACTTATGAAGAACTCTAGTGGGGAATGTGGCGCTGTTCATAAGGTGTGTATTGGTAGGAAGTGTATACTATTAAGATAATGATATGAAAAAAACTATAAATGGATATAAAACAAAACCTATCAGGTGCATATCTTATTTGTCAAGCATCACATGGTGTGAAAGGCAGAGGTGCAGAAGGTGTGTTCGATAATCATATAGGAAATACGTGCAATCAAAAAATATTAAATTGTACCAACAGGTGAATGTGTGTGTTGGTGACGTGAGTAAGCAAAAATGCAAAACGCATGAAAATGTCAGAATAAAACACAAATAATAACAATGGTGTGGTGAATAATAATGCACCACAATATTCATAAATCAAGTCCACATGATGTGAGTGTCCAAAACTAAAAAAACGGTGTAGAAAATCTTGGCAATCCAAAAGAACCAAAAAATATTTCATAAAGTATCTATATATGTGATGATCGTGGTGTGTGACTCTTCTTCTGTAATCCCCACTTGTGTCCCCACTCACCGAAAGATCCAACCCCTGCAGGGGTAATGGGCAAGTGTAGATAAATCCCCTCCTGAAATCCGGTCAGTGTCTCCTTCTATGGATCCGGGATCCCCTTCCTGTTGTGTGTTGCCTCAATTCCTTTAGAATCGTCCACCACAGCGTTTCCGTATGTATGGAGAAAAAATGAGCCTCATAGTGTGAATCCAAAAAATAGGTTTTTATTATAGCCAGTCAGCTAATTTGGATAAAAACAAGTACAAGTAGCTAAAAACGACACTGTTCCGCCAGCTAAGCAAAGCCGATGGAGTAAACAGTGGCAAGGCAGCGGCGTGCGTTCCACAGTCGAACAGCTGAAAACCGGAAGCAAGCCAACAATAGGATGTGCAGCGACGTATGCGTACCAACGTGACCACGCCTTACGCGTTTCGTCATCAAGACGTCACCTGAGGCGCGGCCATCTTGGTACACCATACGTCTATATATACAGCAAGGAGGCGCTATGTTATCCAATCGGAGTGGGGGATTGGGACAGGAGCGACACTCCCCCAGCGGGGAATAATAGTAACACTCTCTAAAAGAACTAAGGCGTAGCCCAGTGCTCAAACACCCCTTAGTGGGAAAGATAGTAGCTGCAGGAATAATTTAAATAGGTCTGTACCAGTGGTCTATGACAGGCGCCTCCGTGTCAGTGAATGTTATTTAATTGAATGACAGGGAAACGAAAAAGAAATCCAATGCCACTACTCAGGAACAAAAGGCACTTAGAAAATTTCCTAGAGTAGTGGCATATGTATGTACACAAAAAACACATATGCTATAGGGAAATAAGATTCACTGCTAGACCGAAAAGTACTAAGCATAAAATGACAGCCTAATAATTAAAATATACAGATTCTGGCTGGAAGCACAATTAGGTCAGGAATTAAACAGAATAAGTATTGTGTATAAAAAATGTTAATACATACTCTATATAAAAAATGCGTTATAAAAAATTCCTTTGTATGAC
Organism: Lithobates septentrionalis; assembly: GCA_037952835.1. Lineage (NCBI taxonomy): Eukaryota > Metazoa > Chordata > Amphibia > Anura > Ranidae > Lithobates > Lithobates septentrionalis. The sequence continues at coordinate 844,438 of JBBDGP010000162.1, read as the reverse complement.
AATAAAAATAAATTTAAAGTGAAAAAATATCTTTTATTGTGAAAAAATATTTTAAAAAACATGTTAAAAGGGAAGAATGGGGATGCAAATGGAAGGACAAAAAATCTCATCTAGACTTAAAGAGAAAGAAAGGGGAGGGACTCCCATTAATATTGAGGCGTCTAATTACTACAGGAGGCATGGGGAAATACCCAAAATATATAAAATGAGAGAGAAATCAGAAGTATATGTAAGATAAAAGTACAAAATGAGACTTAAAAGAGAGGAGTATAGGAGGACATATATTACCCATTCTAGATTTATGTGAGGTAAATAAAAATTCATCAGTCCTGAGAGGGCTGGCAGAGGAGGCTGTATTGAAATATATAAAATAAATCTCGTGGTATAAATGAAATTCATATGAGGAATAAGGGTCATGGACAAGATGTAAATCCATATATGATCTTCACTGATAAAAGTTATGTGTTCTGGGAACGTCAGTTGATACGGGCGTTTTAGAGATAGTTAAAAATTCGATAAAAAGCAATTTTAATCAATATCCACGTTAAGTCCTCTAGGCACCAAACTATCCAGGCGGTGTATCCATCTAGTTTCATTCTGGGATATCTGTATCTTCTTACTACCCCCCCTCCAGTGGTCTTCGATGGTATCTATACCGTAAAAAATTAATCCCGAAGGATCCCTCTGGTGAAACTCGTCAAAGTGTTTTGAAAGGTTGTGCTTAGGAAAACCCCTTTTTTATATTATTAATGTGTTCTCTGATGCGCACACGTAGGGGTCTGGTGGTCCTGCCAACATACTTCAACCGGCACAGGCATTCAATGACATATGTTACGTGCATTGTGTTGCAGGTAATTCGTTTTCTAATGTCCTACTCTATACCCCTCCTGGACTGGAATGAGGATCGCTTCTTTGGTTGTTTCTTGCTGACCCGGCAGGCCAAGCACTTTTGGCATCTATAAAAACCTTTCAAATCGGCAAATATTTTAATGCTTCTCGGGGGATTGATCACATTATGTACCAGATGGTTCCTGGGGGTTGATGCCCTCCTATAAATAAAACGGGGCTTTTTCTTAAGTATGTTACCCAAAACTCTATCAGACTTTAAAATAGGCCAGTTTTTCCTCACTATATGTTCTATACTCCTATACTGGCTATTAAATCCAGTGATAAAAGCTAAATTCCCTGGGGAGTTTGTATTCGTGTTATTTCTCTTTGTAGTTAACAAGGACTCTTGATCCATTTTTTTGTATCTCGTCCTTTAATTTCAACAAGGGTTCAATGTGGTAGCCTTTATCTATAAACTTTTTAATCAGCACTTCAGCCTGGTTCTGGTAGTCCTTGACGTTCCGACAGTTCCTCCTCACTCTCAACAGTCGTCCTTTAGGGATGTTTTCTTTCCATTTAGGGTGATGGCAACTGGAGATAGGTATGTACCCGTTGCGATCAGTGGTTTTAAAATAGGTTTTTGTAAATATATCTTCGCCTTCTTTGTAGATCTGCAGGTCTAGATAATCTATCGTGTTGTCTGATTTCCCAGTGAAGGTGATGCCATATATATTGTGGTTTAGATAATCGAGAAATTTCTGAAACTATTCTGGGTCCCCTTCCCACAATATCATCACATCAATATATCGACGGTAAAGCTTAATCTCTGGTTTTCTGGTATTATATATGTAGCGTTCCTCTAACATGTCCATAAATAAGTTCGCCATTTTCTAAGTGCCTTTTTGTTCCCGAGTAGTGGCATTGCATTTCTTTTTCGTTTCCCTGTCATTCAATTAAATAACATTCACTGACACGGAGGCGCCTGTCATAGACCACTGGTACAGACCTATTTAAATTATTCCTGCAGCTACTATCTTTCCCACTAGGGGGTGTTTGAGCAGTGGGTTACGCCTTAGTTCTTTTAGAGAGTGTTACTATTATTCCCCGCTGGGGGAGTGTCGCTCCTGTCCCAATCCCCCACTCCGATTGGATAACGTGGCGCCTCCCTGCTGTATATATAGACGTATGGTGTACCAAGATGGCCGCGCCTCAGGTGACGTCTTGATGATGAAACGCGTAAGGCGTGGTCACGTTGGTACGCATACGTCGCTGCACATCCTATTGTTGGCTTGCCTCCGGTTTTCGGCTTTTCGACTGGAACGCACGTCGCTGCCTTGCCACTGTTTACTCCATCGGCTTTGCTTAGCTGGCGGAACAGTGTCGTTTTTAGCTACTTGTACTTGTTTTTATCCAAATTAGCTGACTGGCTATAATAACTTATTTTTTGGATTCACACTATGAGGCTCATTTTTTCTCCATACATACGGAAACGCTGTGGTGGACGATTCTAAAGGAATTGAGGCAACACACAACAGGAAGGGGATCCCGGATCCATAGAAGGAGACACTGACCGGATTTCAGGAGGGGATTTATCTACACTTGCCCATTACCCCTGCAGGGGTTGGGTCTTTCGGTGAGTGGGGACACAAGTGGGGGTTCCAGAAGAAGAGTCACACACCACGATCATCACATATATAGATACTTTTATGAAATATTTTTTGGTTCTTTTGGATTGCCAAGATTTTCTACACCGTTTTTTTAGTTTTGGACACTCACATCATGTGGACTTGATTTATGAATATTGTGGTGCATTATTTTTCACCACACCATTGTTGTTTGTGTTTTATTCTGACATTTTCATGCGTTTTTTTTTTTTTTTTTGCATTTTTGCTTACTCACGTCACCAACACGCACATTCACCTGTTAGTACAATTTAATAATTTTTGATTGCACGTATTTCCTATATGATTATCGAACACACATTCTGCACCTCTGCCTTTCACACCATGTGATGCTTGACAAATAAGATATGCACCTGATAGGTTTTGTGTTTATATCCATTTATAGTTTTTTTTTCATATCATTATCTTAATAGTATACACTTCCTACCAATACACACCTTATGAACAGCGCCACATTCCCCACTAGAGTTCTTCATTTTCCTTTTGGATTACACTTCGGTGTTTGTCTTTTTTTTTTTTTTTTTTTTTTGGGGGGCTGCAGTTCTCCTTTACATACCGTCCTAAGGGCGGAATATTTTGGACTATAACACTAAGGGACTTATATCTGTACTCTATGGACAGAAAAGCAAAGAAGTTAATGCTGAGGGGAAACTCCACAAACAGGAAAACAGATGGGAAGAGGATATAGGGAGAATAACACAGGAACAGTGGAAAAGAATCCTGGAAATGGGCTCGAGGGTATCGGTCTCACCCCCTCAGAAGATATCCCATCTGATGTTGTTAAATAGGGCTTATTATACTCCTAAGAGGCTGTTCAAGTTTGGCAGAAGATCAGACGATAAATGCCCCAGATGTCAGGGAACCGGCGATCTTCTACACATGGTATGGAGGTGCCCTAAACTGTATTGGTACTGGGAGGAAGTGCCTAAAATCATAAGTGATATATTTAAAATAACAATGAAAATGGATGCTGTGGTATGCATATTGGGGTACAGGAAGGAGCGGGGGGAGAGGAATAGTACCACAATTGCAATAGTGAGGTGTTTGTTCCAAGCCAGAAAAATTGTCGCAACCAGATGGCAATCTAGAACAATCTAGAACAACAATTTGATGCGATGTGGAGGAGATGGTTGAAAAAAATGGGTTCCCCCCTATAGAATGGGAGGGGTAGGAAAGAGGGGAGGGATTAAGGGGCAACGCTTGGTCTGTAACACTGAAAATAGGTAAAGTGAGTGGGATAGAGGAGGTCTTTTGATCACTTTGGTTTCTACTACTCATTTTATTGTCTTTTAGTATAATGCGCCTTCGGTTCTTAATGAGGTACTTAACCATTTTAATATGCAAAAGAACGTTTTGTGTATTCACTTTTTTTTTTTTTTTTTTTTTTTTTTTTTTTTTCATTAAACAAAGGTTTTATTAAGTAAAGATGGTGCATATAAATACAGAGTTGTACCAATATACATGTACATAAAATGCATGCTAAACAAGGGAGGTATACACTGTTTATATAGTCAAAATTAGGAGTAACATGTGCTAACGCAAAAATAAGTGTATACAACTATGGAATTCCATCAATATAATGAGTAATATTATCTCCCTCCCCGTGCCTGTTGTCCACACATCGGACATAGGGTAGACTGATTACATTTGTATCTGGCTACTCGAATTGGGGTAAGGTATGTTCTATGTGTTATGTAAATCTGAGAGAGTCTGTCTAAGAGTTTTGGTGATACTGCTTTGCATGTCTCGAGGGCTTCCTCCCACTCCTCATTTTCCATCAGTCCCACCTCTTTCCCAGCGAGGCTTCAAATTAAACGCTATTTTTGACGAAGTGGGAGGAGCATTTTATAAAATGTGGATATTAATCCTTGTGGGTCTGTATTTTTAACAATAGCCATAATGGGATGAAGAGTGGGCGGAGCCTCAGCCTGCAAGAATTGTGTTTGGGTCGCATGTCTTACTTGTAGGTATATGAAGAACATTAATTTTGGAAGAGAAAATTCCTCTTTGAGTGTGTAAGTTTTGAGGGTTCCATTGAATAGCAGATGATGTATATAGTAAATTCCCCTAGACTCCCACAGCTCCCAGTCCGGCATAGGGCTCGGATGAGGTGAAAGGTTTGTCTTTTTAAAGATCATATTGATAGTACGAATGGTTGCGCCTGTCAGTGGATGTTTTTTCGCTATTATAGGTAGTTTCGAGTTTGCTATCCATGCTAGGCCCTCCAAGGGGATTTTAACTGTTCCACCACTCTAGCTAACTGTGAGGCTTCCTGATATCTCACTGGGTCTGGAAAGCCAATACCTCCTTTTTCTTTTGGGAGCACTAAAATATTTCTCCATACTCTTGCTGGCTTCCCTGCCCAAATGAACCTCAGAAACCTTTTTTTTTTTTTTTTTTAATTCTTTTTATTGATTTTATCAACATAGTAAATCATACAACATTAAGGACGTGTCCAATAAGACAACGTCCCTATTAGGTCAAACATGACCTTATGCCTATCTAACAAAGATCTACTAACTACAAGAATTTCCCAGTGCTCCCCTGGTTCCCCCCTCCCCCCACCCACCAACCACAGCTCGCCAAGAATTTCAGGATCACTGGTGTAGCCTATATCAGAAGCTTGTGCTATTTTACTTGCTTATATATGTCATGACCCTCTACCTTCTGAATTTTATTGTCGCTACTCATTGAGATCTCTATGAGAAGTGCCTTCATCCAAATATATCACTTTTTGTCAGCACAGTACCTCCTCCCTTATCCCACCGTGGTGTTAGACTTATACCATGCTTGCCACACTCTATCAAATTTCTTTACACACCCCCTAGAACCTCAGAAACCTTGATCTAAGGTCCTTCAGGAAACACAAAGGGATCTTTATTGGCAGGGTTTGCAATAAGTAAAGGAGTCTGGCCATCACGTTCATCTTTATAATGTTTGTCCTTCCAAACCAAGTAAAGGTCTCCCTATCCCATCTCCTGAAGTCCTGTTTAATTTGTCTTCGCATCGGGGCATAGTTTAATTCAAACACTCTACTGAGCTTCTTAGGAATTTTAGTCCCCAAGTAACTTATATGGGAGTCTGACCATCTAAAATTGTGACTTTATCTGTTGTATTTCAGGTACCTTCATTTCCAACCCCATGGCTTCGGATTTAGTGTAGTTCACCTTATAGTTTGCTAAATCCCCATAGTTATCTCCCTTAGGAGGGATGGAAGGGATATGATTGGGGAAGTTACAAAGAAAATCAAATCATCGGCATAAGCTGCCAGCTTATGCTCTTCTTCTCTTTCTGTCTTGATACCATTAATGTTGGGATTGGCACGTATTTTCCTTAGAAAAGGCTCCAATGTGAGAATAAAAATAATTGGCGATAAGGGACAACCCTGGCGCGTTCCATTTCGTATCCTGAAGGGGTCCGACAATCTGTCATTTACTTAACCTTCGCACTCGGGATTGAGTAAAGATTTGAGAACCAGCTCAGCATTCCATCCCCCAGTCCAATATGCTGTAGGGTAGCTTCGAGAAAAATCCAGTCAACTCTATCGAATGCTTTTTCTGCATCAGCTGAAAACAATATGAAAGGTTTCTGTCTGCTCTGTGCAATGTAAATCGCATTAATTACTCTCTGCGTGTTTTACCTCCCCTCCCTTCCAGAAGTGAATCCCACTTGATCTGGGTGTATCAATGCGGGAATATACTCTTCTAGTCTAATCGCCAAAATCTTAGAAAAAATTTTTAAATCCACATTCAGCAACGCAATCGGCCAGTAACGAACATTGAGAGGGATCCTTTCCCTCCTTCGGGATTACTGCTATATGTGCTATCAGTGTCTCACTGGGTAACATCTGTCCCTCCCGTAAAGAATTAAAAGCCGCTATGAATCTTGGAGCCAATTTCTCAGTGAAAAGTTTATAATATGCCAGGGTATATCCATCTGGACCCGGTGCTTTCCCTACTTTTTTAGAAAGTTTACTGCTCTCCTAAATTCTTCTATTGAAATTGGTACATCTAGATCTCGTGCTATCTCCTCCATCAGCTTTGGCATTTCTGAGTTGCATAGGTAGTCTCTCACCCTCTCCCGTTAATTTTTACACCTCTGTGGGGAATGGTGGCCATCTAGTTGGTAAAGACCCTCATAGTACTCCTTAAAAATCTGTGCCATATCCTGCGATGAGTTGACCGCTTCACCCCTCTGTGTCTTAATACCCGACAAGTGCTTCTGTGTTGAAGCATCTTTGAGGGCCTTCGCCAGCATCCTACTCCGTTTATTCCCAAATTCATATAGTGTCCGCCTTCCCCATTTCGATTTCACTTTAGCCTGTTCAATGAGTAGAGTTCAGATCTTCCCGGAGACCATTTCGTTTCTCCTCTAATTGCTGTGTCTGAGATGTTTTTTTTATGTTTTAGTTCTACTTCCCAAATTTTTTTTTTAGTAAGACCTCAATCTCTGTTCGTTGAGCTTTTTTTTTTTCCCTATGCGCCCCTAAAGATATCAAGACTCCTCATCACGCATTTATGTGTTTCCCAAATACAGAATGGGGTGAATTCGTCCGTATCGTTTGTCAGGAAAAAAAAGTCCAATTCCTGGCTTAATTTTTGTTCATACTCTTTATCCTTTAACAACGTCTCATTAATCTTCCAATTCCACTCGCGGCATTCTTCCTCCCCTAAATCTAGTGTACAATTTGTCGGAGCATGGTCTGACAAGGTAAATGAACCTATGTCAGCACTCACCATTGATGTTATTGCTATCTGTGATATCAAGATGTAGTCAATGCGAGTGTATGACTTAGGTTTTGCCGAAAAAAAAAAAAAAAAGTATAGTCCCTATCTTGTACATGAAGCGACCTCCAAGAATCTATTACCTGCAAATTACTTAGTAATTTTTTAACTCTTCGTAATTTTGTCAATGAGAGGTGTGACGCTCCCCTGGATGCATCTAAGAGGATCCAGTGTCAAGTTTAAATCTCCTCCTATCACTAGAATACCTTCCTTATACTGATGTATCATTTGCAGGCAAGTTTCTAAGTAACCAACCTGATCTTCATTCGGGAGGTATAGGTTCACTAATATAACCCTCTGCGATCCAATTAGTCCCTTTACGATTAAGACGGCCCTCCTCATCTGTGATTACTTTCAACTCCTTCCATGGTATCTGTTTCGAAACTATAATAGATACGCCATTGGATTTCGCGCTCAAGGATGCACTGTGATAAACCACCGGAAACTTATGGCTTACGAGTTTTGGTATTCTATCCCTTCTAAAGTGTCTCCTGGAAAAAAGCGATCTGCGTCTTTAACCTTCCCACTTCCGCAAGCAATCTAATCCGTTTCTCCAGAATGTTCAGTCCCTTAACATTATATGAGGTGAATTTTATTCTACTCATGTCTTTACGATCGCCTGGGAACTGCGAGGAGGAGGAACCCCAAAAAAAAAATCCCCCCCGCACCACCACCCATCCCCACCGCCTCCCATCCCCACCACCTCCTAATAAAAAAGAAAAAAATATATAAATATATTTATATGAGGAGAAAGATATTGGTAGAATTGCTTTATATATACATCTATATACTATTATAACCAGAGTTGGATTGCATTAGTGGTAGTGCATAATGATTAATTAATTTTTTATTGTGATTTTACAACATTTTAAACTGTTATTTTTATAGTTATATGTTTTTTGTGTTGGATACACTCTTCACCATATGCAGTAGTGAATATTTTGAACCCCGTGTACTTTGCAGTGATTGAAGTGCTAGCATCTTTGTCTTTGTAACATGTATGCAAAGTACGCACATAGATGAGTGTAGGGTTAATCTCACACTGCTATATTGATAAATGATATCTTAAGCCCATGATTTATGCTGTTTAATTAGGGCGGAGTGAATGTACATCATGTGCATTTAGTTCCGGTCTTTAAAGCTGGAGAAGTTGTGGCTGCGGGGACACGAGATGTGCGCAAGCGCGTTGAGGCTTCGTTAGTCAGGTGACGAGAGGAGGGGATAAAAGGAATGAGCGTCACACCACACAGCCAATCCCATGAGTAAGTCAGTGTGTGACGAAACATGTCGGGGCGTGGCTGTGTGACGTATTCCACCAATGACGAGTGACGCTGCCGCATCGTATGAGGAAGTGTTACACTGTTAGAGCGGTGAGACGCCGGGAGTAGGTGAGAGAGACATCGAAACGCCTGCACAGCTCGGGTCCGCCGTGACCACAACCCATTGAGTGGCTGATCTGTATATATCTGTTGCTGTGCTGTGAAGATCGGTTTGCAGTGGAAAGTGTGTCATTTGCGTTTTTTACACTGGTTACATGTGAGTTTTATACTAAAGATTTGTAGTGCTTTTAATAAATTTTCAAGCGGTTTTGCACTATTGGAGTATTTTTTGTATCCTTCACATATGGAACGATCCCTGCACACGATTCTGTTACTGTGATCTGCCTATGTGACCCATGTGATGTGGTCAACAAGCGTGTAAGCCTTAACACGAGAGTGTGGGCATTAGGAGTCGGTAAGTGGATTACCACAGGGAGTGGGATCACCAAGCACTGGGGTGTGGTGGAAGAAAAGAAAAGCAAGTTCACAGTGAAAGGACTATTATGAACTGAGTTTTTTTATTCTTTCATTTTTTCATTTTTTTGGTTCCAATTTATCACTTGTCACTGGGTGGTTATTTAATACATTTGTGTATTTAATTTCTTGATGTACATAGTATATGTGTATATCCTTGTTTTTGAGGTGTTTTTGCATAGGATTAATTTCACCAGCGCCACTGTTTATTTTTGTGTTTAAGTTCATTTTCACACTAAAACACTGTGTACAATATAAATATATTGTATATAATATAGTTTTTGTGTCCTACCCCTTTTTATAACCTTTTCACACCCTAATTCATGAGTAGCACTAAAACATTTATTTTCCCCACACAGATTTGTACCGTATATACTCGAGTATAAGTCAAATTTTTCAGCACTTTTTTTTTGTGCTGAAAGTGCCCCCCTCGACTTATACTCGAGTCAAGCACTTTTCTGCAGCAAAAAATTTCATTTTCAGAACCGACTTTGGGGCCCCGTATCTCAGGGCCACTTGGTGCTAGGAACCCCATATTTGGTGTGCAAACCCAGTGGAACTGGTACCATAACATATCCAAAGCTGAAGTTCCTAGCACTAAGTGGCCCCGAGATACGGGGCCCCAAAATCAGTTTGGAAAATGTCACTCTGCTGCAGAAAAGTGCTTGACATTTTCTGAACTGATTTTTGGGGCCCTGTATTTCGGGGCCACTTGGTGCTAGAAACCCCAGCTTTGGAAATTTTATGGTGCTAGTTCCACTGGGTTTGCACACCAAATTTGGGGTTCTTAGCACTAAGTGGCCCTGAGATACAGGGCCCCAAATTCGGTCAACTGTGTCCATCTGCAGCAATGTCATTTCGGGACCCTTTGGGTTCAGAGACCCCAAATTTTGGCTGCAGCTAGGAGGCATCTAGGAACCATTAACTACCGAGTTTGAAGTTCAGGGGACCTATGGTTGCAAATGGGCACAGTGATGCTGCAAATGGGCATTGTTGACCCTCTTTTCCACTTACAGTAGTTGTGCATTTCTCACCCTCGTCTTATACTCGGGTCAATTTTTCCCTTTTTTTTTTTTTTTGTGGTAAATTAGGGCCTCGACTTGGAACGACTTATACTCGAGTATATACGGTATATAATTATCACCGTGCCAAAAAAAAATCTCTCCCCCCCCCCCCCCCCCCCTTATCTTTCTCTTTTCCCCTTCTTCCCCCCCTTCCCTCCCTTCCCTTGCCTTTGCCTTGCCTTGCCTTTCCCTTGCCTTTCCCTTTTCTTCCCTTCTTCCCCTTGTATATCCTACCCCTTTTATATAGCCTTTTCCCTTCCTAGCTCATGAGTAACACCAAAACATTTATTATACCCACACAAGTTTGTGTATGATTATCACCATGAAAGAATAAGAAAAAAAAAAAAATTGTATTTAGTGTCCTACCCCTTTTTGTACCCATTTCCCACCCCATTTCATGAATATCACTGCAACATTTGTATTTAATTATCACCGTGTCAGCCCAAAAAAGGGATCCCCCCCCCCCCCCCCCCCTGCACCTATCCCATCTCATTCCTCATGTGTATCCTAAAAACAACGTGATTATCATCCAGAACACAGCAAAAGTCTACCCTCCTCACAGCAAACCATAAAAAAGTGAATTACACAAAAAAGGAAAAAAAAAAAATGTTATCTCGTACTGACAACAATTTAAATCCTTTTGTCCCTTTATCCGGGGTTTCCTCCCGCCTTCACACAAGTAAATAAGTCTTGTGGGAGAACCCCTAATAAGCAAAAAACAAAAAAAGAGAAAGGATGAAGGGGGGTGTATGGGGAGGGGAGTATAAAGAGAAGTGGAAAAAAAAAATCAAATGATACTCCATAAAATCTGGGCTAAAGAAGAAAAAAATTCAAAAAGAAAAGGGGGAGAATCCACTTTAAAGACCAAAGTCCAATTATTCTGCTTCCTTCTCCTCTGCCGTTTCTTCTGTTGGTTATAACCCCCCCATATTATCGATTGAGATATCAACCCAGTCAGGAACCTCCACCACTTCTGAACCCAGAAACTTAAATAAGTCCGGTAGTTGCTCTGGTACAGACAAGGTAAAGGCACGTTCATCCTTTTTTATGGTTAATGATAATGGGTACCCCCATCTATAGGTTGTGCCCTTTGCCCGTATTTGGTCCAGAAGTGGCCTCAGTAGTCGTCTCCTTATCTTCGTCTGCCAGCTAAGGTCTGGAATCACCTGGACCTCCTGACCTGCATATTCCAATGCACCTTTCTGCCACACTGCTCTCATATCTTCCTTTACTCTGTAAAAGTGAACTCGACATAACACATCTCTGGGGAACCCTTGTTCTGAGATGAGTCCTGCCGAACTCCTATGTACGCGATCCAACTCAATATGAGTATCAGAGGGGTTCTCCAAATGTTTGTTAAAGATATTGATTGCTGTCTTTCTCAAATCAGGTGTTTTTATGGTTTCTGAGATCCCTTTAATGCGTACATTTTCTTCTACTTCTGTTCTCAGAATCCTCAGCTTGCAACTGTAAAATTAACAACTTTTGATGTTGTGATTTTAACTTCCTTTCCAACAGATCAATGCGAGCATCTGCCGAGGACTGCACAATCTTTTGTCCATTAACTCTAACTTGGCACCTACTTCGCTCATTTCTTCCCTTACAGCCGCCTTTAAGTCGCTCATCAGGGCTTGTATGTCCTCTTTGGTCAGTAGTGCTTGTATGAGCTTCCTAATGTCTGGTTCACCAGCCATTACTATCGTCTCCCCCGTATTTAAAGAGCATACCTGAGCCTCTGTAGTAGCCCTGGTCCAACGCGTGATTGGGGAGCTCACTTCAACGGCCTCCATCAGCTCTGTACGGATGTTCCCAGCTGACCTACTTGAGGTGGTTGATTCCTCCATGGCTGCTAGCTGTCTCTGAGCGGCCCGTACAGCACGCTGGGAGGCGGCGCTGGCCTCCAATGACATGGCTGGCTCTTTTTTTGCTGCAAGGTACTTGGTAATGAGCGGATATCTGGGTGCCTCCGTCCCTCCTGTGCCCTTCTCTCGTCCACGTCCCGGCATGTATTCCTGGCGTTCCTGGCATCTCTTGCTCAGCCTGCTCACTATCTCCTGCTCGGGCGCGCCACTGCGATGCACCACCCCTCACTCCGTCATGCTCAAGCCGCACCCCCCGGCGTCAGCGTCACTGAAGTCTGTGCTCCCTAACAAGCTTGGCACCGGACCAATCTGCTAAGTTTTTTAAACATGTAAATGCAGGAAGTTTAACCACTTAAAGTCTAAATCTTTTTCTGACACTTCATAAAGAGGAGTTCCACCCAGGGGGTCCATTAAAAAAAAAAAATAAGTCAGCAGCTACAAATACTGCAGCTGCTGACTTTTTTAATTGGACACTTACCTGCCCCTGGGTCCAGCGATGCGGGGGATCGAAGCCCCGCTCGCCCCCCCCCCTCTGCTCGTCGGCGCCGGCATTTCAACTACGGGCGCCGGGCTGTGGCTTCACAGCCTGGCACCCACTGCGCATGCGCGAGCGGCGCCGTGATTGGCCACTCAATCACCTGGGACCTGTAATGGGTCCCAGATTGGCAGGAGGGAGGGAGCAGAGCCCTTCCTGTGCCGAGGGGCAAGTGATGTCACCAGCCCAGGCAAAGGAAGAGGCAGACTACGAGGGACCACCTAGCAACAGGCATTTAGAGGTAAGTAAAAAAAAAAAAAAATATCCAAATGTTCGAATTTTTTTTTTTTTTTTTTTGAATTTTTCCAGGTATTGTTTTTTGGGGTGGAACCCCACTTTAAGTTAAAATATAATTTTTTTAGCAAAAAATGATGTGTTTTTAGCAGAGACCCTAGGGAATAAAATAGCAATTGCAATATTTTATGTCTCACTGCATTTGCCCAGCGGTCTTTCAAATGCTTTTTTTTTGGGAAAAAATACACTTCAATGAAAAAAAAAAAAAAAATATTGTGCTAACTTTAGTTTTTTTTTTTTTTTTTTTTGTTTGTTTTAATGTGAAAGATGTTACGCCGCGAGAATCGTAAGAGAATCGTGATCTATCCTCTAACCAAAAAAAATCGTGATTCTCATTTTAACCAGAATCGTGCAGCTCTAGTTTGCGGTGACTAACTATAGGAAGAAGCCAGCTGTTTTCATGAATTCCTCTTTGAGCTGCCTTCTCCCTATAGTGTTCTCATCAATGTTTGTTCTTGTGTTTGCCAGATCACATCGTACTATAATAAAAATTAACAATACAGTGCAAATAGTGTGAAGGAATTAAGAATGAGTTGCTGCAAAAAAGTATAGGATAAACCTACATAATATACAACTTTCTCTGTGGGATGCTGTGCTGACTATAAAGAATAATAAATTGAAAACCATGTAAATTCAGGTTGAATGAAAAACCATAACCATAAATGTGCAAATAGTCATTTACGTAACGCAAAAGTGCAAAGTTCATATCAAAAATATAAAGTTCATGCACAGAATTGAAGTCCCACACTAAAGTTCAAGATTGAGTCTGGGAAATGGCAGCGCAAGAAATTATCTGTGGATCCCAAATCAGATGTCTTGGCAGAGGAAAAACACCACATGTCGTCTTCTAACATGTATACATACCAGAGCTAGTGTGACTCTGTACACAGAAATCAAAGCGCGTGTGTGAGTGAAACCTCACGGTCCAGGATCCTCCTGCGGGCCTCCATGGTCAGATGTTCCACTGTTTAGGGTCCCCAAAAATGGCTAAAAAAGCACCAAGCTTGCATAGTGTAGAACTGGGTGGTGCTTTATTAAAAAACGCATACTACAAATGTAAAATCAATCGGCATCACAACAACCAAAGACACTACGAATCACACAATGCAATGAAGGACTATGCATCCATGGTGAGATCACAACTTCAGATTACGCCCTACATACGTTTTTGTCAAACATGTCACCAGGAGCCCGGAAGAAGCCATGACTCATCACCACTTCGTTTATATACAATATCATGAATGGGTGGAGCACAGAAAATCTGCCCACACGTAAAAATAGTGCAATCGGCGCCATCTAGTGGCTATAAAAGTACATAATAAATATATATGTTATAATTGGCTTTCGCTTAAAAGGAAGCGGGGGGGGGGGGGGTGTGTGCGTTAAAGAGCAGCTAATGGTATATAATATTCAATGAAGAAGTTGCAAGATTCAAGTCCATAAAGCGTACAATTAAACTTTACACAGGTTATTTGTACACGTGGATCCACTATAAATGCGTTTACATTCCATGCGATGTTTAATCCTTGAGAGGAAAATCATAGCTCCACCAGGTATTTAATCTGGATAGCTCTCCTTTTTTGATGGAACTACACCTCCAATGCAGGTCATATTTATCAATGGCTGCAAAACTAGTACCTGAGGAAACCTTATGCACCTGCACAAAGTGTTTAGATATGTTATGGCCTCTTGATGTTAGCAGCATGTTCTCCTAGTCCTACATGTAAGGCCCTCATTTTGCAGGTCACAAGGGCACCGTAATGGGTACAAAACGGGTAGAACAGGTAGTAAAGGAATTAAGAATAAGACCTCATTGTGGCATTAGATTGAAATTAAGTGATCTTTCTACAACTTAAATGGTTATTCTGACATATGCTATATTTTTTGCAGAAATGATACCCTTTCACCTACCCTTGTCCTGGAAAAAACTTGTTCTTCCCTTTTTTTTTTTTTTTTTTTTTTTTTTTTTTTTTTTATAATCAATTTTTATTCATTTTTAAGCGCACAGAGGTGAACATTACATTCCACATTTAAAACATATCCACATTGTGTTTAACCACTTGACCAGTGGGCACTTAAACCCCATTCTTAACCAGACCAATTTTCAGTTTTCGGTGCTCTCACACTTTGAATGACAATTACTGAGTCATGTAACACTGTACCCATATGAAATTTTCATCCTTTTTTTCATCGTTTTTTTCACACAAATGGAGCTTTCTTTTGGTGGTATTTAATCACTGCTGGGTTTTTTATTTTTTGCGCTATTAATCAAAAAAGACTTAAAATTTGATTAAAAAAAAAAATTCTTTGTTTCTGTTACTTTATGGCAGAGTATTGGCAGTGAGCAGCGCTGTGGGCACTAAACATCCAGCCCACAGCGCTGCTGCAATCTCTCCCCTCGCACCGTACCAATCGGTAGAGAGGGGAGGGAGGAACCGGCGTCATGACGTGACGCCGGTTTGTTTACAAGTGATCGCTCCGTCATTTTGATGTAACGATCACATGGTAAACGGCTGCGTTCCGTTCCCGGGTGCGCGCAGGAGCAACATTCTGGAATGACGTCCCACAGTGCACCCAGAATAAGCCGACCGCGCTGTAGCCGTCTTTCGGCTATGGTCTGGTCGGCAAGTGGTTAATAGAGTAGATTTTAGAGATATAAGTCAAATAGTTACTATGTTGACATAGAACACATATGATATTTAGAGTGGGTAGCACTTTCGCCTAGCAGTAAGAAGGGTCTCTGGTTCGAATCCCAACCACGACACTAACTGGCTGGAGTTTGCACGTTCTCCCTGTGCCTGCGTGGGTTTCCTCCGGGTACTCCCGTTTCTTCCCACACTCCAAAGACATGCTGGTAGGTTAATTGGATCCTGTCTAAAATTGTCCCTAGTATATGAATGTGAGTTAGGGATCTTAGATTGTAAGCTCTTCGAGGGTAGGGCTGATGTGAATGTATATGGAAAGCGCTGCGTAAATTGATGGCGCTATATAAGTACCATAAATAGAGCCGTACATGCCACCGTCCCTCCCCAGTCACCCCATTGGGAACTGTCTGTGCCCCAGAGAGAGGGGCAACACCAACTGCTCCTTAGTTGTATATTAACAGATATCTTAATATATATCGAACCGATTTTGCTTCAATAGTTACATTCACCGAAAGCCTTAGGTTCTAACAAAGGAGAATAAAACATACTAGCTAGCTCTCAAATCAACCAAAAGAGGGGGGAAAAAAAAAGGAAATTTGAACTTTTATATGTAATACTGTCACTTGAGCCTTCCTGGAAGGGTCTGATTATATGTATTAGAGGTTGATACTCCCCACCTGTGTCTGGTCCGTCTGATTTATTTATTGCTTATGCACTTTATACCAGTCTATCCATGTTTGCCAACAAAGAAGCTGTGAATTTCCCTTCTGTGGAAGCCAACATGCTTTCTTAAAGTGTAGTTCCACCCACTTTTACAACTCTTCAGCATCCCTCACTAAACTGTGCACTGTAAACAAATTGGATATTTTTTAAATTTTTTTTTCTCAGCGCCTCTTGTATATCTGCTGTATTCATTTTTCACTTCCTCCTCCCTGGCCGCGGCCCATCACATCATTTCCTGTTTGCAATGCCTTCTGGGAAGGGGCGGCGACTTCCTCTGAAACTGCCGTTGCTATGGAAACCTGACCTGAAACCTATTACACTGCTTGTGCTGCACTGAGCATGTGCGAGATCTGCAAGGATGAGATTCAGGAATAAATAGTCTGGCTTCAGATGCCCACACTTAAGATGGCCACGGCCTGCTGTAAGTTTATAAAATAACAAACTACTGCTATAAACTAACAAAACAGACCTTAGTTTACAGACTAACTTTACTAGAATACATTAAGCTTGTGTATTATAGGGGTATTTTTATTTAAAAAGTATAATTTCGACCGAAACACCACTTTAAGTGTAATGGATAGATGGTGTGCGAAGAGCCTCATTAATTTCCGGAGAGTTAAGCGATTTCCATAGTCTAAGTATTACTAATTTGGCTGCTAAGAATATGTGCGTAGTAAATTTCCTATGAATCAGTGGTATGTCCTCAATCCCTAGATTTAAGAGCTAGGGAGGGTGAATATGGCATAGATAATCCTGTCACTTGGCATTTTATCGTCAAAATGCCAGACCAAAACCCAGCTAGCTTGCCACAAGTCCATAATATATGAAAGATGGTACCCGATTGTGCACAGTTCCTCCAACAAACATGGGGTGTAGAAGTCAAATTTGGCTATTCTTAAGAGTCAGATACCATCTTTGTGTTTTTTATCTTATGGGATAGTTCCCAGAGGTTGGTGCATTTAGTGGCTGCGAATGTGTTTGTATAGCTTTGTGCCATTGTGCTTCTGAGGATGATTCATGGAGATCTCTCTCCCATGCCAACCCCCCCCCCCCCTAGAAGTAAGGTAAATATTGATCTTCCAAAATAAATTATCTTTAGTGATGTTATTATTTTTGATAGGATTTTACTCGAATATGGTTAAACTGTTCCAAAGTTGGCAGTTCATATTCTGATTGCAGAGCTGTATATGGTTTTTAGAACATTATCTGTGTATAGGTCAGATATTTTCGTTATACCCTGTTGTTGTATCCATCTGTCTAGGTTCAAGTCAGGCACCATCAGGGCCAAAGTGGGTAATAGTAGGGGAGAGGTAGGAGTAGACAGGGTTTTAAACGTCACCAATGTTTTCCAGGATAGTTAAGATGCTATAATTGGAGGAGGGAAGTCTTTGGGCTTAGATTTTAAGGTGATTGTAAGCTAGGAGATGGCTAACTAAGTTACCACCTGGTACCAGAGTTTCCTCAATCCCCAGAGTGGGGTGGGTTGATTCGGGAACCATCCTTTAATTTGAGCTAAGATTGCAGCAACATGGTAATCTGCAAAAACCGGTAAGCCCACTCCTCCAGCCTTCCTTGTTTTTTGAAGTTTGGAGAAGGCACTCCAGAAGACACACGTGTTTGTGTGTGTGTGTGTGTGTGTGTGTGTGTGTGTGTGTGTGTGTGTATGTATGTTATGAAGGGTCGCTGGTTTGAATCCCAACCACGACACTACCTGCGTGGGTTTCCTCCCACACTCCAAAGACATGCTGGTAGGTTAATTGGATCCTGTCTAAAATTGTCCCTAGTATATGAATGTGAGTTAAGGACCTTAGATTTTAAGCTCCTTGAGGGTAGGGACTGATGTGAATGTACAATGTATATGTAAAGCGCTGCGTAAATTGATGGCGCTATATAAGTACCTGATAGATAGATATAGATAGAGATAGATAGAGATAGATAGATATAGATAGATATAGATATAGATATAGATAGATATAGATATAGATAGATATAGATAGATATAGATAGATATAGATAGATATAGATAGATATAGATAGATCTAGAGATATATAGATATATCTCTATCAGCGTATAAGATGACCCCCTATTTTTCAAGTGAAAACATAGGATTAGGGCTATACTCGCTGTATAAGACTACCCCACCTTCCAAGGCAACACCATTTTAACAAAAAAAAACCTGGTTTTTACCACATTCACCACCGACCTAAATGTAGACACATGGGCATACTTTACATCCGCCACAATAATCATTGCTATTCCAACAGGCGTTAAAGTCTTTAGTTGACTGACCACAATGCACAGGGAATTCTTAAATGGGGTAACCATACTATGAGCACTCAGATTCTTATTTACAGTTGGTGGACTTACCTGCATTGTCCTAGCCAGTGCCTCAATCGACATTGTTCTCCATTACACCTACTACATAGTTGCCCACTTCCACGAATATGTCCTATCCAGTTACGCTGGATGTAGCTTCGGCTACATACAGTATACACCACTGAGCCAATCCCAGCGAACGATGTATTCTATTAATGAATACAAAGCCTGCTCGGATTGGCAGAGGCTAAAACATCAACAGCCCGCGCCTGACTCTCAAAGCCAATCCGAGCAGGCTACTGTATGTAGCCTGCTCGGATTGGCAGAGGTTGTTACTCCAATCCGAGCAGGCTCTGTATTCAATAGAATACATTGCTTGCCGCGATTGGCTCAGTGGTTTATACTGTATGTAGCCGAAGCTACATACAATATTACCGAACATCCAGCATGCATTGGACGGCCTGACATCCAGCGGCGGAATTTTATACCCGGCGTATAAGACGACCCCCGTTTTTGGTGGTTTTTTTTTTTTTTTTTTTTTTTAAGTGTAAAAGGTCTTCTTTATACGCCGGAAAATACGGTATGTATAATATGATTTGGGGTAGAATTTGCATTTTGAAGGCTGCCAGCCTTCCTGACCATGAGAAAGTATCTTTGCTTAGGGATCGTAAGCCTTTTCGCAAGTATTACAAAAGGGAGATAATTGGCCTGAAATAATTGTGTAGTTTGGGATGTTAGGTTAACCACTTGAGCCCCGGACCATTATGCTGCCTAAGGACCAGAGGTCTTTTTCCAATTTGGCACTGCGTCGCTTTAACTGCTAATTGCGCAGTCATGCAATGCTATACCCAAATGAAATTTGCGTCCTTTTCTTCCCACAAATAGAGCTTTCTTTTGATGGTATTTGATCACCTCTGCGGTTTTTATTTTTTGCGCTATAAATGGAAAAAGACCGAAAATTTTGAAAAAAAATGATTTTCTACTTTTTGTTATAAAAAAAATCCAATAAACTCAATTTTAGTCATACATTTAGGCCAAAATGTATTCGGCCACATGTTTTTGGTAAAAAAAATGTCAATAAGCGTATATTTATTGGTTTGCGCAAAAGTTATAGCGTCTACAAACTAGGGTACATTTTCTGTAATTTACACAGCTTTTAGTTTATGACTACCTATGTCATTTCTTGAGGTGCTAAAATGGCAGGGCAGTACAAAACCCCCCCAAATGACCCCATTGTGGAAAGTAGACACCCCAAGGAAATTGCTGAGAGGCATGTTGAACCCATTGAATATTTATTTTTTTTTGACCCAAGTGATTGAATAATGACAAAAAAAAAAAAAAAAAATATTTACAAAAAGTTGTCACTAAATGATATATTGCTCACACAGGCCATGGGCCTATGTGGAATTGCACCCCAAAATACATTCTGCTGCTTCTCCTGAATATGGGGATACCACATGTGTGGGACTTTTTGGGAGCCTAGCCGCGTACGGGGCCCCGAAATCCAATCACCGCCTTCAGGATTTCTAAGGGCGTAAATTTATGATTTCACTCTTTACTGCCTATCACAGTTTCGGAGGCCATGGAATGCCCAGGTGGCACAAAACCCCCCCAAATGACCCCATTTTGGAAAGTAGACACCCCAAGCTATTTGCTGAGAGGCATGGTGAGTATTTTGCAGCTCTCATTTGTTTTTGAAAATGAAGAAAGACAAGAAAAAACTTTTTTTTTTTTTCTTTTTTCAATTTTCAAAACTTTGTGACAAAAAGTGAGGTCTGCAAAATACTCACTATACCTCTCATCAAATAGCTTGGGGTGTCTACTTTCCAAAATGGGGTCATTTGGGGGGGGTTTGTGCCACCTGGGCATTCCATGGTCTCCGAAACTGTGATAAGCAGTCAAGAGAGAAATCAAAAATTCACGCCCTTAGAAAGCCTGAAGGCGGTGCTTGGTTTTCGGGGTTCCGTACGCGGCTAGGCTCCCAAAAAGTCTCACACATGTGGTATCCCCGTACTCAGGAGAAGCAGCAGAATGTATTTTGGGGTATAATTTCACATATTTCCATGGCATGTTTGAGCAATATATCATTTAGTGACAATTTTGTGCAAAAAAAAAAAATAAATTGTCTCTTTCCCGCAACTTGTGTCGCAATATAAAATATTCCATGGACTCGACATGCCTCTCAGCAAATAGCTTGGGGTGTCTACTTTCCAAAATGGGGTCATTTGGGGGGGTTTTGAACTGTCCTGGCATTTTATGCACAACATTTAGAAGCTTATGTCACACATCACCCACTCTTCTAACCACTTGAAGACAAAGCCCTTTCTGACACTTATTGTTTACATGAAAGTTTTTTTTTTTTTGCAAGAAAATTACTTTGAACCCCCAAACATTATATATTTTTTTAAAGCAAATGCCCTACAGATTAAAATGGTGGGTGTTTCATTTTTTCTTTTCACACAGTATTTGCGCAGCGATTTTTCAAACGCATTTTTTGGGGAAAAAACACACTTTTTTTAAATTTTAATGCACTAAAACACACTATATTGCCCAAATGTTTGATGAAATAAAAAAGATGATCTTAGGCCGAGTACATGGATACCAAACATGACATGCTTTACAATTGCGCACAAACGTGCAGTGGCAACAAAATAAATACATTTTTAAAAGCCTTTAAAAGCCTTTACAGGTTACCACTTTAGATTTACAGAGGAGGTCTACTGCAAAAATTACTGCCCTCGATCTAACCTTCGCGGTGATACCTCACATGCATGGTGCAATTGCTGTTTACATTTGACGCCAGACCGCCGCTTGCGTTCGCCTTAGTGCGAGAGCAGGGGGCGACAGGGGTGCTTTTTTTTTTTTTTTTTTTTTTTTTTTTTTTTTTTTTTTTTTTCTTTATTATTTTTTTGCTTTTTTATCTTATTTTTAAACTGTTCCTTTCATTTTTATTTTTTTTTAATCATTTTTATTGTTATCTCGGGGAATGTAAATATCCCCTATGATAGCAATAGGTAGTGACAGGTACTCTTTTTTTGAAAAAATTGGGGTCTATTAGACCCTAGATCTCTCCTCTGCCCTCAAAGCATCTGACCACACTAAGATCGGTGTGATAAAATGCTTCCCCAATTTCCCAATGGCGCTATTTACATCCAGCGAAATCTAAGTCATAAAATGCTCGTAGCTTCCGGTTTCTTAGGCCATAGAGATGTTTGGAGCCACTCTGGTCTCTGATCAGCTCTATGGTCAGCTGGCTGAATCACCGGCTGCATTCTCAGGTTCCCTGTTGAGACAGGAGAGCCAGAGAAAAACACGGAAGACGGTGGGGGGGGGGGGGGGGCGGCATTCCCTCCCACGGCTTGTAAAAGCAGTCTAGAGGCTAATTAGCCGCTAGGATTGCTTTTACATGAAAGCCGACCGCTGGCTGAAAAGAATGATACCAAGATGATACCTAAACCTGCAGGCATCATTCTGGTATAACCACTCAAAGTTGTGAATGGCGTACCTGAAGACAAAAAAATGGTTAACAATAAAGCACAGTAAACGGTAAAGTATAAAAAATTGCATACCTGAAAAGCAAACATGATAAAGCATAATAATAAAACATTGCAGAATAGAATACAGTAAAAAAGAGCAGAACAATAGAGCGAATAGAGAGAGAGAGAGAGAGAGAGAGAACAATAAAACATCAACTATTTTTTTTTTTTTTTTACACTTTTTTTGTAACTAACTTTTATAACTGTAACCGGTTCCAGGTTCGGGTCTCTCAAAATGCGATGGCATCTTGGGAGACCCTGTGAAAGTGTGCCTAGTCTGTGCAATGCTGTACCCTACGCTAATACTCAACTAGTGTATGGTAGCGTTCAAAACATTCACCAATGCAAAGACCAGGATTGTCAGGACAGGAGGGACAATAATAGCGGGTGTCACGCCTATATCCGTGCTAGCTGCAGACACTATCTTTTTTGGGGGCGTTCGCTGGGTAGGGGTACTCGGGAGGACATAAAAATGCCTCTCATGCAGCCGACTGCATTTGGTTGGGGATGTGAATGGGGGAAGTACGGGCGCTGCAGAAGCGGTGGGTTCCCAATTAGGATTGGCGAATGCAGTAGGAAGGGCACTATGGGCACGACGGGCCTGTGTTTGTCTTTCTGGTGGCAGCGGGACACTACTTGTGCTTGCCACCTCACCAGCTTGAACTGCACTTATGGGACTCGCCACGTCACCAAGTGTTACTGCAGTGCTGGTTTGACTACGACCGGGGTGTACTAGGCCGCTGGTGCTTGCCAGTTCACCAAAACGCTACCAAAAAATCTGTTGGCGATCGCAGGGATCAGGCCTGACTCTGCGAACGCTGCAGTTATGCGTTTTAGTCTTTTGTAAGTGACAGTGATCGATCGATACTGCACTTGGGTGGGCTGGGCTGGGCGGAGGGGCAAAACGCAGGTGCTAGCAGGTATCTGGGCTGATCCCACTAACACTGCGTTTGTGAGAACCCTAAACTGCTGGGGATGCTAGTATAGATCTGATCGGATCAGATATTGATCCGTTCAGATACTATACCACTAAGGGTGGTGTACGGTGCGTGCGTGGGTGTTAGCGGTACTGGCGCTAACCTGACGCTGCCTGGGGCTGGTGCTTGCCAGTTCACCAAAATACTACCAAAAAAACTGTTGGCGATCGCAGGGATCAGGCCTGACTCTGTGAACGCTGCAGTTATGCATTTAGTGTTTTGTAAGTGTCAGTGATTGATCGATACTGCACTTGGGTGGGCTGGGCCGGGCGGAGGGGCAAAACGCAGGTGCTAGCAGGTATCTGGGCTGATCCCGCTAACGCTGCGTTTTTGGGAACCCTAAACTGCTGGGGACGCTAGTATAGATCTGATCGGATCAGATATTGATGCGTTCAGATACTATACCACTAAGGGAGGTGTATGCTGCGTGCGTCAGTGTTAGCGGTACTGGCGCTAATCTGACGCTGCCTGGGGCGACGCATATCACCGCCGGGCGATCAGGGGGCTAAACCTTTATTCGGTAATAAACGGCGGGTGCCCTGACACTATAAAAAATAAACAAATTAACCAGCGTCAACCGTAACGGTTATACGGTGATCAGTGGTGAAAGGGTTAACTAGGGGGCAATCAAGGGGTTAAAACATTTATTCGGTAGTATATGGGGGTCCCTGACGCTATAAAACGCTGACGGCGAACCTAAATATTTATGTCCCTAACTAGCGTCACCAGCGACACTAATACAGCGATCAGAAAAATGATCGCTTAGTGACACTGGTGACGGGGTGATCAAGGGGTTAAAACTTTATTAGGGGGGGTTGTGGGGGTACCCTAGACCTAAAGGGGGGTAATACTCACTGTCCCAACACTAACTGTCACAAACTGACACCAATGCAGTAATCAGAAAAAAAACAAAAAAAAAAAACAAAAAACTGCTGGTGTCAGTTTGTGACAGGGGGGGGGGTGATTGGGGGGGGGATCGGGGGGTGATCTGGGGGGGGATCGGGGTGTTTTGTGTGCCTGGCATGTTCTACTGTGTGTGTGTGTGTGTGTGTGTGTGTGTGTGTGTTGGTGCACTCACATTGATGTCTTCTCTCCTCGGGCCGGAACGGAAATTACCGACCCGAGGGGAGATGACATCATTTCCTTTGCTGCTGTTTAGCATACAGCAGCAAAGGAATGATTCGATTGGCCGGCGGCGATCGCGAGGGGGGGGCCACGAACGGATGGTCTCCCCCTCACCACCGATCGCCGGGGCACAAAGGACGACCGCCTCGGGCACCGGGGGGGGGTCCGATCGGACCCCCCACCCGCGGAAGGCAAATCACGTACACTGTACGTGATTTTGCCTGTCCGTGCCACTTTGCCAACGTACATCGGCGTGAGGCGGTCGTCAAGTGGTTAATGCCATGTAGGTAATCGATTGGTCACTCCAAACATAGGAATTTGGTTTGTATGAGCAGTTTTTCTTGTGGGGAGACCCCTAAGTCTAAAATATGATTTGGTGTCGTTCAATTTGTAGTATGACACTCTGCCATAATCCCAAAATGTGTGAGACACGTTCAAGGGTAGACACCGGATCAGTGAGCATTAGAATTACATCATCTGCAAAAAGACTGACGTGTTTACGTTTTTATTGATCATAAAACTTTGTATAGCAGGGTTCTGTCTAATGCTAGCGGCTAGTGGTTCCATCAGTATGTTAAAAATGAGGGGGGACAGTGGGCACCCTTGGCGAGTCCAGTTCGTGATTCCGAAGGGTTTGGACAGCATACCGGATGTATATACCCGAGCTGAAGGGGAAGTGTAGAGGGCTAGAATCGCTGAGAGCAAGTGACCTGTGAAGCCAAACTTTTCCAAAGTTTTTGTCAGATATAGCCAGTGCACCCTGTCAAATGCCTTCTCTGCATCTAAAGCCAGAAGCAGAGAAGGGGCTTTTCTCCCCCTGGCAAGATGGACAATATTTATTAGGCATCTGGTGGCATCCGATGTTTGTCTACCCTTAGTAAATCCAGATTGATCTGGAGCAATGATAGTGGGCAGAATGTCTACCAGTCTTAATGCTATCATTTTGGCATAGAGCTTCACGTCATTGTTTAGTAGAGATACAGGCCTAAAGTTTTGGGGGGCATCCGGTGCCTTAACTGGTTTAGGCAATGTTACGATCAATGCCTCCAACATCTCAGGAGGAAAGAAAGCCGGTTCAGCAGCAGCAGCATCGAACGCTCCAAGGAGGTATGGCCCGGGAATAGATTTGAAATGTTTGTAATACTCCCCTGTAAGACCATCTGGTCCAGGGGATTTATTACCCAGAAGAATATCTATGGCTTTGAGCACTTCTGCTAGGGAGAAGGGATGATTTTTTTATCTTTTGGGGTGATGTGGGGTAAGTGAATGTCTTGTAGAAACCCTTCAATATCTGACACGGAAGGTTTTGCTGTAAGACTATCTTGGTGTAGATTATATAAAGATCTATAGTAGTCACTGAAAGCCTCTGCAATGCTCTGAGGATAAAACACTTTTTGCTTAGATTTAGGGCTAATAAGATGTGGTATTTTAGTTTTTAAATCTTTGTCCTTGTAGTCCACGAGCTAGGGTTTTCCCAGCCTTATTGCCTGTAGAGTAAAAGGACATCTTCACTCCTTTTCTCTGATTTTTTTTTTTTTTCCTAAGGCTTGAGGTAAATCCAGTCTGAGGTCATGTCTCAATGAGGTAAGTTTTGCACTCAATGTGGGGGTAGGGTTGGTTTTATTTTGAGTTTCTAAGGAGCTGATTTCTGAGAGAGTATTGAGCCGCTGCTGCCTCTGCTTTTTGATTCTAGTGCCCATTTGGATAAACATACCTCTAATAGATGCCTTGTGGGCATTCCACAATACAAATGGATTGTCTGTAGATGAAGAATTGATCTGAAAATAATCGGACAAGTGACCTTCCAGGATTTTTTTTTTTTTTTAATTTCAGCGTTTTGGATTATATGAGGAATTGGAGCGCCATATAAAAGCACTGTTGGTAGGATAGACATCTCCCAACGTCCGCAGAACTGAGGCATGATCCGACCATGTTATGTTTAATTTGCGTCACCTTCTGCCGTAGCCACTTGTCCGTCAAACAGATCAATCCTTGTATATGTGCAGTATCTATGAGGAAAAAAACGTAAAGTATTTTTTGTTGGCGTGGGTACATCTCCAAGCATCATAAAAAATCGCACATTTGTAAAAATGGCCTCAGAAGGTGCCTTTTTAGAGGGTAGAGATGTAGAGTCCTTGTGAGGGTCAGGTATTATAAATTATAATATGAGAGAGCCTTGTTGCATCTTCCAAATTTTTGTTATCAGACCATTCAAGAATCTGATGTAATGCTTATTAGGGACATAGACGTTTACTAGGGTGTATCTTTTAGCGTTAATATCACACACTAAGATAATGTTGCGGTCAGATATTTCCGTATTTAGTTGAAAAGAAATTGTGTCTTTGTGATCACGACCCCTCTTTTTTTGCCTCCATGTTGGAGAAAAAATAGTGTTGGAAACATTATTATTATTGTACAGGATTTATTTAGCGCCAACAGTTTACGCAGCGCTTTACAATATGAGTGCTTCTAGGTGGGGCCTTGTGGTGAAAGTGTGTCTCCTGAGCACATAAGACTCTTCTCATTGTGAGATACTCTTTCCAAAGGGATGCCCTCTTGGCTGGGTGGTTTAGACCGTGTGCATTTATAGAAAGTATCTTAATTGGCATGACAGTGTAGGTGACATGTTGGATTTAAATTGTTGAATGTACTTAAAAAGGTGCCAGAAGTTGTAAATCATGTGGAGAATGTGTATCCGTTAATTCAGTGCGATGTAGATCCAGGAAGCTGTCCGAGGCTTGCGCTTGTTTGAGGGTTCAAAAGAACAAGGTCTCGAGTCCAGTGACTTTAGTGTCTGAAAAGAAACTTTGTAGAAAAACGAAATTTTAAAAGGAGGGTAGTCAAACCCAAGTGCGGAGTTTCTCTGCTCAGGTAGATGGGAGCGCAGATTGCAGGAGAGAGCTCCATAGGGTGAGGCCCATTAACAGGGCAACTAATGAAAGCAACAGGGCCCTGCAGAGAATACTATTGCCTCAGGTGTTAGAAATGTGCTGCCATTCAGGAGGGATCCTATGGGGACTTTTTGCGTTGGGAGATTGGTGGTTCGTTAGGAATGATCTTCCACTTCTGAAGAAGCCGTAAACTCTTAGTAGGGGAGGTGATTACGTGTGTGGATCCTTCCTTGGTGATTTAATTTAGTCAGATATCCCCATCTGTAACTGTCGTGGCTCCTCAATGCTATAGTTATCAAGTTTTCCCCATTCATCTTTCAGGACAGCACCATAGAGAGACACTGGCTCCTCCCCTCTTAGGAAACACCGCCTTCCAATTCAATATTTAAATCTCATCTTCCCCACGGCCCCTCAGTTCAGGTGTTTCCTCCGGTGGGGAGACACTGCTTGGGAACCAAGGCGGATCAGTCAGGGAGACTGAAGCCAAACAATCTGTCTGTGGAAGAGGGGGAGTCGGGTCTCTCTAGCTCTTCCCTCTATTATTTTTTATTCAGTCAGGTAAAGGCTGGGGAAGCCATACTTACCTGTTTTTTAACTGAATTAGCGTGCCTCAGCCTCTCTTGGAGAAAGACAGCTGAGGGGGTCTGTATTTCTTCTGCCTAGGGGTGCGCTGTGGGAAGTGCCTGAGTCTCTCCTGCTTGCTCAAGCAGCCAGCGTCTGAAGCTCTATGGCCGGGTCGGATGACGGGTGACGTCAGTTCCGGCGAGGGCGGGCACTTCCGACGATTCCGCGTCTTCCGGTTCCGGACGCGGAGATAGAAAACGGACCGAGCGTTCGGCTGGTGCGACCCTCTTGCCTTGCTGTAGAGTCAGCTATCGGGGGAAACGATCGACCACCATCCCCAGCGGACATGTCGGAGACAGGTCTCTAGAACTGCTCCAGGAGACAGTAGCACCAGCCATGCTAAGGTAAGTGGAACCCTGGGGTGGTGTTCCCTTACCTAAATCCCGATAGCTTCACAGGTGTTCTCCCCTCACTGGTGGTCGGGGGGGAAGGGGAGTGTGTCTGGGACCCTGGTGGTGGTTGGTCCTGGGGGGGGCACTCCTGGTGGACCTCTGTAGAAGCACTGGTGGGATTGGGCATTTATGGCGACTCTCTCTCTCTCTTTCTTTTTCAGAAAGCCACAGAGAAAAGCAAGTCGCCTCATGGTTCAAAGAAAAAATGCCCCTCTTGTAGAACTAGTATGGGGGAATCCTGGTCCAAGGCACTTTGCAAGGAGTGCATTGATGGATTGGTCAGGGAACAGGCAGCAGAACAGGGTACAGATCTTGCTGCATCCGTCAAGGAGCTTTCTAGCACCTTTCAGTCCTTTAAAGCACTCTTTTCCAGCTTCCAGTTGCCGCAAGCCCAAAGCAGTCCTTTACCAGTGCAGCAGAGTGTTACACCTAGCCCAGTGGATACTCCCTCTGTTAGTGGAGAGAGACCAGGGGGCTCCAGAGTGGATATTGAGGAGGAGCCAGATAGCACCGCTTCAGATTCTCAAAGGGAATCGGATGTGGAGGAAGTGGATGGGGAATCCACAAAAACCTCTCGCTATAAGCTTTCCCTGGATGAAGTGGAGGAGCTCTTGGGAGCTATTCACACCACTTTGGGTATTCAGGAAGAAAAGAAAGTGTTATCGCTCCATGACCAAATGTACAAAGGTCTTGGAACAAAAAAGGAAGGATTTCCCAGTCCATGATGTATTGGTTGAGGCCATAAAGAATGAATGGAAAGATCCTGAGAGAAAACCTTTCTTTTCAAGGGCTTTAAAGCAAAGGTTTCCTTTTTCAGAAGGGGAGTCTCTAGTCTGGAATAAGACCCCTAGGCTGGATGCTGCTTTTTCTCAGGTTTCCAGGCAAACAGATCTGGCCTTCGAGGACATGGGGGTTCTTGTAGACCCCATGGACAGAAGGATGGACTCTCTCTTAAAGTCCTGGGATTCATCACAGGGAAACCTTAAGCCTGCCATGGCGGTCACAGTAGTGGCCCGCAATATGGAATATTGGCTTACGCAGATAAAAGCGCATATTGAGGCAGGAACGCCAAAAGAGACTATTTTGGCTTCCTTCCCCATGCTACTTAAGGGCGTAGCGTATATTGCGGACGCTTCCGCCGAATCAGTGCGCATGTCCGCAAGGTCTTCAGCCCTCACTAATTCGGCTCGAAGGGCTCTATGGCTTAAGACGTGGCAAGGAGACAGCGCGTCTAAAGTTAAACTCTGTGGAATTCCCCTCACAGGAGATCTCTTGTTTGGCCCAGGTTTAGAGACCGTTTTAGACCGGATGGCCGATAAGAAAAAGGCCTTTCCCATTAAAAAGAAATTTGGGGAGCAGGCTAAAAGAAAGTTTCGCCCTCAAAGAAAATTTGAAGCCCCAAAAGGAGAGCGGCAGAAAAAAGCTTGGGGGCAGAAGGGCAAGGGGCGGGGAGGGGCGATTTTTCGCCCTCCTGAACAGCCCAAGAAGACCCAATGACGGGGTAACCACGGTGGGAGGAAGATTGGGGGCCTTCCTCCCACAATGGGAGATGATCACCTCCAACCAGTTTGTGTTAGGGATCATAAGAAGAGGTTACCAGCTAGAGTTCTCAGAACCCCCTCAGCACAGACTTCTGGTCACCGAGCTGCCAAAGTGTGCAGAGAAAGCGTCAGCTCTTCTATCCTCCCTACAGGAGTTAGAGGAACAAGAGGTGATAGTGAGGGTGCCTGTAGAGGAGACAGGCAGAGGCTTTTACTCCCACATTTTTGTGGTCCGCAAGCCGTCGGGAAAATTCAGACTTATCATGAATCTGAAGCCTCTGAATGTCTCAATCACCTACAGGAAATTCCGGATGGATTCTATCTATTCGGTGAAAGCACTTCTTCCCCCAAATTGCTTCATGGCGTCAATAGACCTAAAGGACGCTTATCTGCACATTCCAGTCGCAGAAAGTTACCAGAGGTTTCTCAGACTGGCGGTGAAAACTGGGGAAGGAACGTTTCATCTACAGTTCAAAGCACTCCCCTTTGGACTATCCTCTTCCCCCCGCATCTTCACCAAAGTGATGGTGGAGGTCCTGGCTTTCTTGCGGCTCAGAGGCATCTCTGTAGTCGCATACCTGGACGACCTGCTCCTGTTTGCTCCTTCCCCGGAGCAGTTGTACCAGGATCTTCAGGTAGCAAGAGACAGCCTAGAAAACCTGGGATGGCTCTTGAACCTGGAAAAATCCAGTTTGGTTCCGGCCCAAAAGGTCACCTTCCTGGGCTATGTACTGGATTCAACAAAACAAAAAGTGTTCCTTCCAGCAGAAAAAATCCAGAAGGTGGACAGAGCAATATTACTGCTCCAGGGCAGCAGTCAGATCTCAGTAAGGAAAGCAATGTCAGCGCTGGGCTTACTGACTTCCACGCTTCCGGCGGTTCAGTGGGCAGGGCTGCACTTTCGCCCCCTACAGCTGTTTATTCTAAATGTCTGGGACCACAGTCCAGCATCTCTGGACTCTCTTATATCTGTGCCAAGCCAGGTCAAAAGGTCCCTCTGGTGGTGGAGGAAAGGGTCCAATCTCTCACAGGGTCTGGAGTGGGTTCTTCCAGTGTCCAGAACGGTTACGACCGATGCAAGTGGCACAGGGTGGGGAGCACACCTAGATGCCAAGATGATACAAGGCACCTGGGAAAAAGAAGACGCAAAGAAGTCCTCGAACTGGAGGGAACTGAGAGCAATAGAGTTGGCTCTCAGAGCTTTTCAGAAAGAACTCCTGGGACAGCATGTGAGGGTCCGTTCGGACAACTCATCAGCGGTGGCCTACATCAACAGGCAAGGGGGAACCAGGAGCAAATCCTTGTGGGGTCTGGCAGAATCCATCCTCAGGTGGGCCGAAGGGAGCATTCTCTCTCTTTCTGCAATACATCTGAAGCTGGGAGCAGAACCAAGTGGCAGACTTTCTGAGCAGAAAAATGCTGAAGGAAGGCGACTGGGTCTTGAATCAGGACATCTTCGAGATGATTACTCGGAAGTGGGGAGTTCCCTCTGTGGATCTCTTCGCCTCAAAGGCAAATACAAAAGCTCGTCTGTTCTTTTCCCTAAACAGATGGGACGGAGCAGCCGGGGTGGATGCACTAGCTCAGAGTTGGCGTTTCTCAAGGTGTTATGCCTTCCCCCCTCCCGTAATGATTCCAGCAGTTCTGAGAAAATTTCGGTCAGAAGACACAACCCTCATTCTGATAGCACCACACTGGCCAAGGAGGCCGTGGTTCTCTCTCTTGAAGAGTCTGACAGTGGAACCTCCCTGGATTCTACCTATCCAGGAGGATCTTCTCTCTCAAGGCCCAATCTGTTGCCCTCAGGTGGAGCGATGGAACCTCGCAGCGTGGCTACTGAGGAAGAATTGCTGAAGGACAAAGGTTTCTCGGATCGGCTAGTAACAATAGTAACAACTCTCCTAAATTGCAGGAAAAGAGAGACGCAAGCCATTTACCTAAAGGTGTGAAAACGCTTTAATAGTTGGTGCACAGAAAGCTCCTTCGATGTACAAAGTTCTGTAGCAGTATTAGAGTTTCTGCAGGCAGGAGCGGACAAAGGATTAGCCCTTAGCACCTTGAAAGGACAGGTATCGGCACTAAGCGTTTTCCTGGAAAAGCCACTAGCTATAGATCCTTGGGTAGCTAGGTTTTTTAGAGCTTTAGGCAGACAGAGGCCTGTTAAAAGTTCCCCATTCCCAGTGTGGGATCTTTCCTTAGTTTTACAGTCTCTTACAGGGGATCCTTTTGAGCCATTGGAATCCTGTACCTTGAAGTTGATCACCCTCAAAACAGTGTTTTTGGTGGCGATCACCACAGCAAGGAGAGTAAGTGAACTTGAAGCCCTTTCTATTAGGGCACCTTTTTTTCAGGTTTTTCCGGACCGTTTGATTTTTAAAACGGATCCGGCCTTTTTGCCAAAAGTGGCCTCGAGTTTTCATAGGGGCCAAGAAATTATTTTACC
Source organism: Lithobates septentrionalis (assembly GCA_037952835.1). NCBI lineage: Eukaryota > Metazoa > Chordata > Amphibia > Anura > Ranidae > Lithobates > Lithobates septentrionalis. The sequence continues at coordinate 812,382 of JBBDGP010000162.1, read as the reverse complement.
TACCTTCTGTTCGAATCCTGTGAGGGAACAGGAGCATATTTTTCACAAACTGGACGTTAGAAGGTGCGTCCTTCAGTACTTAGATAGTACGAAACAGTTTAGGAAATCCGATTCTTTTTTTGTATTTTCAGGGGCTAGGAAAGGGTTCAAAGCCTCTAAACGATCAATAGCCAGATGGTTAAGGTTGGCCATTAGCCAGGCATATGTAGTCGGGGGTTTGGAGCCCCCGGAGGGTATTAAAGCACATTCCACCAGGGCAGTGGCAACTTCTCAAGCAGAGTGGGCTGGTGCTTCTCCGGAGCAGATCTGTAGAGCAGCAATGTGGTCCAGTTTTTCCACGTTTGTGAAGCATTACAGATTGGACCTGCTGTCAGCCAAAGACCAAGCCTTTGGGCGTAAGGTGCTGCAGGCAGTAGTCCCTCCCTAAGGTAAGGTGCTCGCTTATCCTCTCTATGGTGCTGTCCTGAAAGATGAATGGGGAAAAACGGAGTTACTTACCGGTAACATCCTTTTCCAGGAATCTTTCAGGACAGCACTAGTACCCACCCAGGTTATTGATCATCTATGAGAACTCATCGCATGAGAACGTCAGGTAAGATAAAGATTTGTATGACGTATTCTTGTGTCTCCCCAGCTGGCCGGAGGAATCTTGTGAAGAACTGAGGGGCCGTGGGGAAGATGAGATTTAAATATTGAATTGGAAGGCGGTGTTTCCTAAGAGGGGAGGAGCCGGTGTCTCTCTATGGTGCTGTCCTGAAAGATTCCTGGAAAAGGATGTTACCGGTAAGTAACTCCGTTTTTTGTGGAGTTGCAATGTGAATTGCAATAGGTCCGCATAGAATTGTAGGTCAGTAGTCTGTGGTGCGGTGTTCCCTTTTACGGGTAATTTGCATCAGACGCTCTTTGGTTTGGTAGAAGTGCATATGTAAAAGCACATCCCTGGGGACATGCTCCGGTATGAATGAGTGTTTCGGGAGGCAATGGATTCTATCTATGGACAGTTCAATAGGAGGAAGATCTGGCGTTTAAGGTTGAAAGCATTGCAGTGGCATATGAATGCAGGTTAGAAGATTGCAAAGATTCTGGTATGCATCTTATATTTTGACATTTCTTCTGGATCTGTCTTCTAAATCTGCCAGCTTTGCTTTGATCCAGGTTTGTTCCTCCTCTGTGGTGTCATGTGCATTGATCAGATCGTTAATTGTCGTTGCATATTCCCCTATTTTGGGTTCTAAGTGGTCAACTAGGTCCCCCAACGCATTAAGCTCAGAGCTGAATTTCCTCATACATGCCATGTCAGTATGGATAGTGCTTCTCAATGAGCTGAGCATATCCTTTCAGGTAGTGTCCAGGACTGGCTGGTTCTGAGTGGGGAAAGCTACTATGGAGTCAGGGAGCTCTCTAGTATCTTCCTGTGAGTCAGCATTGGTTCTTACCTCACACTGCTGCAGCTCCTGCTCGTCCAGTCTGACTCTTGCTTTGGCTGGGCTCCTATTTAGAGGTGAAGGAGTCTGTGTAGTATCCCCTGTGTATCAGGCATTCCTGTATGCCAGATCATCATGGTTGTCTGCATTCCTGTGCGCCGTCTGCGGGGAAGAGAAGGGGCCTGCGCCATCTTGTCCACGAGGCTGCATAGGCTGTGTAAAATATGCCATTAGTTTTTTAGGGAGATGTTCTGCCTGGCGTCTCCTGGGCATGATGCTGGGGTTCCGGGGAATCAAACTGCTGTATTGTGCCTTTAGGACAGTGACCTGTGCTGCTGTTTCGCCGTTTGCCGGAGCTCTGGGATTACACCGCCATTTACGGTTATGGTCAAGCTGCGCCCTCCGAAAAAGAGGGGCTTTAGAACATTGAAAGTTAATCCCGTGTCTCAAAGAAGGAACCACTTTAAACAAAACCTGAGGACAATCAGGAAGTGGAGGGCTAAAAACCCAGTCATTCTTAAAGCGGTGTTCCACCCAAAATTGGTACTTCCGCTTTAAGGACTACTGACCCCATGATATGACACATTTGGCATGGTGTGTGTGGGTTTTATTATTTTTTTTTTGGGGGGGGCAGAGTGTACCTAGTTTTGACAGGTACCTAACTTCCGCTGCGGCCTGCCTAGGCGACTCGAGCTTAAGTTCTCCTCTCTCCCTCCCTACCTGCAATCTTCTAGGTCACAGGTCCCAGAAGATTGCCCGGCCATTCAGGAGGCACAACTCCCCCATACAGTGCACACCTGGCTGTGAAGCCGCAAGCTGTCACAGCCAGGTGCCCACTCTAGTGATGAGGGAAAGAACCGAGGCTTCAGGCGGCTGCATTGCTCGACCGTGGGACGTGTGTGTGTGTGTGTGTGTGTGTTAAGTCAGCAGCTACACTTTTTGTAGCTGTCACTTTCAGAAAAACGGCTGGAAATCCCCTTTACAATCTATTTAAAGTCTCGCTTTTTAAAAAAAAAAAAGTTTTTTACTTGCCTGCCCTGTTGCAGTGGATTTGCACAGAGCTGCCTGGAGCCTCCTTATCTCGGGTCCCTCTTGGCCCCTCCCTCTTGACGAGTGCCCCCAAAGACCAGCAGCTTGCTATGGGGGCACCCAAACAGTCAGAGCTCCGTGTATCCATTCAGACACGGAGCCCCACTCCCTTCTGATTGGCCAACTGACTTTGGTTGCCAATGGTGCCACGACTGCCCCAGCCAATCAAGGGGAGAGTCCTGGACAGCCAAGGGAACCATGGACATCACTGGAGAGACGGGGCTCAGGGTAAGCATTAGGTTGTGCTGGGGGGCCTGTTACACTTTTTATTTTTTAATTTATTCTATGCATGAAGACAAAAAAAATAAGAAACTTTTTGCCTTTTTTATGAATGACCCTTCGTAAATCCATGCTGATAACTACTTATATTTTTTTCCTCAGTAAATTTGTTTAGAAAAAAATAAACAGTAGTGATTAACTGCCACCAAAAGAGCTCTGTCTCAAAAAAAAATGTAAACGTTATTTGGGTACAGTGTTGTGCAATTGTCATTCAAAGTGCCACAGCGCTGAAAGCTGAAAATTGGCCTGGGCTGGAAGGGGTGAAAGTGCCCAGTATTGAGGTGGTTAACTTTTTTTTTTTTTTTCCTCCTAATGCCCGTTCACCCTTTCATTCCTGTGTTCCTCTCTGTGGGGGGTCATCCATCCATCCTCCACCCACCCGCCAGTTCACCTTCCTGGAACCACGCCATGCATCATAGAGGGGACGCCCACACGGCTCCCAGTTCTCATGGGGGGCGCTCACCCGTGGGGCATAATGGGGGGTAAGAACCCCCACACGCCTCCCGGACATCCACCACTTCAGTCACAAGTGTTTTTTATATCGTGGCGTTTTGGCTCCAGGATTTCTGTCATAGCGTTAATGTCTAGGCGTTTAGTCTCATTTTTTTTTTCTGTCGTGGCGTTCTGCCTCAGCATTTCTGTCGTGGCGTTCTGCCTCAGCATTTCTGTCGTGGCGTTCTGCCTCAGCATTTCTGTCGTGGCGTTCTGCCTCAGCATTTCTGTCGTGGCGTTCTGCCTCAGCATTTCTGTCGTGGCGTTCTGCCTCAGCATTTCTGTCGTGGCGTTCTGCCTCAGCATTTCTGTCGTGGCGTTCTGCCTCAGCATTTCTGTCGTGGCGTTCTGCCTCAGCATTTCTGTCGTGGCGTTCTGCCTCAGCATTTCTGTCGTGGCGTTCTGCCTCAGCATTTCTGTCGTGGCGTTCTGCCTCAGCATTTCTGTCGTGGCGTTCGGCCTCAGCATTTCTGTCGTGGCGTTCGGCCTCAGCATTTCTGTCGTGGCGTTCGGCCTCAGCATTTCTGTCGTGGCGTTCGGCCTCAGCATTTCTGTCGTGGCGTTCGGCCTCAGCATTTCTGTCGTGGCGTTCGGCCTCAGCATTTCTGTCGTGGCGTTCGGCCTCAGCATGTCTGTCGTGGCTGTTTTTCATCTTCGTTGGTTGTCGTGTCTTATCGTTCTTTGTTCATATTTACCTGGGTCAGTTAGCTAGGGCTCACATGTCAGGATCTGTCACCTCTACAGATCCATACGGGCTGAGGTTTAGTTTGTTAATAATTGTTGACCACAATCTTCTCGCCCGTATACCATACGTCATACGATGCACGTTCATTCACCACACCCGTATGACTACCACCATGGTCTGTGGGTACACCAGCCCTCAGTTTTCAGTAAATTACCTGTGTCTGCGCTGCATGTTACTCTGGCTCACTCGCTAGTTACACGAGGGTGGGGGGGATTCGTCATCAGGCTAATTTTACGCGCAGTGGTCTTGACAATTCTTCTCATGTTACCATACTTGTGTAGGCACAGAGGGGCATTGTTCTCATGTCTGGTTGTCTGTCATTTCTCTAGTTTGTTTTCTCAGGTTGGGCTGTATTGGCATCCATACCGTTATCAACCATGCTTGCACTCACTTTCATCAGTCCTGCCCATTGTTGGGGCTAATTTATTGGTGCAGATGTCGTTTCGCCACTGGGCTCACCCTTGGGTCGGAAGCAGTCGTCAATCATCTTTCAGTTGACGTTCTGTTGCTTAGAGGCCTTGGTTACCACCAGGGATTCATAGTCTGTCAGGGTGTGTGCCGAGCCACATCCCCTTGACGGTCCTTAAGTGGTAGGTTGGGCAAACATCGTCATGACTCTGGATTCCACTCTCGGCTCTGATCTCTTGTCTAGGATGTTGCCTGGAGAACTGCTCAGGGACGTCAGTCCAGTCATCTTTTCCGATCCCCAGCCTGTTCCAGGTAGGGGGGGGGGGTTTCAGTCACTTTGGGTATGACTGTATCATGCAATGGGACTTATTTCCCCAGGGTGAAGTCTGGCCCTCCTTCCTTGGTTCAGGATTCAGACTCGGTTGTCGGGTCACAGGCTGAAGCATGACCTGATCGAATCAGGTGGGACTAGTGTTCTCTGTCTCACTTGGTTTCTCCATGTTGACAGTGCTTATTGCCATAGTGCATGGGCCTCATCCGCCTACTCCATCACATCCTTCAGGTATTCAGAATTTTGAACTCCCTGCCAGTTGTCCTTTTGCACTCACCCTTGCACTTCCCCATACCAAGTATGGGTAGGCCAGGGGGTGGGTTCTTTTCACTGAGCACTTCACTGGTGTCCGTTTGAAGTTTCGATCTTCTCTGCCATTATTTTGCAGGGGCTCCTCGGGCCAGCCATTGCACCCCTTCCCCCACGTATCCTCGTTCACAAGCAGTTCATTCTCATGTCTGGGTTTCTCGGGCTTCATGCTCAATCCAATCTTTAACGGGACGTTTAGTTGGGTTCTGGGTAGCTTTGCAGGTTCTATAGGGGGTTCCGTCTCATCACCAAGTCAGGAGTCTGGTTCGGGGGGGGGGGTTTTCTCCTGTCATAGCGGATTCTTACTGGATGCATACTGTTGCCATCCGGGCGCGTGCTACTCCACTTGTTGGATTGTTACCTTCCCTTCACCTACATTTGTGTCTTTTTGCCCTCTCATACTGACCAGCCAGGCCAAGGCACACCTCAGGCCTTGGTGCTTGGGAGTATCCCCTTCTCACTCAAAGACTGACTACAAATGTATGTTAGCGCTAGGCGCATTTTATTGCTTGAGTCAATTTCAATGGTTAGAATAAATTTATTATGTTGACCCATTAAATGAACGTCTAAACACGTTACACATGTTTACAAGCATTTTTAAGCCAAAATGCTGCTGTAAAGAGGAAAGGCATTTACAAATGTAACTTGTCTACACAAAATTATGATTGTTACAAAAAAACTGCAAATTACTTTCTAATTACATCAATAAAATAGATTTAGGCCCCTTTCATGCACTCTGTCCGCCTGGCCGTTTTCTTTTCAGCGAATCCGATCGGACCTCCCATTGCCTTTTTTGGGCAGGTGGCGACATTTCCGTTGACACCCATCTGCCATCCAATCCGACAAGATCCATTTTAAAACGGATGGCGATTCGTCCATTGAATCGGATGAAAATGGACAGGCTGTCAGTTTTTCATCTGATCTCGCCATAGAGGACAGCAGAGCTGACGGATCTGTTCCTGCACAGTGAGTTGAGACTAACCGGTCATCCGCCTGCTCAGCAGGGGACCAACAGAGCAATCCCCTGCTGAGCTAGCGGAATCGCCCTGTGTGAAAAGGGGCCTTACAGCCAAAAAGTTAGTGCAGCTGTATTTTCAATAAAAGCAAAGTCTCAGTAATTAGTGTGAATTGTAGCTGAAATTTAATCAGTCCAATTTAGTGGACAGATGAATAATTGTAACTTCTGCCCAAGATAAAATCGATACTAGTAAAATGTCATAACATGTTTCTTTAGGTGTTACTTGATGTTGCTAAAAAATTTTATTAGGGCTGCGGAATTTAATGATTCCTTGATCGTTAATTTTTTTTTTGATCAATCAAAATTTTTTGGATTGGTAGGCTGCCTGCCCTGGGGCCGCTTTGGGCCAAGCTGTGGCTGCAGCGCTCCACTTCCTCCTCCCCCACTATGTCATACATTCTGCGGGCATCTCCCGCTGTGTATTGGGAGATGCCCGCAGACTGTGTAATCCAGGCACTGACTACAGTGAGGCTGCGATTATGGGCACGGTGAGGCTGAGTTTGACGTGTGACGTCCTAGCCATGCCCTGCTATGTCCGGCTTCGGCCGTTGCCATAACAACGGTGCTAAATCAGATAGATAGATGGATAGATAGATGGATAGATGGATAGATGGATAGATGGATAGATGGATAGATGGATAGATGGATGGATAGATGGATAGATGGATAGATGGATAGATGGATAGATGGATAGATGGATAGATGGATAGATGGATAGATGGATAGATGGATAGATGGATAGATGGATAGATGGATAGATGGATAGATGGATAGATGGATAGATGGATAGATAGATATTTATTCATTCCTGATTTCCGTCGGCCATCTTGGTTTAGAATTTTTTTTTTTTTTTTTTGCACTTCCAATGGGTGGAGTATGGGGTGACATCCAGTGTCCACTTTAATGGGTGATGTGCAACAATACGATCAGAACCCATGCATATACCAGGTTTCCCCTGAAAATAGGATCTATGATTTTTATTTATTTATTCCCCCCCCCCCCCAGGAGGGCTGCAAATATAAGCCCTTGTTTATAGGATTTTACAACCACTTTAACCACTTGCTTACTGGGCACTTAAACCCCCCTCCTGCCCAGACCAATTTTCAGCTTTCAGTGCTCTCACATTTTGAATGACAATTACTCAGTCATGCAACACTGTACCCAAACAATTTTTTTGTCCTTTTTTTCATACAAATAGAGCTTTCATTTGGTGGTATTTGATCACCTCTGGGTTTTTTAATTTTTGCGCTATAAATGAAAAAAGACCGAAAATTTTGAAAAAAAATGCTTTTTTCTTCGTTTCTGTGATAAAATTTTGCAAATTAGCAACTTTTATTCATAAATGTTGGCCACAATTTATACTGCTACATATCTTTGGTAAAAATAACCCAAATTAGTGGATATTATGTGGTCTGTGTGAAATTTATAGAGTCTACAAGCTATGGTACAAATCATAAAAAAATGATCACATCTGATCACACCTGATGTACTGAGGCCCATCTCCTTTCTTGAGACCATAACAAGCCAGGAAAGTACAAATGCCCCCCAAATGACCCCTTTTTGGAAAGTAGACATTCCAGGGTATTTAGTAAGAGGCATGGTGAGTTATTTGAAGTTGTCATTTTTTCCCACAATTCTTTGCAAATTAAGGTTTTTTTTTTTATTTTTTATATTTTTTTCAGAAAATTGTCATTGTAATAGCTTATTTCTCTCACATGGAATGTCCATACCACAAATGACACCACAAAATACATTCGGCTACTCCTCCTGAGTATTACAATACCACATGTGTGGGACTTTTTCACTAACTGGCCACATACAGAGGCCCAACATGCAGGGAGCATCATCAGGTGTTCAAGGAGCATAAATTACCCATCTAACTTGTTGACTACCTATTACACTTTTGAAGGCCCTAGAGCACCAGGACAATGGAAACGCCCACAAAATGACCCCATTTTGGAAAGCTAACACCCCAACGTATAATCTATGAGGCATAATGAGTCTTTTGAACGGTTCATTTTTTTCCAGAAGTTTTTGGAAAATGTGGAAAAAAATGAAAACGCATTTTTTTTTACACAAAGTTGTCCGTTTATAAGATATTTCCAACACATAGCATTTACATAGCAAAAATAACACCCCGAAATACATTCTGCTACTCCTCCTGAGTAAAACGATACCACATGTGTGAGACTTTTACACAGCCTGACCACATACAGAGGCCTAACATTGAAGTAGCACATTCAGGTGTTCTAGGAGCATAAATTACACATCTCGATTCTCACCCACCTATTACACTTTTGAAGGTCCTGGAGCACCAGGACAATGGAAACGCCCACAAAATGACCCCATTTTGGAAAGCTAACACCCCAACATATAATCTATGAGGCATAATGAGTCTTTTGAATGGTTAATTTTTTTCCAGAAGTTTTTGGAATATGTGGAAAAAAAATGAAAACGCATTTTTTTTACACAAAGTTGTCCGTTTATAGGATATTTCCAACACATAGCATTTACATAGCAAAAATGACACCCCAAAATACATTGTGGCACTCCTTCTGAGTATGGCAATACCACATGTGTGAGACCTTTACACAGCCTGGCCACATACAGAGATACAACATGCAAGGAACACCATCAGGTGTTCCAGGGACACATAGCATGCATATACCAAGAATTACACCCCAAAATACATTATGCTGAGCAAAGAGAAACAAAAGATTACCTGTGGTTTCAGTAGTATAGTTGTCCCCAGGAGGATAGCACTGGTCCAGGCAGCAGGCAGGGACTTGGTCAGCAACAGCGAACACAATTTTTCAGGCAGCAGGCAGAAATACTGTCCATAGTCAGTACAGGCAGCAGGCAGGGATACTGTCCATAGGTCAGTGCAGTGCAGGGTCAGTGCAGGCAGAGATTGTCAGCAGTGCCAAAATATTGGTCTTGGTAGTAGGCAGGAACAAGGTCCATGTGCTGTGGTCAGTGCGACAGAGGCATGACAGCAGTAACTCCTACAGGCAGCAGGCAGAAGTAGGGCCTCGTTCAGGACAGAATGGGGACAGGGGTAGAGGCTTCTCCCACCCAAATCTCTTTGAAGCCTCCGAGTCTCCAGACCCTAATCTAGAATGAGAAAACAAAGAAAATTGTTTTCTTCATCCAGAAAAACTATTCTGGAGCCCCTCACATATGTGAGACCCCTGTGTTGAATCCCACTAGTCCAGTTGCAGGGTACAAGATCAGTCCAAGAGGCAGGCAAGAGGCATGGTCAAACAGTCCAAGGTCAGTTCCAGATCAGGCAAAGGTATGTACAGAATCGTTAGGCAGAAGCATGGTCGAATAACAGTCCAGGGTCAGTTCCATATCAGGCAGAGGTATGTACAGAATCGTTAGGCAGAAGCATGGTCGAAAAAACAGTCCAGGGTCAGTTCCAGATGAGGCAGCGGTAAGTACAAAATCGGCAGGCAGAAGCGTGGTCAAATAACAAGCCAGGGTCAGTTACAGAGCAGGCAGTGGCATAAGGGGTGTGAAGGCAGGAACTGAGGATTACGGTTACCATACTTCACTAATAATTTAGTGAAGTATGGTAACGGCGGAAGCATTCACCTATACAGAGGCCTGGTTCGAAAGGACATTCTGCACAATAATAAGATGTGTCTCTTCTGACTCCTGCTCTGGTACACACCTTACATCTTTTTTGGCGTCTTTGGCCTGTTGGTCTGGGAGGGAGTTTATCTGGAAAGTGGCGCTCGGAGAGTCGACTAACAACATCTGATCGGATGTTTACTGGTGGGCCGTTCGGGAATATAAGGGCAATGTAAATTTCCTCCAGGTAGCCAAGGAAGCGTTGGGGGTTTTGGGTGGATTTGCGGTAAATGATATAGGAGTTGTATATAGCCAATTGAAAAAAATAAATCGCTACTTTTTTGTACCAGTGGTATGTCCTTCTTGAGGCAAGATATGGTTCCAACATTTGATCGTTAAAGTCGACTCCCCCCATAAACAAATTGTATTGATGGATGCATGTGGGTTTCTGGATGGGGCCATTCCTTCTGGGGATTTCCACATAGGTGTTGTTGTGGATGGAAGACAACATATACACATCCCTTCTGTCCCTCCACTTCACTGCCAGAATCTCTTTGTTACGCAGACATGCCGTTTCTCCTTTTCTCAACTTCTTATTAACAAGACTTTGAGGAAAGCCCTTCCGATTTTTTTTCACGGTGCCACATGCTGGCGTCTTCTTCCGATGAAGGTTGTGGAACAGGGGCAGAGAAGTGTAGAAGTTATCTACATACAGGTGGTATCCTTTGTCGAGTAGGGGGTATATGAGGTCCCAAACAACTTTCACGCTGGTTCCCAAGTAGTCCGGGCAATTAGGAGGCTGCAGCTGGGTGTCCTTCCCTTCGTACACCTTGAAGGAATATGTGTACCCTGTGGCTCGGTCACATAGTTTGTACACCTTCACCCCATAGCGGGCCCTTTTGCTGGGGATATATTGCTTAATTTTAAGCCTGCCGCTAAATTTCACAAGGGACTCATCTACACATATTTGTTGGTCCGGGGTGAACAGCTGGGGGAATACTTCGGAAAAATAATTTAATATTGGGCGAATTTTGTAAAGCCTGTCAAAATTTGGATCAGTTCGGGGAGGGCACTGGGTATTGTCGCTAAAATGTAGGAACCTCATTATCATCAGATACCTGGTTCTGGGCATTACCGCGGAGAAGAGCGGCATGTGGTGGAGGGGGTGGGTTGACCAATAGGAACGGAATTCGTTTTTTTGAGTGAGCCCCATATTCAATGTGAGGCCCAAAAAAACCTTGAACTCCTCCACTGTCAGGTCTCTCCACTCATAGGGACGGGCATAATATGATGTGGGATTTTGCAAAATAAATTGCTGTGCATACAGGTTGCACTGGGCCACAATTGACGCCAACATGTCCTCCGTAAAAATTAAATTAAAAAAATTAATTGGGGTGAAATTCCCTGTATCCACCTGGACTCCTGGCTGGGCCGTGAAAGGGGGAACGCTAGCTTCTCCTGAATTGGGAGGAAGCCACAAGGGGTTCTGAAGTGCAAAGGGAAGGCTGGCATGGGACCTAACCCTTTGGGGCTGGGGTGACACCCCACTGGTACTTGGCCTTTCTTGCCGAGGGACTGCGGTGCTAGTGGATGGCACTGCAGTGCTAGTGGATGCCACTGCGGTGCTGGCGGATGCCACTGCGGTGCTGGCGGATGCCACTGCGGTGCTGGCGGATGCCACTGCGGTGCTGGCGGATGCCACTGCCTCCTCACTAGAACGCCTTCGTTTGGCGGGCCGAGTTTCTTCCTCCGAGTCTAAGTGTTTCGCTACTGAGGACTGGCTCGTAATTTACGTCAGAATCCGAATTGGAGAGGGAATCTGAAAAAGAGAGCTCCGCGTTGCTCTCATCGGCCGTAGAAAGAATTTGATATGCCTCCTCGGCGGAAAAGCTTTTTTTGGACATGGCGGCTGGTGGTTTATGAGATTGCACAGCTGTGTGCTAAGCCTGCACTGATGAGGTGGCACTAATTGATGGCACAGATGTGCACTGATGAGGCGGCACAAGTGGGCACTGATCGCACAGATAGGCACTGATGAGGCGGCACAGATGGGCACTGATGAGGCGGCACAAATGGGCACTGAGGCAGCAGATGAGCACTGAGGAAGCAGCACAGATGTGCACAGATTTACACTGAGGCGGCACAGGTGGGCACAGATATGCACTGATGTGGCACAGGTGAGGTGGCACAGATGGGCACTGATGAAGCGGCACAGATGGGCACTGATGAAGCGGCACAGATGGGCACTGATGAAGCGGCACAGATGGGCACTGATGAAGCGGCACAGATGGGCACTGATGAAGCGGCACAGATGGGCACTGATGAAGCGGCACAGATGGGCACTGATAAGGCAGCACAGATGGGCACTGATAAGGCAGCACAGATGTGCACTGAAGCGACAGATGGGCACTGATTGGTACAGATGGGCACTGAGGAGGTGGCACAGATGGGCACTGAGGAGATGGCACAGATGGGCACTGAGGAGATGGCACAGATGGGCACTGAGGAGGTGGCACAGATGGGCACTGAGGAGGTGGCACAGATGGGCACTGAGGAGGTGGCACAGATGGGCACTGAGGAGGTGGCACAGATGCGCACTGATTGCACAGATGCGCACTGATTGCACAGATGCGCACTGATTGCACAGATGCGCACTGCACAGACGGGCACTGATGGGCACTGATGGGCACTGATGGGCACAGACGGGCACTGATGGGCACAGACGGGCACTGATGGGCACAGACGGGCACTGATGGGCACAGACGGGCACTGATGGGCACAGACGGGCACTGATGGGCACAGACGGGCACTGATGGGCACAGACGGGCACTGATGGGCACAGACGGGCACTGATGGGCACAGACGGGCACTGATGGGCACAGACGGGCACTGATGGGCACAGACGGGCACTGATGGGCACAGACGGGCACTGATGGGCACAGACGGGCACTGATGGGCACAGACGGGCACTGATGGGCACAGACGGGCACTGATGATGCACTGATGGCACAAGTGGGCACTGATGTGCACAGGTGGGCACAGATGGCACTATATTGGTGTCACTGTGGGCACTGTTGGGCACTTTTTGGGCACACTTTGCTGTTTTTTACTCACAGAATCTCTCTCTCCTCACACGCTGTCTCTGTGTGAGGAGAGAGAGAGCCGGCAATGAGAGATGATCTCAATTGTTTACCTTTTAGATCATCTCTCATTGGAGGCGGCGATCGCGCTGTAAACGGCCGCTGTGATTGGCCGTTTACAGCGATCTGTGATTGGCTGTGTCCAAGGGACACGGCCAACACAGATTTTCCCCGAGGCGCGCTCACGAGAGCGCGCTGGGAATGAGGAAAGGGGACGACGTCAATGGACGTAGTCCCGGTTTTTCAGATCCGCGCTGTTGCCGTCATTTGGCAATGGCCCGGATCTGAGCAGGTTAAATCAACTCTTACAGTATTGTATAATCTACAATGTGTGTTTCTGTCATATAATTATGCCACATACCTTCAGTACAGTGACGCTCAGCTGACCTCACGCTGCCCTCTTCCTCCTTCCTCTGATTCACGGATTATTTCTCATGCTGCCATATCCCGGAATCCATCTTATATTTGATATGGGACTTTTTTTTCAATACTGTGTATGAACTTTCTATTTATGCTGTGTGAATTTTTTCAACCTGAATTTATATGGTTTTCAATTCATTATGAATTTCTAGTCAGTGTGGCATCCCAGAGTCACATCCTACTATAGCAGACTTTCTAAAACTTTTATAGGCATATACTATAAATGGATATGCTGAAAATGTAATCAATTTATCCTCTACAGGGGTCTCAAAGTACCGGCCCGCGGGCCATTTGCGGCCCGCAGACCGTTTAAAAATGGCCCACAGGCAGGGCCGATCCAGGACTAGTTGACCGATATTTGCCCATTAGGCTGATATATAACAGTGTCCGCCATTCCTGCTCACTTCATAACACTCAGCGCTTGATGCTTGTGTGAAACTGACCCGTAACACAGTGGAGAGAGACAGAGGGATCTGTCAGAATTAAGGTTGATGTCGGGGGTGGGCAGGACCCGGCCAATATTTAACACCAGCCAATGGGATCTGGGCGGGCTGCTACGTATGTGGCCCGCCCCTTTTCTTAAGCAGCCCAATTATTGGCTGGTGTTGGATAGCTGCTGGGTCCCGCCCACCTCAGACATCAACCTCAATTCTGACAGATCCCTTTGTCTCTCTCCACTGTGTTACGTGTCAGTTTCACACAAGCATCAAGCGCTGAGTGTGGACAGCTCCTCTGTTACTTCTGTCAGTGCCACCTGCCAGTTCCAAACCAGTGCCACTTGCCAATGCCTGCCAGTGACAGCCAGTGCCACCTGCCACAGCCAACCAGTGCTATCTGTACTGAGGACATGAAGTGTGTGGTAGTCACAGGAGCAAGCAGGGAGGAGTGGTGGGTGTGTGGGTGTCTTTTTTTTTTTTTAAATCGGCCATAAGAATCGGCATCATATCGGCTGCCCCGATTTCTAAATATCGGTATCGGCCAGAGAAAAACCCATATCGGTCGACCTCTATCCAGGGCGTCTTTTTGAACTGCACCCAGGCACCGCACAGGGGAAGGCACCAAAGAGCTTTACCTCTCCATCTCCTCTGTCCTCCCCGCTGCATGCTGCTGCAGCCCAGAGAGAGAACCGAGCAGAGGAAGGATCCGCCCACCTAGGCATTGGCGATCGACCAGAGCCCAGATCCAGGGTCCTGCTGTCCCCTGTCACTAGGCCTGTGTGGAAGCCAGGAGGAGAGGACTCGGGAGGCAGATGATCCTAACTGTCAGGAGAGGTGAGTGAGCCATCACACTGAGGCAAATTCCTTAGTGGGGTGACTGGGGTAGAAATTTGTGGAGTGTGGGGGGTATTGCTAGGGGTTAATAATGCGTTTGCTGACACCAGTGCTGGGTTAATGCGTTTGCTGACACCAGTGCTGGGTTAATGCGTTTGCTGACACCAGTGCTGGGTTAATGCGTTTGCTGACACCAGTGCTGGGTTAATGCGTTTGCTGACACCAGTGCTGGGTTAATGCGTTTGCTGACACCAGTGCTGGGTTAATGCGTTTGCTGACACCAGTGCTGGGTTAATGCGTTTGCTGACACCAGTGCTGGGTTAATGCGTTTGCTGACACCAGTGCTAGGTTAATGCGTTTGCTGACACCAGTGCTGGGTTAATGCGTTTGCTGACACCAGTGCTGGGTTAATGCGTTTGCTGACACCAGTGCTGGGTTAATGCGTTTGCTGACACCAGTGCTGGGTTAATGCGTTTGCTGACACCAGTGCTGGGTTAATGCGTTTGCTGACACCAGTGCTGGGTTAATGCGTTTGCTGACACCAGTGCTGGGTTAATGCGTTTGCTGACACCAGTGCTGGGTTAATGCGTTTGCTGACACCAGTGCTGGGTTAATGCGTTTGCTGACACCAGTGCTGTAGGGTTTACTTCCTCTTTAACTATATAGGAAAAATATGTCCTGGAGTACACCTCCTCTTACTGCATTAACAATTTAGTTAAAACATTGTAATTGTCAGTGTGAAAGGCTTTTGATATAAACACTTAACTGGCTCATGGTGTCAAAGTCTATGTAACAAGCATTGAGACAGTGGAGAGGCTAACAAATGCCTTGTTGTGAAGTGTCAGCTGGTACCAGTGTCCACAGATTAAAACAATATCCTTTTTATTAAGGGAAACTGTTGCATGCCCATGTATTTCTGTAATAAGAATAAAAGATTATAATTATGCATTTTTATTATTCTTATCCATTTTCTTACATACACCAAACTTAATTATATCTATCGTCAAAAGTATTGGGATGCATGCCTTTACACGCACATGAACTTTAATGGCATCCCAGTCTTAGTTCGTAGGGTTCATTATTGAATTGGCCCACCCTTTTGCAGCTATAACAGCTTCACCTCTTCTGGTAAGGCTGTCCACAAGGTTTAGGAGTGTGTCTATGGGACTATTTGTCCATTCAAACACATTTGTGAGGTCAGGCATTGATGTTGGACAAAAATGCGTGTCTCGTAGTCTTTGGGATGGCCCCCTCTTGTTCCAACGTGAGAACTCCCGCCACCCTCCGGTGCTTGTACCGACCCACCTCTACGATCGGTGAGTTGGTCACAGGATCCGCCAGCCCAGATGTTTAGCATAGAGATTTCCTGCGGACCAGGTGGTTGCCGGACTCTCTATGATCGTTCAGAGGCCGGGCGCGATGTTATGACGTCACATCCGGCCTCTGTATTCCAAAAACTGCGCCGCTTCAGCTGGGAAGTGGTGTGTGGGTGTTTTTTTTTTTTTTTTTTTTTTCTCCAGGCTTCTAAGCCTAGAGGTGACCCCATATCTCACTGTAAAGAGCACCTGTCATGCGTATTCCTATTAAATTACAAGGGATGTTTACATTCCTTGTAATAGAAACAAAAGTGATCCCAAAAATTTTTTTTTTGGGAAAAAGTGTCAAGCTAAAACAAAAAAAAGTGAAATTAATATAATTTTTTTTTAAAGCGCCCCTGTCCCCGTGAGCTCGCACGCAGGAGCGAACGCATACATAAGTCCCGCCCACATATAAACTTTTTACAAACCACACATGTGAGGTGTCGCCACGAACGTTAGAGTGAGAGCAATAATTTTGGCCCTAGACCTCCTCTGTAACTCAAAACATGTAACCAGCAAAAAGTTTTAAAGCGTCGCCTAAGGGGATTTTTAGTTTGGCGTCATTCCACGAGCGTGTTCAATTTTAGAAGCGTGACATTTTGGGTATTGATTTACTCGGCGTAACTTCATCTTTCACATTATGCAAAAACATTGGGCTAACTTTTTCTTTTTGTTTTTTTGGCTTTAAAAAAAAAAAAAAAAAACTTTTTTTTCCCAAAAAAGACACATTCGAAAAATTGCTGCGCAAATACCGTGCTAGATAAAAAGTTGCAATGACCGCCGTTGTATTCTCTAGGGTCTCTGCTAAAAAAAAAATATTTATGTTTGGGGGTTCTATGTAATTTTCTAGCAAAAAAATATGATTTTTACATGTAAAAAAAGTCAGAATTGGCTTGGTAGGCAAGTGGTTAATGTGCGTGAAAAGGCGCATGTCCCAATACTTTTGACAATAGTGTGTAGAAAAAAAAAAAAAATCATACATACAGCCTGTATACTGCAAAGTAGTATACATAACCCAAAACGCATTTCCCGAACTGTTTTGAACAGACCAGCTAATAGTTTCTCTGGGCCCAAGGCGTTTTGTTTTAAGCGGGAAGGGCTTAAATTTGGGCAGTTGAATAACTATGGGACCTCTGTGGTACTGTAGTATAATATGTGCTGGGCTAGCATTCACATTGTGTGCTGTGCTTCCCCCCCCCCCCCCCCCCCCCTTCTTTTTTTTTTTTCCTGTTTTATTGCCTGAAGGTAAAAATGTAGTGCCTGAACCCAGTTTTGCTGTTTGGGCATGTCATGTTAACAAATCTGTACATACCATTGCAACTACTTGGTATAGCCGGTGACTTAATATTAAACCCCTTCCTCCTTCCCCTTTTTAAAAAAAATTAAAATTGTCTGAGAAATGGCAATGGATGTCTTCCAAGTTGTTTTTTGTATTTTTATTATATTAAAAAAAATAGTTTTTTTTTTCTTGTCGGTGCTATGACTCTCCACCCAAAAAAAACCCCCTGAAATCTACTCTTGGCCCCCTCCCCTCCTTCTTCTTCTTTTTTTTTTTTTTTTTTTTCTTGTTGTAGGGCCTAGAAACGGTATTGCACATTTTTTTTTTTTTTTTTTGCTTTTTATTATCCTACGCGACAAACACTGCCACACACAAATGGTTTATTCCTATCTCAAATACAAACTGTGACACCTTGTTTTTCTGATTGTAGACCTTAATCATGAACTTTGATCTTGATCGAGACATTTTATACTTTATTTATTTACACTGACATTTTCTTTCTTCTCCTTGAGAAAAAGTGTGTGTGTGTGTGTGTCTCTTTCTCCATTAAGAGGAGAAATAAAGTAAAGGTGTGGGTTTTATTGAGTCATCACTGGGATAGTTTATCACGGGGGATCATGTGATAAACGCAATTCTCCTGGGCCCCCAGTAGAAGACCAGGAGCTGTTGGTGACAGCTTAGTCTTAACTTTGGGAGCACGCTATTGATCAATGCTGGAGCACATATACTGTATGTGGCACCTTTAGACAGCCTGCAACACCGTACATGGGCTCAGTGTACACTGGCTAATATGTAGCCTTCACATTAAACCTATGACCTTTTTGGTTGGAGCTCATTTACACGTGTTTATAATGAACAAACCAATGCTCATTGGCGCACCTATAGCATTTATGACATGTTTACAATGTGTTTCCGTTATGTTTTATAAAGGCATGCAAAAATTTCATGAATGCTTGATTAATGCCCATAAGTTGCTTTTCTAGTGTTAAATGATGTAGATGAATGATCTACTTTAAAGCGTGGTTAGGTTGTGGTGTTATAGCAGGCATTTTTGTGAATTATTATAAAATTTATTTGTATCCCATCTCGTTGACATTTTGACTTTGTCCAATTCAACTTTGCTGAAACATAAAGCTTTGCCACTGACAATAGTGTTCAATGCCTCTGCACCTCCACCTGGCACTGTAAGTATTGCTGTTTAGCTTGATGCTTTTGCCCGCACACAGACGCAAACTAGCATTTTTACTGTCTGTTCTTACTGGTGGCTGCAATTTTGATGAAGACCAGAGCACCTGAGCAGCAGTAAATCATTGCTGGAGTGCTGGGATTGCTTTTGGTCACTTTTTGCTTGTTTCCTCTACCAAACTGTCAAACCATCAAATGGCTGTGTCATAACTGATCACATGTGCAGCACCGAATCAGTTGAAGATAACGGAAGCAGCTTCCTTGGCTATAAAGGATGGGGGGGGATTCATTCTGCTTTAGACTCCTTTCACACATGTGGGACTGCAAAGTCGCACGACAAGTCGTATACCATGATTTCCAATATCTGTGCGAATTTAAGTCACACCAACTTTAAAGTAGTCCCTGTACTACTTTGATCTGACTTTGATGCGAGTTGAGGTCCCTAGATCTCGTTTACACAGGCATTCCCTGGAAATGCGGCAAAAATGTGTGACTCTCGTCACAGCAGTGTGAAAGGGGCCTAAAGGCTGTCAGTGGATAGGCCTCTACAAATTTGTCAGTGCCTAAAAATGGAGAGCAGCTGAGCATGTGCAGAGCGGGGTGAGACAGTATTTTACTGAATTTCAAATAGTTTAGACATTTATTTTTAATGTTTTGAAGTAATCTAGAACATCCCAATTTCCTGACTAAAGTTCCACTTGATTTTTTAACACCATGCTACTGCGCCATGTGCTGCCATTGTAATCATGGTAGGCATTGAAGGGCGGTTATAAGGCTCTCACTTGTATGTATGTATGTATGTATGTATGTATGTATGTATGTAATTTTTTTTTTTTTTTCTAAATTCCTGCTCCCCCTATGCACCAATATAGCATTCATGTGCTTTTTTTGGAAAAAATTTCAAAACTTTCCATAAAATCTACAGACATGTACCTTACTGTCCTCCATGATTCCAAATGTATCTATTGCTTCTGGCTTGCGTCCTTACAGACTTTAGGTTATGACACAGGAGTTGACCAGCTGACCACATTAGAACACACCCTGCATCATATACCCTCCCATTCCCAGCTGTATGTTTTTAAATGAAATGCAATCAATCGGTGATCGCCCTTCTCACTAAATACACAATCAGATTGCATAGTGTATGGCCATCTTTATACAAGCACATAGGAGGGAGTGGACAAACACTCAGCTGTTAAGCCCCATTCACACCTCTGCATTCTAACATGCGTTTTTTGGAGCATTTTCACTCATCACACATAGAGCAGCCCATCCACCTGAATGTGCTGCCCTACATGATGCAATCACCCCAAAGAAGCTTCAGAACTTTTTTTTTTTTTTTTTTTGGTGCAGCGCATTTCTGAAATGCAAAGAAACTCATAGATGTGAATGGAGCCTCATCATTCTCTTGTTAAAGCACCAATTTCACTTTCAGGCCTCGTTCCCATCTAGCATAGTGGGAGCAAACATTTTGTGGTTTGTTTTTCCTGTGACACGCATGAGCAGCCTGTTGCTTTAAATGGGCTGTGCTACATGGCAAAATGTGTTTGCTTCTGTGCTTTGGTGTGCCTTTACCAATTAATAGCACTGAAAGCGCAAGTAGTAATTTTTAGGTGTATAAAGGTGGCCATACACTATACAATCTGATTGGTAAAGCTAAATCTAAAGATTGTAAATTTATATAATAGAAGGAAACCCCTATCTAGCCAATCACTCTATATCCAATCAGGCAGGGCCCTTGCACTACATAATTGATGGCAGATCTAAAGGAGTTTGTACAATCGGATTGTATGGTGTACGGCCACCTTTTTATACTAAAATTACTAGTTGCGCTTTCAGTGCTATTAATTGGTAATGGCGCGCCAAACACGGACGGAAGCACATTTTGCCATGTGAAAAAAAATTTATGGCAAATGCTGCCAAACGAACAGTAAAAAAAACATGTAACCCACATATAGCACAGCCCATTTAAATCAGCAGGCTGCCCTATGCGTGTCACAGGAAAAACAAGACACAAAATGTGCGCACCCACTATGCTAGATGTGAATGGGTCCTGAAAGTGAACTTGGTGAGGTAACACAGAACAATGAGGCTCCATTCACATCTGTGTGTTTCCTTAAATTTCAGAAATGTGCAGCACTAAAAATCGCAGTAAACTCGCTAAGCTCTGCTCCTAAAATAAAAGTTCTGAAGTTCTTTGGGGTGATTACTGCATGTAGGGCAGCTCATTCAGGTGGGTGGGCTGTTCTATGTGTGAGTGAAAATGCTCAAACACCTCGCTAAAAAAAAAACGCATGTGGGAATGCAAGTTCCCGCTATGCAGAGATGTTAACGTGGGCTTAACAGCTGAGGGTTTCGGTCTACTCCCTTCTATGTACTTTTTATAAAGATTGCCATACACTATGCAATTTGATTGTCTATTGTGTATTAAGAATTCTTTTCACACTGTGAGGTGTTTTTTCAGGCGCTTTCGGGCTAAAAATAGCGCCTGAAAAGGCTCCCCTGCAGTCTTAGTGTGAAAGCAAGAAGGCTTTCACACTGATGATGCGCTGGCAAGACCTTAAAAAAACTCCTGCAAGAAACCTCTTTGGAGCGGTGTATACACCACTCCTAAACCACTCCTGCCCATTAAAATGAATGGGCAGCGCCACTGCAGGGGCGTTTTACGGGTTGTTTTTAACCCTTTTTCAGCCGCTAGGGGGGTTTAAAATCACCCTGGTAGCAGCCGAAAACCTCTGCAAAAACTACGGTAAAGCACCACTAAAAATGGCGGTGCTTTACCGCCGACTCCCCAGTGTGAAGGGGGCCTTGTGAGAAGGGTGATCACTGATTGCATTTGCTGGGAATGGGAGGGTGGATGATGCAGGGTGTGCGCTAATGAGGTGAACTCCTTCCTGTGTCATAACCTACAGTCTGTAAAGGATTTAAGACGGAAGCAATAGATACGTTTGGAATCGTGGATGGATGACAGTAAGGTACGTGTCTATAGATTTTATGGAAAGCTTTGATATTTTTGCCCAAAAAAGTACACATATGCTTTATTGATGTGGTAGCTGGAATTTAGAAAAAAAAGGTGAACTTGGCCTTTAAAGCTGAATAAATGCCACACTGATACAGGTGTGAATGAACTCTTAAGAGAAGTATGGATTATTAAAAAAAAAAAAAAAAAAAAACTCTACTTGCCTAGATGGCTGCAGCTGTCCCTGCCACCTTTTTAAAACTGAGCACTAAGCGCTCAAACGCCACTGGTCGATGAGCTCCATCAGTTACCAGCTTACTGGAGCACTGGGCTGTGCAGGGGCAGGAGCGACTGGCTCAGGCTCACAATGGCTTGCTGAGAGGCTGAGCCAGCTGCTGGTCCAGACTTTTAGGCCGATCCCGACCATATGGTTAGGAGATTTAAAGAGCCTGTACTGGGTATGATTTCAGCTAACAGGTTTTGTGGGGTTTTTTGGGGTGATCACTTAGCAATAAAGTCCAAAATGCTGCAACCTGCAGTAATCTTTGTGAAAAAATCTTTTGAGAGACCCTCATAGGACATGAAGTAGAGCTATGGTATGCAACTCAAAGTATCTAAGGTGGGGCACAGTACAACCTACTTACTTTTTTTTTTTTTTTTTTTTTTTTTAGCAACTTGCAATGCAAAAATGTGTATAATATACTAATAGTCCCAAGTCTTGAAAGGCTACAAGTAGCAACAAATGTTACCTTTTTTTAAAAGGTAAACAAAAGCAGCAGGGGAACTCTCATGTCCCAAGTTAAACTTGCAGGTAGGGGCATGAGTTGATTCCTGTGGAAAGAATCTGCTAATTTCTGAGGCTTGAATCACAGGTGGTAAAGAACTGCTGCAGCTGGGAGGCACGTACAAAGCAATGGCAGTTTTTCTGCTCCGTCTGTATCTGCATTTTGGCAGTTTGGGTCCTGACAGGACAGCGGGTCCTGTCAGCCTATCCTCGCTTTGTTAAAGGTTTTCCAGCCTGCAGCTGAAGCCACTGATGGTCATATTTGCAAATCTGAAGTCTCATCTATAACACAAGTCTGTTAATGTACATGTGTAACTTTTGTACTCAAGTCATTTTAATCCACCACAGGAGTCCCACTGATAAAACACTTGGTGTTACTAAACCCACAACAGTAAAATCAGTCTGGACATGCAGTAAAGCATGCTTGTTATACTCACTGTGGAACCTAAGGGGTTAATCCTTGCATTGTGTAAAAAAACGGAAAATGGTATCATACTTACCGTAATTTTCCTTTCCTGGTGCCTATTCATGGCAGCATATCTGTGCATATCCCCTCAGGATAGCTAATGCATTATAAAAGTGACAACCATACCCCCATTATCATTCTCCTATTATATCCAATACCATGGGAAGGCATGTATGCTGCCATGGATAGGCACCAGGAAAGGAAAATTACCGGAAGTATGATACATTTTTCCTTTTTCCTGGTGCCTCCATGGCAGCATACTTGTGATAAGCTAAATAGCTAACAGGGTGGGTACTGCTTATAAAGAGAATTTTATTAAGGACATGCGAGAGGTTACTCAATTGCCCTTCTTCCAAACTCCACTGAAATGAGTGCCCCTAGATCAATCCTGTAATGACGCATTGATGTGTTTGGAGATGACCACGTGGCCACTTTGCAAATGGTTTCCAAAGAGACATTAGCCCTTGCCGCCCATGACGCAGAGACTGCCCTTGTTGAGTGGGCTTTCACTGCTGGAGGATCCCTCCCTCTAGCCTTATATGCTTTTTGGATCAGTTTGCAAATCCAGGAAGCGATAGTCCTTGCTGTGGCTTCTTTCCCTCTATTTCTGCCTCAAGGAAGTATGAACAATTGGTTTCATGTTCTAAAGGGACTTGTGGCTAGCAGGTAGCATCTTGGCACTTTGAAGTCCAATTCTTGTAGCGAACCCGAGAATGGATCTGTAAAGGTGGTAAGTGCCCAGGCTTCTGAGAGGGTGGACCGACGAGACTTTTGGGACAAATGCCTGTACTGTCCGCTGGTTCTACCTTATCCGGAAAGAAAGATATGTGTTTATCTTCTGCCCCCAAGGCTTTGAACTCCGAGGACCTTTTTTCCTGAAGTCACTGCAATTAGAAAAACTGTTTGAGCGTCAGGTTCCATAGGGAAGTGGATTCTATGTTCATCTTAATGTTTATTTTACCTAACCAAGAGTGTAGGAGAGAAGACCACTGTCTCAAGTCTGACTTAATATTGTTGAGCAAGGGAATATAATTGCTTCTAAAGAGAGTGGAGATGAGGTGTAAGGTGGATACCCAGGTATTTCAATTTGTCCATTTTCCAAAGAAAAGGAACGGGGGAAAGAGGGCACCCTTGTCTAGTTCCGTTATGGAGTGTCAATGGATCACTTAATGTTCCATTAATTTGAATTTGAGCTGATGGGAGGGTGTACAAGGAGGCAATGCGGTGGAACATTTTGGGGCCTAAACCAAAAAATCTGAGTCACTTTAAGTCACCCTATCAAAAGCTTTTTTAGCTTCAGTAGATAAGAGGAGGGTGGGCTGGGAGCACCTGCGGATGTGGTAAATTTAATGAAAGGATTCGCAGGGAATTCTCTCTGGCCTCTAGTCGGGATGAACCCTGTCTGGTTTGCAGATATCCATCTGGGTAAGAGGCAACAATCTAGTGGCTATAACTTTGGCGATAAGTTTAATATCAAGGTTCAGTAGGGATATAGGGCGATGGCTGCCACAAACGGTAGGGTCTTTATCAAGTTTGGGAATGATGGTGATGTGAGCCGCTAAAGTTTCAGGTCTATATCCTGTAGTTTTAGAGCTAGAATTGGCATAAGATATTACGTGGGGAAGAAGGGTGTCACTGAAAGTTTTATAGTATAATGCAGTGAATCCGTTCAGGCCAGGAGCTTTGCCCGTAGGAGTATTTTTCAAAGAAGTTTGAAACTCCTCTATCGTGAGGTCAGCTTCTAATTGGGAGAGAGTACTGAGGGAAAGTTTAGTTAAATTTGCCTGTTTCAAGTCGGATAAAATGCCTGTACGTTTTTCTATCGGGGAGAGGGAATCTAGAGTCCCTTTAACATTGTAAAGATCAGTGTAAAAGCCGTTGAACGATTTGGGGGAGGAATAGACCATTTCTCCCGAAGAGAATTTAACTTTGGAAATGAAGGAGGTGGATTTCTTCGCACGGATGGTACGAGCCAGTTGTTGTTTACTGGGTTTATCCCCCCATTCATATAATTTCTGAGTGCAAATTTGGAATTGTCTTTTAGTTTGGGAGTTTAGGAGAGTCTTCAGTTCCTCTCTTTTCTGCATTAGGTTTTCAAAATCGGATTTATGTAAGGAGTTTGTGTTGTCTGTCTAGGCTAGCTATTTGCAATATTAAATCCTTAAGCTGCTGGTCTTGTTCATTCCGTCGTCTGGCTCCCAATTCGATAAGTCTACCCCTTATTGTGGCTTTATGGGCCTCCCAAAGTAAAGAGGGAGCAGTATCAGTTGACCTGTTCTCCATAAAGTATTGCTTCAGGGCAGTATCCAACAAAGCATCCACAGTATTAGACAAGAGAGTCATTGAGCTTCCAGTTAGTGGTACGTTGTGGTAATGAGGGGATAGCCAAACCGAGACCAGGGCATGGTCGGACAAAGAGGCTAAACCTATTGAGGCAGTTTGTAACACAGGAAGGTGAAAGTGGTCGAGGAAAATGTCTATCCTAGAGTAAGAATTATGTGTTTAGGAATAGAGGGAAAAAACTTTGTCTTTAGGATGCAGTGTACGTCAGGCATCTATCAACTGAAGCTCATGTAATCGTTTCCTAATGAAAGAGGTGTTTGAAGGGAATGGTGGATCGACCCTGGGATGTATCCATAATGGGATCAAGTGGCATATTGATATCTCCAGCAAGTATAGTAATACCCTTTTGTGAAGGCTGATAATTTAGTCAAGACTTGAGACAAGAATGAGGGTTGGTCATGATTCGGGCAGTAAACGTTTGCTAAAGTACATTGGGTGTTGCCTATAGAACCCCTCAAGAACAAAAACCTACCATGGTCATCTGCCATCATCTCTTCTAGCTGGAAGGACATGTTTCCGTTGAACCTAATGGCTACTCCCTTGGTCTTGTTTGTGTCCGAAAGGCTATAGTACCATTTCGGAAACTGGAGAGATAAGTCTAACCAGAGTGGTGTGTGTAAAGTGTGTTTCTTGTATAAAAGCAATAGAACAGGAAGCCTGTTTCAATTCTCTCAACATTTGGTAGTGTGGTTTAAACCTCTAACATTATATGATATTTAGAGTAGCCATTGGGAGTCTGGATCATGTGCCCCTAGCCCATAATGCCATCCATACCAGCAAAAAGTAGGGGAAAGGAAGGATGGGGGGGAAGGGAAGGGGAGAAGGTCAAGAGTGGACAAGCAAGTAAGTAAATCACATTTAGCATTACAAATAAACCAGTGGGAAACAATGTATAATCACGCAGTGAACTGCAGTGTTCCCATGGGAATCGGTGAAGGCGAGTGACCCACGCGACCTCAGTTAATGGGTCGCCTAAAACTGCAGTGGGGTCTCTCACCCCCACCACCCCCAAAATAAGAAGTGGGGGGGCGTAGTGCAGTGGTAAAGACCACATATGGTTTGGAGGCTCGGGGTCTTGTCCAAACCCGGCCGTGAAAATAAGCAATTAAGTCATAGGTATAAACCTGTTTTTGGACAATTTTGAGGTACAGTCTACTAACTGGAAAGAAAAAAAAAAATAATAAGAAAAATAAAAGTAACAAAAGTCTAGTGACAGCAGTAACTTGAAACGGAACTGAGTATTGAAGATCCAAGGGGAAAACAGTAACTGCACTCAGAGCCTGACATCAGTGTGGTAATAGACAAATGATATCCGAGCCCGTGTAATGGTGGCCGTCGGCTCTGAATGCATGTCAGGCAAGCAATTGAAGATGAAGAAAAGGAGCCATCTCACCCAGGAGTGTTGCGCTTCTTTTTAAGAGGGGTGCTCCTCCACATGGGATCCAGAGGGGTGGAGAAAACTGGTATTAGATCTTGCCATCCTGGGAGGTCCACCGGAGGGATTCCAATCTCGCGGAAAAAAGCAGGGA
This sequence comes from Lithobates septentrionalis, assembly GCA_037952835.1. NCBI lineage: Eukaryota > Metazoa > Chordata > Amphibia > Anura > Ranidae > Lithobates > Lithobates septentrionalis. Next base: position 785,977 of record JBBDGP010000162.1, on the reverse strand, counting down.
GATCCTCAGGAAACCTTAAGGTGGAGGAGCGGCCATCTTTGGTAGCTATGAGGCAGGCAGGAAATCGCCATCTATATGTGGCGCCGTCCTTTCTCAATTGGTCTAGAAGGGGCCTGCGTGCTCTACGACGCTCCAGTGTTTCCTTAAAGAGATCAGGGAAGATATTGTGTGGCACCATCAAAATCAATGTTAGGGACGCCCCGGAGCCCCTGTGAATCTCTCGGAAGGAGGGACAGGGATTATTGCTTGTCGAACTTGCAGTAGGTGAAGATATAGCTGCAGAGCTTCCTCTTTTTGAGGAGAAGCTGGGCATTTCGTCAGAATAAATGAGTCTTGAGGGGTATGATCTAGGAACGTCCAAAAAATTACCAAAATGGATGGTAGATACCATCCTGGGGGCCTTTGCACTGGCTGGACCAGACTTTGGCAAACCTCTTCAACCTGGCCCCTACTGGAGGAAATAGGAGTGGCCTCCTGTCCAAAAAGATTTTGTCCCCTCCTGGGGGTTGGAGAGACTCCTTCGCTTGTTTAATTTTAGAAAAGTGGCTTGAGTACTTCTCCAATTCTTTTTGGTATCCCTATTTTGACGGAACTGAGAGAAGTTCCTATTTCTGGAGGACTGAAATTTAGAAGAAACAATTTGAGAACCTCTAATTCTCCTCCTGTCCTGGGGAAGTAATCCTGACTTTCTTCCAGATACTCTAGAGACTGCCTTCTCCAGCCTATCCCCAAACAACGCTTTCCCGTCAAAGGGGATTTTGCACCAGTTTTGTTTCGATGCTGCCCAAGGTTTCAGCCACAGAGCTCGTTTGGCCATAATCGTGTGCAACATCGCTCTAGCTGAATGATTCACTGAATCGATTGCTGCTTCCCCTACGAAGTCTGCAGATAATTTGAGCTCTTCTAGAGCTTTAATGATATCCTCTTTGGGTACATCTTGACGAATGGCTGTCTCGATTTATTCTCAGTCCAGAACCAGATAAGGTTAGAAACTGAAGCTAATGCCACCTCTGGCCTGCAGGCTACTCCAGCCAACTGGCTTTCCTTAGATCCGAATCGATGCGCCTATCCAACGGATCCTTAAACAAGGCTGAGTCCTCCATTGGCAGTGTGATGTTTTTCGCTAGGCGTACCACTGCAGCATTGACCACCGGAGGAGTGTCCAAGAGAACAGAATCAGACTCTGCTAAAGGGTATAATTTTTGAAGCCGGTTTAAGGAGAAGCGTTTGTCTTCTTCCATTCCCCCTCTATAAGATCCTTTTAATTCTTCCATAAAGGGGAAAAATGGCCAGTCTTTTTAAAAAAGGGAAGAAAGATTTAGCCTTTCTAGGCGGCTCCTCTGCCTCCTCCCAGCTAATGGCCTGCTTTACCGCACAGATAAAAGGTTGTACTAAAGATAAGTTAAAGCCTGAGGGTTCTGATTCATCCGTAGAATCCTCAGATTCATCATCTCCTGTGGTCGGGGGAGGTGGCCCAAATGTGGCTACTGCCGGACCTGCGGCTGATGGGCATGGAGGGGTTGATTCTGAAGGCTACACTTTCTCATTCGCAATGATCTGTTGTGAAGGAGATGAGTGCATTATCTTGGCTAAAGAGCTTTTGACCACTTTCTTTATTAAATCTGTCACCTGCTGAACCTCAGCTTTCTCTTGTTCCGCATAACCCCTCAAACAGTCTTTGTGGATCAATTTATCTGCCATAGGGGTTGCTCCACATGCCCGGTAATTTTTGGCACTTTCGCGCCTGGGAGGGCTGGATGACCTGTGTCTTTTAGAGGCTGACCTTCCATCGGAATGGTGTCAAACTAGTCGATTGACTGTGCTCAGAGCTTGGGCGGGAGTATCCACTGTGATGGCCAGAAGTCTTATTGGACATGCCTTGGCGTATAGGGCTGAAACGAGAGTAACAGCATAAGGGCACTTTTTTGATCAAATAAAAAAAAATATTTTTTTTTTTTTTATTTGGAACGTGTTCTTACCTTTTGGAAAACGAGGGTTTTGGTCTGGCGGCTGACTCATAACTGTGGGGGAAAGTAAGGACCAAAAGGCAGCAAAGCAGGATACAGTGTGTATATGTGTGTGTGTATATATATATATATATATATATATATATATATATATATATATATATATATATATATATATATATATATATATATATATATATATATATATATATATATATATATATATATATTATATATATTAATATATTTATTATAATATAATATATTTATTATAATATAATATATTTATTATAATATAATATATTATATTATATTTTTACAACCTAGCCCTGCTTTAAACTTCTCCAACTTTATACCTGACCTGTCTGGTGTATTCTGGGGTCCTCCATCCCCGTTTTATTTTTGTTGCGTGTCACTAAAATCTAATGCGGCAATGGCTTTCCTGAGGCGTGGTGACCAAAATTACCTGAATATGTGAAATTGGGCCAGACCAGAGTGTGGTGTGCTGTTTGTTTGCGTTTTTGTTTTTTTTGGCTTTTTTGGAGTTTATGTCCTTAGCGCATGAAAAGTATTTTGCTTGCTTTGTTAGCAATAGCATGCAATGCTGAGCTGCAGTTAAGTCATCTACAAGCACCCCCTGATTCTGATTAACAAAATCCTTCCTGAGAATTGGTGACCATACTTTATTTAGAGCTAGTGGACTGATGTACCTCCCAGGTCCTAAAATCTTCCTGTGTACTTTAAATTCAATTTCACACTCGTACACCAGCAATAGGCAAACATTTTACATGTTTATCCAATTTTTTTTTTTTTTCCCCACATGTCTTTTACAAAAATAACATTGTACAATCTTGACTGACTGGCTTTTCTAAATACAGGAGAAGTATGAAGAGCAACATGCAGAAAGCTACCTGCACATCTCTACACTTGAAAATGAGTTTTCACAAACTAGAGCGATCAAAGACCAACTACAGAAATATATCCGAGAACTGGAACAATCGAATGATGACTTGGAAAGGGCAAAGAGGTGTGTGAGTCCTTAATTCCTTTTTTTTTTTTTTCCCCCTCATTTTCAGTTGGTGTTTTTTTGTTTTCAGACACTGATTTTGAATGTGAATCTGTCAGGTAAAAATCTGCACAAAGCTGTCCCTGCGAAATAATGTGAATGCTATTTAAAGAGACTGCCGCGCAATGAATATACAAAAAGATTACCAGTTTCTACTATATCCACTCTGACATGAATAACATTAATAAAGACAGACTGTTCATATTATCTTGTGTGAAGATATCATGTTATAAGTGTAATCTGTGAGAATCAATGAAATACTGTGTGTGTGTGTGTCTCTGTATATATACATGAGTACACCTCACATTTTTGTAATTATTTTATAGCTCTTCATGTGACAAAACTGAAGAAATGATACTTTGCTACAATGTAAAGTAGTGTGTACAGCTTGTATAACAGTGTAACTTTGCTGTTCCCTCAAAATAACTCAACACAGCCATTGAGATCTAAATTTCTGGCAAAAAAATTGAGTAAACCCCTAAGTGAAAATGTCCAAATTGGGCCCAAAGTGTTGATATTTTGTATGGCCACTTTTCTTTTCCAGCACTGCGTTTAACCCTGGGCATGGAGTTCACCAGAGCTTCACAGGTTGCCACTGGAGTCCTCTTACACACCTCCATGGCGACATCACGGAGCTGGTGGATGTTAGAGCCCTTTCACACTGGGGTGGTTTGCAGGCGCTATTGCGCTAATAGCGCTAATAGCGCCTGCAAACCGACCTGAGTGAAGCTGCTTTCATTCCAGTGTGAAAGCCCCGAGGGCTTTCACACTGGAGCGGTGCGCTGGCACGACGGGAAAAGTCCTGTCAGCAGCATCTTCGGAGCGGTGAAGGAGCGGAGTGTATACCGCTCCTGCCCATTGAAATCAATGGGACGGCGCGGTTATACTGCCGGCAAAGCGCCTCTGTAGAGGTGCTTTGCCGTGGTATTTAACCATTTCTCACCCGCTAGCGGGGGGTAAAACCGCCCTGCTAGCGGCCACATACCGACGGTAAAACGCCGCTAATAATAGCAGCGTTTTACCACCGACGCTGCCCCCCCGCCCCAGTGTGAAAGGGCTCTTAGAGACCTTGCACTCCTCCACCTTCCATTTGAGGATACCCCACAGATGCTCGATAGGGTGTAGGTCTGGAGACATGCTTGGCCAGTCCATCGCCTTTACTCTCTGCTTCTTTAGCAAGGCAGTGGTCATCTTGGAGGTGTGTTTGGGGTCATTAACATGTTGGAATACTGCCCTGCGGCCCAGTCTCTGAAGGGAGGGGGATCGTGCTCTGCTTCAGTATGTCACAGTACATGTTGTCATTCATGGTTCCCACAATGAACTGTAGCTCCCCAGTGCCAGCAGCATTCATGCAGCCCCAGACCACGACACTCCCATCACCATGCTTGACTGTAGGCAAGACACTTGTCTTTTATACTCCTCACCTGGTTTCCGCCACACAGGCTTGATACCATCTGAGCCAAATAAGTTTATCTTTAAGTTCCAGTAATCCATGTTCTTAGTCTGCTTGTCTTCAGCAAACTGCAGGCTTTCTTGTGCATCATCTTTAGCAGAGGCTTCCTTCTGGGATAACTGCTATGCAGACCAATTTGATGCAGTGTGCGGAGTATGGTCTGAGCACTGACAAGCTAACCCCCCCACCCCTTCAACCTCTGCAGCAATGCTCTCAGCACTCATACGTCTATTTCCCAAAGACAACCTCTGGATAAGATGCGGAGCACGTGCACTTTGGTTGACCATGGCGAGGCCTGTTCTGAGTAGAACATGTCCTGTTAACCAGCTCAGTTTCAGGGTCTTGGCGATCTTCTTATAGCCTAGGCCATCTTTATGTAGAGCAAAAATTTATTTTTTTCAGATTCTTTGATTTCTTTGCCATGAGGTGCCATGTTGAACTTCCAGTGACGAGTATGAGAGAGAGCGATAACACCACATTTAACACGTCTGCTTTCCATTCACACATGAGACCTTGTAACACTAACGAGTCGCATGACACCGGGAGGGAAAATGGCTAATTGGGCCTAATTTAGACATTTTCACTTAAGGGTTTACTCACTTTTGTTGCCAGCGGTTTAGACATTAATGACTGTTTTTAGGGGACAGCGAATTTACACTGTTATACAAGCTGTGCACTATCTACTTTACATTGTAGCAAAGTGTCATTTTCTTCAGTATCACATGAAAAGATATAATAAAATATTTACAAAAAAATGGCAGGGGTGTAATTTTGTGTAATACTGTGGATATATTTAGGATCATTTAAACATATATACAGTACATACATACATACATACATATAAAGTGTCCATTCGATATAGATACCAGTATAGAATCCCCTTGCAGTGCCTTCAGTATATTCCTTGTGTATACACAGCATTTGGGATGAGCCGAACACCCCCTGGTTCGGTTCGCAGCTGAACATGCGAACAGGCAAAAAATTTGTTCGATCACCGCTAAAGTCTATGGGACATGAACATGAAAAATCAAAAGTGCTTCTTTTAAAGGCTTGTATGCACGTTTTTCTCATAAAAAGTGTTTGGGGACCTGGTCCCTGCCCTAGGGGACGTGTATCAATGCAAAAAAAAGTGTTAATGGCAGTTTTTTGCAGGAGCAGTGATTTTAATAACGCTAAAAGTGAAATAGTCCTTTAAATTTCGTACCTGGGGGGTGTCTATATGTCTATAGTATGCCTGTTAAGTGGCGCATGTTTCCCGTGTTTACAACTGTCCCTGCACAAAATGACATTTCTAAAGGGAAAAAAAGTAATTTAAAAGTACTTGCGGCTATAATGAATTGTCGGTCCCGGCAATACACAAAGTTATTGAAAAAAAAACGGCATGGGATTCCCCCACAGTCCATTACCAGGCCCTTTGGGTCTGGTATGAATATTAAAGGCAACCCCGCACCAAAATTTAGAGGAAAATGGCGTGGGGGTCCCCCCAAAAATACATACCAGACCCTTATCCGAGCACGCAACCTGGCAGGCCACAGGAAAAGAGGGGGTGATGTGAGCGCCCCCCCCACCCCTCCTGAAGCGTACCAGGCCACATGCCCTCAGCATGGGGAGGGTGCTTTGGGGTAGCCCCCCAAAGGACCTTATCCTCATGTCGATAGGGATAAGGGCCTCATCCCCACAACCCTTGCTGGTGGTTGTGGGGGACGGGGGGCTTATCGGAATCTGAAAGCCCCCTTTAACAAGGGGACCCCTAGATCCCGGCTGTACCCCTACCATTTTACAAAGTGTGAAAATGTTAGACATGGCACGGCTTGGGGACAAGTCCTTTAGTAAAAAAATAAAGTAAAACTGTCCCACGTATTCTTCTCCTTGCTCCGCCGACGGACCCCCCCAAAAAAAAAATGCGACCGACCCGCTGTAATGATGGTCCACTCAGGTGACAGCTCTTTTATAACTAAGAGGTGACCCCGTGCGTCAGAGGGGGGTGGGGTCACCCGGCGACGTCACCGCGTGGCCCCTGCTCTCAGTTATAAAAGAGCTGTCACTTGAGAGTACCGTTATTCCGGCGAGTGCCTCCCATGTAGGCGGGTCGGTCCTTCTTCCTTTTTTTTTTTTTTTTTTTTTTTTTTTTTTTTTTTCTTTTTCGGTCCGTCGGCGGAGCAAGAGAAGAATAATACGTGGGACAGTTTATTTTTTTTAATAAAGGACTTGTCCCCAAGCCGTGTAATTTTTACCCGGTTACCTTTTCACACGGGGGAGGCCGGGATCTGGGGGTCCGCTTGTTAAAGGGGGCTTCCAGATTCCGATAAGCCCCACCCGCAGACCCCCACAACCACCGGGCAAATGTTGTGGGGATGAGGCCATTGTCCCCATCAACATAAGGACAAGGTGCTTTAGGTGGCTACCCCAAAGCACCCTCCCCATGTTGAGGGCATGCGGCCTGGTACGGTTCAGGAGGGGGGTGGGGCCGCTTTCTTCCCCCGCAACACCCCCTTCTCTTTTCCTGCGGCCTGCCAGGTTGTGTGCTCGGGTAAGGGTCTGGTATGGATTTTTGGGGGGACTCCCACGCCATATTTTTTTTTAAATTTTGGTGCGGGGTTCTCCTTAACCACTTGCCAACCGGCCAATAGCTGATTGACGGCTACAGGGCGGTTGCATATCTCTGGGAGGGCATACAGTGATGTCCTCCCAGAATACCGCTCTCACGTGCCCCCTGGGGCGCGCTCCTGAGAACATCCATAACGACCCGGCGCATCACGGTAAATGGCCGCTGATAGCGGCCGTTTACCACGTGATCGCTCCGTCAAATGACAGCGCGATCACTTGTAAACCAACATGTCATGACGCCGATCCTTCTCTCCCCTCTGTGTACTGATTGGTACATTGTGAGAGGAAAGGGGGAGAAATCTGCTGGCAGCAGCGCTGTGGGCTGGATCTATAGTGCCCACAGCGCTGCTCTGTGGCAATTGCAGTCACATCCAGCCATCCATCCATCCATGCTCTGTAATACCCTGCAATACTCTGCAATACCCAGCTATACTCTAAAATACCACCCAGCCATACTGTGCCATACCAGCCGGCTGTACTTGGCCTCTGTATGTGGCCAGGCTGTGGAAGTCTCACACATGAGTAGGAGAATCCTTTTTGGGGTGTTATTTTTGGTATGTACATGCTATGTGTTAGAAATATTATATAAATGGACAACTTTTGTGTTTAAAAAAAATAAATAAATTGCGTTTTTAACCACTGCCCGCCGTCATATGACGTCCTTGACTTTGTGTGGGGATATCTGAACGATGCCTGCAGCTACAGACACACGAGAGAGGACGCCCCTCGCTGCCCCCCGGTGCTTCTACCGACTCACCGCTACGATCAAAGCCAGGATCGTTTGTTTGGTTTTTTTTTTTCTATTTTAGGCTTCCCAGCCTAGAGGTGAGATGCGGGGTCTTATTGACCCCATATCTCACTGTAAAGAGGACCTGTCTCATTCCTATTACAAGGGATGTTTACATTCCTTGTAATAGGAATAAAAATAAGTGATGAAAAAATGTATTTTTTGGAAAAGTGTCAAACTAAACTAAAAGTAAAATGAACAATAAAAAAAAAAAATTTAAAGCACCCCTGTCCCCGTGTGCATGCAGAAGCGAACGCATACATAAGTCCCGCCCACATATGAAAACGGTGTTCAAACCACATGTGAGGTATCGCTGCGAACGTTAGAGCGAGAGCAATAATTTTGGCCCTAGGCCTCCTCTGTAACTCAAGACATGTAACAAGTAATACATTTTAGAGCGTCGCTTTTTGGGATTTTTAAGTAGCGAAATTTGGTGCCATTCCACGAGCGTGTGCAATTTTTAAGGGTGACATGTTAGACTGCCATTGTATTCTCTAGGGTCTTTGCTAAAAAACATATATAATCTTTTGGGGTTCTATGTCATTTTCTAGCAAATAGATGATGATTTCCCCCTCATCTTCCAGGACAGCTACTTGAGAGATGGTTGGCTCCGCCCTTCACAGGAAACACAAATCGGATACAATTTAAAAGGCCCCTCCCTTTCCTCTGACCCTCAGTTGTTTTGTTTCCAGACCCTCCAGGAGTACCAACATGTTTTTTGTTTTCTTAAGGTCTGGTAACTGTGGTTGGTGGACCTCCCTTCTCTGGTTTCATCCAGGACTAGTTTTTGCTAAGTCCTGGATGATGGTCTGTACCAGAAGGGTTCCCAATTTCTTAGGGTTACTTGCCTATGTGAGTAGTGGCAACTCCCTTCCATTTTTCCTCCGCACTGCTGTGTGGAACTGTGTCCTCCTAAATGCTTCATTTCGGTGTACCAAGATGGCGTCAGGAGGACATCCGGTGACGCGGCAAGATGGCGCCGGAACTGGAAGTCACATGACGCACTTCCAGACGCCGAGTTTTTTTAAAGAAGCATGGCGTGGAGACACTGAGGACTTTCTGCAGGCTATTAGTCTGCCAAAAACGCCATTCTAAGCGCAATTTTGCGGTACAGCAGCAGTCTTCTCTATGGCCGTTCTCCGCTTGCTTCATGGAGCTTGAGGACAGGCCTGAGGATGGAGCATCTGCTCATATTGAACCAGCGGCAGCATCCGGGTCCCATACTGCCCTCAAGGTAAGGCCTTGTCTGTGGATAGCTCTACAGCAAGGGACTTTTTTGTATGGAACCTTTTTATTTATGGTCCCTGTTTCTGATTTTTTTTTCTAGGCCAAACCGGTGAAGAATAAATGTGGGAACTGTAGGGCCAGGCTTTCTGATAGTTCTAAAAAGCTAATTTGTAAAGTTTGTATTCCACCCAGGGCTAGTTCAGAGTCTTCCTCCTTTCAAGGAGTTAATGACTTCTATGAAGGAGGTAGTGGACTCCTTTCGGTCACTTAATGACAGGGTTACTAGTCTAGGCTCTTCCTCATCTAGACCCATAGCCCAAGACCCTTCAAACTCTGCCAGGTCCCTTCCCTTGTTAGTATCTGAGACTATTAGTTCACGCGATACCTCTGATCTGGAAGAAGGTGAGAATCCAGTTTCTTCATCTGAATCTGCATCAGAGGAAGATACAGGTAGCTCATCGAAGTATCTTTTTCCAGTTGAGGATATTGATGAACTACTAAAAGCAATATATACCTCGGAGCAGATTGAGATGCCTAAACAAGCCCAATCTGTACAGGATAAAATGTATAGGGGCCTACAGGGACGGAAATCAAAAACTTTTCCGGTACACCAGTCTCTTAGGGACATGATTCTGTCTGAATGGAAAGAACCCGAAAAAAGGTTTTTCCAATCCAGGGGACACAAAAGATTTCCTTTTCAGTCTGAATTTGAGGAGGTTTTCTTTAGGTGTCCAAAAGATCAGATCTTTCTTTTGAAGATTCTGGGGTCCTTAAGGATCAAATGGATAGAAAGGCCAACTCATTGCTACATAAGGCCTGGGATACTTCAGCTTTTTCTTTAGGCACAGCGGTAGCATCCACCTGTGTGGCTAGAAATTTAGATTTATAGGTTCAGCGTCTGGATCATCTTCTTGCATCTGACACCCCCAAAGAAGAGATTAGGGAATCCCTCCCACTCATTGCCAAGTCAGTCGCCTTCTTAGCTGATGCAGCAGCAGATTCGGTGAAATCTGCAGCCAGAGCTTCTGCTCTCATTAATTCAGCTAGGCGAGCTATCTGGCTTAAATCTTGGGAAGGTGACCTTACTTCCAAGAATAAGCTCTGTGGCATTCCCTTCGAAGGCAAACTCTTGTTTGGTTCTTCCTTAGACGAGGTCTTAGCTCGTTCCTCTGAGAAAGGTAGATATTTCCCTTCTTCCCAAAGGAATAAGCCCGAGAATAAGAGGCCTTTTCGTGGCTTCCAAAACGAGGCTAATTTTAAAGTTGACAGGCAACTGACTACAAAGAAATGGTCCTTTAACAAAGACAAACAAAAATGGGGGGGGGGGGGGGGGGGGCTCCCTTTGCTCTTTCAGCCCCTTCCAAAAATACCCAGTGATGCCAGGTTTGGGGTAGGGGGACGATTGTGCCATTTCATCAAGGAATGGGCAGAGATTTCCACCAGTTCTTTTATCCTTCAAACTTTGGAAAAGGGTTACAGATTGGAATTCAAAAGTCCTTCCTCCCCAGAAGTTTTCTTACCCACCTGCCGAGAGACCAAGAGAGACGGCAAGCCATGTTAAATTTGGTTTCTGTGTGGGAAACAGGGAGTTATTTCTCCTGTCCCAGAAATTCAGAAGTTCCTGGGATTTTATTCTCGCGTCTTTCTGGTCAAGAAAGCTTCCGGCGGCTTTCGTATGGTCATAAATTGAGCGTCCTGAACAAATACATAGTTTACAAACGTTTCCGAATGGAGAACATTTATTCGGTAAGGAATCTGTTGTTGCCAAAAGTCTTCATGGTGACCCTGGACCTTCAGGATGCTTATCTTCATGTACCAATCTGCCAGAGCCACCAAAGGTTCCTCAGGTTTGCAGTTCTAGTGGGAAATGAGCCATCTCACTGGCAGTTCAATGCCCTTTCTTTGGGTCTCTCGGCAGCACCGAGGACTTTTACAAAAATCATGGCTGAAGTCATGGCCTTTTTTCGGATTCAAAGTGTATCGATCGTCCCATATCTAGACGTTTTTTTGATTTTTTTTTTTTTTTTTTTTTTTTTTTTTTTTTTTTGCTCGAGACAAGGAGTTTCTTGTTCAACACCTACAGTTGGTTTTGCTGACTTTTCAAAAATTAGGGTGGAAGGTCAACCAGCAGAAATCTTGCCTGATACCCTCACAGAGCATTCTTTTCCTGGGTTATCTAATAGACTCTGTTGCCCTAAAGATTTTTCTTCCTGAAGAGAAGATTTTGAAAATTCTTCTCTCTGTGCAGGCCTTCAAGCTGCTCCCTCAGACCTCCCTTCGGCGGATCATGCAGTTGCTGGGTCTGATGACTGCGGCCATTCCAGGGGTGCCTTGGGCCCAATTGCATTCCAGACCCTTTCAGGCTTTTCTTTTACTCCATTGGGATCGCAGGAAGGATTCTCTGGATCAACTGGTAAAACTACCAGAAGGGAATTTTCACCTGGTTGGAGTTGAGAAAACATCTGCAGAGAGGGAAGATTGTGGTAATTTTGATCGGGGAATGTTGTGTCCAGACGCCAGTCTGTAGGGTTGGGGTCCTCATTCACGGGACTGGCAAGCACAGGGAGCCTGGTTGCCAGAGGAAGCAGGTCGCTCCTCAAATTTCAGAGAACTTCTGGCTGTGAGTAAAGCACTTATATCTCTGGAAGAGAGGGTCTATTCAAAAGACCTATTAATATTTTCAGACAACGCCACAACAGTGGCGTACCTGAACAAGCAAGGGGGTACTCGCTCAGAATCGCTTCTGTTATTAACACAGCAGATTCTATCCTGGGCGGAGATCTATGTCACTTCAGTAAGGGCAGTCCACATCAAGGGGTCAGAAAATGTGCTGGCGGACTATTTGAGCAGGGTGAGCATCAGTTCCAGCGGTTGGGAACTACATCAAGGCACGTTTTGCCTCCAGTCTCAACAAGAAACTGCCGGCGTTCTTCTCTCTGGAGAGAGAAACAGAGTCCTTGGACGGATGCTCTGTCCTTCCCGTGGGCCTTCACTCTGGCTTATGCCTTCCCTCCTTTTCCCCCTTACCCCTAGTGGTTCGGAAAATTATTCAGGGCAGAAGTTGTTCTGATTGCCCCCTGGTGGCCCAGGAGGAGTTGGTTCTCCTCTCTAATAGCCCTATCTGTGTATCCTCCCTGGCCCCTACCAGTTCGGAAGGATCTGCTCCATCAGGGACCGGTGTTACGTCCAAACCCTCAGACCTTCCACTTGACGGCCTGGAGGCTGAGCGGCGCATCTTACAGTTAAAGGGGTGTTCAGAGAGGGTTAGTCAAACTATCCTGGACAGCCGTAAGTTGGTCACAAGAAGAATCTGGTTAAGTTTGGAAAACTTATTTCCTGGCAAAGGAAAACTGGTTTAGATTTTTTTTTTCCACTTCCTGTATATTGGATTTTTTGCAGGGGGGAGTGGAAAAGGGGCTCTCTGTCAGCACCCTTAGGGTTCAGATTGCTGCCTTATCTTTATTTACAGAGAGAAGACTAGCAGAAGATCCCTTAGCCAGGAGGTTCCTGTTAGCCAGATCTAGACATACTCCCAGGGTCATCAAACATGTTCCTCCCTGGGATCTGTCATTGGTATTAAATGCACAAGGGCTCCTTTTGAGCCTTTGCATGAGGCTTCCCTGAAAATTATTTCTTTGAAGTTGTCCTTCCTTTTGGCTATTACGTCAGGGGCGAAGGATTTCTGATCTAGAGTTTTTTCTGTAAAGACCCCTTCCTGAGGATTCTAGAGGACAGGGTAGTGATTAGACCTGATCCTCTCTATTTACCCAAAGTTTCTTCCAACTTTCATAGGTCCCAGAAGATGGTCCTTCCTGGTTTCTGCACCTCCCAAAAATGCGGAAGAGGAAAGGTTTGGTCTTTTAGACGTAAAGAGGTGTCTTTTGCTTTATCTAGAAAAGACCAGTGGGTTTAGGAGTTCCTCCCAACTGTTGGTTTTGTTCAGTGGCCCCAAGAAAGGGTCCAAAGCATCTAAAAGTTCTATTGCTAGGTGGATTAGGGGAGCTATCTGAGGCATATAAAGCCTCAGGTCGCACCCCTCCATCTAGAATTAGGGCCCATTCAACAAGATCCATGGCCACATCGGCAGAGAGCGTGGGCTTCATGGGAAGAAATCTCTAAAGCTGCCGTCTGGTCCTCCTCTCATGCATTTGTCAAGCATTATAGAGTTCAGATGCTTTCCAGCTAGGACCTTTCCTTTGGTAGGAAAGAGCTTCAGGCTGTCGTCCCTCCCTAAGGTATAAAATCTTGCTTATCCTCTCAAGTAGCTGTCCTGGAAGGTGAGGGGGAAAACCCCCGTTAGATTTACCGGTAACGGTATTTCCAGGAACCTTCCAGGACAGCGTCTATATTCCCACCCTATTCTATTTTTTTTACTGGTCAACCATGTTTACCTGGTGGTGTTTTATGGTTTCTGTTTTTTTCCTCTGCCGAGTGCACCTTTGGTGCAGGTTACTTGATCTTCTAGTAACAAAACGGGATGGGGAAAGGGGAACGGGACAGGGGAATGGAACAAGTAACACCTGAGGTTGATCAAGTGATAGCGTGATCAACAACTGTGGGCACTAAGTAGTGTCTGTTGCTGTAACCACAACAATGCATAAAACGAAATCCCGGTACTAGGCTACTGGGTAAGGGGTTACTTATGCAACATATTAAAATCATATCAAAAATTTGATAATTTAATCAAAAAAGTATGAATTTTATTAATTATTCAATAGATTGTACACATCTCATTACTGGAAGAATTACCGACTAAAAACATCAATAAAATTGCTAGCTGAATCATATAGAGCCATTGGCTGAAATGATCATTGGATAACTTGGCCACACATATAACATTTACAAAACACAAAAAACAAACAACGCTAGACGCAGTCCGGACGTTTATGGATTTTACTGGCTGTCAGTCAATTATAAATATAATTAGAGGGGTATAGATGCCACCATTGGCCAAAAGGGGTATTGACTGTATGACCGCCAGGAAAATTCATTGGGGGTGTGTGGGAGATGGTGGAAGAAAGGGGTGAAAGAATCTGGTGTAAAATTGCATAAGCTGCTGGTGTGTATCTTGATGCAATCGCTATGATTGGGGTGAAGTATTTGAATTGGCTGGTAGGATAAGTGTAGTGGGTGTCCAATGGATAATGATCAGTCCTTTTACTAGGTGGATTGGTGACTGAATAAACTTTGCTGACGGTATGCAGATTTATTTGCCAAAATAGATCGTATAGAAGTACGAGTTAATCAGCAAGAGACAATGTCACATCAGATATATGTATATTGTTATAAATTTTGCCGTTTTGTTGTTTTCAGTCAAGCGAGGGTGATCTCCTGGATTGAATTAGATGTATTACCGCTTACACATGTAGTGCTTCGCTTGCCGCGGAGACTCCTTGTTTGGCAGATGGATTCGTCCACTCAGTACAGAAGCCGGTTAAGTATATAACATCTTTGGCAGCAGGGATGGCGGGAGGTTTCAAAATCCCATGACTTCACCGCCGTTCTGACCTGTTGCCGTAGTAGTGTGCACTCGAAGCAAATGTCCCGGCTAAACAATTATCCAGACCCAGCGGTCGTTTAGGAATGTAAGCTGTAGGTGAGAGTATTCAAGCCGCTTGAACCATGGACATCCAGTCCTGCCAGATTATGTTCACTTCATGCTTGCTATTGCGCGCAGCTCGTTGCGGTCACCCCTCCGTCCATACTCCAACGTCCGTGACGAGTCCGCGTTGATGACGTCGACGCATTTCGCTAGAACCAATAGCGTAGCTTCATCTCGAACGATACATGGACTGGTGACGGCGCTTTTATTTCATTGTAATTGGGTTCTGACACCGCCCTGGTGTGTATAAATTCTGACAGTAGTTATCCAAAAGATGTTTTTGGTTAGTTCAGTCACAGGGAATTCATTTCCTTTTTAAATGCTTTTTTTGAAGGTTGAGTAGTGGATTGTCCATTACATACGAGATTTGGTTCCTTAACCACCTCAATACAATGCACTTTCACCCCCTTACTGCTCAAGCCATTTTTCAGTTTTCAGCGCTGTCGCACTTTGAATGACAATTGCGCGGTCATGTTACACTGCACCCTAATGAAATTTGTATACATTTTTCCCCACAAATAGAGCTTTCTTTTGGTGGTATTTGATCACCTCTGTGGTTTTTATTTATTGCGCTATAAACAAAAGAGGGACAATTTTGAAAAAACACTTTTTTTTACTTTTTGCTATAATATCCATTTTTTTTTTTTTTAAACAAATTTTTTTTCCTCAGTTTTAGGTCGATACGTATTCTTCTACATATTTTTGGTAAAAAAAAATCGCGATAAGCGTTTATTGGTTTGCGCAAAAGTTATAGCGTCTACAAAATAGGGGATAGATTTATAGCATTTTTTATTTATTTATTTTTTACTAGTAATGGCGGCTATCTGCGATTTTTATTGTGACTGCAATATTGCAGCGGACATATCGGACACTTGACACATTTTTGGGACCATTCACATTTATACAGCGATCAATGCTATAAAATTGCATTGATTACTGTGTAAATGTGACTGGCAGGGAAGGGGTTAACACTAGGGGGCGATCGAGGGGTTGATGTATGACCTAGGGAGGTGATTCTAACTGTGGGGGGGGAGGGGACTGACTGGGGGAGGTGACCTATCAGTGTCCCTATGTACAAGGGACACACCATCAGTCTCCTCTCCTCTCTGACAGGACGTGGATCTGCGTTTACATGCACAGATCCACGGTCCTGCTCTGTTACCCGGCAATCACGGGTGCCCGGCGGACATCGCGGCCGCCGGGCATGCGCACCGGGTCCCAAACGACGCAGCAGGCATGCGCGCCCCCTAGTGGCTTGGGAGGGCGATCACGTCATATGACGTCCGCCCAGAACAAGAGAAGCCTCGTCCCGCCGTCATATGACGGTGGGCAGTGGCTTAGTGGTTAAGGTTCATGGATAGTGACCTAAAATTCCCATTATAATTATCAAGAAAAATGGAGTGAGGAGGGACAGATGGAAACAAGAGGGAGAAACTGAGACATTAACATACCCATACACACTGACTTTAGTTTAAGTTCAAACTTCTAAGTCAGAGCAAATTACTGTAAGCATCAAAATCCTCATACCAGAAGGTATATAGAGGGGGCAATAAGGATTAAGGTTAGAGTATTTCTGCTGATAATACTTAAGGCTCAGGGAGTGCATGTGTGCGTGAATATTCATTGGTACTATGCCGACGCACACTAATGCACTGTGATGGGTCTAAGTTGGTAAACGTCCGAGATGAAGCTATGCTATTGGTTCTAGCGAAATGCGTCGACATCATCAACGCAGACTCGTCAAGGACGTTGGAGTATGGACGGAGGGTTGACGGCTGCGAGCAATAGCAAACGTAAAGTGAACATAATCTGGCAGGACTGGATGTCCATGGTTTGTCCATGGTTCAAGCGGCTTGAATACTCTCACCTACAGCTTACATTCCTAAACGACCGCAGGGTCTGGATAATTGTTTAGCCGGGACATCTGCTTCGAGTGCACACTACTACAGCAACAGGTCAGAACGGCGGTGAAGTCATGGGATTTTGAAACTTCCTGCCATCCCTGCTGCCAAAGATGTTATATACTTAACCGGCTTCTGTACTGAGTGGACGAATCCATCTGCCAAACCAGGCTTCTCCGCGGCAAGCGAAGCACTACATGTGTAAGCGGTAATACAGCTAATTCAATCCAGGAGATCACCCTCGCTTGACTGAAAACAACAAACGGCAAAATTTATAACCATATACATATATCTATTGTGACATTGTCTCTTGCTGATTAACTCGTACTTCTATACGATCTATTTTGGCAAATAAATCTGCATACCGTCAGCAAAGTTTATTCAGTCACCAATCCACCTAGTAAAAGGGACTCATTATCCATTGGACACCCACTACACTTATCCTACCAGCCAATTCAAATACTTCACCCCAATCATAGTGATTGCATCAAGATGCACACCAGCAGCTTATGCAATTTTACACCAGATTCTTTCACCCCTTTCTTCCACCATCTCCCACACACCCCCAATGAATTTTCCTGGCGGTCATACAGTCAATACCCCTTTTGGCCAATGGTGGCATCTATATCCCTCTAATTATATTTATAATTGACTGACAGCCAGTAAAATTCATAAACGTCCGGACTGCGTCTAGCGTTTGTTTTTTGTTTGTGTTTTGTAAATGTTAGATGTGTGGCCAAGTTATCCAATGATCATTTCCGCCAACAGCTTTATATGATTCAGCTAGCAATTTTATTAATGTTTTTAGTTGGTAATTCTTCCAGTAATGAGATGTGTACAATCTATTGAATAATTTATAAAATTCATACTTTTTTGATTAAATTATCAAATTTTTGATATGATTTAAATACGTTGCATAAGTAACCCCTTACCCGGTAGCCTAGTACCGGGATTTCGTTTTTGTTTAATACTTGATCTTCTAAACAACTGAGGGTCAGAGGAAACGGAGGGGCCTTTTAAATTGTATCTGATTTATGTTTCCTGTGGAGGGCGGAGCCAGTCACCTCTCAAGTAGCTGTCCTGGAAGGTTCCTGGAAATACCGTTACCGGTAAGTCTAACGGGGGTTTTTTACATGTAGGAGAGAAATGTCAGAATTGGCCTGGGTGCTCCAGATCGCCTGAAGGTGCTCCCTGCATGTTGGGCCTCTGTATGTGGCCACGCTGTGTAAAAGTCGCACACATGTGGTATTGCCATACTCGGGAGTAATAGCAGAATGTGTTTTGGGGTGTAATTTGGGGTAGGCATATGCTGTGTGTCAGAAATAACCTGCTAATATGACCATTTTGTGAAAAAATAGAAAATCTTCTTTTTTTTTTTTTTTTTTTTTAAGATTTGTGGGAAAAAATGACAACTTCAAAAAACTCACCATGCATCTTTCTAAATACCTTGGAATGTCTTTTCCCAAAGGGGGTCATTTGGGGGGTATTTGTACTTTTCTGGCATGTTGGGGGTCTCAAGAAATTAGGCCGTCAGTACTTCAGGTGTGATCAATTTTCAGATATTGGCACCATAGCTTGTGGACTCTAACTTTCACAAAGACCAAGTAATATACACCAATTTGTACTTATTTTTACCTAAGATATGTAGCAGTATAAATTTTGGACAAAATTTATGAATAAAAATGACTAATTTGTAAATTTGTTAACAAACAAATTTATTTTTTTACAGAATTTTTCAGTCTTCTCTTTTTTTTTTTTTTTTTTTTTTTTTCTTTTATAGCGCAAAATATAAAAAACCCAATGGTGATTAAATGCCACCAAAAGAAAGCTCAATATATGTGAAAAAAAGGACAAAAATTTCATATGGGTACAGTGTTGTATGAGTAATTGTCATTCAAAATGTGAGCGCACCGAAAGCTGAAAATTGGTCTGGTTAGGAAGAGGGTTTAAGTGCCCAGTGGTCAAGTGGTTAATATTCATACCAGACCCAAAGGGCCTGGTAACGGACTGTGGGGGAATCCCATGCCGTATTTTCAATGACTTTTGTGTATTGCCGGGACCGACAATTCATTATAGCGAGTACTTTTTTTTAAATTACTTTTTTTTTCCTTTTTAGAAATGTCCGTGTAAACACGGGAAACATGCGCCACTTTACAAGCATACTATAGACACCCCCCAGGTACGAAATTTAAAGGAATATTTCGTTTTTATGGTTTCACTTTAAGCATTATTAACCGCTTCCCGACCGGCGCACGCCGATGTACGTCGGCAGAGTGGCACAGCTGGGCAAATGGGCGTACCTGTATGTCCATTTGAATTTCCCGCCGTGCCATTGCATGCGCACCGCCCAGGAGCTCCGTGAGTCGGGTCACGGGTCCTGCGGACTATCGCCGCGGGGATACCCGCGATCGCCTCACGGAGCGGATGAACGGGGAGATGCCGTTGTAAACAGCATCTCCCCGTTATGCCTAGTGACAAGTGTCACTCGATCTCTGCTCCCTGTCATCGGAGCAGAGATCAGTGACGTCACCCACACAGCCCATCCCCCTACAGTTAGTATTCAATCCCCTAGGACACACTTAACCCCTCCCCGCCCCCTAGTGGTTAACCCCTTCACTGCCAGTGTCATTTACACAGTAATCCGTGCATTTTTAATCGCACTGATCGCTGTATAAATGACAATGGTCCCAAAAATGTGTTAAAAATGTCCGACATGTCCGCCATAACGTCGCAGTCACAAAAAAAATCGCTGATCTCCGCCATTACTAGTAAAAAAAAAAATTATTAATAAAAATGACATAAAACTATCCCCTATTTAGTAAACACTATAACGTTTGTGCAAACCAGTTAACCACTTGAGCCCTGGACCATTATGCTGCCTAAGGACCAGAGGTCTTTTTCCAATTTGGCACTGCGTCGCTTTAACTGCTAATTGCGCGGTCATGCAATGCTGTACCCAAACGAAATTTGCGTCCTTTTCTTCCCACAAATAGAGCATTCTTTTGATGGTATTTGATCACCTCTGCGGTTTTTATTTTTTGCGCTATAAACGGAAAAAGACCGAAAATTTTGAAAAAAAATGATATTTTCTACTTTTAGTTATAAAAAAAATCCAATAAACTCAATTTTAGTCACACATTTAGGCCAAAATGTATTCGGCCACATGTCTTTGGTAAAAAAAATGTCAAGCGTATATTTATTGGTTTGCGCAAAAGTTATAGCGTCTACAAACTAGGGTACATTTTCTGTAATTTACACAGCTTTTAGTTTATGACTGCCTATGTCATTTCTTGAGGTGCTAAAATGGCAGGGCAGTACAAAACCCCCCAAATGACCCCATTTTGGAAAGTAGACACCCCAAGGAAATTGCTGAGAGGCATGTTGAACCCATTGAATATTTATTTTTTTTGTCCCAAGTGATTGAATAATGACAAAAAAAAAAAAAATATTTACAAAAAGTTGTCACTAAATGATATATTGCTCACACAGGCCATGGGCCTATGTGGAATTGCACCCCAAAATACATTCTGCTGCTTCTCCTGAGTATGGGGATACCACATGTGTGGGACTTTTTGGGAGCCTAGCCGCGTACGGGGCCCCGAAAACCAATCACCGCCTTCAGGATTTCTAAGGGTGTAAATTTATGATTTCACTCTTCACTGCCTATCAGTTTCGAAGGCCATGGAATGCCCAGGTGGCACAAAACCCCCCCAAATGACCCCATTTTGGAAAGTAGACACCCCAAGCTATTTGCTGAGAGGCATATTGAGTCCATGGAATATTTTATATTTTGACACAAGTTGCGGGAAAGTGACACATTTTTTTTATTTTTATTTTTTTTTTTGCACAAAGTTGTCACTAAATGATATATTGCTCACGCAGGCCATGGGCATATGTGGAATTGCACCCCAAAATACATTTAGCTTCTTCTCCTGAGTACGGGGATACCACATGTGTGGGACTTTTTGGGAGCTTAGCCGCGTACGGGACCCTGAAAACCAATCACCGCCTTCAGGATTTCTAAGGGTGAAAATTTTTGATTTCACTCTGTACTGCCTATCACAGTTTCGGAGGCCATGGAATGCCCAGGTGGCACAAAACCACCCCAAATGACCCCATTTTGGAAAGTAGACACCCCAAGCTATTTGCTGAGAGGCATGGTGAGTATTTTGCAGCTCTCATTTGTTTTTGAATTTGAAGAAAGACGAGAAAACTTTTTTTTTTCTTTTTTCAATTTTCAAAACTTTGTGACAAAAAGTGAGGTCTGCAAAATACTCACCATACCTCTCATCAAATAGCTTGGGGTGTCTACTTTCCAAAATGGGGTCATTTGGGGGGGGTTTGTGCCACCTCGGCATTCCATGGTCTCCGAAACTGATAGGCAGTGAAGAGTGAAATCAAAAATTCACGCCCTTATAAAGCCTGAAGGCGGTGCTTGGTTTTCGGGGTTCCGTACGCGGCTAGGCTCCCAAAAAGTCTCACACATGTGGTATCCCCGTACTTGGGAGAAGCAGCAGAATGTATTGGGGTGTAATTTCACATATTCCCATGGCATGTTTGAGCAATATATCATTTAGTGACAATTTTTGTGCAAAAAAAAAAAAAAAAATTTGTCTCTTTCCCGCAACTTGTGTCGCAATATAAAATATTCCATGGACTCGACATGCCTCTCAGCAAATAGCTTGGGGTGTCTACTTTCCAAAATGGGGTCATTTGGGGGGGTTTTGAACAGTCCTGGCATTTTATGCACAACATTTAGAAGCTTATGTCACACATCACCCACTCCTCTAACCACTTGAAGACAAAGCCCTTTCTGACACTTATTGTTTACATGAAAAAGTTTTTTTTTTTTTTTTTTTTTTTTTTTTTTTTTTTTTTATTACTTTGAACCCCCAAACATTATATATTTTTTTAAAGCAAATGCCCTACAGATTAAAATGGTGGGTGTTTCATTTTTTTTTTTCACACAGTATTTGCGCAGCGATTTTTCAAACGCATTTTTTGGGGAAAAAACAGTTTTTTAAATTTTAATGCACTAAAACACACTATATTGCCCAAATGTTTGATGAAATAAAAAAGATGATCTTAGGCCGAGTACATGGATACCAAACATGACATGCTTTACAATTGCGCACAAACGTGCAGTGGCAACAAAATAAATACATTTTTAAAAGCCTTTACAGGTTACCACTTTAGATTTACAGAGGAGGTCTACTGCAAAAATTACTGCCCTCGATCTAACCTTTGCGGTGATACCTCACATGCATGGTGCAATTGCTGTTTACGTTTGACGACAGACCGCCGCTTGCCTTATTATTATTATACAGGATTTATATAGCGCCGACAGTTTACGCATTAGCGCGAGAGCAGGGGGCGACAGGGGTGCTTTTTTTTTTTTAATTATTATTTTTTTGCTTTTTTATCTTATTTTTAAACTGTTCCTTTCATTTTTATTTTTTTTTAATCATTTTTATTGTTATCTCAGGGAATGTAAATATCCCCTATGATAGCAATAGGTAGTGACAGGTACTCTTTTTTTTTTTTTGAAAAAAATGGGGTCTATTAGACCCTAGATCTCTCCTCTGCTCTCCAAGCATCTGACCACACCAAGATCGGTGTGATAAAATGCTTTCCCAATTTCCCAATGGCGCTATTTACATCCGGCGAAATCTAAGTCATAAAATGCTCGTAGCTTCCGGTTTCTCAGGCCATAGAGATGTTTGGAGCCACTCTGGTCTCTGATCAGCTCTATGGTCAGCTGGCTGAATCACCGGCTGCATTTTCAGGTTCCCTGTTGAGACAGGAGAGCCAGAGATAAACACAGAAGACGGTGGGGTGGGGGGGGGGGCATCCCCTCCCACAGCTTGTAAAAGCAGTCTAGAGGCTAATTCCACTCAAAGTTGTGAATGGCGTACCTGAAGACAAAAAAATGGTTAACAATAAAGCACAGTAAACGGTAAAGTATAAAAAATTGCATACCTGAAAAGCAAACATGATGAAACATAATAACAATAAAACATTGCAGAATAGAATACAGTAAAAAAGAGCAGAAGAATAGAGAGAGAGAGAACAATAAAATGACAACTATTTTTTTTATTTTATATATTTTTTTTTTACACTTTTTTTTACACTTTTTTTGTAACTGTAACTTTTGTAACTGTAACCGGTTCCAGGTTCGGGTCTCTCAAAATGTGATGGCATCTTGGGAGACCCTGTGAAAGTGTGCCTAGTCTGTGGAATGCTGTATCCTACGCTAATACTCAACTAGTGCATAGTAGCGTTCAAAACATTCACCAATGCAAAGACCAGGATTGTCAGGACAGGAGGGACAATAATAGCGGGTGTCACGCCTATATCCGCGCTTGCTGCAGACACAATATCATTTTTGGGGGGGTTCGCTGGGTAGGGGTACTCGGGAGGACATAAAGAAAATGCCTCTCATGCAGCCGACTGCATTTGGTTGGGGATGTGAATGGGGGAAGTACGGGCGCTGCAGAAGCGGTGGGTTCCCAATTGGGATTGGCGAATGCAGCAGGAAGGGCACTATGGGCACGACGGGCCTGTGTTTGTCTTTTTGGTGGCAGCGGGACACTACTTGTGCTTGCCACCTCACCAGCTTGAACTGCACTTATGGGACTCGCCACGTCACCAAGTGTTACTGCAGTGCTGGTTTGACTACGACCGGGGTGTACTAGGCCGCTGGCGCTTGCCAGTTCACCAAAACGCTACCAAAAAATCTGTTGGCGATCGCAGGGATCAGGCCTGACTCTGCGAACGCTGCAGTTATGCGTTTTAGTCTTTTGTAAGTGACAGTGATCGATCGATACTGCACTTGGGTGGGCTGGGCCGGGCGGAGGGGCAAAACGCAGGTGCTAGCAGGTATCTGGGCTGATTCCGCTAACACTGCGTTTTTGGGAACCCTAAACTGCTGGGGACACTAGTATAGATCTGATCGGATCAGATACTATACCACTAAGGGAGGCGTATGCTGCGTGCGTGGGTGTTAGCGGTACTGGCGCTAACCTGACGCTGCCTGGGGCTGGTGCTTGCCAGTTCACCAAAATACTACCAAAAAAACTGTTAGTGATCGCAGGGATCAGGCCTGACTCTGCGAACGCTGCAGTTATGCGTTTAGTCTTTTGTAAGTGACAGTGATCGATCGATACTGCACTTGGGTGGGCTGGGCGGAGGGGCAAAACACAGGTGCTAGCAGGTATCTGGGCTGATTCCGCTAACACTGCGTTTTTGGGAACCCTAAACTGCTGGGGACGCTAGTATAGATCTGATCGGATCAGGTATTGATGCGTTCAGATACTATACCACTAAGGGAGGTGTATGCTGCGTGCGTGGGTGTTAGTGGTACTGGCGCTAATCTGACGCTGCCTGGGGCGACGCATATCACCGCCGGGCGATCAGGGGGCTAAACCTTTATTCTGTAATACATGGCGGGTGCCCTGACACTATAAAAAATAAACGAACTAACCAGCGTCACCCGTAACGGTTATACGGTGATCAGTGGTGAAAGGGTTAACTAGGGGGCCATCAAGGGGTTAAAACATTTATTAGGTAGTATATGGGGGTCCCTGACGCTATAAAACGCTGACGGCGAACCTAAATATTTACCTCCCTAACTAGCGTCACCAGCGACACTAATACAGCGATCAGAAAAATGATAGCTTAGTGACACTGGTGACAGGGGGTGATCAAGGGGTTAAAACTTTATTAGGGGGGGTTAGGGGGGTACCCTAGACCTAAAGGGGGTAACAGTAACTGTCCCAACACTGTAACTGTCACAAACTGACACTATGCAGTAATCAGAAAAAAAAAAAAAAACTGCTGGTGTCAGTTTGTGACGGGGGGGGGGGGGGGGGGGCGATCGGGGGGGGGATCGGGGTGTTTAGTGTGCCTGGCATGTTCTACTGAGTGTGTAGTGTGTTGTGCACTCACAGTGATGTCTTCTCTCCTCGGGCCGGAACGGAAATTACCGAGCCGAGGAGCGATGACATCATTTCCTTTGCTGCTGTTTAGCATACAGCAGCAAAGGAATGATTCGATTGGCCGGCCGCGATCGCGAGGGGGGGGCCACGAACGGATGGTCTCCCCCTCACCTCTGATCGCTGCTGGACAAAAGACGACCGCCTCGGGCACCGGGGGGGGGGGGGGGGGTCCGATCGGACCCCCCACCCGCGGAAGGCAAATCACGTACCATGTACGTGATTTTGCCTGTCCGTGCCACTTTGCCGACGTACATCGGTGTTTTTTTTTTTTTACCAAAAATACGTAGAATACGATCAGCCTAAACTGAAGAGAAAGTTTTTTTTATATATTTTTGGGGGATATTTATTATAGCAAAATGTAAAAAATGCGTTTTTTTTCAAAATTGTCGCTCTTATTTTGTTTATAGCGCAAAAAATAAAAATCGCAGAGGCGATCAAATACCACCAAAAGAAAGCTTTGTGGGAAAAATGGACGTCAATTTTGTTTGGGAGCCACGTCGCATGACCGCGCAATTGTCAGTTAAAGCAACGCATTGCCGAATCGCAAAAAACGCTCTGGTCAGGAAGGGGGTAAATCCTTCCGGGGCTGAAGTGGTTAAAATCACCGCTCCCGAAAAAACGTCTGTTTTTTACAATTTTTTTTTTTTTTGCATTGATACTGCATTGCATTGATAATTTGCTGCGAACACCCCAAATTGTTCACTATTTGGCAAACAGGCTAACATCCGATGTTCATGTCGAACTTAAGTTGGACTCGAACATCGGGCTCATCCCTACACAGCATTAGCCCACCACCAGTGTAATAAGGCTCTCACCTTAAGTGGACCCAATATTTATCAGGTTTATTTATTATTTATTCTACCCCATTATTATTATTATTATTTATTATTATTAATAATAATAATATTAATAATAACTGTTTGCCTGCTGATGGGGGAAGTGTGAAGATATACCTTCTTAGACCATTGTCACAGAAACCAGTGTTCCTATTGGAAAATGTACCCTCCCCATTAACACTACCTGCAGCTCTATTATGTTTCGGTGGGGGTGGCGGCGCAGGGAGCCTTCTCTGCCAGAAGAACACAATGATACCTGCTGATTGCTTTTAGCTGCAAGTAGTGATTGCATTCCAAAAATCCCAACAGGCTGTGGCTGTGCTGAAGTCACTCAATCTACTTCAGTACAACCAGCCTTCCCAAAGATAAATCGAATCTCGGAAAGTTTAGTAGAACCGGCCTGAGATTTGATTAATCTATGGTTGACATGAGAACTGATGGACTGTCATACATTTATGCTCTCGGATATAGATGCGTTTTTAGTAGTTTTGGATGATTGTGTACTGACCCAGTGTTTGCTTAAACAGAGCTACTATCCTATCCCTGGAGGACTTTGAGCAACGTTTGAATCAAGCAATTGAGAGAAATGCTTTCCTTGAAAGTGAGCTAGATGAGAAGGAAAATAATCTAGAATGCATCCAGAGGTTAAAAGATGAAACCAGAGGTGAGGCAAATGGTGCTTCTTGGCTTGCCACCTAGCATCTGTAATATACCTGGACTCAAAGTAAAGATTCGCTTTTATAGTAATAGCAGCAAACTGAAAATGTTTTACTTTATTGTCTTGAGTTTCCTACTGAAAAGTAGCAGTGCAATTCCTCTGCCCTGAATGTCATAGCTGTAATAGCTTCATTGTGAGATTGTCAAAGGCCGTCAGCCTCTGCTAGTGTTTCAAGGCTTTGGTAATGCTACTGTATGCACTGCATCGTCTTTTTCAGTTTGTGGATCTGTACTGTTGATCATTCAGATCCCCAGTTATTAAAGAGGTTGACTTAAGAGCACAAGAGATTTTCCCACCAATGCCAATTTGAGGCTCACCGCAAAATTGAGGGGTTTCAGTGGTCGATCCGGCCATTTCCTGCCTCAGAAAATCCCTGATAGTTCTGGTTGAGCATGCCCCACTCTTCAAAAACCCAGTGAACAAAGAGGTTGGAGGCCCTCTTAAAAAGCCTCTTACTCTTTCAAGCTCAGCTTTGCAAGCAGCTGTGGATTCTATGGCTGTTTGCCAGACCCAAGTAGATTGGCTGCAGAACTGGTCTGGAAAAGATTCTAAGAATACAAAAATATGCAGTACTTTGAATATGCCACCCAGGAAACCATATACAGCATCACACACCAGATTTTTTCATAACTAGAAAAATTAATGAATAAAAAGCACCTCAAACATATGATAAAATGCACAGAAAATTGCAAATGTAGCTCATGAAGCATATCTAGCAAGCAGACATTTCCATGCATGTGGATCACCAATAAGAACAGGTTTGAAAAAAAAATGCCTCTAAATACCTGCCTAAAGGCCATTCCCCACCCACAGCATCAAAAAAGCCTGCCTAGCTGGATGCAAGAGCTGCAATGTTGTGAGAAGAGGCTAAGATGCACCAGATTTTTAAGACCGGATGTAGAAATAGGAGGATGGGGGCCCTCTTCTCCATACATAGCAGTTATTTCCTCCAGGTTCTGGTGGGCTCTTTTGGTTTGGGGGGGCGGCACTCTTTGGGAGGTATTTATAGAGGCAATATTTGCTAACGTAATTTTGTTTGGTAATCCATGCTTCACGTGTATGGAGATGTTTGTTGCTGAATATATGCTTCATGAGCTTAGTTTTGCAATCTATCATTTTTACTACACATCAATTTGGGCTCCTTTTTGATCTTCTGGATTTGTATTTGAGTTTTTAAAATATTTTTTCCATGGGGGGCGTGGCTACCATCGACATAGCTGGGCGTTTGAGGAGAGCTCTGCCAGCCGTCCATAGAATCCACATCAATCCTGCATCTTAACAGCAGCTCTTGCTACCCTAACTGCTCTCCTGAGGTGCCCAGACATCACACAAGCACATGCCATGAGCAAGGCTCACTCGTCTACCCTGGCAGGTTGACTTAAAGACTTTTCCCGCATGGTGAAGCAAGATGGCGCCTGCTGCCCTCCTTCTCTCACGAGGAGCGGCTGCTGGGAGCACCCTGAAAGTTGGCACATCGGCGGTGGGGAAGCTGGGCAAGCTGACCCTGGAGCAAGTGCATGCCCTGCTCCTTGAGGCAATCTCTTCCAGTAACACCTCCCTAACTGGCAAAATGGAGGAGATCCAGGTCGATATAGGCCTCAGGAGGTATGACATGCAGCGTTTTTAGGGAGAGTGTGGCAGAAACTGAGGACAACCTCCACCACAGAAGATAATTAATCACCTTTCCCTGGCTGGGTGGCAGCTGTAAAGAAACAACTTTTTCAGGTTCCAAAAGCGGACATGGAGAACTGCCTCAGACACAATAACCTCAGAATTGTGGGGTTCCCTGAAAAGGCAGAAGGACAAATCCCTGGGGACTTTGTGGCGGCCTGGCTCAAATCTACCTTTCCTGAAGCTCATTTCTCTGCTGCTTTTGCTGTTGAGAGGGCTTTGAGTCCCAGCAAAACCCCCCCTATCCCTGGAACTGCTCCCAGACCCCTGCTTGCTAGAATGCTCAACTGTAAGGATTGTGATCTTGTCCTCCAGGGCCTGACGAAGGCAAGGTTCACTTTGAGAAATGTGCAGATCTCGATCTTCCCCGATTTTTCTCAGTTGACTTGCAGAAGCAGAGCGCTACATTCACAGCTGTAAAGTGGAAGATGCGAGAGAATAGGATAATCTACTCTGTCCTTACCTGCTCGGCTGAGAGTGACGGGCAGTCGTGTCCTTTTTTTTTTTTTTTTTTTTTTTTTTTTTTTTTCACTACTCCCAGATGAAGCTCAAGAATGGTTAAATGCAAAAAGGCATCTGCCATAATCATCCTGGGATGCAATTGCTGTTGGAAGGGGTTTTTCTGCCTTGCCTGTTTTTATCTTACATCACTCCTGTGCCAAGTGCTTGAATATGCTATGTGAACCCTTATTTATTTTCAGTGAAAACCTCTGGCATTTTCTGCCACAGCAGCAAAGGCACTCGCTTGAATTCTCCCATTGTCTGCAGCATCCTTTTGTTGACTAGCATAGACTATCGTCAACGTTAACACAGGGTTTTTTTTTTTTCTTTTCTACATGGCCTTGTCCTTATATTTTCCTGAGTTAGACTTTTATTTTTGTCCAACCTTGCATGTTGCTGCCCTCCTTCTGGAATTTTCCATCAAGACAAGTCCTCTGATTTTAGACTTCTGAGGGTGCTGACTGGGATTTCTGGTAGTATTCTACACGTTACATTATTGTACACATCTAACACTGTCAGCAATGTAGATTACAACCCCAGGAGGGAGCTTTCGGGGAAGGCTGCAACCCACGGTTGCATTGTGCAGGTAGGTAATGCCCCTTTTTAAACTTTCACTATGTAATCAGTCAAATGTTACTAGTTTAAATCAGTTATATATGGTCTTTTGACCAAGAATGTTGGGTCATCTGCCATTCTCTTTAATGGTACATGTGTGGTTTTACTGTTCTGAATTCTACCTCATTGCTTTCTAATGTTTTATCTCCTGATATGTTGACATTTTTATCGATTTTTGTTTGGCTTATCTAACTTTTTGTTGTGGAATATGAGGGGTCTAGGGACCCCACACAAAGGTTCCGAAGTGTTCTCCACTATACTTGTATCCAATGCCCACTTGATATGTCTTCAAGAAATGCTTTTACTTCCTGAACATATAGAATATGTCAAACCTTGGATGCAGTGGACGGCCATTCCTATCATTCTAGAGTTCAGTCATGGTACACCGGTACCATGGTAGTGTGTAAGGGTACAGGCAGACCCCCATGGGTGGTTTGTCTTTATCCGGGCCCAGTTGCATGCACTCTCATTTGTGTTGATGGGGATCTACAACCCCCCTCCTGCTAACCTACAAGTGATAAAGGAGACTATGGTATGTATCTGGAAGCCCATGTCCTGTGTTAAGGAGATTTTAACCTACTCTTGGACCCAGTCATGGATAGACATGGTGACCCTCTGGCATCACAGCCCCAGACTTTGCTTTTGGCGCCTTGATCACTGAGTTTGATTGGAGTGATTTATGGAGGGTTTCTAACCCCCACACGAGGGCATATTCATGGTCCATCCCTAGCAGAGGCCGTCTCTCGAATCTAACTGTCCTTGGGTAATTCCTTAACAAATTATCCTCCATCACTTATTTGCCTAGGGGAGTGTCAGATCACTCGCCATTGTCACTTTCCATACATACTGGTGTCACTGATATTTGCAGACCTTGACAGGTTCAACCCTTCTGGCTGTCACTGATTGGGTCTAATGACAGGATACATGACCAACTAACGGTTTTCTTGGAGGCTCATGGTACTGGACGAGGTTTAATATTTTGGGACACCTTGAAAGCTTACTTGAGAAGGGCCCTCAAATCAACCATATTATTAAACGTTCTTCCTGACAAGACGAATATTTTAATTAAAATATCAGGCAACTGAAGCGACTTGGAATCCCCTTCTCTAACTGTATACATTGAAATATTTTGAGTGCGGTAATTAGTTTAGTTAGTTGCTGGCCCATATGACTTGACAAGCGAATAGCTCTGTATTGAAACAAAATAGTACGTCCAGATGGTATGGAGGCCTGCATAGCTGGAGATGGTTGTGCTCATAAGTTTACATACAATCAAAGGAAAAACAATCAGCGCAAGACCTAATGACCACTAAAAGCAGCTGAACACTAAAGGCATATATATAAACCCTTTTAAGCTTAGATGTAATAGATAGTGCAGCGCTACAAAAAAATTAAAGGTATTAAAAGTCCATTGTTTTTTTTTTCATATGCCACAAACACTTCAGAATCTGCATAAAGCACCCTTTACCACCGTTGATGTCTCCGGCTTTTCAATTATATTTGAGTTTTTCAAAGGTTTATATACCCTGGCAGAATTTTATTTCTTTGCCGTTTTTCAGAGAATATGAATGACAACACAAGCTCTTCTTTCACTCATGGTTAGCGTTTGGCTGAAGCCATTTATTATCAATCAACTGTTTAAATTTTTTTTTTTCAAAATCTGCCAGGGTTTGTAAACTTATGAGCACAACTGTATACTTGCTTGCGTCCACAAATTCTATACAAGTATGTATGACTCTACTCTCACATAACCAAACTGCAATGTTTATCCTCATGACATGTCACAGGAAGCAACCCCATGGTTAACGGAGGATAAAATCAGAAAATCTTTAACATTAAGTCACCGGAACAAGATGGCTTGCACCCGAGGGTTCTTAAGTAACTTGGTCAAGACCGTTGTTCATCATTTTTACGAACAGTCTACTAACTGATATGGTACCAGGTGATTGAAGAAAAGCCAATGTAGCACCAATCTTTTAAAAAGGACCA
The DNA here is from genome assembly GCA_037952835.1 of Lithobates septentrionalis. NCBI lineage: Eukaryota > Metazoa > Chordata > Amphibia > Anura > Ranidae > Lithobates > Lithobates septentrionalis. The sequence goes on along the minus strand of JBBDGP010000162.1, from coordinate 755,040 downwards.
AGATATATCCCTGGGAACTACAGACCAGTTAGCCTAACATCAATAGTATGCAAGCTCTTGGAGGGGGTGATGAGGGGCTATATACAAGATTTTAGTAATGAAAACTGTATCATTGGCAGCAATCGGCATGGATTCATTTTAAGAATTGTTCTTGCCAAACAAATCTATTTACCTTCTATGAGGTCGTGATCTGCCATCTCCGCAACAGCATGCAATGCCAAGCTGCTGCAAGCAAAGCCAATAGAATATTGGTATGCATTAAAAAGGGGATTAACTTCAGGGTTAAAGCGATAATTCTCCCACTCTACAAGACTCTGGTCCGTCTGCACCTGGAGTATGCCGTCCAGTTCTGGGCTCCAGTCCTCAGGAAGGATGTGCTGGAAATGGAGAGAGTACAGAGAAGGGCAACAAAGCTAATAAATGGGGTATTTTGGTTTTGAGGAAAGATTGTAAGCACTGAACTTATTCTCTCTGGAGAAGAGACACTTGAGAGGAGATTTGATTTCAATGTACGAATACCGTATTGGTGAACCCACAATAGGGAAAACAATTTCCGCGAAAGGACATTTAAAAAGACTTGCGGTCCTTCACTAAAATTTAGAGGAAAATCGATTTAACCGGAACTGCGTAGAGGGTTCTTTGCTGGTAAGAGCGGTAAGAATGTGGAATTCTCTTCCACAAGCAGTGGTTTCAGCAGGGAGCATAGATATTTCAAAAAACTTTTAGATAGGCACCTAAACGACCACAACTTACAGGGATATACAATGTAATATTGGCATAAAAGTGCATGCACACACGCAGGTTGGGCTTGATTTTGTCTTTTTTTTTTTTTTTTCCAAGCTTGCCAACTATGTAACCAGCCAAGATATTGAGGTATACCTCTCTGATTTGATATCCCCTACATTGACTCGAGCAAGGAGAGGAACTAGATGCCGATATCAGAGGATGAGGTCAGGGAGGCGGTGGTGTCTATGGCTAGTGGGAAGGCTTTTGGCCCTGATGGTTTATCTTTGGAGATCTATTGTAGATACCTGGACACTCTTGCCCCTGTCCTAACACAAGTTTATTCTACAGCATTTCAGGAGTGCAGACTGCCACCATCCATGTACTCTGGCATGTGGTCCTTTATACCTAAACCTGATGAGGACCCAGCTGGTTGTACGTCCCATCGCCCAATTTCTTTAATAAATATAGACTACAAAATATGAGCAAAGATCTTGGCCAGGCGCCTCAACGCAGTAATTCTTAGCATTATTCATCCAGACCAAACTGGCTTTATGCCAGGGAAGTCCACATCCATTAATATTCGTAAGACGCAAATCATAGCTCAGCTCAAGAGATTTCTGCCTGAGTCTTGTGCGCTGGCTTCAGTGGATACCGCAAAAGCCTGTGATTTGATTGAATGGCCCTTCTTAATGGCTGCGTTCTACTCATTTGGCTTTGGCACAAAGTTCCAAACATGGGTGTGTAGTCTCTAGAGACACCACATCTCTAATCTCTTGGTCAATGGTCTTTTATCTCCATCTTTATAGTTCCACAGGGGTACAGGGCAGGGGTGCGATCTGTCTCCTCTGCTTTTTGCGGTGGCTATTGAGGCCTTGGCACTGAGATTTCAGCAGCCTCCTCTTGAAGGGTATCACTATGGGCGACAGGTTAGATACTATAGGGTTTATATGCAGATTATCTTATCTTGTATATGCAAGATACCTCTGCCTCACTAGGAACAGCAATGCACATAATTCATAACTTAGGCATTTATTCCGGTCTTAAAATTGGCAGAAATCGGCACTTATGTCATTTTTTTCATCACAGGCCCTTTCCTCTTGACATACACTATGGGGTTGATTTACGAAAATTGGAGAGTGCAAAATCTGGTGCAGCTCTGCATAGAAACCAATCACCTTTTAGTTAAAAGCTGATTGGCTACCATTCACAGCTGCTCCAGATTCTGAGTGCATTGATATTAGTAAATCTTCCCATATGCCCTCTTAAAGTATTGTCCTCATTTTAAATACTTCGGAATCATAGCACTATCTCCCTCAGATGCATTTAAGGCAAATTTAGACCCATTACTAGGGGGATGGTTACTCTAGATGACATCTATGATGACCATGTATTGACTTCTTTTGACAGCTTACAGTGGAAGTATGCCCTGCACTGCCTTTTTACAGGTATCTCCAACTTGGACATGTGATCAAAACTCAATTTGGCACCCATGACACTGACTTTTCTAACTACCCACTGATAGGGGTGCTGGGGTCTCGGGGCCCTAAGGCAGAGGTCGTCAACCCACACAACACATCGCGATTCCTCCCCCCTCCTACCGGGCCTTGGGAAAATTATTCTTCCACAAAACTGGTCCTTGGTGCCAAAAAGGTTGGGGACCACTGCCCTAAGGGACTTGTATCGACTCTATCTCCTCCTTTCTTTCTTTATTTTTTTTTATCTGCTACGACCGACTGGGCTCCACTGGTGGTCCGCACTAGATGGCAACAACTCATCCCTGATTTATCTGACGAAGACTGGGAGGAAGCATGCTCATCCCATTTATCTATCTCTGGCTGTTAAATTGATCCACCTTTTTTTTTTGTTTTTTTTTTTTGTTTTTTTTTTTTGTTTTTTTTTTTGTTTTTTTTTGTTAAATCAGTCATATCTGACTGTATGCAATGCACCGAATACCAACATCTACCTGCACTAGATGTACTTGCCTGCGTGCGGATTTCGCACATGTTATGTGGCTTTGCCCAATCATAGCAAGGTACTGGCAGCAAGTGACGGAGATATTGACTGCAGTTTTGTCGATTCCTGTTCCATATACCCCACTGTTTTTTTTTTTTACTAGGGGTCCTGGACGAGGAACTGTGGCTGAGACATGTTAGGACCATGTTTTGGATCGTAAAGCTGTGGCACTTAAGTGGATTCAGCCCACCCCTTTATATGTACATGGCTTCAGTTGGTAAATCGGGTATTGCCTTATAAAAAGGTATTTTTGAACAGAGGTTGCCCAGCCAAGTATAAGGTTTGGGATGCATGGTGTTCTTCAGATCTCACTGTAACCAACGCTTGAGACTTTCATTGGGGGTATTAAGTAGCCATAATCAATTTTGGGTTTTTCTGTTATTAACCTTGTATATCAGGAATGGTTTGAAGGGGTATGCTGTATAATTATTATGCAAAATATTTCTGCATCATGAGACTAATCTCAGAACTCGAATGGTCTTTATCTTGTAAAGGACCCTTCCTGGTCGTTCTTGGGACAAACAACTTTGGATCTTGGCCCTCCTTTCTCCTCTAGGTGAATTATTCTATTCACTTAATCGGGACATTGTCCTGCCTTCTTTGTTTAGCTCCAAAGCACCTGGCCCTGAAGGGGTGCCACCCCACCCCTTCATTCTCCGACTGCTTAATTTTCGTGACCAGGATGGGTTGCGAGGGAGCTGCCCTATCATAATGCCAAGTGCTTGTTCCCGGATTACACTATAGAGACCCAGAGGCAGCACCACTGCTATGTGGGCCAATGGTATTAAATACAGCATCTTGTTTCCTGCAAAGCTCGGGGTCGTGGACGTTGAAACCGTGAGTTTCTTCACTAATCCCAAGGACGCTACTGCATGGCTGTAGGCACTGCCGCCATAGAGAAGATGGTAAGCACATGCTCTCCGCATTTCCTTACTTCAGGCCCAGTTCACTTGATGCTGCAGGAGCCAGGCTTCCTTTTTATTTATTTATTTTTTTGTGTATCCATTCCTGCTGCAACCGACTTTAAGCAACGTGCCCCTGGCGCTTCTAGGTGCTCCACAATATACCTATGCTACTCCAGCATCTCTTTTTGGTGTTTCCGGTTTGTGCCTTTTTGCCAACTGGCTATGCAACGTCTATAAGACTTGTTATAGCCCCCTGACTGCTACCACAGCCTCCATTGTTTTTTGGGCATGGGGTTTGAGGCTCAAGTGCCTCTCTATTCAGAGATGCACGGGGTGGGGGGGTGGAAAGGTGGAGAGGGTCGGCTGTTGCTGACCATGGTTGGACTTGTTCACTGTTTTTTCTTTTTGCTTTCATTTGTATTGTTGGTCTTTTACTGCTCTGTTCATACAATATACAGAAATTGTGCTGCTCCTTACTGCAGGGTCCTTTGTGTTGTCCATTAATTCTTACGTGTGGGCATGGGTCATGGACACTAGTTGGCTTATTGCCCTGATAAAAATGTACATTTCTTTATTTTATTACTGTTGCTTATACTATGGCTAATTTCAGTTGTATCGTGCAAGACTAGAGGCCTTAACTCGGCTATTAAACTATCTCTAGTGTTCAATTATCTGCAGAAACTTCACCCACAGATATGTATTTAGCTGGAAACCCACTTAATAGCGTCCAAAATCCTAAGTTTGAAGAGGGCTTGGGTCCAGGCACATTACTCCTCTTACTTAAACTTTGCTCGTGGTGTTAGCATTATAGTGCATAGGTCCCTGCCCTTTCAACTTCTGGATGTTTACACTGATTTGGGTGGCAGATATGTCGCCATGCATGCCTTTGTTTTTAGAATGCTCCTTATGTAATTGTTAGTGTTTACCTGCCCCCCCTGGCTGATGTCAATATATTACTTTCGTTGATGCTAAAGATAACTCAATATACTGTTGATAATGTATTGATTGCTGGTGATTTCAATATAGTAATGTCCCGGGGCCTGGATAGGCTCTCACCTTCTGGCCCCTTGTCAACTGGATTGGCCAACTGGGCGTCTTTTTTTTTTTTTTTTTTTTTTTTTTCCTGACTGAATGTGTGGAGACATTTTCTTCCTTCAGATAGTGAATACACGTGTCTCTCCACTACATGCTTAACGTTGTCCCGCATAGACCTGGTTTTTGCCTCATACCCCCCCCCCCTCCCCAACTCTCGTGGGGGGGGGGGGTTTCCGAGATTCTTTCCTGCGGTGTCTCCGACCACGTTAGTTATCTTTTGTGGTTCAACTGTTCCCGGCGGTGGGCCAGAGGGTGGTGTGGAGGTTGTCCAAGTATTGGATCGCAGACCCTGAGATTCAGGACTCTTTCCCGGAGACATTGTGTTATTTTTGGCTACAGAATATGGACTCGGCCAGCACCCTAGTAGTGTGGGATGCTTATAAATCGCTTATAGAGGGGAGTACACCTCTAGGATAGCTGAGATGGGTTTGTGCAATCTCAGAGGCAACTGGAGGAACAGGTAAAGCAAGCAGAGGCTACCTATGTGGAATCTCCAGTACAGGCTAACTATATCTGCTGGCTGCATACCCTACGCGAGTTATCCCTACTTAGAGTTAAAGCGGGAGTCCCGCGAAATAATTTTTTTTAGATGTCAGCAGCTGCAAATACTGCAGCTGCTGACTTTTAAAATAAGGTCACTCACCTGTCCCGGGGTCCAGCGATGTCGACACCCGAGACCGAACCGTCCCTCGATCCTCGGGTGCTGCCGCCGCCATTGTCAGTGAGGGAATCAGGAAGTGAAGCGCTGCGGCTTCACTTCCCAATTCCCTACTGCGCATGCGCGAGTCGCGCTGTGCTTTCTCAATGGTCCCCGCTATTTCCTGGGACCTGTCGCTTTCCCAGGAGACAGCGGGGGGAGGGGGCGTGACTCCCATGGGAGTCTATTCCTGGAAGTCGGTGCAGATACCCCCGAAAGGTGCCAACTGTGACACCGGAAGGGGGGAGGAATCCGATGAGCGGAAGTTCCACTTTTGGGTACAACTCCGCTTTAAGTTAACAAGTCTGTTGGACAGTACCCAAAGGATCTTTGAGTTTGGCAAATAAAAATGGCAGGCTTCTGGCCTGGCTCGCCAAGGGATAACATGTAATGACTTGCATTGGCTGGATTAAGTGACTACCCCTGAGCTGATTAGTACTAGGTTCCTGCAGGTCTATAGGGAGTTGTACTCTTCTAAGGTGGCCTATGACGCCACTGAGCTGACCCATTATTTGGATCATATTCCCTTTCCCACACTTGACCTGGATAGGCAGCATGAGTTGGACAAGGATATCTCTTGAGGTACGGGAGGCACTGTGGTGTTTGCAATCGGGTAAAGCTCCTGGTCCAGGTGGAATTCCAGTTCTATTCTACCTATCAAGAACTACTGGCTCCCAGGCTTGCATCCATTTTGGGTCAGTTTGCTTCTCTAGACTCCCTTCCTGGACCTATGTTCGAATCAATTGTGGCGTTGGTCCCCAAGCCCGGTAAGGACCAAGAGGAGTGTGCTCCTACAGGCTATTTGACCGGGATGGCAGCCATGGACCAAACTGACTTGATATTTTTGCTTGCCTTGACTGACAACATCCCGTAGCAAAACGGAGGACAGGAGTAATGTCACTGACCCCCCCCCCCCCCCCCCCCCCCTCCTACCAGCCTCTTTGCCAGGTGGCTGTTAATATTGATTGGGTCCATCCTTGCATAACGTTCTTCTTTTTCAACAAAGTGCTTACCTAATAGATTGTCTGTGACTACCTGATTGTTTTGTATGTACTGCTTTGTACTAGGACTGAAACAACGAATCGATTAATGGACAACTAATAGATTATGAAAATAGTAATCGATTAATTTCATAATCGATTAATCGGGCAGTAACATAATGGAGTTTAAAAAAAACTAAAATGAGCCCTTTATATTACAAAAAGAGCAAATCGCTACTGTAAATATTACTTTCACAGTTCTACGGTAAAAAAATGAACCCCTTACAGTTGTGATTATTTGCTTTTTTTGTACTATAAAGGGCTAATTTTAGTGTGTGGGGTTTTTTTTTTTTTTTTTTTTTTTTTAACCCCATTATGTTACTAAACGTCTTAGACCTGGTTCACATCTATGTGTTTTTTGGTGCTTTTTGCAGAAACGCACTGCAGTTAATTTACATGGTTTCCTATGGGATACATTCACATCAATGCTTTTTTCAGCCGCTGCATATTTGGAAAGGGTCAAGGACTTTTTTTTAAACACAAAACGGTGCTTTTTTGGTTCAATATACTTCAATGGAGAAGCTGCAGAAAAGCATGTAATGCGCTTTTGCAGCAATTTGTATTTATTAGTCTGCCCAACAAATTGGCAAATGTAAAACCACGTGTACAAAAAGCACTGCAGAAACAGATCAAAAGCAAACTGCATAGGTGTGTAGCGAGCCTTATTCTGGCCACCCGGATTAATTTTCAGACGAGAATATTCATAGGAAAAATCTTTGTACATTCACTGAATGAAAGAATGTTTGAAATTTTCACTTGTTTTTAACATTGTTTTTAAAATGAATGTAATTTCTGAACGAAAACCACATACACCGTCTAAAAATTCCTTTGACCAAGAAGTCTTCTATTTCCAAATTTTCCCGTCACGTGGTTGAAAATTAATGTCGATTTGACCCCACTAACGATTATAAAATCGATGGAACGTTCTTAAAATGACATTTTTTTTGAAGGAAGACATTGTTTGTTTTTTTTAAATAAAAAAAATTTTGATCTGAGTCTGATATTTACCAGATTCATCCTTTAATATACTATTAAAGGATATATACTGTATATACTGTCTCTCCTTTAATAGTATACACAGTATATCTCCTCTAATAGTATACACAGTATATCTCCTCTAATAGTATACACAGTATATCTCCTCTAATAGTATACACAGTATATCTCCTCTAATAGTATACACAGTATATCTCCTCTAATAGTATACACAGTATATCTCCTCTAATAGTATACACAGTATATCTCCTCTAATAGTATACACAGTATATCTCTTCTGTCTGTTATTCTCAGAGATTAGATATTTTGCTCCCTAACCATATAGTGGGTTATTTATATTTGCCACTGCATAGAGATATTTAAGAATAAATTGCCTTTTTTTTTTAAACTTAACATATTAACTAAATTATACACCACACTTTTTTTTTTTTTTTTTTTTTTTTTTTTAAACAGATTAATCGAAACAATAATCGGCCATCTAATCGATTATGAAAATAATCGTTAGTTGCAGCCTTACTTTGTACTAACTTCCTTTCGTCATATGGATTGTACTGTACCATATTTTCTCAAAGACCACCCTTGTTAGGATTGGGCACAGTATTTCTAAAGTTTTATGCCTTTAGGGGATTAGGAATCCTTAATTTCCTTTTAGGCAGTACTAGATGTTTAACCCTTTTTCCTTTTTTTTTTTTTTTTTTTTTTCTTGCAAAGCATGGGCTCTTCGCATCAATAGTCTGTCAACCAAATATTAAACCTGTGTTTAAATCTTTTTCACCAATTAAAAAAAAATCAGTGTCCATATAACAGTCCAGTGTAAAATCCATCTGTGTGATCCTTGAGTTTATACCCCCAAACTATGCCCCCAACCTTAGACTAAGGATGGTACCTAACATCCCATATCCCCCAAGGAAAGCGGTCACCGTTTAAGATAACATAGTCCCTAGGCCCAATAGAAGAAAGTGGTTCAAATCCAATCAAACAGGAAAAGGATTATCAAAGTAAATGTATTACATGTAACACAACAGATGTCACTTATGTATTGGATTGTGAGTACCAGTATGTGGGATGCACAACTCTGAAATTGAGGACATGTATTGGAGAACATTATAAATTGATATAAAAAAGGGTTTCAAACTACAGTGTCTTAGTGTCTTCAATTATTTCGGATTAACACATAACAGGGATCCTATGGGTCCTAAAATTCCACTCGCAAAATGAGGGCTGGTGTGGAAGGGATGCCTGGGGGCAGGGCGAGCACCACCTGTCAGGCGGGGTTGAATGGGAGTCCTTCTACCAGTGATCGCAGAGGGGAAGAGGAGAGCCCCCTAGCCGGGAACTTTGATAGATCACCCGTCCAATTCCAGGATGGGTGATCTGTCTATTAAAGATCCCAGCTAAGGGGCGGGGCTGTATGTGATGGCGAGCAGCGGAAACATACAGCAATTACAATTAAAGCGGTTATCGTTATGTTTGCCGCGCTCTGATCATCTGGGCGGCTCTCATGTTCCTCCCCTCTTCCCCTGCATGTGCTGCCAGCATTGGTGGGCACAGGCTGCCTGCATTGATGGGCACGGATAAAGTTGTTAATATTTATTTTTATAACTTCTGCATAAAACATTTAAGTGTCATTTCATGAGAATTCTTGAAGGCGTGATTGGGGTCAGGGTTGGGTTGGGCAAGTAGCGGGGAATAACCCCTGCGGCCTGGCTAGTAGCTCAGGACTTGAAATTTTGAGCCCTGCCCTATGGTATATAGTTAGTCTAGCAGAAAAAAGACAAGTCTATCTGGTTCAACCAATATATAGACCAGAAGGAGCACCACTGGAGAGGTTCTAATTTGAAACTTCTTAAATGAAACAAGGTGGATCTTTGAATTGAGTACTTTGGCTCCAATATAGATCTAGACCTAAAGTGGTTGTAAAGCCTTAATGTTTTTCTAATGCATTATGTGCATTAAGGTGAAAAACCTTCTGTGCTGCAGTGCCCCCCCCCCCCCCCTTTCCTTACCTGAGCCCGATCTAGCGATGCGCAGCAGCTCCTGCTGCTGTCTCTCACTTCATTTGATCGATTGATAGCAGCAGGAGCCATTGGCTCCCGCTGCTGTCAATCAAATACTGTGACACGGAAGTGGGGGGCTTTCCATGGGAGCACCCGATAAATGAGCACCTTAACTATCAAAATAAGCTCTGTATTTGGAAAAAAATATCTATTGATTTATATTCTGGTATAGATTTAAGCTTGGGATTGCAATTGGAGATACTAAGGACAAGGGGTAAAATTGTTTCTCTTAAGGACCACTCATTGGCACAAGTATTTTGATAACCTATAACCCCACTGTACTATATATCTAAATGGTGTGAACATACGGATCCGTTTGGTTTTAATTATATTAATAGGGTTGCCTTTGGATTTTTTAGATGGATGAATTGGATTGTGTTTTTTTTTTTTTTTTTTTTTTTTTTTTTTGTATCTTAAAGCGGTATTAAACCCGCTGACTTTTTTTTCCCCTATACCTGTAAGGGAAAGGGCACAATGAGCTAGTATGCACCGCATACTAGCTCATTATGAGATGCTTGCCTTAAAACGAGGCGCCGGCATCTCACCCGGTCCACGCCAAGGGAGTTGACATTTCCCCTCGGCGTGCCTTCCGGGTATCGCGGCTCCGGCACTGTGAGTGGCCCGAGCCGCAATGTCGTCACTCCCGCGCATGCGCGCGGGAGACTTCTTTCCGGCAAGCTCCGCCATCTACCGGGCTTTCAGCCGAGAATCCCCTGTGCGCATGCGCCGATGCAGTCAGCGGCTCATTGCGAGGGGAATATCTCCTAAACCATACAGGTTTAGGAGAGATTTTTTAAAACTTACCTTGAGGTAAGCCTATAAGGCTTATTTGTAGGTAAAAAAAAAAAAAAAAAAAAAAATAAGTATACAACCACATTAAGCTTCTATGTAAATTTTATATTATTCAGAAATCAGGGCTTAATCTAATTATATAGGACTCCACTGAGTTTATATAAATCTAAACCGTGTAAATGCGGTTTCGTTGATAGAGGTGTGGTGCAACAAACATAAAAATTATATTATATTCTCTGTCCGATACTGATGATTCTATAGAAAAGCCCTGTGATTTGCATAGTTTTTAGCATTGTTATATTTGATTTTGTAATGGAAGGGATTCCAGTAGTGCATCATTATTGGATATCGAGACTCAAGGGGTTAACTGCTCCCGGTTCTGAATAGGAGAAGGGTATAGAAGGACCCTCATTTGCTACGTCTCCCAGCTTCCTGATGACGCTTAGACAGCAAAATGCGTTGAAGTTGGTTACATTGCTTCTGACGTCACTCCTGGATGATGGAACTTCTGGCTGTTGTAACACACGCAGAGTCTCCATGTTGAGAGAAGGCAGCTAGCGGAGAAAAAAAGCGGTTGTATACTGCTGGATTTTTTACCCCCCCTGCAAAGTAGTCATAATATGCTAGTATGCATCGCATACTAGCACATTATGTGAAACTTTCCTTTAAAACGAAGCTGTTCCAGCGCCGCAATGTCAATGCTACAGGGGCTCCCATCTTGCTTCCGGGTTTGCAGGCTCCTGCTCTGACTGGCCAGGGCTGCAATGATGTCACTCCCGACCATGCGTGTGGGAGCCGCTGTTCACAGGGCTCGGAAGAAACTGCACGAGTGGTCGTTCCTTCAGAGCGCATGCTCACTGGCTGCATGTAATGTAAAAATCTGTGCATGTTTAGGAGATATTTACACTGCCCATAGGTAAGCCTTCTTATTATAGGCTTGCCTATAGATAAGTCGGTAAAGGAAGTTTTACTTTTTAATACGGTGGAAGGGTGAGCGAGGCCAGGTCAGTTTACTGGGGTGCTTTCTCCTGTTAAAATTACATTTAAATATCTGGGTGGGACACACACACCTACACCCCTACCTTGAGTTTTGTATTCTATTTTTGTTTGCGGTCTGCCTAAGGTCATCCCTGCGGAGCTGCGTCTGCGTCAGACTTCCTCCCGTGCTCGAGCGGTCTACACGCCCCCGCAGGGAGTGCTTTGTGATCAGCGAGTCTGAGACTTGCCACGTGATCAGCTGTCAGCCGATGACAGCTGATCATTTAATGTAAACAGAGCCTGTAATCGGTTGATTTTTCTCCTCACGCTGATAGCATGAGGAGAAAAAAAGCTGATCACCCGCGGCTGTCAGAGATACATCAGTCCTGATCAAGGAGAGCAACCCCAGAGTCATCTGTCCCCACAGCGCCACCTATCAGGGCTTATCAGTGCAGCCTCATATCGATGAAGGAGAAAAATTACCTTTTTTGCAAAATTTTATAACAAACAAACTTATTCCCCCCCCCCCCCCCCATGTTTTTCTTTAGCGAAAAATAAAACCCCCCAGTGGTGGTCAAATACGGCCAAAAGAGCTCTATTTGTGTGAAAAAAAATATTATGATTTCATTTGGGTTCAGTGGAGCATGACCGCAATTGTCATTCAAAATGTGACAGTGCTGAAAGCTAAAAATTGGCCTGGGCAGGTGGGGGGGGGGGGTTTAAGTGCCCAGAAAGGAAATGGTTAACCACTTCCTGCCCGGCCACTGCAAATAAACAGCTGGGTGCTTCCTCTGCGCACCCGCACAGCATCGCGATACCATTGAGCTTGTCACCTGGACACAGCGCATCTCAGATTGGCAGGAGGGCTCTGTGATTGGCCGTCCTGATCACATGAGGGCTGTGTCTAATCACAGCTGTCATGTGATGTAAATAGAGAGCCACTTGCTAGGTGATCGGCTCTCCTGACGTTGAAGTTGTCAGTGAGGAGAGGGAGAGCAGATTGTTGCAGCCAGGCTGGTCGGTGATCAGTGAGTATGAGCTTTTTTTACACACTGATCACCGGCCCAGTGTCACCACACATGTGCCCACATAGTAAAAACATATGTCCCAGTGATCATCTGTGTATGATTATCTGTGCACATCTGTCCATGATCACACCAACAATTATACACTTAACAGGATTTTTCCCTCCCTGTCTTTCAGGACAGCCACATTGAGACCTTGGCTCCTCCTCTTCCTTGGAAGCCCCCATAAATATACACCTCCCCCTGCCAGCCTCAGTTATTTGTGTTTCCCCCGGTGGGGAGACACTGCGTTAGGGATTTTAGTAGATTTTTAAACCAGGTCCCTCATTCTATAGGAGGAGCTTGACTCTCCCCAGGCTTGTATTTCTGTGTGAGGTTTTTGTTTTTATGTATTTCAGAAATCTTCAGAGAAAAAAAACACCACATGTGCCTCCTGTAGGGATACCCTAGGGGAGGCTTGGAAAAAGGTCTTATGTAAGGACTGTATTGATGCACTAGTTAACGAAAGAGCATCTGAACAGGAGTCGGGGTTAGCAGCATCAGTCGAGGAATTATCCTCAACTTTCCAATCATTTTAAGACCCTTTTTGAAGGGTTACAGCTTCCCCTTTAACCCTCACCTGCATCACAGAATACAACCCTGCTCTTGGCACAGGAATCTGCATCTTCCCAACCTGGAGCCGCTATTTCAGCAGAAGTGGCGGGCACTTCCAGAGAGGAAGCGAGGGAGGAACCAGACAGTGCTACCTCCTGTTCTCAGGATGATTCGGCGGGAGAGTAGGGATGGGGTGTGCAGAAAGCCCTCAAGGTACAAGTTGTCCCTTGATGAGGTAGAGGACCTCATAGGGGCTATCTACACCACCCTGGGTATTCAAGAGGACAAAAAACCCTCTCTCCATGACCAGATGTATAGGGGCTTAAAGGAACAGAAAAGGAAAGTATTTCCTGTTCATGAGGTCCTAATAGAAACGGTCAAGACACACAGATCTGGCCTTCGAGGATCTGGGAGCTCTGTCAGATACCATGGACAAGAGAATTGATTCCCTGTTAAAAACCTGGGAATCAACTCTAGGTAATCTGAAACCAGAAATGGCAGTCACGGTGGTGGCCCAAAACCTCGAGCACTGGCTTACACAAATCCAGGCTCATATTGAGGCAAGTACGGCAAAAGAGACTATTTTGTCATTTCCAACAATTCTTCGAGGTGTAGCCTATATAGTGGATGCTTCGGCTGAGTCAGTGCGCATGTCAGCCAGGACTGCTGCACTGGCCAACTCAGCCAGAAGAGCCCTCTGGCTCAAAACATGGCCAGGCGACAATACCTCAAAAATTAAACTGTGGCATTCCACTGACCGGTGATCTGCTCTTTGGCCCAGGTCTAGAAACAGTATGAGACCGTACCGCTGATAAAAAGAAGGCGTTCCCAGTGAAACGAAAACCCCCAAATCAATCCAAGAGGGTGTTTCGTCCACAAAAAAGGCCTCCCAATAGACTTGGAGCCAAAGGGGTAAGGGCAAAGGAGGAGTTTTTTTTTTCGCCCTCCTGAGCAGCCCAGTAAAACACAGTGACTCAGGGGTCACAGTGGGGGGGGGAAGATTGGGAGCCTTCCTTCCACAATGGGAAGTAATCTCCCCCAACCGATTTTTATCCTGGGGATCATACGAAGGGGGTACTGTCTAGAATTTACAGAGCCCCCTTCACATCGAAGCTTAACGCTTCTCCCCAGGTCTACGGCAAAAGCAGAAGCCATACTAGGGGCATTAAAGGAACTAGAGCAACAAAATGTAGTTTGCAGAGTTTCAAAAGAAGGGACAGGCTTTTATTCACACTTTTTGTGGTGAGAAAGTCCTCGGAGTTTCAGGTAAATTCTAAATCTAAAACCCCTGAACAAAGCGATTGTCTACAAAAGATTCCTGCATGGAATCGATATTTACAGTCAGGGCATTACTGCCTCAGGACTGTTACATGGTGTCACTGGATTTGAAAGACTCTTACCTCCACATTCCCATTGCAGAAGCCTTTCAAAAATTCCTGCGCCTGGCGGTAAAGGTGGAAGAGGAAACCATTCACCTGCAGTTTCAGGCGCTGCCATTTGGCCTGTCCTCGTCACCCTGAGTATTTACGAAGGTCATGGCAGAGACCATGGCTTTTCTGCGAATCAGGGGGTATCAATTGCATACCTAGATGATCTGCTTTTATTCGCAGCATCCTCAGAGCAACTAATCAGGGATCTGGAACTAACAAAGACAACCCTGATGGAGCTAGGATGGCTACTAAACCTGGAAAAATCCAGCCTAATTCCAGCTCAACAGTTTACCTATCTAGGATATCTGCTGGATTCTACTCAGCTGAGAGTTTTTCTCCCAGAGAATTCTAAAGCTAGACCGGGAAGTAGCGTTCCTTCAGAGCAATCAACAGGTGTCAATACGGACGGCCATGTCAGCTCTTGAACTACTGACCTCTGCCATTCCGGCAGTACAGTGGGCAGGCCTTAACTTCCGGCCCTTGCAGGCACTGATTCTAAAGGTGTGGGCCCACAGCCAGGAGTCTTTAGACACCCTGCTTACAATTCCTCCTTGGGTCAAAAGATCCCTCTGGTGGTGGAGGAAGCAGATAAATCTGTCGCAGGGGCGCTTGTGGATCATTCCAGTGTCAAGAGTGATTACCACGAACGCAAGCAGCAGAGGCTGGGGCGTACACCTGGGATCGCGGTGGGCGCAGGGGATGTGGAATTCGGCAGTTCTAAGGAAATTTCAGGTAGAAAACACCACGCTGATCTTAGTGGCTCCATACTGGCCCAAAAGGGCTTGCTTCTCGATTATCGGGCAGTTGGCAGCGGAACCTCCCTGGCTCCTTCCGACCAGAAAGGATCGCCTATCGCAGGGCCCAGTTCTTTGTCACCAAGCAGGCTGCTGGAAATTAGCCGCCTAGCTTCTGAAGAGATACTAAGAAGCAAGGGCTTTTCCGAACCACTGGTATCCGCCCTTCTTGATAGTAAAAAGGAGGAGACACTCCGAATCTATCGAAAGGTTTGGGGGCGTTTTAGAGCTTGCTGCCTAGAAAACTCTTAAGATGCAGAGCCCTATAGCAGTTCTGGGGTTTCTGCAATGCGGGGCAGATAAGGGGTTAGCCATCAGTACCCTTAAAAGCCAAGTTTCAGCGCTTAGCGCGTACCTAGAGAAATCCCTGGCCACCAACTCATGGGTAGTGAGGTTTTTCAGGGCCCTTTCAAGACAGACTAGTGCAGGGTCCTTCCTTCCCTAAATGGGACCTCTCCCTGGTCTTACAGGTTATGACGAAACCCCTGTTCGAGCCTTTAGAAGAGTGTACTCTAAAGGACCTAATTTATAAGGCTGTTTTTTTGGTGGCTGTAACCACAGCCAGGAGGGTCAGTGAAATAGAGGCCCTTTCAATTAGACCCACCTTTTGTGTTGTGTTTTTGGATAGTCGTTTTTAAGACCCGGCTTTTTTACCGAAGGTGGCTTCGAGATACCATAGAAGCCAGGAGATAGTTTTGCCAACTTTTTGTCCTAATCCCTCAAGTGAAAGGGAATTTAGGTTTCATACTTTAGATGTCAGGAGATGTATCCTACATTATTTAGAGCTGACAAAGAGTTTTAGAAAGTCAGACTCTCTATTTCTTTTTGCGGAGCAAGAAAGGGACAGAAGGCGTCTAGACACACCATTGCCAGATGGCTTAGAATAGCTATTACTCAGGCCTACAGGCTAGTGGGTAGAGAAGCCCCCATGGGAATTAAAGCACTCTACCAGAGCTATGGCAGCTTCACAGGCGGAAAGAGCTGGAGCGACGCCAGAGCAGATTTGCAAGACAGCAGTATGGTCCAGTTTCACCACATTTGTGAAACACTAGAGTGGATCTGGTATCAGCAAGTGAGCAGTCCTTTGGGCAAATTAGTATTGGAAGCAAAGTGGTAAGTGCTCGTCTATCCTCTCAATGTGGCTGTCCTGAAAGTTGGGGAGGGAAAATTAAAGTTACGCTTACCTGTAACGTCTCTTCCAGTAGTCTTTCAGGACAGCCCTAGTACCCACCCAAATTTTTGGGGAGATCTTGAGCAAGACCTAAAAAGGGGCACAATAGTAATATGTGATAGTATGTTAATGACGTGTTCTTGTGTCTCCCCAGCTAACCGGAGGTGCTCTAGAAAAAATTGAGGCTGGCAGGGGGAGGTGTAAATTTATGGGGGCTGGCGCAGTGCTTCCAAGGAAGAGGAGGAGCCAAGGTCTCTCAATGTGGCTGTCCTGAAAGACTACTGGAAAAGACGTTACCAGTAAGCATGACTTTATTTTTATTTTTTTATAACCAAAGACATGCAGCGGAATACATTTTGCCATAAACGTTTGACTAAATTCGATTTTATTAGGTTTCTTTTAAAATAAAGTAGAATTTTCTTTTTTTCGCTTGTATTGCAAAATATAAAAAAAAAGTGGTGAATAAATACCACCAAAAAGCTCGATTTGCGTGAACAAAAATGATAAAAATTTAATTTGGGTATAGTGTTACATGAACGCACAATTCCCATTGAAAGTGCGAGAGCACGAAAAGCTCGAAATTGGTCTGGGAAGGAGGGGGGTGAAAGTGCCCAGTATTGGAGTGGTTAAAGCTGAGTTCCACCCAAAAATGGAACTTCCGTTTTAAGTAATGGTGACCCCCCCCCTGGTATGCCACGTCTTGCATGTAATTTTTTGGGGGGTGGGTGGGAGCGGATACCCTTTTTTTTTTTTTTTTTTTTTTGGGCACCCAACTCCCACTTCCTCTGACGCTAGAAGGAAGTTCACCTCTCCCCCTCTTCCTCCAATCTTCTGGGACACGTCACGGGTCCCAGAAGATTGCCCGACCATTCACAGCGCGCGCCCGGCTGTGTAGTTACAGCCGGGTGCCCACAGTTAGAATGTCGGCACCTCGGAGAGGAACGGGGCTTCATGAGCTCGCATCGCTGGACCGTGGGACAGGTGAGTCTCTGATTTATTAAGTCAGCTACACTTTTTGTAGCTGCTGACTTTTTAATCTGTGGAACTCTGCTTTAACCACTTAAGCCCCGGACCATTATGCTGCCTAAGGACCAGAGGTCTTTTTCCAATTTGGCACTGCGTCGCTTTAACTGCTAATTGCGCGGTCATGCAATGCTGTACCCAAACGAAATTTGCGTCCTTTTCTTCCCACAAATAGAGCTTTCTTTTGATGGTATTTGATCACCTCTGCGGTTTTTATTTTTTGCGCTATAAACGGAAAAAGACCGAAAATTTTGAAAAAAAATGATATTTTCTACTTTTAGTTATAAAAAAAATCCAATAAACTCAATTTTAGTCACACATTTAGGCCAAAATGTATTCGGCCACATGTCTTTGGTAAAAAAAATGTCAAGCGTATATTTATTGGTTTGCGCAAAAGTTATAGCGTCTACAAACTAGGGTACATTTTCTGTAATTTACACAGCTTTTAGTTAATGACTGCCTATGTCATTTCTTGAGGTGCTAAAATGGCAGGGCAGTACAAACCCCCCCCAAATGACCCCATTTTGGAAAGTAGACACCCCAAGGAAATTGCTGAGAGGCATGTTGAACCCATTGAATATTTATTTTTTTTTGTCCCAAGTGATTGAATAATGACAAAAAAAAAAAATATTTACAAAAAGTTGTCACTAAATGATATATTGCTCACACAGGCCATGGGCCTATGTGGAATTACACCCCAAAATACATTCTGCTGCTTCTCCTGAGTATGGGGATACCACATGTGTGGGACTTTTTGGGAGCCTAGCCGCGTACGGGGCCCCGAAAACCAATCACCGCCTTCAGGATTTCTTAGGGTGTAAATTTATGATTTCACTCTTCACTGCCTATCAGTTTCGAAGGCCATGGAATGCCCAGGTGGCACAAAACCCCCCCAAATGACCCCATTTTGGAAAGTAGACACCCCAAGCTATTTGCTGAGAGGCATATTGAGTCCATGGAATATTTTATATTTTGACACAAGTTGCGGGAAAGTGACACTTTTTTTTTATTTTTATTTTTTTTTTTTGCACAAAGTTGTCACTAAATGATATATTGCTCACGCAGGCCATGGGCATATGTGGAATTGCACCCCAAAATACATTTAGCTTCTTCTCCTGAGTACGAGGATACCACATGTGTGGGACTTTTTGGGAGCTTAGCCGCGTACGGGACCCTGAAAACCAATCACCGCCTTCAGGATTTCTAAGGGTGAAAATTTTTGATTTCACTCTGCACTGCCTATCACAGTTTCGGAGGCCATGGAATGCCCAGGTGGCACAAAACCACCCCAAATGACCCCATTTTGTAAAGTAGACACCCCAAGCTATTTGCTGAGAGGCATGGTGAGTATTTTGCAGCTCTCATTTGTTTTTGAAAATGAAGAAAGACAAGAAAAAACTTTTTTTTTCTTTTTTCAATTTTCAAAACTTTGTGACAAAAAGTGAGGTCTGCACAATACTCACTATACCTCTCAGCAAATAGCTTTGGGTGTCTACTTTCCAAAATGGGGTCATTTGGGGGGGTTTTGTGCCACCTGGGCATTCCATGGCCTCCGAAACTGATAGGCAGTCAAGAGAGAAATCAAAAATTCACGCCCTTAGAAAGCCTGAAGGCGGTGCTTTGTTTTCGGGGTTCTGTACGCGGCTAGGCTCCCAAAAAGTCTCACATGTGGTATCCCCGTACTCAGGAGAAGCAGCGGAATGTATTTTAAGGTGTAATTTCACATATTCCCATGGCATGTTTGAGCAATATATCATTTAGTGACAATTTTGTGCAAAAAAAAAAAAAAAAAATTTGTCTCTTTCCCGCAACTTGTGTCGCAATATAAAATATTCCATGGACTCGACATGCCTCTCAGCAAATAGCTTGAGGTGTCTACTTTCCAAAATGGGGTCATTTGGGGGGGGTTTGAACTGTCCTGGCATTTTATGCACATTTAGAAGCTTATGTCACACATCACCCACTCTTCTAACCACTTGAAGACAAAGCCCTTTCTGACACTTATTGTTTACATGAAAAAGTTGTTTGTTTTTTTTTTTTTGCAAGAAAATTACTTTGAACCCCCAAACATTATATATTTTTTTAAAGAAAATGCCCTACAGATTAAAATGGTGGGTGTTTCATTTTTTTTTTTTCACACAGTATTTGCGCAGCGATTTTTCAAACGCATTTTTTGGGGAAAAAAACACTTTTTTAAATTTTAATGCACTAAAACACACTATATTGCCCAAGTGCTTGATGAAATGAAAAAGATGATCTTAGGCCGAGTACATGGATACCAAACATGACATGCTTTAAAATTGCGCACAAACGTGCAGTGGCGACAAAATAAATACATTTTTAAAAGCCTTTACAGGTTACCACTTTAGATTTACAGAGGTCTACTGCAAAAATTACTGCCCTCGATCTAACCTTCGCGGTGATACCTCACATGCATGGTGCAATTGCTGTTTACGTTTGACGACAGACCGCCGCTTGCGTTCGCCTTAGCGCGAGAGCAGGGGGCGACAGGGGTGCTTTTTTTTTTTTTTTTTTTTTTTTTTTCTTATTTTTTTGCTTTTTTATCTTATTTTTAAACTGTTCCTTTCATTTTTATTTTTTTTTAATCATATTTTTATTATCTCGGGGAATGTAAATATCCCCTATGATAGCAATAGGTAGTGACAGGTACTCTTTTTTTGAAAAAATTGGGGTCTATTAGACCCTAGATTTCTCCTCTGCCCTCAAAGCATCTGACCACACAAAGATCGGTGTGATAAAATGCTTCCCCAATTTCCCTATGGCGCTATTTACATCCGGGGAAATCTAAGTCATAAAATGCTCGTAGCTTCCGGTTTCTTAGGCCATAGAGATGTTTGGAGCCACTCCGGTCTCTGATCAGCTCTATGGTCAGCTGGCTGAATCACCGGCTGCATTTTCAGGTTCCCTGTTGAGACAGGAGAGCCAGAGAAAAACACGGAAGACGGTGGGGGGGGGGGGGCATTCCCTCCCACGGCTTGTAAAAGCAATCTAGAGGCTAATTAGCCGCTAGGATTGCTTTTACATGAAAGCCGACCGCTGGCTGAAAAGAATGATACCAAGATGATACCTAAACCTGCAGCCATCATTCTGGTATAACCACTCAAAGTTGTGAATGGCGTACCTGAAGACAAAAAAATGGTTAACAATAAAGCACAGTAAACGGTAAAGTATAAAAAATTGCATACCTGAAAAGCAAACATGATAAAACATAACAATAAAACATTGCAGAATAGAATACAGTAAAAAAGAGCAGAACAATAGAGAGAATAGAGAGAGAGAGAACAATAAAACGACAACTATTTTTTATTTTATATATTTTTTTTTTTTACACTTTTTTGTAACTAACTTTTATAACTGTAACCGGTTTCAGGTTCTGGTCTCTCAAAATGCGATGGCATCTTGGGAGACCCTGTGAAAGTGTGCCTAGTCTGTGCAATGCTGTATCCTACGCTAATACTCAACTAGTGCATAGTAGCGTTCAAAACAATGCAAAGACCAGGATTGTCAGGACAGGAGGGACAATAGCGGGTGTCACGCCTATATCCGCGCTTGCTGCAGACACAACATCTTTTTTGGGGGGGTTCGCTGGGTAGGGGTACTCGGGAGGACATAAAAATGCCTCTCATGCAGCCGACTGCATTTGGTTGGGGATGTGAATGGGGGGAAGTACGGGCGCTGCAGAAGCGGTGGGTTCCCAATTAGGATTGGCGAATGCAGCAGGAAGGGCACTATGGGCACGACGGGCCTGTGTTTGTCTTCTTGGTGGCAGCGGGACACTACTTGTGCTTGCCACCTCACCAGCTTAAACTGCACTAATGGGACTCGCCACGTCACCAAGTGCTACTGCAGTGCGGGTTTGACTACGACCGGGGTGTACTAGGCCGCTGGCGCTTGCCAGTTCACCAAAACGCTACCAAAAAAACTGTTAGCGATCGCAGGGATCAGGCCTGACTCTGCGAACGCTGCAGTTATGCGTTTAGTCTTTTGTAAGTGACAGTGATCGATCGATACTGCACTTGGGTGGGCTGGGCCGGGCCGAGGGGCAAAACGCAGGTGCTAGCAGGTATCTGGGCTGATCCCGCTAACACTGCGTTTTTGGGAACCCTAAACTGCTGGGGATGCTAGTATACATCTGATCGGATCAGATATTGATGCGTTCAGATACTATACCACTAAGGGAGGCGTGTGCTGCGTGCGTGGGTGTTAGCGCTACTGGCACTAATCTGACGCTGCCTGGGGCTGGTGCTTGCCAGTTCACCAAAATACTACCAAAAAAACTGTTAGGGATCGCAGGGATCAGGCCTGACTCTGCGAACGCTGCAGTTATGCGTTTAGTGTTTTGTAAGTGACAGTGATCGATCGATACTGCACTTGGCTGGGCCGGGCGGAGGGGCAAAACGCAGGTGCTAGCAGGTATCTGGGCTGATCCCGCTAACACTGCATTTTTGGGAACCCTAAACTGCTGGGGACGCTAGTATAGATCTGATCGGATCAGATATTGATCCGATCAGATATTATACCACTAAGGGAGGCGTATGCTGCGTGCGTGGGTGTTAGCAGTACTGGCGCTAATCTGACGCTGCCTGGGGCGACGCACATCACCGCCGGGCGATCAGGGGGCTAAACTTTTATTCGGTAATAAACGGCGGGTGCCCTGACACTATAAAAAATAAACGAACTAAACAGCGTCACCCGTAACACTTATACGGTGATCAGTGGTGAAAGGGTTATCTAGGGGGCCATCAAGGGGTTAAAACATTTATTCGGTAGTATATGGGGGTCCCTGACGCTATAAAACGCTGACGGCGAACCTAAATATTTACCTCCCTAACTAGCGTCACCAGCGACACTAATACAGCGATCAGAAAAATGATCGCTTAGTGACACTGGTGACGGGGTGATCATGGGGTTAAAACTTTGTTAGGGGGGTACCCTAGACCTAAAGGGGGGTAACAGTATCTGTCCCAACACTGTAACTGTCACAAACTGACACTATGCAGTAATCAGAAAAAAAAAAAAACTGCTTGGTGTCAGTTTGTGACGGGGGGGGGGGGGGGGGATCGGGGTGTTTAGTGTGCCTGGCATGTTCTACTGTGTGTAGTGTTGTGCACTCACATACCTGTCTTCTCTCCTCGGGCCGGAACGGAAATTACCGACCCCTCACCTCTGATCGCCGCTGGACAAAAGACGACCGCCTCGGGCACCGGGGGGGGTCCGATCGGACCCCCCACCCGCGGAAGGCAAATCACTTACATGTACGTGATTTTGCCTGTCCGTGCCGCCTTGCTGACGTACATCGGCGTGAGGCGGTCGTCAAGTGGTTAAGTACAGTGTTGGTAGTTGGGCTTGTGGGGTCAAAAAGGAGAAAGAGGTCTGACACACGAAGGTCATTCCTCTGCTCTCCTACTGCCTGGACTCATAGTCTAGCTAAATAGAGGTACCCAATCCGGTACAGATTGCCATATTGTGATTTATTGTTATTTGAAGTGTTTGCCTCTGCTTTTGGGGTTAATCTCAGATTTGGAATCCACTGAGCAGCGTGAATTTTGGCATTGAGCTCTCAAGTTGTTTACTTGAGTGTATATATACTGTTACTTTTCCACAAATATTGCAGTAAAGACTATAGGCCCGTACACACAATCTGACTTTTTGACAACAAACATGCAAATGAGCTGTTTTGGAGCAACATCCGACCGTGTGTACGCTCCATCCGACAAACCTTTTCTGTTTCCATCGCACTTTTTTGGCTGTGCGAACGGACAAACTTTCGGGCAACAAGTCCTATGGCGCAAAGTCTGATTGTGTGTACACGAAAGCATCGGACTTTTACACAAACTACATTACGCGGCCGCGAGAATGATTCTCGGCGGCAGGGTACTGTACATCTCGCGCTGGCTGCAATAGGAAAAACACATTTTCCTATTTCGGCCAGTGCAAGAGGGAATTCCCCTCTGGGGGCATGCCAGGCCCTTAGGTCTGGTATGGATCTTAAGGTGAAACCCCTACGCCGAGAAAATGGCGTGGGGGTCCCCCCTAAAATGCATACCAGACCCTTATCCGAGCATGCAGCCCGGGCAGTCAGGAAAGGGGGTGGGGACGAGCGAGCACCCCCCCTTGAGCCATACCAAACCTCATGCCCTCAACATGGTGGGTGGGTGCTTTGGGGGAGGGGGCGCCCTGCAGCCCCCCACCCCAAAGCACCTTGTCCCCATGTTGATGAGGACAAGGTCCTCTTCACGACAACCCTGGCCGTTGGTTGTCGGGGTCTGCGGGCGGGGGGCTTATCGGAATCCAGAGGGATAAGGGGGCCCCCAGATCCTGGCCCCCCACCCTATGTGAATGAGTATTGGGGTACAGCGTACCCCTATCCATTCACCTAGGGAAAAAAGTGTCAAATAAAACACACTACACAGATTTTAAAATGTAATGTATTAGGCAGCTCCGGGGTCTTCTTCCGACTTCGGGGGTCTCTCCGGCGTCTTCTCCCTCTCTCCGGTGTCCACTCTCTGGTTCTTCTCAGGTGCCTTCTTCCTTCTGCCAGGCTCCTCCGCTATCTTCTGCTCTTTTGCTAGTAGAGGAGCCCGGACATCTGGATCGTCTTCTTCCCTCTTCTCTTCCAGAGATGTTGACACGACGCTCTCTCCGGCTGTAATGTCTGTGTGCTCTGCTATGACTATATAGGCTGTGACTGTGAGGTCATAAGGGGGCGTGGTCATGTCATCCTATGACCACGCCGCTTTTTTGTTCAGGTCACCAATGTAAAAGGTGAGCTTAGGGCGTTTTTTAAGGTGACAAAACACCCAGATGTGAACAGATGCCATTGAAATGAATGGGATTTTGCCTGTTGGGTGTTTTTCTGGTGTTTTACGGGCTCTTTTATTAGCTGAAAACGCTCAGGTGTGAATGCAGCCTAAGCCACTCTGTTTTAGAAAATTATTTTCAAATTTTTGCCGACTAACTAGTTTTAGCTAATGGTGTCATTTTGATTTGTCCCTCAGCCGAGTCTGGCTAAATGACTGTCCTTCATTTTTTCCCAGCACAAAGGACTTGGGGGTGGGGGGGGGGGTTTACTTTACTTTAAACTCGGGCATGCACCTTTCCCCTGACTGCATGGCATGGCCTCTCATGTTGTGCTTGTATTATTTCCCAAGGCGTCTTTCAGGACAGCACCTGAGAGATAGCGACTCCACCCACCGGAAACAGGAAACACCTTCTTCCTCCAAACTTTAAAGGGAGGCGCCTCCCTACCATACCTCAGTTTTTGTGTTTCCTCCGGCCCGGAGGGAACATCTTTTTGAAGGGGAATCAGGGTCTTTCAGATGCTCCTGAGAGACGGGGCTTTCTTTCTTTTTTTTCCTCCACAGGAGACCCGCTGTCCTCCCGGCCTACCCAAGCCTTTGCAGCGGTAGCAATCGGGCTCCTCTTCCCCTCCTGGTGCTCGGTGAGAGCCGTAGACCCGGTGATCCGTGCGGTCGTAGAGCGGCGGTGCGCGTGCACCGCCGCCATGTTTTTTTGGCCGGCAGGCGTGGTGGAAGTGACAAGGCGGGTCACTGGGTCAGCAGAAGCGTCATTTCTGGCGTGGATGCAAGGGGGAAGGAGGGAGGACAGGAACTGGCGCCTACTTCCGCTTCCGGTCCGGTGCAGATGCACTATGGGAGTCCAGAAGCGGCATATGAAGCCACAAGTGAGGAGCTGCACACCAGAGATGGAGGACTCAGCGTCTGCAGCGGTGGGGACAGGCACAGGCGCCAGTAAAGCTCAGGTAGGAGCAGCAGTTTAAGTCTGCCTTTCTTCCTTTTCCTGGGTTTGGTCTATTTTCTTTTTTCTCTACCCCCTAGTGGCAAGGGGCCTGTCTGGGCACTAGAGGCTGACTGGTTTCTTCTTAGTGCACCTGTGGGTGATTCTTGTGTAGCTGAGACCGGGTCTCACTAAAAGGTCTCCTGGTTTTTTTCCCTTTTTTGTTTTTTCTCTCACAGGCTAAAAGCTCTGACCCAAAAAAGAGATGTCCTTCTTGCAGGGCCAAAATGGGAGAAAATTGGAAAAAAGTCTTATGCAGTACATGCATCACTTCTTTAGTTAAGGAGGAATCGGCTTTGGTTTGTGATGACCTGGTTGCCTCTGTAAAGAAGGAACTATACGCCACGATTCAGACTTTTCGTGACTCTTTAGTCAATCCAGCTACTAGTCAGCCATCCACTTCTGAGGCTTCCCAGGGTTCTATTTCTATCCCCATGGTAGAAGCTTTACCTGAAGGCCCCTCTATCAGGGAAGAGCAGTCCCCTACTCCTTCCGTTAAAGATTTGGAGGAGGAGGGTAAGGAAGCGGAGGTGGCTCCTTCCAAATTTAGGCTTTCCCTAGAGGAGGTAGACTGACTCCTTAAGGCTATCCATGTTACACTTGGCTTAAGTGAGGAAAAGGAGTTATCTCTTCATGACCGCATGTATGCAGGGTTAAATGAGCCTAAGGGGTGAACATTTCCGGTTCATTCGGTCATTTCTGACGCCATTACTAAAGAATGGCAAGATCCAGAGAAAAGCCCTTTTTTTCCAGAGCCCACAAAAGGCGCTTCCCTTTTGAGGAGGACCCTTCTGCGGTGTGGAATAAGGTGCCCAGGTTGGATGCGGCCTTTTCACAGGTCTCAAGGTCCACAGACCTGTCTTTTGAAGACATGGGGGTTCTAAGGGATCCAATGGACAAACGCATGGATCTTTTGCTCAAGAGATCATGGCAATCGATCATGAGTAATTTAAAACCAGCAATAGCCACAACTTGTGTAGCCAGGAATCTGGAATACTGGGTGAACCAACTTAGATCTCATATAGTGGCAGATTCCCCCAAGCAGGAGATCTTGGATTCCTTTCCTACCCTGATCTCTGCGGTTGCTTATATTGCAGATGCTTCGGCTGAAGCTATCAAGATGTCAGCTAGGTCTGCAGCTTTAGCAAATGCTGCGAGAAGAGCTTTATGGCTAAAAACCTGGCCAGGTGATACAGCTTCAAAGAGTAAACTTTGTGGTATCAGGTGACCTTCTTTTTGGCCCTGATCTAGATAATATCCTAGACAGAACTGCTGTTAAGAAGTCCTTCCCGGTCAAAAAGAAAAGGCAAACCCCAAAATGTCTTTTTCGACCTCAAAAAACTCAACAGCAACAGCAGGAAAATAAATTTCAGGGCAGGAGAAAAAATTGGTCCGCGCAAAAGGCGAAGGGCAAAGGCGGAATTCTCTTCCGTCCTCCTTCACAGGCCGAAAACTCGCAATGACTCATCTCTGCGGGTCGGCGGAAGATTACGAGAGTTTCCTCCGCAGTGGTCAGGAATAACTTCAAATCAGTTTATTCTGACCACTCTCTCGCAGGGTTATACTCTCGTGTTTTCCAGAAGCCCCCCCAAGAAGGTTTCTGGTAACGAATGCTCCTCGAGATCCAATAAGGGCCCTGGCCATGAAATCCCCTCTGGAGGAACTGATGCAACAGGGTGTAGTAATCCCAGTGCCACCAGAAGAATGGCACGAGGTCTTCTATTCACATGTCTTCCTGGTAAAAAAACCAACAGGAAGATTTCGTTTAATTCTCAATTTAAAGCCACTAAACAGAGCCATCAAATACAGAAGGTTCAAAATGGATTTAATTTTCACCGCCAGAAATCTTCTGACTCCAGGTTGTTTCATGGCGTCAGTGGATCTAAAAGATGCATACCTGCATATTCCAATCTCATCCCAGTCCCAGAGGTTTCTCAGGTTGGCGGTAAGGTTGGAAGGCAGAATTCAGCATCTGCAATTCAGAGCCCTACCCTTCGGGCTATCATCTGCATCCCGAATTTTCACCAAAGTAATGGCAGAAGCCCTAGCTCCGCTGCGTCTTCAGGGAATCGCAGTAATTCCTTACTTAGACGATCTGCTATTTTTCGCCCCCTCGAGAGGAATTGAGGAGCAATTTAAGCAGAGCATGCAGCCATCTGGAGTCTCTAGGTTGGATCCTAAATCTCCAAAAATCTTCCCTGGAACCATCTCAGGAGATTCGGTTTCTAGGGTATATAATAAATTCGTTAAGCCAAAGAATTTTTCTTCCTTCAGAGAAGAAAAGAAAAATCCAGGATACAGTGTCTTTCTTGCAGACCAACCAGCAGCTGACGGTAAGATTGGTCATGTCAGCTCTGGGTGTTCTGACTTCGTCAATGCCAGCTGTTCAGTGGGCAAGACTACACTTTAGACATCTGCAGGCCTTTCTTCTGAGATCTTGGGATCACAATTTGGAATCCCTAGAATCAGAGGTAAAAGTTCCAACCCAAGTGAAGAGGTCACTATGGTGGTGGAAAAGGCAGGATATCCTATCGGAGGCGTTAGTCTGGGCCTTTCCAATTGGAAAAAGGCTGACAACCGATACCAGTTCCTGGGGTTGGGGAGCCCACCTAGAAAAGGGTTTCACTCAGGGAAACTGGTCCAGGAAAGAGGCGACAAAGTCCTCAAACTGCAGAGAGCTCAAGGCGATCGACTTGGCTCTGAAGTCATTTGCTCAGGGGCTCCGGGCCCAGCATGTTCAAATACTAACAGACAATGCCACGGCTGTGGCCTATATAAATAGGCAGGGAGGTACAAGGAGCAAATCACTGCAAGTACTAGCCATGAGCATTCTCTAATGGGCAGAAGGACACTTGCTGTCTTTATCAGCAGTCCATCTAAAGGGATCCCTGAACAGGGTGGCGGATTTCCTGAGCTGAAACCCCATTCAGGAAGCAGAATGGTCGCTGAACCCAGAGGTTTTCGCCATGATTGCTGAAAAGTGGGGGCTGCCAGAGGTGGACCTGTTCGCCTCAAAAGAGAATGCCTTGGTTCCGCAATTTTTTTCCCTAAACAATCACGACGGGTCACTAGGAACAGATGCCTTGGCGTATCCATGGAGATTCCATCTTTGCTACACTTTCCCCCCATTCCAGTTAATTCCCTTAGTATTAAGAAAGATTCAAAGGGAAATGGTACCGGTTATCCTAATCACGCCCTTTTGGCCAAGAAGGGCCTGGTTTTCAACCGTTCTGAGAATGGCGGTCAGGCCTTATTGGCATCTGCCCCTCAGGCACGATTTACTATTTCAGGGTCCAGTAAATAACCCAGAGGTAGCCACTTTGGCGCTCACAGCCTGGTATCTGAAGAGCAGCTCTTAGGGAGCAAGGGTTTTTCCAACCGGTTAATCTCAACACTATTATCCAGTAGGAAAAGGGTGACTAGAGATATCTATTCAAAGGTCTGGAAGGTTTATAATACATGGTGTAATTCATCTGCCCAGGACCCAGGGACTGTTTAGTAGGAAGTGGATGGAAGGCGCGTGATCAGACGCTTACATCAAGAAATGTATGGTTTATTTATGTAAAAGAATACAGACATATAGTCATATAGATATAAAATCATACAAATACTACATTATATTATAAAAAAAAGGAAAAATAGGTAACATAATAAGTACTAGGAAGTTAAAATTGGGGTGTGCCCATATTGAGGCAGGTATTTAAGAAAGGCTGACGCGTTTCGAGGAAAACCTGTTCATCAGAGCCAGGAGAACTGGAGCACAGTCTGTATGGGCCGGTAGGCCGACATGTGTACATGGGGAGAGGTGGTGTGGCTAGTAGGAGGATGTGTCCTGTGATGGACAATTGATTATTCCAAGTTCCATACCCAGGTGTTCTATGGATGTAAACAGATTGTATTTTCTTTTTGCGGTGCTCAAAACCTTTCCTATCCCTAGGCAGCAAGACGCTTTCTATCCAGGCATCAGCTGCCTCAAGGACACCTCCTCCTCCCCCCCTTCTGCTGCCAGGATCACATGGCTCTCCACTCCAAAGGATCTCTACAGTTTGCAGCTGTGTCTACACACTTCTCCTGAGACAGGCACATCTGACAGCCTAACAGCACCGCAAAAAGAAAATACAATCTGTTTACATCCATAGAACACCTGGGTATGGAACTTGGAATAATCAATTGTCCATCACAGGACACATCCTCCTACTAGCCACACCACCTCTCCCCATGTACACATGTCGGCCTACCGGCCCATACAGACTGTGCTCCAGTTCTCCTGGCTCTGATGAACAGGTTTTCCTCGAAACGCGTCAGCCTTTCTTAAATACCTGCCTCAATATGGGCACACCCCAATTTTAACTTCCTAGTACTTATTATGTTACCTATTTTTCCTTTTTTTTATAATATAATGTAGTATTTGTATGATTTTATAATCTATATGACTATATGTCTGTATTCTTTTACATAAATAAACCATACATTTCTTGATGTAAGCGTCTGATCACACGCCTTCCATCCACTTCCTACTAAACAGTCCTTTCCAGACCACCCCTGGTCAGCTAAGGCAGCGGGACATGCTCCATCATCTCCCCCAGTCCTATCTCTGACTACAATACTACCTTTGTTTTACAGCAAACGATCTCACAAGCGCAGGAGTATTTTTCACCATATCTTGTTCACACTTTTGCATTAGCCTCCAGGACCCAGGGAGTCTTGTTACCATTCTGGAATTTTTACATGTTTCTTGCTGACAAGGGACTAGCAGTTAGTACCTTGAAGGTGCAGGTGGCTGCGCTAGCAGTGTTCCTAGAAAGATCTGTGGCCTCAGATCCATTGGTAACCAGATTTTTCAGATCCCTTACGAGATCCAGACCAGCACCACTTAAGTTGTTTCCCAAATGGGATCTGTCGATAGTCCTTCAGTCTCTAACAGAGTCCCTTTGAACCTTTGGAAGAAGCGCCACTCAGATATCTCACTTTTAAGTCTGTTTCTGATTGCCATCGTCTCTGCACGCAGGATCAGTGAGCTTAATGCCTTATAAATTAAGGAACCCTATTCGTCTATCTTCCCAGACAGGGTTATACTTAGAACAGATCAGAAATTCTTACCAAAGGTAGCTTCAGTACAGAATCGTGTTCAGGACATTGTGCTTCTGACCTTCTGCCCCAACCCAGCAGGGGAGAAGGAGACTTTTTTTCACATGTTAGATGTTAGAGTTTTGTTATGTTACTTGGAAAGGACAAAGCTCTTTAGACATTCAGATTCTCTGTTTGCTATTTTTGGGCAACAGGAAAGGTTGCCAGGCTTCTAAAATTTCTTTAGCAAGGTGGCTGAAACTAGCCATTTCAGAGGCTTATTCGCATGCAGGTGTGTCTCCACCAGCAGGAATTTCTGCACACTCAACAAGAGCATTAGCGGCCACTTGGGCAGAGAGAGCTGGTGCCACCCCTGAACAAATTTGCAAGGCGGCAACATGGTCGAGTTTTCACACATTCGTGAAACATTACAGGCTGGACCTCGCATCTGCTAATGATCAGGCGTTTGGCAGAAAGGTCCTGCAAGCTGTTGTCCCGCCCTAAGGGGGTAAGTCTCTGTTATCCTCTCAGGTGCTGTCCTGAAAAACGCCTTGGGAAAAACTAAGTTAGACTTACCAGTAACTTGTTTTCCAGAAGTCTTTCAGGACAGCAACATCCCGCCCTATTATATTGTATATACTATGCTGTGACTAACGTATGTGTTTGTGTTCCAGCCGGGGCCGGAGGTCTTCTCTACTACAACTGAGGTATGGTAGGGAGGCGCCTCCCTTTAAAGTTTGGAGGAAGAAGGTGTTTCCTGTTTCCGGTGGGTGGAGTCGCTATCTCTCAGGTGCTGTCCTGAAAGACTTCTGGAAAACAAGTTACCGGTAAGTCTAACTTGGTTTTTTTGATACTTTTATAGCACTAACATTGTACACAGAACTCTACACATAGTTGTGCTCATAAGTTTACATACCCTGGCAGAATTTATGCTTTTTTGGCCATTTCAGAGACTATGAATAACATGAGCTTCTTTCACTCATAGTTAGTGTTTGGCTGATGCCATTTATTATCAAGCAACTGTTTACTCTTTTTAAATCATAATGGCAACAGACTACCCAAATGACCCTGATCAAAAGTTTACATACCCCAGTTCTTAATAGCATGTATTGCTCCCTTTAACATAAATGACAGCTTGAAGTCTTTTGTGGTATTTGTGGATGAGGCTCTTTATCTTCTCAGATGGTAAAGTTGCCCATTCCTCTTGGCAAAAAGCCTCCAGTTCATGAGACAGCCAAAGGATTTACAGGAACTACACGTTTGATATTTCCCCAGAGTGGCTCAATGATATTGAGGTCAGACTGAGATAGCCACTTGAGAACCTTCACTTTATTCTGCTGTAGCCAATGACAGGTCGACTTTTGGTCTCATCACTCCAAATGACTTTGTGCCAGTAGGTTTGAGGCTTGTCTCTGTGCTGTTTGGCATATTGTAAGCAGGATACTTTGTAGGGTTTGCATAGTAATGGCTTTCTTGTGACTTGACCATGCAGCCCATCTTTCTTCAAGTGCCTCCTTATTGTGCATCTATGAAGTCATGTGGTGTGGCTGTTTCAAGAGTCCTGCATGTCACCTGAAGTTATTTGTGGGCTTTTCTATGCATCATGAACAATTTTCCTGACAGTTGTGGCTGAAATTTTTAATTGGTCTACCTGACCATAGTTTGGCTTTAACAGAACCCCTCATTTTCCACTTCTTGATTAGTTTGAACACTGCTGATTGGCATTACCAATTTCTTGGATATCTTTATATTCCTTTCCTGTTTTTTACAGTTCAATTACCTTTTCCCGCAGATCCTTTAACAATTCTTTTGCTTTCCCCATGACTCATCCAGTGCTGCACTGTTTCTGAATTCTGAAAGATGCAAGGGTCTGTCAGAAGTCCAGAAACTCATTGACCTTTTACACACACTCACACTCACACACACAGATCACAGGTGAGAATGGATACCTTTTTTTAATAGCCATTCAAACCCCTTTGTCAACTTGTGTGCATGTTATCAGGCCAAAATCAACAGGGTATGTAAACTTTTTTGATCAGGGTCACTTGGGTAGTTTCTGTTGCCATTATGATTTTAAAAGGAGTAAACATAGTTGATTGATGAATGTCTTCAGCCAAACACTAACATTGAGTGAAAAAAGTTTATAATATTCTCTGAAAAATTACCAAGATACCATAAATTCTGCCAGGTTATGTAAATTTATGAGCACAACTGTGTGTGTTTGTGTGTGTATATAGATATCTATAGATATATATTACATTCACATCAGTCCCTGCCTTCAAGGAGCTTACTATCTCTAATGTCCTTAACTATGATACATACATACTAGGGCACATTTAGACAGGAGCCAAATAACCTACCTCAAAGTTCTTGGAGTGTGGAAGGAAATCATGCACTCTCCAGGCAGGTAGTGCCAAAGTTGTAATTCGAACAGACAGCCCTAGTGCTGCCAGGTAAAGGGGCTAACCACTAGTACTTTGCCACTGTATTGGTATGACGAGTATAATTTGTATATGCATTTATTTTTTTATTTTTTCAATGAACTAAGTTTAAACAAAGTGCTAGTCACTGTGCTGCACACTTGTAAATACCCAATAGGATACCTAAAGGCATTGATATTGCCTCCCTATAAAAACACTATGGTATACACTAGGGCTGAAACAACTAATTGATTAATCGACAACTAATCGATTATGAAATTAATCGATTACTATTTTCATAATCGATTAATCGGCCAGTAACCTAATGGGGTTAAAAAAAACTAAAATGAGCCCTTTATAGTACAAAAAGAGCAAATAATCGCTACTGTAGATGTTACTTTCACAGTTCTACAGCAAAAAAAAATGAACCCCTTACAGTAGTGATTGTCTGCTTTTTTTTTGTACTATAAAGGGCTAATTTTAGTTTTTTTAACCCCATTATGTTACTAAACGTCTTAGACCTTGTTCACATCTATGTGTTTTTTTGGTGCTTTTTTGCAGAAGCGCACTGCAGTTCATTAACATGGTTTCCCATTGGACACGTTCACATCTAACCGCTGCGTATTTAGAAAGGGTCAGGGACTTTTTTTTTTTTACGCAAAAACTGTGCTTTTTTGGTTCAATATACTTCAATGGAGAAGCTGCAGAAAAGCATTTAATGCGTTTTTGCAGCAATTGGCCAAAAAAAATGCAAAAACGCAAAACGCACAGCAAAAAGCACTGCAGAAACAGATCAAAAGCAAACTAGGTGTGTAGCGAGCCTTATTCTGGCCACACGGATCAATTTTCAGACGAGAATATTCAGACGAAAAATCTTTGTATATTCGCTGAATGAAAGAATGTTTGAAATTTTCACTTGTTTTTAACATTCTGTTTTTAAAATGAAAGTAATTTCTGAACGAAAACCACACACAGTCTGAAAATTCCTTTGACCAAGAAGTTTTCTATTTCCAAATTTTCCCGTCACTGTGGTTGAAAATGAACGTCGACTTGAAAATCAAACAAACGTTCTTAAAATGAAATTTTTTTTTTGAAGTAAGACATTTGATCTCTGAGTTTGATAATATTTATCAGATTCACCCTTTAATAGTATGTACAGTAAATCTCTTCTCTAACAGTTTATACGGTATATCTCCTCTAATAGTATATACAGTATATCTCTTCTTTCTGTTATGTTCAGAGTGTATTCGATATTTTGCTCCCTAACCATGTAGTTGGTTATTTATATTTACCACTGCATAGAGATATTTAAGAATAAATTGCCTTTTTTTTAAAACTTTACATATTAACTAAATTATACGCCACACTTTATTTTTATTTTTTAAGGTTATTAACCGATTAATCGAAACAATCGGCCAACTAATCGATTATGAAAATAATCGTTAGTTGCAGCCCTAGTATACACCCGTATTAGTACTACCCTCAACTACTCCTCTATCCAGGAGCTCTGAGAAGAGCAGTTATTTCTTCTAGAATATAATAATGATCAAGAGATAGTAGGATGGTACTTTTTTTTTTTCTTTCCCAGAACAAGTCTGCTTCCTCAGAAGTATGGGAAGAATTAATAAACAAGCATAATTTATCATAATGTTCAAACTTGGACAATGGTGGAATACCACTATATATCTATATACATTTTGTATCATGCATATACATGGTTACATTGTGAATGTCACTTACACAAATCTGTTGTAGTGTAATATTACGTTTTTATTTTTAAATGTAGACTTGAAGCAAGAGCTAGCAGTGCAACAGAAGCAAGAAAAGCTGAAATCTTTTGTTAATGGGAGCCCAGTAACTGAATGCACTGACATAGCTGTCCAGGCATCGATATCTGAACCATCAACACCTTTGGGTCAGAAAGTATCATTCTCTAGCCAAAACTCACCAGTGCAATTTAGATCAAGTAAGTAAACTTGTATGATGAAGTGACTACTATTCTTTTCGTTGTGTTGGTCATACTTGGTCTATTCAGCTCACTTGCACTCTCCAGGGCAGTACTTGGTTGTAAGTAGAGCCTTTTATTTTAATGATCAAAAATCCACCGTACTTTCTTTTTATAATCATTATATTCATCTGACTTTTTAAATCCAGTTTTGTGTGGTTTTTCTTTAGTTTTTTTTGTGTTTTTGTTTTTTTTTAAATTCATCTATTTTAGAGTGGCAGTGTTTTGTGGATTTGCTTGTTAACTTTTCACCATTTGGCCCTGTTGAGTTTTAACCATTTTCTTTCAAAGCAATGCCTAAGGGAACAGCCTTGTGGAAATGCAGGGACTTCATGGTTCCTAAAGTGTATGTGTTTTTTCATTTTTAATCTCTGGAGCTCTGTGTTCTAGCCCCAGGCAATACAGGGGGCTTGTGTGTTGTGTGTTTTTTTTTCTAATCCATATTTGGCTCCTCCCCCCCCCTTATTCTGGTGCTAAGCCCTGCCCTTTTCATTCAAAGCATTCAATAGCAGATACATTAAATATACTTCCATTCTACCACTTATGTGCCTAGTGCAGTGTTTTTCAACTCCAGTCCTCAAGGCGCTCCAACAGGTCATGTTTTTAGGATTTCCCTCAGATGAAACGTCTGTGGTAGTTACTAAGGCAGTGAAACTGATCCAATCACCTATGCAAAATAATGGGAAGCGTTGGGGTGCCTTGAGGACTGGAGTTGAGAAACACTGGTCTAGTGTGTGTATACAAACCGTTACCATGTGATAGCTGCTGCAAGCTCCTAATGGTGTTCCCACAACTATATAACATGGAAATTAAATCAAGTAATGCTGCTTGAATCAGAAAAAGGCTGGCAACTCGGATGCTCTTGAATAAAAGTCCTTTGGTTACATGGGTACAGGTTACGCTGCAGTGTTTCGGCTAAGAAGCCTTCATCAAAGCATACATGTTTGATTTAAAAACTGATATTTATAACAGGGTAAGCACTCCTAATTGGGCGGGTGCATCCTAATCAGAACAATCAAAACAATTAAAAACACATGGAGAAAAGAGAGAGAAGCACAGCAGGCATATGAGAGACAGATTATGAACAAATAAAGCATATTCAAAATGGTGCGATTATTGTATCAAACAATGCAACCTTGTTGAAAAATGTGA
Source organism: Lithobates septentrionalis (assembly GCA_037952835.1). Lineage (NCBI taxonomy): Eukaryota > Metazoa > Chordata > Amphibia > Anura > Ranidae > Lithobates > Lithobates septentrionalis. The sequence continues at coordinate 719,242 of JBBDGP010000162.1, read as the reverse complement.
TTATTAAAAAAAATTTATATCCATCCTATCGTTCAAACCATATGGTTTTCTAGTATTGAGGGTATGTATCCACCATACTTCACCCTTGAGCAAAAAATGATGAGTGTCACCTCCTCTTGGGGTTTTTTTAACCCGTTCAGCACCAAAAAAGGAAAGTGTCAAGATTACCATGATGGAATTCCCGGAAATGTTTTGACACATTTGAGATGTTTTTAGCATTAATATTTGTAGTGTCATTCACATGTTCCGAGATTCTAACTCTCAATGGGTGTATAGTGCACCCAGCGTTTTGTAGACTGCAGGCACTACACTGAATAACCTATACCACCGATTTACAGTTGCAGTTTATCTACTGTTTGATGGTATATGTTTTCTTGATAGAAAGAAAAAACAGGTGCTTTTTTTGTCTGACACTGCTTACAGGTGTTGTGGCCACACATGTAGGAACCTACAGTGGAAAGCCAGGTCTGCGATTTGTTTGACTTCCGTGATCAAAATAAGCTGGGTGACAACATACTTCCCAGACTGAGGCCCATCTACTGGAAAATTGACAGCCGCCCTGGATAAGAGTACAGATCCTTGTCAGCATACAAAATGGGGAGAAGTGCCTTAAGAATCGCAACGATTTTGTTGTATTCTAAAGAAAAAGTAGTGAGAAAATTAACTTTATTTCTATTGTAATCCCTACACTGTTTGTGTTTATGCCACTATTCTGAATCGTCTCCACCCGATCTCTATGAAATGCCATATTTTGACTTCTAGCTATTGATCGTGTACTATAGCCCCTTTCTTTGAGTCGCTTTTGAATCGCTGTGCATTCTTGCAAGAAATCCTTATCTGTAGAGCAGTTTCTCCTGGCCCTGATGAATTCACCAGTAGGCAAAGACTTGATGGTGTGACTGGGGTGACAGCTATTGGCCAATAAAAGGGAATTTCCTGCACAGGGCTTTCTAAAAGTTCTAGAAGTCACTGTGTTGCTATCTGGATGCCCCATCAAGGTCAAATCCAAATAGTCTATTTGGGTCTGGTGGTGCACACAGCTGAACTCCAGGTTTAAGGAGTTGGTATTAACATATTTCATAAAGTCACCTATGTCACCACTTGATCCATGCCATACCACAATCAGATCATCAATGAAACGACCATACCAGGCGGTGTTGGTTTTGAATGGATTACCATGGGCAAATAAAGTGGATTCTTCCCACCAGCCCATGTAAATATTTGCCAAAGAGGGGGAAAGTTTAGCCCCCATGGACGCACCTTGACTCTGACTGTAGTATCATTCATCCATGAAGAAATTGTGTGTCAGGAGGAACTGTACTGCTCTACAAATAAACTTGCGTACATTAGGACTAACCACTGTAGCATGAAAGATGTTTGATGGCTAACAGTGCTAGAGAGTGAGGAATGCAGGAATACAGAGATCTCACATCTATGGTGATCCAAATGCATTCTGTGGACCAAAAAAATTCCTGCATGTGGGCTAACAAATGTCTAGTGTCCTTTATGAACCCAGGTAGACGGACAACAAGCGGTTGAAGAAATTGATCAACCCATTCTCCTAATCTCTCCAATAGTGATCCTATGCTGGCAACTATGGGGCGACCTTTCACTGGATTATCTTGTTTGTGCACTTTGGGGAGATGGTGAAAAACCGGAGTAATGAGATGTGTGACCATGAGATGATCTACATTTTTTTGATCTAAAACACCCATCTCCTTGCCTTCATCCAATAAGTGTAACAATTTTTGTTGTATAGTTGCTGTGTGATGTGATCTTCCAGCTGCCTGAGTGCTTCCTGTTTGTAACTAGCAGTATCTAGGATCACTACAGTACCCCCCTTATCTGCCTGGCGAATCACTATGTCAGATCTCATTTTCAAGGCTGTGGTTTTTTTAAGTATGGTGGATACATACCTTAAACCCTAGAAAACCGTATGGTTCGAACGATAGGATGGATATAAATCATTTTTTTTAACATAATCGCATTTTTCTACTTAGTCGCACTATTTGATACGTTTATCGCACTATTTTGAATATGCTTTTTGTTCATATGTCTCTCATATGCCTGCTGTGCTGCCTTCTTTTCTCTCTGTGCTTTTAATTGTTTTGATTGCTCTGATTATGATGCACCCGCCCTATTTGGAGTGCTTACTCTGTTCTAAATATCAGTTTTTAAATCAAACATGTATGCTTTGATGAAGGCTTCTTAGCCGAAACGCATCAGCGTAGCCTGTACCTGTGTACCTAATGTAAGCAAATAAAGGACTTATATTCAAGAGCATCCGAGTCGCCAGCCTTTTCCTGATTCAAGTACTGCATTTTGGGTCCTGAAAGTCCTGGCTAGAGCAACGGATCACAGTTCCTAGATCATCATATTGGCAGTGGAGCTGGGGTATCATTTTGCTTCTCAAGTAATGCTGCACTCCTATTATTATTAAAATAAACACAAAGTTAGTGAAATTATATACATCGTAATTCAAACAATAACATGTGCTATAATATACACATAACAAAATATTTTCTCCAACCTTAGAATATCTATATCTCTCCCGAAATTCTGTGAACAATATCACTTTGGTGTCAAATGCAGACTCCCCCCATATCACCACTGTGCTCACAGAACTTTCACCTCCAATCCACTTATTAGTTAGCTTATACAAATTATCCTCCAGGAATGCTGGTCCTCTGTCCACTGATGACCCTCTGAGTTTCCAATTCCCTTCACACGGCATATATTCTAAATTGCATTCATGCCTTCCTCTTTTTATATACCCTGTGTTTCAGGATTGTGATATTATTCATTTACTGAATACCTTTTTTAAAGCCCCCAAAAAAGTTGGAAAATGAAAAATGGGGTTTAGACTTCCCCTTGCCTTTTAATCTGCCAAAAAAGAAGTTCCTGTAGTTTTTTTGAGCAACAGCCGTTTTGCTTCAGGCGATGGAAAGCTCAGATGTGAACAGAGGCCATTGAAATAAATGGGATTTGTCTTGTTGGGTGTTTTTTTTTTTTACAGCTGAGGCTTCCTGCAGAAAAACTCCTAGGTGTGAACGCAACCTTAAGCTAAAATTTTTCAGATTTTTCTTGCATTTGCTTTCTGCAACATTCACCAGCCAGCTTTTATAAATTCAGTAAGTGCTTTCACTGAGCAAAGTAAAAGCAGACATTTATGTGCCTTGGTATCTAGTGACCAAAAAAATCTGGAAAAGTCAATGGTAAACATGGATGTATACAACAATGGAGCAACAGCCCCAGGATGGGTACTGCTGCAACAGATATGAGCAGGTTGGCCTTCTGGAAGCTCACATTAGAGATCTGGAGGAGCAAATTGCAACACTGGGCAGAACTGACAACCTTTTATAAGGGATCCTCTGCTCACTGAGCAGGTAGCTAGTGGGGTTAATGGGGAGGGTGGAGAGGTAAGTCAGGATTATCATGTATGAAGATGGGTTAATACAGTTGGGAGTTTTCACGGCTCACAGAAAGGGATGGCCAGCCCTGGGTTTGAGTACCTGAACAGATTCGCCAAGTTCGGTATAGATGTGGGGGTATTGAGCTCAGAGGTGGCAGCCCTAGATGTCACTGTTCCCCCTAACAAATGGGAGAGTAGCCCATCTAGTAGTGGTGGTGAGGGGAGTGCAGGTAGGCCTAGACAATTGGTGGTAATAGGGGATTCTATAATCAGGACTGATAAAAAAAATTTCTCGCCAGGATTGCTTCAACCAAATGGTTTGCTGTCTCCCTGGTGCCAGGGTTCATCATGTGGTGGACCGGCTTGATAAATTACTGTGAGGGGCTGGGCATGACCCAGCTGTCTTGGTCCATGTTGGAACAAATGACAATATATGGAAGGTGGAGGCTCCTTAAGAACCAATTTGAAGAACTAGGCTGCAAGTTGAAGGGAAGGACCTTCAAGGTGATATTCTCTGAAACTGCCTGTACCATGCACAACAGGAAAGGCAGGGGGTGATTAGAGGGCTGAATTCATGGCTAAAGACCTGGTGTAAGGAGGAGGGATTTGGGCTTTTGGAGCACTGGGCTGACTTTAGATTGCGGTGCAACCTATATGCTAAAGATGGTTTGCACCTAAATGGAAGGGGGTCTACTGTGCTGGGGGATAGGTTTATGGGAAGGCTGGAGGAGTATTTAAACTAATAAAAAACAAAGTCGCGCTGAATGGTGGAAATCGTGGGACAATTAAATGTGCTCGCACTGAGTGCCAATAGGCCACACTAGGTAAACCTGAAAATTAGCAGATCTACTACGTGAAGAAACAAGAATAGGTAAGTGATTCCACTAGAAAGTTATACTCCATAAACTGCATAATACATCATAAGTACTGTAATAAATATTGAAAAAAATAAAAAATGTAAACGTGATATTACTAGTGAAAATATCAATCAAAAAATGAATCATGAACTAGGTACCTAGATCTGCTAATTTTCAGGTTTACCTAGTGTGGCCTATTGGCACTCATTAGTGTGAGCACATTTAATTGTCCCACGATTTCCACCATTCAGCGCAACTTTTTGTTTTATTTCTGTTCAGTGTTGTATAACACTTTTTTAGTCGCAGCTTAGTTTATTGTCCATTAATAGCACAGTTTTTTCTTTTTATATTTGAGTATTTAAACTAGGATTGTGGGGGGAGGGTGAATTGGATTATAATGGGGCAGACGGGTGACAGGTCAACCCCTATTGGTGGGTGGAATGGGTAAAGATGGGGGGAGGGCTATGGCAGATATGAAGGTTCCTATGTTACAATCAACCATTGGATTGTGTTCATCAATGCTAGAAGTCTGCCAATCAAAATAGGTGAGTTGGAAGCTCTGGTGCACAAGGAGAACTATGATCTAATTGGTATTGCTGAATCTTTGCTTTATTCTTCACATGACTGGGCTATTAATATTCCTGGTTATGCTCTCTTTTGGAAAGTTAAATGGAGGGGTGGTGGTGTTTGTCTCTGAGAAGTGATCTCAAAGCGAGTGTGTAAGTGGACCTAGTTGATGGAGTACCAGGGCTGGGCTCAGCCCTTCCTTCTCTGAGCTGGCCGCTCAGCTGTCGGCTAATTGCCAGCTCCCATCTCTCTCCATAGTTACCCAGCTGTTGTTGATTCTGGTCGTCAGTCCTGCCTACTTAAAGCTGTCCAGCTCACTTGATCTCTGCCTTCCCCTTTGTCAACATCAGAGACTTTCTCCTGCGTTCCTGTTGAAGACTTGCTCGGCTGACGTCCCTTCTGGCTCCTGATCCTGCTTGCTGTACTACGTTTACCTCTGGCTCTCTGACATTGGCTTGGCTGACTACCCGATCCGGTTACTGAACTCTGGCTTGTTTTTACCACGCTTACTGTTTACCTTTTTATTATTAAAAAAGTGTGATTTAACCACTTGAGCCCCGGACCATTATGCTGCCTAAGGACCAGAGGTCTTTTTCCAATTTGGCACTGCGTCGCTTTAACTTGTAATTGCGCGGTCATGCAATGCTGTACCCAAACGAAATTTGCGTCCTTTTCTTCTAACAAATAGAGCTTTCTTTTGATGGTATTTGATCACCTCTGTGGTTTTTATTTTTTGCGCTATAAACGGAAAAAGACCGAAAATTTTGAAAAAAAATGATATTTTCTACTTTTTGTTATAAAAAAAAATCCAATAAACTAAATTTTAGTCATACATTTAGGCCAAAATGTATTCGGCCATTTAGGCATGTTGAACCCATTGAATATTTATTTTTTTTTGTCCCAAGTGATTTGAACAATGACAAAAAAAAAAAAAATATTTACAAAAAGTTGTCACTAAATGATATATTGCTCACACAGGCCATGGGCCTATGTGGAATTTCACCCCAAAATACATTCAGCTGCTTCTCCTGAGTATGGGGATACCACATGTGTGGGACTTTTTGGGAGCCTAGCCGCGTACGGGGCCCCGAAAACAAATCACCGCCTTCAGGATTTCTAAGGGTGTAAATTTTTGATTTCACTCTTCACTGCCTATCACAGTTTCGGAGGCCATGGAATTCCCAGGTGGCACAAAACCCCCCCAAATGACCCCATTTTGGAAAGTAGACACCCCAAGCTATTTGCTGAGAGGCATGGTGAGTATTTTGCAGCTCTCATTTGTTTTTGAAAATGAAGAAAGACAAGAAAAAACATTTTTTTTTTCTTTTTTCAATTTTCAAAACTTTGTGACAAAAAGTGAGGTCTGCAAAATACTCACTATACCTCTCATCAAATAGCTTTGGGTGTCTACTTTCCAAAATGGGGTCATTTGGGGGGTTTTGTGTCACCTGGGCATTCCATGGCCTCCGAAACTGTGATAGGCAGTAAAGAGTGAAATCAAAAATTCACGCCCTTAGAAAGCCTGAAGGCGGTGCTTAGTTTTCGGGGTCCCGTACGCGGCTAGGCTCCCAAAAAGTCTCACATGTGGTATCCCCGTACTCGGGAGAAGCAGCAGAATGTATTTTGGGGTGTAATTTCACATATTCCCATGGCATGTTTGAGCAATATATCATTTAGTGACAACTTTGTGCAAAAAAAAAAAAAAAATTGTCTCTTTCCCGCAACTTGTGTCGCAATATAAAATATTCCATGGACTCGACATGACTCTCAGCAAATAGCTTGGGGTGTCTACTTTCCAAAATGGGGTCATTTGGGGGGGGGTTTGAACTGTCCTGGCATTTTATGCACAACATTTAGAAGCTTATGTCACACATCACCCACTCTTCTAACCACTTGAAGACAAAGCCCTTTCTGACACTTATTGTTTACATGAAAAAGTTGTTTTTTGTTTTTTTTTGCAAAAAAATTACTTTGAACCCCCAAACATTATATATTTCTTTAAAGCAAATGCCCTACAGATTAAAATGGTGGGTGTTTCATTTTTTTTTTTTTCACACAGTATTTGCGCAGCGATTTTTCAAACACATTTTTTGGGGAAAAAACACACTTTTTAAAATTTTAATGCACTAAAACACACTATATTGCCCAAATGTTTGATGAAATAAAAAAGATGATCTTAGGCCGAGTACATGGATACCAAACATGACATGCTTTAAAATTGCGCACAAACGTGCAGTGGCAACAAAATAAAGGAGGAGGTCTACTGCAAAAATTACTGCCCTCGATCTGACCTTCGCGGTGATACCTCACATGCATGGTGCAATTGCTGTTTACGTTTGACGACAGACCGCCGCTTGCGTTCGCCTTAGCACGAGAGCAGGGGGCGACAGGGGTGCTTTATTATTATTTTTTTGCTTTTTTATCTAATTTTTAAACTGTTCCTTTCATTTTTTTTTATCGTTTTTATTATCTCGGGGAATGTAAATATCCCCTATGATAGCAATAGGTAGTGACAGGTACTCTTTTTTTGAAAAAATTGGGGTCTATTTCTCCTCTGCCCTCAAAGCATCTGACCACACCAAGATCGGTGTGATAAAATGCTTCCCCAATTTCCCAATGGCGCGATTTACATCCGGCGAAATCTAAGTCATAAAATGCTCGTAGCTTCCGGTTTCTTAGGCCATAGAGATGTTTGGAGACACTCTGGTCTCTGATCAGCTTTATGGTCAGCTGGCTGAATCACCGGCTGCATTCTCAGATTCCCTGTTGAGACAGGAGAGCCAGAGAAAAACACGGAAGACGGTGGGGGGGGGGGGGAAATTCCCTCCCACGGCTTGTAAAAGCAGTCTAGAGGCTAATTAGCTGCTAGGATTGCTTTTACATGAAAGCCGACCGCTGGCTGAAAAGAATGATACCAAGATGATACCTAAACCTGCAGGCATCATTCTGGTATAACCACTCAAAGTCGTGAATGGCGTACCTGAAGACAAAAAAATGGTTAACAATAAAGCACAGTAAACGGTAAAGTATAAAAAATTGCATACCTGAAAAGCAAACATGATAAAACATAATAACAATAAAACATTGCAGAATAGAATACAGTAAAAAAGAGCAGAACAATAGAGAGAGAACAATAAAACGACAACTATTTTTTTTTTTTTTTTTTTTACACTTTTTTTGTAACTAACTTTTATAACGGTAACTGGTTCCAGGTTTGGGTCTCTCAAAATGCGATGGCATCTTGGGAGACCCTGTGAAAGTGTGCCTAGTCTGTGGAATGCTGTACCCTACGCTAATACTCAACTAGTGCATGGTAGCGTTCAAAACATTCACCATTGCAAAGACCAGGATTGTCAGGACAGGAGGGACAATAATAGCGGGTGTCACGCCTATATCCGCGCTTGCTGCAGACACAACATCTTTTTTGGTGGGGTTTGTTGGGTAGGGGTACTCGGGAGGACATAAAAATGCCTCTCATGCAGCCGACTGCATTTGGTTGGGAATGTGAATGGGGGAAGTACGGGAGCTGCAGAAGTGGTGGGTTCCCAATTAGGATTGGCGAATGCAGCAGGAAGGGCATTATGGGCACGACGGGCCTGTGTTTGTCTTCTTGGTGGCAGCGGGACACTACTTGTGCTTGCCACCTCACCAGCTTGAACTGCACTTATGGGACTCGCCACGTCACCAAGTGTTACTGCAGTGCTGGTTTGACTACGACCGGGGTGTACTAGGCCGCTGGCGCTTGCCAGTTCAATAAAAAGCTACCAAAAAAACTTAGCGATCGCAGGGATCAGGCCTGACTCTGCGAATGCTGCAGTTATGCGTTTAGTGTTTTGTAAGTGACAGTGATCGATCGATACTGCACTTGGGTGGGCTGGGCGGAGGGGCAAAACGCAGGTGCTAGCAGGTATCTGGGCTGATCCCGCTAACACTGCGTTTTTGGGAACGTTAACTGCTGGGGACGCTGGTATAGATCTGATCGGATCAGATATTGATCAGATACTATACCACTAAGGGAGGCGTATGCTGCGTGCGTGGGTGTTAGCGGTACTGGCGCTAATCTGATGCTGCCTGGGGCGACGCATATCACCGCCGGGCTATCAGGGGGCTAAACCTTTATTCGGTAATAAACGGGTGCCCTGACACTATAAAAAATAAACAAACTAACCAGCGTCAACTGTAACACTTATACGGTGATCAGTGGTGAAAGAGTTAACTAGGGGGCAATCAAGGGGTTAAAACATTTATTAGGTAGTATATGGGGGTCCCTGTCGCTATAAAATGCTGACAGCGAACCTAAATATTTACGTCCCTAACTAGCGTCACCAGCGACACTAATACAGCGATCAGAAAAATGATCGCTTAGTGACACTGGTGACGGGGGGTGATCAAGGGGTTAAAACTTTATTAGGGGGGGTTAGGGGGTACCCTAGACCTAAAGGCAGCTAACAGTAACTGTCCTAACACAGTAACTGTCACAAACTGACACTAATACACTAATACAGATCGGGGTGTTTTGTGTGCCTGGCATGTTCTACTGTGTGTGTAGTCTGTGTGCACTCACATTGATGTCTTCTCTCCTCGGCGCTGGAACGGAAACTACCGAGCCGAGGAGAGATGACATCATTTCCTTTGCTGCTGTTTAGCATACAGCAGCAAAGGAATGTTCCCATTGGCCGGCGGCGATCGCGAAGGGGGGGGCCACGAACGGATGGCCTCCCCCTCACCTCCGATCGCCGGGGCACAAAAGACGACCGCCTCGGGCACCGGGGGGACCCCCCACCCGCGGAAGGCAAATCACGTACATGTACGTGATTTTGCCTGTCCGTGCCACCTTGCCGACGTACATCGGCGTGAGGCGGTCGTAAAGTGGTGTTCCGGCCGAAATTATACTTTTTAAATAAAAATACCCCTATAATACACAAGCTTAATGTATTCTAGTAAAGTTAGTCTGTAAACTAAGGTCTGTTTTGTTAGTTTATAGCAGTAGTTTGTTGTTTTATAAACTTACAGCAGGCCGTGGCCATCTTAAGTGTGGACATCTGAAGCCAGACTGTATTTCTTCCTGGATCTCATCCTTGCAGATCTCGCACATGCTCAGTGCAGCACAAGCAGTGTGATAGGTTTCAGGTCAGGTTTCCATAGCAATGGCAGTGTCAGAGGAAGTTGCCGCCCCTTCCCAGAAGGCATTGCAAACAGGAAATGATGCGATGGGCCTCGGCCAGGGAGGAGGAAGTGAAAAATGAATACAGCAGATATACAGTAAGTGCTGAGAAAAAAAATAAAAAAATATCCAATTCGTTTACAGTGCACAGTTTAGTGAGGGATGCTGAAGAGTTGTAAAAGTGGGTGGAACTCCACTTTAACTATACTTCTGTCTCGGTCTGATTCATGGTTCCTGATAGTAGGCGAAGGCTATGAATTCAGAAGATCCAGTCAATCCACTTGGTAATTTTTCCAGATTGGATGAGCAAAGTCACTGCATGGATCAGTTTGCCATAGCGTTACAAACGCTCCTGAGTCGTACGGCTCAACTGGAATCTCCCACTGTGGCTGCTACGGTACAACCTGAGTTGCAGGCCGTCCCTGTGCAGACACTCACCTTGAGTATTACCCCTATAAGAGGTATGTCTGGTTCCGCTCCATTTCCCCAGCGATTTGGGGGCTATCCAGTTCAATGCAGAGGGTTTCTCAACCAGGTTGAGTTATACTTTGAGATGCTGCCCCAGACGTTTCCCATGGACGGAATCAAAGTAGGTTTCGTGATATTTTTGCTTTCAGAGGGAGCCTTGGCCTGGGCAAACCCTCTACGGGAGACGCAAAAACCTGTTGTCTTGAGTTACCCGGAGTTTGTGGCCTCCTTTAAAAGGGTATTTGACGTTCCTGCACGCTCTGCTTCTGCTGCCAAGTGCCTCATGTCCATCAGAGTACGAGAACTGTTGCCGACTATGCCATTGAATACCGTACTCTGGCAGCAGAGGTTGCTTGGAACAATGAGGCCCTCGTGGCTGCCTTTTTCTCATGGTCTCTTGGATTCCATCCAGGATGATATAGCAGCCCAAGATGTACCCACTGAGCTGGAGAGGTTGATCACGTTTGCCATCCTCATTGACTTCAGACTCAGACTTTTAAGGAGCACTTGCGGAAGCCTCCTGTATGTTTGCCTCTGAGCTTTGCAGTCCCACCCGTGCCTCCCTCACCTCCCATGCCTCCTCGTTCAGTGAAGATGAACCCATGCACTTGGGCTTCACGCGTCTCTCTGTGGATGAGAAAACTTTTAGGAGGAGGGAGAGATTGTGCCTTTATTGTGGCCAGGCAGGTCACTTTTTGAAGTCTTGTCCTACCCGTCCAGGGAAAGCCCGATCCTTGAGGTTCTGTCATGGACAGACCTTAGGTGGCATTGTTTCGTCCCCAGTTATCCAGAAGGATAAGCCCCTGGTTTTGGTCACCCTTTCTTGGGCTGAGTCGTCCATCGAGATACAGGCTCTAATCGACTCTGGGGCTGCAGGCCTGTTCATTGATGCTGCCTTTGTATCGCAGCACTAGATTCCGCTGCAGCTACGTGACACTCCCCTTGCCATTGAGGCTCTTGACGGGAAACCTCTACAGCCTGCCCATGTGACTCAGACAGTTCCGTTGTCCATGGCTGTAGGGGCTCTTCACCATTTCCTCACCTAGGTTTCCGCTGGTTATTGGTTATCCTTGGTTACAGAGGCATAACCCCTCTTTTGATTGGCTCCGTGCTGAGGCTCTCTCCTGGTCACCTCAATGCAGTGAGACATGCTTCCAGAAGGTAGCCAAGGTCCTGTGCACCTCTTCACTCTCCTCCCTGCCGGAGCAGTACCACAATTTTAGCGATGTCTGAGAAAGGTCAAGCCGGTAGTTTGCCTCCACACCGGCCTTATGATTGTGCAATTGACCTTCAACCTGGTGCCACACCCCCTCGTGGCCAGGTTTACCCTTTGTCGGTCTTGGAGGATAAGGCCATGGAGGAGTATCTTGCAGACGCACTTTCTTGAAGTTTCATCCGCAAATCCTCGTCTCCTGCTGGTGCTGGTTTCTTTTTTGTGTTTAAGCGTGGTGAGCTGAGACCTTGTATCGATTATAGGGGTCTCAATCATTTCACGATTAAGAATGCCTATCACAGTCCGTTGATTACGGAGTTATTTGACCGCCTCAAGGGAGCAACGGTTTACACGAAGCTTGATTTGAGAGGGGCATACAATCTCGTGCGGATTAAGGAGGGCCACGAGTGGGAAACAGTGTTTTTAATATCAGAACAGGCCTTAATGAGTACCTCGTAATGCCTTTTGGGCTTTAACGCCCCGGCAGTTTTCCAGGAATTTATTAACGATGTCCTCTGAGAGTTTTTGCAGTTATGTGTGTTGGTTTATTTCGATGATATCCTCATATTTTCCAAGTCCCTGGAAAGCCACCACACAGATGTCTCATGTGCTTCAGAAACTAAGAACAATCTCTATTGTAAACTGGAAAAGTGCGAGTTCCATCGTGAACAGATTAAATTCCTGGGCTATGTCATTTCCACTGCTGGTTTTTCAATGGACCCAGAGAAACTTTCGGCAGTCCTACGGTGGCCCTGACCCATGGGTTTACGTCCTCTGCAAAGCCCAGGAAACGCTGCACACTATTATCGGAAGTTTATTCTTAACTTCTCGTCTCTGGTCAAGCCCCTGACTGGTATGACCAGAAAGGACGGTAACCCACAGAGTTGGTCTCCGGAGTCCATTAAGGCCTTAGAGTCTCAAGGCTGCCTTTGTTTCTGCTCCTATGTTGGCACATCTTGATCCTAAGTTGATGCTTCTGAGACTGGTGTTGTCGGCCTTCTGTCTCAACATCCTACCTCTGAGAGCGCTATGCATCCTAGTGGCTACTTTTCCAAGAAATTGTCACCAGCGGAGTGCAATTACAAGATTGGTGCCAGAGAGCTGTTGGCGATCATTTTAGCCCTGAAAGAATGGAGACATCTCCTCGAAGGTACCACTGTACCGGTTCTCATTCTTGCTGACCATAAGAATCTCACATTGTTGTCTGAGGCTAAATGCCTCTCTCCCAGAAGGGCGCGATGGGCTCTTTTCTTGTCAAGTTTCAACTACATTGTCTCATGCCTACCTGGTACTAAGAATGTAAGGGCTGACTCCTTGTCACGACAATTTTCCTCCACTTCCAATATGGAGTCTGTTCCGGTTCCTATGATTCCTCCTGATCGTATTCTGGCTACGGTTCGCACCAGTCTTCTCCTTTGGGTGACAAAATTCTTGCTGCTCAGGTCCATGCTCCTCCTGAGAAACCTTGTGACCACGGCTTTGTCCCGGAGAGTCTCCGTACTGCTGTGCTCCAGACTTTCCATTCTCCCAAGGCTGCTGGCCACCATGGGAAGAATCAACTCGTTTGGGCCATTTCCCAACAATTCTGGTGGCCTAGTCTACAGGCTGATGTAACTGCCTTCGTAGCTGCCTGTTCCGTGTGTGCTCAGAGTAAGACTCCACGACACCTTCCAGTGGGCCTCCTACAACCCATTTCCAATGGAGAGAGGCCCTGGACCCATCTGTCTATATGGATTTCATTGTGGAGTTACTCAACTCCCAAAGCGATACTGTTATCCTTATGGTGGTTGACCGGTTCTCAAAGATGTCATTGTATTCCACTTAAGTTGCCCACTTCTAAGGAACTGGCTTCCATTTTTGCTCGGAGATCTTTCACTTACATGGGCTACCCAAGGTGATTTTCTCGGACAGGAGTAGTCAGTTTGTCTCCCGGTTCTGGCGAGCCTTTTGTTCACAGTTGGGAATTCAACTTGCTTTCTCCTCTGCGTATCACCCGCAGTCTAATGGGGCCGCAGAACAAGCCAATCAGTCCTTGGAGCAATTCTTACGTTGCTATATTTCTGACTATCATAACAACTAGTCAGACCTATTACTGTGGGTATGGTTTGCTCGCAGCGCCTTGAATTCCGCTTCCCCATTGTCCCCGTTTATGGCCAATTATGGTTTCCAACCTTCCATGTTGCCTGACTCGTTTGTTCCGGAGAGTATTTCTGTGTTAGAGGAGCATCTCCGGGTTCTTCGTTCCACTTGGGCACAAGTCCAGGAGTCTTTGCGTCATGCTAATCATAGGTACAGACTCCATGCTGACCGTAGACGCCTGCCTGCGCCTTCTTACCAGGTTGGGGACAGCTTCTGGCTGTCGTCTCACAACCTCCGACTTTGTGTTCCCTTGCTGAAGTTCACACCTCGGTTTATTGGGCCCTTCCGTATTTTTCGCAGAATTAACCCAGTGGCTTACGCATTAGACCTTCCTTCTAATATGCGTATTTAAAATGTATTTCATGTCTCCTTATTTAAACCTTTGGTCTGCAACAGTTTTACCACCTCGGTGCCACGTCCTCACCCTGAACAGGTTGAGAACCATGAGGAGTATGAAGTACAGTCCATTGTTGACTCCCGCAGGTTCCATTGGCGCATACAGTACCTGGTGCATTGGAAAGGGTACAGTCCAGAGGAACGCTCTTGGGTCTCATCCTCGGACGTACATGTCCCTGTCCTTCTCCGTGATTTTCCATAGACGTTTTCCCCTCAAGCCTGGTGGTCCTCCAAGGGGGAGGGGTCGTTGAGGAGGGATACTGTCAGGGCTGGGCTCAGCCCTTCCTTCTCTGAGCTGGCTGCTCAGCTGTCGGCTAATTGCCAGCTCCCATCTCACTCCACAGTTACCCAGCTGTTGTTGATTCTGCTCATCAGTCCTGCCTACTTAAAGCCGTCCAGCTCACTTGATTTCTGCCTTCGCCTTTGTCAACATCAGAGACTTTCTCCTGCGTTCCTGTTGAAGACTTGCTCAGGCTGAAGTCCCTTCTGGCTCCTGATCCTGCTTGCTATACTACTACATTTACCTCTGGCTCTCTGACATTGGCTTGGCTGATTACCTGGTCCAGTTACTGAACTCGGGCTTGTTTTGACCACGCTTACTCTGTTTACCTTATTATTAAACAAGTGTGATTTAACTATACTTCTGTCTCGGTCTGATTCATGGTTCCTGATGGTGTGTGAAGCATTATGGGTGTGCGTACTACAAAGTTTGTCATTGGAGTTTGTTATAGACCTCCCAGTGTTGGTGAGGAAGTGGAGACTCCGCTCCTTGCACAGATGGGAAGGGCTGCAAGGGCTGGGACTGTGATAATGGGGGCTTCTAACCTCCAGGAAATTGACTGGAGTAATGGCACTGCTGGGACAATTGAAGGGCATAAGTTATAAACCTATTACAAGACAGTTTGAGGCCCCGACTATCAATAACTCTCCATCTCCATACCATAGCAGGGCGGAAGCTATGTCAAAACGTCACTTCGCCCATACGTCTTAAAGGCACATTTTTTGTTTTTTCTTTTTCAAATGACTTTTTATTTATTTAATTTTTTTGCATTTAAGTCCAAATATGATATCTGAGGACTTTTTGACCCCAGATCTCATATTTAAGACGATCTGTCATGCTTTTTTCTATTACAAGGGATGGTTACATTTAAGGGTAAAAGTTTGGCGCCATTCTACGAGCGGGTGCAATTTTGAAGTGTGACATGTTGGGTATCAATTTACTCCGTGTAACATTCTTTCACAATATTTTATTAAAAAAAGTGAATTTTTTCCAAAAAAAGTGCGCTTGTAAGACCGCTGTGCAAATACGGTGTGACAAAGTATTGCAATGACCGCCATTTTATTCTCTAGGGTGTTAGAAAAAAAAAGTATAATGTTTGGGGATTCTAAGTAATTTTCTAGCAAAAAAGTGTTTATCTTGTAAACACGGAGTCTGAACAAGAGGCCTGGTCTTTAAGTGGTTAAGAGCACATTTTCCAAGGATGTGGGCTGCTCTCGTGTACTTAGACTGGGAGGGAATATTGGCATCAATGGACACAGAACAGAAATGGGAATTCTTCAAAGTGATTATGTAAACTCACTTCTAAGTATGTTCCCATGGGCAGTAAGTTTCAAATGCTAAAAATTAAACTACAAACCTGGCCTTTATAGAAGAGTGGCAAGAAGAAAGCCATTGAAAGAATGCCATAAGTCCTGTTTGCAAGAAGCCATGCTCTGGTCAGATGAGACCAAAATTGAACATTTTGGCCTAAAAGCAAAATGCTATGTGTGGCGGAATACGTACACTGCACAATCACCCTGAACACACCATCCCCACCGTGAAACATGGTGGTGGCAGCATCATGTTGTGGGGATGCTTTTCTTCAGCAGGGGCAGGCAAGCTGGTCAATTGATTGGAAGATGGATGGAGCCAAATACAGGACAATCTTGGAAAAAAACTGTTAGTCTGCAAAAGACTTGAAACGGGGGGCAGAGGTTCACCTTCCAGCAGGACAACGACCTTTAGACATACCACCAGAGCTACAATGGAATGGTTTAGATCTGCATATTCATGTGTTAGAATGGCTCAGTCAAAATCCAAACCGAAATTCAATTAAGATTCTGTGGCAAGACTTGAGTCGCTGTTCAGATGCTCTCAATCCAATCTGACAGAGCTTGCGTTATAATGCAAAGAAGAATGGCCAAAGATTTCACACTCTAGATGTGCAAAGCTGGTTGAAAGAGGAAGTATACTCTCCCACTCTGATGCTGCTTTTCATTTAGTCCATTATTTTAAGTAATTCTCAAACTATAGCCACTGTAATCCAGCCCAAATGGCATATTGATTATTTTTTAAAGAAGCTTTAAAATCTAGTTTCCAGGGGTAAGGCAGCGCTATCTTGGGTATTTTCTGAGTCCACAGTAGTGTTTTTCTGCTCTTACATAGAGCACTTCCTTTACTGCTAACCAAGCCAGTTTCTCAATCCAACGCTTCTATGGCAACCCTGCTTCCCTGCTCATAGCCGACTTGTTTAATTTCATAATGTTTACTTGTGCCAATTATCTAGTGTTTGCCTGTGTCAGTCTTGGCTTCAGCGGATGAGACTGCAATATGCAGTCCGATGCCCAGGTTTACACTCCGCAGGGAGTCCTGATAAAAGACAGGCAAGCACACAGTGTGCAAAACTAATAATACCAAGCAAGTAAGGAGATGTCTACAAGCAGTGTTAGAGTTTTTTTTATGCTGATTTACATAAGAAAAAGTTGTGGGGGAGAGTTTACAACCACTTGAAGCTGTAATTGCAGAGAGAGGTGCTTCTACAAAGTATTGACTCGGTGGCTGAATACAAATGCACGCCACACTTTTTTTTCACATACCGGTGTTTATTTGTAAAAAAAAAGTTGAAAACCATTTACCACTTTTCTTCCACTTCACAATTTGTGCCACTTTGTGTTGGTTTTTTACATAAAATCCCAGTAAAATACATTTACATTTTTGGTTGTAACCTGACAAAATGTGTAAACTTTCAAGGGGTTTGACTACTTTTTCAAGGCACTGTAAGCCGCCACTAAATTCCTAAAATATGTCATGTCAAAATCATTCAGGATCTTTCACCCCCCCTTGAATTATTTGCTGCTTTTATATTCCAGGTTTGGATGATGGGTACAGTGGAACACCATTGACACCATCTGCAAGAATATCTGCGCTTAACATAGTAGGGGATCTTCTTAGGAAAGTTGGGGTAAGTTTTGTTATACATATGATTTTATGCTAGTTTTTGTGGTGTGTGTGTGTGTGTGGTGGTGTTGGTTTTTTTTTTTTTCCTTGGGAAAAACTACTCTTTATCTGCCAAGATCAGTGCTGAATGTTCCTTAACCACTTAAGCCCCAGACCATTTGGCTGGCCAAAGACCAGAGCGTTTTTTTGGGATTTGGCACCGCGTCGCTTTAACTGACAAGTGCGCGGTCGTGCGACCTGGCTCCCAAACAAAATTGACGACCCTCTTTTCCCCCCCCACAAATGCCACAAATAGAGCTTTTTTTCTTTATTGCGCTATAAACAAAAAAAGCGTCAATTTTGAGGAAAAAAAGCATTTTTTTACTTTTTGCTTTAATAAATATCCCCAAAAAATATATATAATTTTTTTTTTCCCTTAGTTTAGGCCGATACGTATTCTTCTACATATTTTTGGTAAAAATAAAATCACAATAAGCGTTTGATTAGTTTGCGCAAAAGTTATAGCGTCTACAAAATAGGGAATAGTGTTATGGTATTTTTATTTTATTTTTTTTTACTAGTAATGGGGGCGATCAGCGATGGGGGTTTTTTTTTTTTTTTTTTGACTGCGACATGGACAGATCGGACACTTTTGGCGCTATTTTGGGACCATTCACCTTATACAGCAATCAGTGCGATTAAAAATGCATTGATTACTGTGTAAATGTGACTGGCAGTGAAGGGGGTTAACTAGGGGGCGCTGCAGGGGTTAAGTTTGTCCTAGGGAGTGATTCTAACTGGGGGGGTTGCTACGTGTGACACGACACTGATCGCCGCTACTGATCACATGGAGCTGTGATCAGTGTCGCTAGGCAGAACGGGGAAATGCTTGTTTACATCAGCATTTCCCGTTCTTCCTCTCCGTGAGACCATTCCGTGGGACCCGCGGTCACACTCGAGGAGCTCGTGCGGCTGCCGTCGGCGGCAAATTTAAAGGGACGTACCTGTACGTCCATTTGCCTGTCTGTGCCATTCTGCCGATGTAAATGTTCGTGCGGCGGTCGGCAAGCGGTTAATGTGCAAAAATGGTTTGTCCTCTGTAAAACTAGCGAAAAAAGTGTTCTTTTTCTTTTTCTGCAGGCCTTGGAATCTAAACTAGCCTCTTGCAGAAATTTTATGTATGAACAGTCTCCCAGCAAACCAGTGGCTCGAGTTCACAAGCTTAGGGAAAGCAATGAAAACTCTCTCAGCATGTCTCCAGGTGAAAAGAGGTAAGTAATCTAAAATACATCCTTTTTAAATCCAGTCCCACCTCCTATTTTCCATTTGTTTGAGCTAATTTTTATTCCTTTATCGTACATCACAGGACACAGTGTCTTAGTTTTTAACAATGGGGAAAGATAGGACGTCCCCCCCCCCCCCCCCCCCCCCCCTCCTAGGTGTTAACCCCTCATTAGGCAAGGTTTCAGTTTTTTTTGCTAGTGCTTGAAGGTTAAGGTCACTGTGTGTCATCTGTGTAGCTCTCCAAAAAAAAAATAGCTTCTCAATGGTTCCATCAGGGTTCAGAAGACTGGTTTTATCAGGATCCATTTTCCTATGGCTTTTTATCGCTCATAGGAATGGTTCCTGGTCCCTGCACTGAATAATGCGGGGATGGCCTTTAAGATTGCACTGAGCGAAAAATTGGGGGGGGGGTAGAAGAGGACGAAACTTGGGACTTTAGATGGAACGTGAGGAAAACGTCACCCCCCCATCCCTAATGCATATGTAAGGGGGGGAGGTTGGGACTTTTAGATGAGGCTTGCATAGTAGGACCAATCAAGTTTGCATAAGTTAAAACATATGTATGTTTTATTAAGACCAATGATCGACCTGGCATAACTAACAGTGTTGCATACATAAATCGTAGAAAAATGGTCAATCACAGTATAATAGTAACACACATAACATGGCATAAACAAGTATATGGTAAATCCTAATCCTCCATTGACCAAGGTAACCAAACAATGAAAATAAATATAAATGAAGAAAAAGGGGATAAGACCATCTAAAATCGATCGATATGTGTGGGATGCATCGAGGTGGGCTGTACGCGTTTCGTGGACTTGTATCCACTCGTCAGGAGCCAGGTGCATCCACGTTCTATGGAAAAATGTGGGTAACACATTTGGTCTGGTTAGTACACCCTTGCATAGAAAGGCGGAAAATTGAATATAAAAGAGTGGCCATGGCAGGTTGTGCTCACATAAAACCACAGCTGGAACCGTACAAAACCACATGCCAGGGGTCCATCATTGAGCCCGGCCGGGGAGCTGAGGAGGGAAAACAGCCGGAAATCAGGGGAGCGCAGGTCATCACCCATATGTATAAAGGACTTCTGGGGTATACAAAGTAAAACTATTAGTGTCTGTAACGATATAAGTCAATGAAAGGGTCTTGGAGTAACCAGGGCCATGACCTTGATAATGGGGTAAGTATCATGGGTTTACCTTGATAAATCCAAAAGGGGTGCAAAGCTAGATGGAGGGCAAACGGGTCTGGAAGTACAGACTCTATACTGGGTCAGCGGTGGAAGGATGATAAAACAAGTGATGGAATGCGACCACATCATGCCAGACGGTCCCCCCAGCGTCACGCTGGTACGGCACAGAGGGAAGGGCACCACGGCAAAACACCGGAGTGACCCCCCCACGTGTCAACCCGGTGATGTAGCAGGCGCGTGCGTGACAGACCGCCCATGGGGCGTCATACGCATGGCGTCAGAGGCGTGGGGATGCCCACCCAGACCCCCGCAGCCAATAGGTGCAGAAGGAAGGGGGGAGAGGGAGGGGCCAAAGCACACATAGCAGCTCCCTGGTGCTGGACTAACGGCCGCAGATAGAACGGATGCAGCTGGGCCATAGTGAGAAAAAATTTCTTATGGCTGATCTTCATTTGATCAGACCATAATTCAAAATGTTAGACATGAATATTCAGTGTGCATTTATTTTTCATTTTTTATTTTTTATTATTTACTTTTTTATTTTTCTCACTATGGCCCAGCTGCATCCGTTTTATCTGCGGCTGTTGGTCCGGCACCCGGGAGCTGCAATGCGCGCTGTGGCTCCTCCCTCTCCCCCCTTCCTACTGCACCTATAGGGTGCGGGGGTCTGGGTGGGCGTCCCCACGCCTCTGACGCCATGCGTATGACGCCCCATGGGTGGTCTGTCATGCACGCGCCTGCTACATCACCGGGTTGACATGTGGGGGGTCACTCCGGCGTTTTGCCGTGGTGACCTTCCCTCTGTGCCGTACCAGCGTGACACTGGGGGGAACCATCTGACATGATGTGGTCGCATTCCATCACCTGTTTTACCATCCTTCCACCGCTGACCCAGTATAGAGTCTGTACTTCCCTGTTTACTCCAAGACCCTTTCATTGACTTATATCGTTACAGACACTAATAGTTTTACTTTGTATATCCCAGAAGTCCTTTTATACATATGGGTGATGACCTGCGCTCCCCTGATTTCCGGCTGTTTTCCCTCCTCAGCTCCCGGGCCGGGTTTGATGGACCCCTGGCATGTGGCTTTGTACGGTTCCAGCTGTGGTTTTATGTGAGTACAACCTGGCATGGCCACTCACTTTTTTTTTTTTGTTTTTTTCTTTTTTTTATACACCATTTTCTGCCTTTCTATACAAGGGTGTACTAACCAGACCAAATGGGTTACCCACATTTTTCATAGAACGTGGATGCACCTGGCTCCTGACAAGTGGATACAAGTCCACGAAACGCGTAGAGTCCACCTCGATGCATCCCACACACCTCTATCGATTTTAGATGGTCTTATCCCCTTTTTCTTTATTTTCATTGTTTGGTGTACCCTGGACAGTGGAGGATTAGGATGTACTATGTACTTGTTTATGCCATGTTATGTGTGTTACTATTATACTGTGCCCATTTTTCTACGATTTATGTATGCAACACTGTTGTATATGCCATGTCGATCATTGTTCTTAATAAAACATATACATATGTTTTGACTTATGCGAACTGGATTGGTCCCACTATGCACCTCCCCCCTCTTACTTTAAGATTGCACTGAACCCTGTGTTAGGAATCCCTGTGCAATGACCTAAGGCCTGATGAACCAATAGAATGCTGTCCTAGGCAGTGCTCTTCCCCCCCCCAACTATCCAAAGCCTGCCATGATGAGTGAGAATTGGACCCTTAAGGGGACCTGCGACTGGACAGGCGAGTGCCCTGCGTTAGTCCTGTTTTGACACCCTAGCCTTTTGGCGCCCCTTGAGTGGTTTAGCAGCGGGAATGTACTGAAAACACCTAGCCTTCTGGTGCAGTGGGACTACAAGGAGCTCCAGGACTATTGGTCACAGCAGAGCTTCTTGGGGGATGCCAGGTTTCACCAGCAACTTTCTTGTGGGACTGCAGGTGTCGGCAAACCATCCCTGTGGGTCTATGTGCTTTGTAGCACTATTGGTCGCAGCAAGTATTCCAGTCGCCATGCGCGTACACATACGTTTCCTTTTTGGGAGGTGGTGGAGCACTGACATATTTTGGAGTAATCTGCTAGGGTAAACTGCACATTACTATGTTTTGGCACAGTACTCCTTCCTCACCTTGACTGGGACTGCTGTGTTCAGACTGGGTCCCGATTTTATATAGGTCAGCAGGCAGATGTCTCACAGATGGCAGAGAGGAGGGGGATGTAGAGGGTGAGGAGTCCCAAATATCTTTGTTGGGTAGGAAGGAACCAAAATGTAGCCCCCATGCAACAAAACAGTTGGAACAGTGTGTTCTTTGTGAGTCTGACTCCCTCCACCTATCAGGTACCTCTGCTGCCTTCGAGTACCATCCTCCAGCTCCTTTTCATCTCCAACCCAAAAGGTCTTTAAGTTTTTTGGGGGGTTTTTTTTCTCCTTCCCGAGTCCTCTTCTCCAAAGGTCTCTGGGCTTGGATAATGGCGGGTGCTACTAGATCACTTTCCTATGCATCCTGACCTTGAGCATGTTATGTACGCATAAAATAAAGAAAAAAACTGCGCTTAGAAGGTACAAAAAGTAAACAGCTGCGGTTACAAGTGTAGCCCACCATATAAAATCAAAAAATAAGAAAACCGCGCTATAAATGATAAAGGAGTCCAAATTACAGTCCCATAACCAAAAATGAATAGTCCCAATGTTGATCCAGGTCAAAATTTCATCCAAACGAGACAGTGATAAATAGACACAATCAGCGGAACACTCCAACATCAGTTGCGCTTACCAGAAGTAAGATTGTAAGGGCGAGTGGCTTAAACCCAGCCTGGGCCTTTAGATGTATACTCCAGATGGAACAGGAAGGGCGCCCTCATCCCCTGTATCCACAGATATAGTGCAAAAAAATATATAAAAAATATATAGTGTAATATTGTTTTGACATATGCCACACCAAACAGAAAAAAGTGGCCACCCAAACAATCCTTGAATCACGTGTGATCATAAAATCCTACGCTGAGTAGCTAGGACGGTGGGGTGAGTGTCATGCAATCATGCAAACACAGGTGAAAAAAAGAAATAGTAAGTAAATGTAAGCTGCAACGACTTCCAAACCTGCTTACCAGATATGAGATGGATAGTCGGCATATATAAAGCACTCCAGGTGAAACAAATATATGGAAAAAGAAAACTCCTATTCAGTGTTAAACACAATAGTGATGCAGGCTGCTTACCAGAGGGCTGACCCTCATATGCAGATAAGTGGAAACACAAGAACCGCCACCAAGGGATAAATAAGGCAAACCTTCGGGATTGTCCCCTTACCAGACAAAAAGGACATATAAGGCGGTTGTATTATGATCTCAACCTCACTTCCAACCGGAATGGTGTACCCAGTCTTATCCTCTCCGTCCAAGCTTTTGTCTTCAGCTGCAGTACCCGGTGATCCGCCTCGGAGTCCTTACAGGCTGCCGAGGCGGATCACCGGGTACTGCAGCTGAAGACAAAAGCTTGGACGGAGAGGATAAGACGGGGTACACCATTCCGGTTGGAAGTGAGGTTGAGATCATAATACATCCGCCTTATATGTCCTTTTTGTCTGGTAAGGGGACAATCCCGAAGGTTTGCCTTATTTATCCCTTGGTGGCGGTTCTTGTGTTTCCACTTATCTGCATATGAGGGTCAGCCCTCTGGTAAGCAGCCTGCATCACTATTGTGTTTAACACTGAATAGGAGTTTTCTTTTTCCATATATTTGTTTCACCTGGAGTGCTTTATATATGCCGACTATCCATCTCATATCTGGTAAGCAGGTTTGGAAGTCGTTGCAGCTTACATTTACTTACTATTTCTTTTTTTCACCTGTGTTTGCATGATTGCATGACACTCACCCCACCGTCCTAGCTACTCAGCGTAGGATTTTATGATCACACGTGATTCAAGGATTGTTTGGGTGGCCACTTTTTTCTGTTTGGTGTGGCATATGTCAAAACAATATTACACTATATATTTTTTATATATTTTTTTGCACTATATCTGTGGATACACGGGATGAGGGCGCCCTTCCTGTTCCATCTGGAGTATACATCTAAAGGCCCAGGCTGGGTTTAAGCCACTCGCCCTTACAATCTTACTTCTGGTAAGCGCAACTGATGTTGGAGTGTTCCGCTGATTGTGTCTATTTATCACTGTCTCGTTTGGATGAAATTTTGACCTGGATCAACATTGGGACTATTCATTTTTGGTTATGGGACTGTAATTTGGACTCCTTTATCATTTATAGCGCGGTTTTCTTATTTTTTGATGTTATGTACGCAGATGGGGCTCATCCTGAGAGGGGGTTTGCTCCACCAAAAAGGTTCACTCAGTAATACCCCATGGAGAGTGGAGTCATTAAAACGGAGTATGCCTTTGGTATATCCAGCAGCTTTTTGTCTCAGTAAGAACCCAGTGTGCCCAGTAGTCTATGTCCAGGAATTTTAAAGGGTTAATCTTTTACCAAAAATTTCCTATGCAGATGAAGCATCTGTAGAAGAAAACAAACTGCCTACTCCTATAGCAGGAGCGTTATTCAATTTCGGTCAAAGCTGCAATTTACATACCTCATGAAGCCTGACTGGAAAACTTTTTTAGGATGTTGCTAAGAAATGCCCACTGGTTTTTGCATCCACAATCAGAGGAGTGAGCTCTTAAATGCTGAGCTCTGCGCTACTGCAGGGGAGAGGGTGCATTTGAGGTGTTTTTGAAAGACTGCTCCTTTGTGTGATGAAGGTAAACGGCAACCGCCAGCAATGCTGCAGAAATAGGAAGAGAGCCTGGCCCGACTGGGTAGCAGATAAAAGCAGCCTCTGCTCAATCAAGGCCACATCACCAAGATGTTTTGCTCCACCCCCGGGCTTAGTCATGGAGATGCGGGTCTGCTGGTGGCAGGTTAATAAATACCATCATCAGCCACCTAAATATTGATGTGGGTAAACCACTCAAAGTTTAAAAGGACAAGTGAGTGAAAAATGCACCATGGTTAAGAACTTCATGTGTGGTATAGCCATACTGAAAACTGATTTTAGACAATTTAGAAGCATGCATACAGGTGCAAGAGGTAAAGGACTAAAAATAAGTGAAAAAATAGAAATATTGAATGCAAAAAGGAAGAAATGCCAAGCTAACAAGCAATACTACAAAAGCCTAATCCCCTAGTTAGAAAAGAAATCATAAAAAAAGAGAGAAGCTTAGGTGGCAAGGATGGAGAATGTGCCATAATGAGACCTGTGAAAACCGTAAAATCAAAAATTGCAAAAAAGCCTAGGGTTCACGGAAGGAAAGGGGATAAAGACCCCAAACAATATCTTATTCCCAACAATAATTGATGCACAATTGTTTAAGAGAAATGTGTGAGATGGGGGTCAAAGCTAGCACAATCTAAGCAAGCTGATCGGGTAACCTATAAGGACACAAACTGGGATGAGTCCATTTATGGGATTCACTTGCGTAAGGAAATGGTCTACAACTGGGAAAAATAAAGACTTTTAATATGGTTAATATTCTGGATTCACTGATATCTTGTAAACCTGCACAAAGATGTCCTATATGTAAATGTAAAAAAAAGTTCACAGGAATCAGTTGAGTGCTGCACTCAAATCTGTCTGCTTAAATATCACAAGATTGTTACCTAGTCCACAGAAACTAACCTTTAAAGAGGAGCTCAATTTTCCCCCAGAAAAATTAGGTTAGCAGCTATAAATACTGTAGCTTCAATATAAACACATCTGTGCTCGAAGGTGGCCCCACAGGGGTGTTACTCTAGGCCAGGGGTCTTCAAACTATGGCCCTCCAGTTGTTCAGGAACTACAATTCCCATCATGCCTAGTCATGTCTGTGAATGTCAGAGTTTTACAATGCCTTATGGGATGTGTAGTTCTGCAACAGCTGGAGGGCCGTAGTTTGAGGATCCCTGTTCTAGGCTCTTGTCCTGGCAAATCCTGATAAATGCCACATGGCTGCCCTCATAAGACTGGGGGGTGTCTAGATGCACTGAAATCAAGAAATAAAACGAGGGTGCACTGGCCTAGTGCATTATGCTAAATTTTACTTTATTAAATAAAAGCATAATATTCACCAACATGCGCTTGAATACAGCATATCAAATATTAGGCAGCTTTACGTCCATGGTATCACAAAACTGATGAAACTTCCCATAGGAAGACTGGCTGACGCGTTGAGGTATCACCTCTTCCTCAGAGCCAACTGAGTAGTGTCTTGGCAAAAGGTTGATACCGTGGACGTAAAGCTGCCTACATGGTTGCATAGTTAGGTTGAAAAAAGACACAAGTCCATCTAGGTCAACCATAAAAATGAATATCAAACAATGCCATATACCCAATCCTATACCCACAGTTGATCCAGAGGAAGGCGAAAAACCCCAGCAAAGCATGATCCAATTTGCTACAGCAGGGGAAAAAATTCTTTCCTGACCCCCAAGAGGCAATCCGATTTTTCCCTGGATCAACTTCCCCTATAAATGTTAGTACCCAGTTATATTGTGTGCATTTAGGAAATAATCCAGGCCTTTCTTAAAGCAATCTACTGAGCTGGCCAGAACCACCTCTGGAGGGAGACTATTCCACATTTTTACAGCTCTTACTGTGAAGAAACCTTTCCGTATTTGGAGATTAAATCTCTTGCTCTAAGAGTAAAGAGTGCCCCCTTGTCCTCTGTTGACTGTAAAGTGAATAACTCAACACCAAGTTTGCTATATGGACACCTTATATATTTGTACATGTTGATCATATCACCCCTTAATCTTCTCAAGACTGAATAAATTCAGTTCCTCTAATCTTTCCTCATAGCTGAGCTCCCCCATGCCTCTTATCAGCTTGGTTGCCCTTCTCTGCACTCTAGTTCCCTGATATCCTTTTTGAGAACGTGCCCAAAACTGAACTGCATAGTCCTGATGAGGTCTTACTAATTTGTACAGGGGCAGAATGAACTTTCTCGTTCTCTCTTGACCTCTCTCTCGTGTTCTCTCTTGACCTCTCTCTCGTGTTCTCTCTTGACCTCTCTCTCGTGTTCTCTCTTGACCTCTCTCTCGTGTTCTCTCTTGACCTCTCTCTCGTGTTCTCTCTTGACCTCTCTCTCGTGTTCTCTCTTGACCTCTCTCTCGTGTTCTCTCTTGACCTCTCTCTCGTGTTCTCTCTTGACCTCTCTCTCGTGTTCTCTCTTGACCTCTCTCTCGTGTTCTCTCTTGACCTCTCTCTCGTGTTCTCTCTTGACCTCTCTCTCGTGTTCTCTCTTGACCTCTCTCTCGCTCTCGATTTCTCGCTCTCTGGAAACCGCAGCTTGCCATTGTATGCCATTATTGAGCTTATGATCTACCAAAATCCCCAGATTTTATTCCACTATGAACGCCCCCTAGTATGTATGATGCATGCATTTCCGTTGCCCCCAAGTCCATTACTTTACATTTATCAACATTAAACCTCATCTGCCGCATAGTCGCCCAATTAGACAGTGCATTGAGGCCCGCTTGTAAAATGGAGACCTCCTGTAAGGACGTTATTCCACTGCATAGCTTGGTGTCCTCTCCAAAGACTGAAATGGTATTTTTAATACCAGACCCTATATCATTTATAAAGATATTAAAAAGTAAGGGTCCCAACCCTGAACCTTGGGGTACACCACTGATAACCTTGGACCATTTGAATATTTGATATGCTGTGTTCAAGCGCATGTTGGTATTTTAATAAAGTAAAATTGAGGATAATGCACTAGGCTGGTGCACTCTGTTTATTTCTTGATTTCCCATAATCGTCTTTCAGGACAGCCACGAGAGACCTTGGCTCCTCCTCTATTGGGACCGCACGGCGCCAGTGGCGGATGACGTCATGTCCAGCGGAAAGGGGCTTCCAGCTGCGAATCATGAAAAGGAGCCAGGCATGGGCTGGTGAGGAGCCGCACATGCTGTAGAGACCGCAAAGGCTCCGGTGGTGACACCATAATGTCGGACGCAGAAGGCGGAGACTAGACTGCAGCTCCAGCAGGGACCAGCTCCAGCCATGTTAAGGTAAGGGGGACCTATGGTGGAACTTCCCTGGCCTGAACCCACCACCACCCCCCCCCCCCCCCCAAGGAGTATACATGAAAAGGGGGGGGGTAGGTAAAGTTCCCTCTGGTGTCAGAGGGTGGTTCATGGGGCCCCTGGTGAGGTGAGCCCACATGAAAACGCTGTGCACCTGCAGTTTTGCAGGAGAAGATTATGGCAGTGTTAATACTGTGGGGGTTTTCTTTTTATATCGTTTCAG
Source organism: Lithobates septentrionalis (assembly GCA_037952835.1). Classification (NCBI taxonomy): domain Eukaryota; kingdom Metazoa; phylum Chordata; class Amphibia; order Anura; family Ranidae; genus Lithobates; species Lithobates septentrionalis. Next base: position 691,058 of record JBBDGP010000162.1, on the reverse strand, counting down.
AAAACAGACAAGACCAGGCCCTCTCACAACTCAGAGGAGGTGCCCTTCTTGTAAAAATACACTTAAAGATTCCTGGGGGCAAGCGTTATGTAAGGAATGTATTAACAAACTAGTACAGGAACATTCCACTGAGCAGGGCAGCGATTTAGCAGCATATGTTAAGGAACTATCGAGTACCTTTGAATCCTTTTTAAAACCTTCTTTGAAGGCTTTCAGATCCCACAGCTGCAGACTGCTCCTGCTTCAGTACAAACGACACTACCAAAAATACATACACTACCCTCCACTAGTGCAGGCCCTTCATCAGCCCCTAGGGAGGAGGCAGAAGAGGAGCCTGACAGTGCAGTGTCTGGCTCCCAAGAATCAGAGGGCGAAGCCCTGGAAGGGGATTCCAGAAAACCCTCCCGTTACAAACTCTCATTGGAAGAGGTTGACCATCTTCTAGGAGCCATTCATACCACATTAGGTATACAAACTGAAAAGAAACCTTTTATCCCTGCATGATCAAATGTATGAGGGTTTAGGAGAACAGGAAAATAATTTTCCTGTTCATGAAGTACTAATAGAGGCAATTAAGAAAGAATGGCAGGAACCAGAAAGAAAGCCATTTTTTTTCTAAAGCCTTAAAGACGGTTTCCATTTTCAGATAAGTCATCAGTATGGAACAAAACCCCAAAGCTAGATGCGGCCTTCTCACAAGTTTCGAGACATACGGATCTAGCTTTTGAAGATATGGGGGTCTTATCTGAAGCAATGGATAAAAGGATGGACTCCCCTGTTAAGAGAAAATGGGGGGAGTGTTTGGGACTTTATATGAAGCACCATAAATGCCTCCATCCCGCGGGACTTTGAATGAAACACCCTAAGGTGCCTCCATCCCTGTAATAAATGAAAAAGGGAAGTTTGGGACTTTATATGAAGCAATTGAGTAGTGGAGGCAGATTGCAATAAAAACATATTTATTAAGTAGCATGAGTTTGCATACAAAGAAATATAGGTAAAAGAATGTTTTCATATCAATATACATGAAAAACGTGCACAAAGGCTAAATATGCAAGAATGGGAAAATACATGCATAACATCATGTAGTCAAACCAATAAATACATATATGCATAAGAATAACATGTACATGCCACTAGCAGCATGCCTACCACCGACACATGCACCCACATGGTACATCTGTGTCCACCAGATGGTATAAAAAACATCATATATTAAAAATAAGTAAAGTAAATCGCAATCCGTATGGAGTAAGTGGCTGCGGCATCATATAAAGCTCTACGCGTTTCGTGGGTGTTCCCACTCGTCAGGAGCGGATGCGTCAGACATTTCTATGGGATAAAAAAAGGATTTAAAGAACCGTACTTCTCAGAAAAGTTCAAAAATGTTGTTTCCATTAGTATGGGTGGTTAACCACGCGTAGAGCTTTATATGATGCCACAGCCACTTACTCCATACGGATTGCGATTTACTTTACTTATTTTTAATATATGATGTTTTTTATACCATCTGGTGGACACAGATGTACCATGTGGGTGCATGTGCCGGTGGTAGGCCTGCTGCTAGTGGCATGTACATGTTATTCTTATGCATATATGTATGTATTGGTTTGACTACATGATGTTATGCATGTATTTTCCCATTCTTGCATATTTAGCCTTTGTGCACGTTTTTCATGTATATTGATATGAAAACATTCTTTTATCTATATTTCTTTGTATGCAAACTCATGCTACTTAATAAATATGTTTTTATTGCAATCTGCCTCCACTACTCAATTGCTTCATATAAAGTCCCAAACTTCCCTTTTTCATTTTTTTTTTTTTTTTTGACTCTGTTAAGGTAGTTAATGGACTCCACAGTAGGAAGCCTAAAGCAGCCATGGCAGTCACGGTAGTGGCCAGTAATGTAGAGTTCTGGTTGAACCAGATTCAGGCACACATCGAGGAAGGAACTGCAAAGGAGCAGATTTTATCCTCTTTTCTCACTCTTCTGCGAAGCATCGCGGATGCATCAGCAGAACTGGTACGCATGGCAGCCAGATGCTCGGCACTAGCCAACTCTACAAGAAGGGCCCTTTGGCTAAAAACATGGCAAGGTGATTGCGCATCTAAAGCTAAACTTTGCGGGATCCCTTTTACAAGGGACCTGCTGTTCGGGCCAGGGTTAGAGAGTGCTGGACTGTACAGCGGACAAAAGGCGTTCCCGCTGAAACGCAAAGCAACCTGGAGTCAGCCACACCAGAATAAAAGGAAGCAGAGGGGGGACACAAAATCACCTTTCTCAGCACCCGAGGCAGAAAACCAAAAAAAGACCTTGGGTCCAGAGAGGAAGGGCAAGGGAGGAGCGATTTTTTTTTTTTTTTCTTCCCCGTCCTCCTGAACAAACCAGAAATAAACAATGACAAAGTAGTCTCAGTGGGAGGAAGACTGGGGGCCTTCTTCTCGCAATGGGAAAGGATATCCTCCAGTCAGTTTATTTTGAGAACAATAAGAGAGGGATATTATCTAGAGTTCTCAAGATCACCCCCAAGCAGATTTTGCACCACCAAGCTTCCAAAGAACAGGGAAAAAGCCAGAGGGTTAATGAGTTCCATAAAGGATCTCAGGAAACAAGGTGTAATCATCAAGGTACCAAAAGAAGAAAGAGGGCAGGGCTTCTACTCCCACATATTCGGAGTACAAAAACCCTCGGGAAAGGTCAGACCAATTCTCAACCTCAAACCCTTAAATCTATCCATAACTTATAAGATATTCAGAATGGATTCCATATACTCTGTGAAGGCTCTGTTACCACCAAGCTGTTATATGGTCTCCCTGGACTTAAAAGATGCGTACCTACACATACCCTTAAAGTTGTCAAGTTTCTAAGATTAGCGATAGAAACAGGAAAAGAAACCTTACACCTTCAATTCCGAGCTCTACCCTTCGGCCTATCTTTCTCACCAAGAATTTTTACAAAGATTCTGGCAGAAGCTCTGGCACCATTACGACTAAAAGGCATATACATCATTGCCTATTTAGACGACCTTCTCCTTATTGCAGACTCCCCCGGGAGATTGCTAGAAAACCTAAAATACACACGGCCTTTTTTGGAAAGTCTAGGTTGGATAAGTGTAGAGAAATCCAATCTACAACCCATTCAACAAATAAAGTATTTGGGGTATATAATGGATTTAGTGCAAGAAAGGATATTCCTACACAAGGAGAAGATAGAGAAAATTCAAAGAGAAATAAAAAGAATACAGACCAATCTACCATGCTCAATAAGAAAAATTGCCAACATCGGCAATTCCAGCGGTACAATGGGCAGGCCTACAATTTCGGCCATTACAGATATTCCTATTAGGGATATGGGATCACAAGCAGGAATCGCTGGATACACAGGTGTTAATACCAGCAGGGGTAAAAAAGACCCTATGGTGGTGAAGAAGAGAAGAAAATATAAACAAAGGAAGGCTATGGATCCTACCTATTTCCCAAACTCTAACCACAGATGCAAGTGGCGTAGGGTGGGGAGCACATTTAGACTCCCAAATCACACAAGGGACTTGGGGAAAGGACGAGAGGACAAGGTTGTCCAATTGGAAAGCGTTGAAGGCAGTATGGTTTGCGCTTCAATCATTCCAGAGAGAGTTGGTAGGACATACTATACAGATCAGGTCCGACAACTCATCGGTAATCGCCTACATAAGCAGACAAGGGGGAACCAAAAGCAGAGCCCTGTGGTCTTTAGCGAAGGAAATCTTGAACTGGGGAGAGGAAAACATACTCTCTTTATCAGCAGTCCACTGAAAAGGGGATTTAAACAAAGTGGCAGATTTCCTCAGCAGGAAGAAAGTGAGAGAAGGCGATTGGGTGTTAAAACAAGAGGCATTCGAGCAAATTGAAAAAAAATGGGGAACACCTCAGGGGGACTTATTTGCTTCAAGAGAAAGCAGGAAAGTTCAAGCATTCTTTTCCCTGAGAAGATTGAGCACTCGGGGTAGATGCATTAGCACAAAATTGGACGGTCAAAAAATGTTATGCCTTTCCCCCACCGGTACCATTACCAGCGGTGATAAGAAAATTGCGTACAGAGAGCACATCTCTGATTCTCATAGCACCTCACTGGCCCAGGAGACCCTGGTTCTCTATGCTCAGAGAACTCGCCATAGAGCCCCCCTGGTTGTTACCAGTCCAGGAAGACCTACTTTCCCAAGGCCCAGTGTACTGTCCCCAGGTGGAAAGGTGGAATTTAGCCGCCTGGTATCTGAGGAGCAGCTGCTAAAAGCAAAAGGGTTCTCAAGCCGTTTAATAGACACTGCTGAAAAGCAGGAAGGTTGTGACACGTAATATCTACCAAAGAGTATGGAAATGTTTTAGCAGATGGTGCACAGAAAACAACTTCAAAACACAAAGCTCAGTGGCAGTCTTAGTTTCTACAGAGTGGTGTAGATAAAGGCCTAAGTCTTGGTACACTAAAGAGTCAGGTGTCAGCACTGTCAGTTTACCAGGAAAGAAGTTTAGCATCAGATCCATGGATAATCAGACTCTTTAGATGCATGAGCAGGCAGAGGCCGATACAGAGTTCAGCCTTTCCAAAATGGGACCTGTCATTGGTGCTGTAAACTGACAGCAGAACCCTTTGAGCCCTAAAAGATTGCAGCCTGAAGATGCTGACACTTAAAGCAATCTTTTTGGTAGCGATCACTACAGCCAAAAGCGTCTGCGAGATAGAAGCCTTATCGATTAGACCCCCTTTTGTCAGATTTTCCCGGATCGCATAGTCTTTAAAATGGATCCGGGATTTCTGCCTAAAGTGGCCTCCAAATTCCAGAGGCCAAGAGATAGTGTTACCCTCATTTTGTTCAAATCCTTCGAAAGAACAAGAAATACATTTTCATAATTTAGACGTCAGGAGATGCGTCTTACATTATTTAGAGGTAACAAAAACACTTAGAAAGACGGATTCTTTATTTTATTTCAAGAAGCACTATAGCCAGATGGTTTAGAAACGCCATTAAACAAGCGTACAAGCTAGGAGGCATGCAGATCCGAGAGGGAATCGGGGCACACTCCACAAGGTCAATGGCAGCGTCACAGGCAGAGAGAGCTGGAGCAACGCCGGAACAGATTTATAAAGCGGCAACCTGGTCCAGCTTTGCCACTTTTGTAAGACATTATAGAGTGGACCTGTGGTCAGCCAAAGATCAGACCTTTGGACGCAAGGTCCTACAAGCTGTGGTCCCGCCCTAGGGGTAAGTGCTCGGTTATCCTCTCAGTTGGCTGTCCTGAAAGACAATTAGGGGAAAAACGAAGTTACTTACTGGTAATGTTCTTTCCTGGAGTCTTTCAGGACAGCCGGTTACCCACCCAAATGTATATTAAGGCATAAAGATTTCCTTACAGGAAATGTGATATAGTTGACTATGTGTATCATATGTTGTGTCCCCCCAGCGGACTGGAGGTGCTCTTCAAAGAACTGAGGAACTAGCAGGGGAGGAGGAAATTTATAAGAAGGCTAGCGCAGGTGTTTCCTACAGAGGGGAGGAGCCAAGGTCTCTCAGGTGGCTGTCCTGAAAGACTACGGGAAAGAACGTTACCAGTAAGTAACTTTGTTTTTTCAGTACAAGTACTGTACCTGCTGACTTTTAACCACTTGCTTACCGGGCACTTAAACCCCCCTCCTATCCAGACCAATTTTCAGCTTTCAGCACTGACGCACTTTGAATGACAATTGCGCAGTCATGCAACACTGTACTCAAATGAAATTTTTATCATTTTTTTCCCCACAAATAGAGCTTTCTTTTGGTGGCATTTGATCACCTCTGCGGTTTTTTATTTTTTGTTAAAAAAATTTAAAAAGACCGAATTTTTTTAAAAAAAATTATTTTTTTTTTATATTTTGTTATAAATTTTTTTAAAAGGGTAACTTTTCTCCTTCATTGATGTACGCTGATGAGGCGGCACCAATGGGCACTGATAGGTGGCAGTGATGGGCACTGATGGGTGGCAGTGATGGGCACTGATTGGTGGCAATAATGGGCACTGATCTTGTACACTGCTAGGTGGCACTGATTGGCACCACTGGTGGGCATTGTTAGGTGGCAATGGTGGGCATTGTTAGGTGGCACTTGTAGGCATTGATAGGTGGCACTTGTAGGCATTGATAGGTGGCACTTGTAGGCATTGATAGGTGGCACTTATGGGCATTGATACGTGGCACTGGTGGGCACTGTGGGCACTGTGATGTGGCAATGTCAGGTTGCACTGTCAGTGGGTACTGTTGGCACATATGAGGCATTATTGCCTCCTCCTCTTCGGGACCGATGTCCCTTGCTGCTGAGCCGGTGATCGGCTTTTTTTTTCTCCTCGCACTGTCAGCGCGAGGAGAAAAAAAATGATCACAGAGCTTTTGTTTTGATCATGTGATCAGCTGTCATTGGCTAACAGCTGATCACATGGTAAGGGGCTGGGACCGGCCCCTTACACAGATCGGTGATCACCCGAATCTCCGTGACTCGGTGATCACAGCGCGCTCCACGCGCGCCCTGCAGGGCGCGCGCAGGGCACGTGCACAGGGGAGGCCGTCATATGACGGCCTCCCGGGAATTCAGGTCCGCGCTGTAGCCGTCATTCGGCTATAGCGCGGATGCCAAACGGTTAACTAAGGGATACTTGCCTGTCCAGGGATCCAGCAATGTCCTCACCCGAGCTGATTCTTTAACCACTTGTCGATCGGCTTATGGCGGCAAAGTGATTCGTTCCAGCGAATCGCCGTATGGGTACATCTTAACTTTTTTTTTTTTTTTTTTTTTTTTTTTTAAAGGGGCGATGGCAGGTGCGTGTGCCGCTGGCGGGCGCGATCGCGTGCACGAGAGCAGGAACAGGTGTGTGTAAACACACAAATCCCTGAGACATATTGATTGATTTTACTACGTAGGGATAACGATATGTCTCCTACAGTCAGTTTTATCCCCTCAGTTAGAACACACCTAGGGAACACACTTTTAAGCCCTTGATCGCCCCCTAGTGTTAACCCCTTCCCTGCCAGTGACATTTACACAGTAATCGGTGCATTTTTATAGCACTGATCGCTGTATAAATGTCAGTGGTCCCAAAAATGTGTCAAGTGTTCGATCTGTCTGCAATGTCACAGTACTGCTAAAAATCGCAGCTCACCGCCATTACCAGTAAAAATAATAAACATGCCTTAAATCTTTCCCATAGTTTGTAGACGCTATAACTTTTGCACAAACCAATCAATCTACGCTTATTGCGTTATTTTTGGAAAATAAAAATTAAAAAAAGTAGAATATATATTGGCCTAAACTGAGGAAGAAATTTTTAGACATTTTTGTGGATATTTATTATAGCAAAGTAAAAAATTATTTATATTTTTTCAAAATTGTCGCTTTTTTTTTTTTTATTTTAATTTTTTTATAGCACAAATAATAAAAACCACAGAGGTGTTCAAATGGCACCAAAAGAAAGCTCTATTTGTGGGAAAAAAAGGACGTCAATTTTTGCTTGTTTACAGCGTCGCTCGACCGCGCAATTGTCAGTTAATGTGACGCAGCGCCGTATTGCAAAAAATTGCCTGGTCATTCAGCAACCAAATCTTCTGGTCTTTGTGGTTATTTGGCTTTGGGTCAAGACGCCAGCATATTGGGTAAGGGAAACAGGCAGTGAAGCCTTGTTTCCTACTGCACATTTGTGATCTGTCCCAGAAGGCTGCGGGGGGGGGGGGGGGGGGGGGTGTCGGCTCAGATCACCACAGCAATCTGTCTGGAAGTGGGAACAAGTACCTGTCAAAACCAGGTACCCGCTCCCGCCCAATATAGCAGTGGAGGGGCGCAAACAAGCAGAGCATCCCCTTTTGGGTGAAGATCTGCATTAAGGCCAGAGGCTAATAACAAATGTTTTCAAACTTAATCTAATGAAATGTGTATGAAAGGATGGTGATACACTCCTCAAAAGTAATGTAGACTATAATCCAAAAAACTGATGAGTATACTTCCAAATGGCTCAAATATGCAAATACTCTGGAAAACTTCTAGAATGTTGCCAAGAGAATTATTTGCAGTCGGGCTTCATGAGGTACATAAATGGCCTACACCTATAGCAGGGGCATTATTCAAACTCTGTACTACCACTTATCCCTACAGATAAGCCTATAATAGGGCTTACCCGTAGGTACTGTACATATCTCCTAAACTTGCCTCATCGTCGCATGCCCTCCTGAAGGTCTGGCTTACAGTGCCAGACCTTCAAAGCCTGTGCCGGAAAGGCGACTCCAGCCAATCGCATAGCTGGAGCCAACAAACTCGAAGACAGACAGGGGGAACATGTCGGCCCTCTCAGCGGTGACATTACAGCCCTGAAGGGCTTTGTTTCAAGGTGAGTATTTCCTATGCGACGCGTACTAGCACATAATGCCATTGCCTTGCAGGTGGGGGGGTGTTTTTCATTGCAGGTTTACAACCGCTTTAACCATATAGGAAGATTTTTCATTTGAACTCTGCCTGTAAGGATGCTTTGAGCAAACATCTGCTTAGTTTGTCTTGAAGGGGGTAGCTTTGCAGCTGGAGATTTCAGCTATAGGCGTTTGCCAAAGTCTCAAGGTCTGAGCTTACTGCATGATGAAAGAGGAACCCTTCTAGTGGAGAGACTGAATCGAGCAGAAATCTGGAAGATTTCCTTTGTGCCCTCACCTTAGTGTATGTACTGAGACTCCAAATCTGTACAATCTTTTGGTCTAGGGGACTTGGTCACCGCAGGAGATATTGTTGCCAATTAACATACTTGGAGCTGAGGGCAATTCATTTTGTCCTTCTGCATTTGCTGATGCAGCTGAAGGGTGTTCCTCTAAGGGTCCAGTTGGACAATGCCACAGTGGTGGCATTCATAAATCATTTAGGAGGCACCAGAAGCTGGGTGGCCCAAGAGGAACTTTACGTTCCCAGACAGTCCACCGTGCAAATTTGCTAGGCAGTTTTACTCAGCTGTCAAAAACTGTCTCCAGGGGAGTAGGCTTTAAACATGAAGGTGTTTGAGGAACTCTTGCCGATAGTGGGGCTCCCCAGATGTTGATATTCTGGTGTCCAGGTTCAGTACAAAGCCGGACAGGTTTGCCTCCAGAACTAGGGATCTTCAAGTGTTCGCGGTCGGTTCTATGGCACCATGAGTCTAATGCTTTCCAATTTGGTGTTTTCCACCGTACTGTTTAGGGATGCACCGAGATTTCGGCGGCCGAAAATGGGCTTTTCGGCAAAATGTCAAAGGAAATCACGCCAATAACTGTGCCGAAAATGGGGCGGGCCCCACCGATGGTGCCGCCCAGTACGGCAGTGTTGTTCTGGAGCGTCCCCGTCCAGTCCTCTCCCTCCCTCCCTCCTTGACGAGGCGGCTGAAAGCAAAACCGTGCTCTATCTATGGAGGAAAGCTGTCGGCACACCGCGTTAAGGAGCAGCTTGTCCGTATGATCAGCGGGAGGAGCATTATCAGTGTGCCGCACCGCGGTGGTTAAGTGTGCGGGACTTGTTTCACTGAGCGGGCTCACTGTTTCTAACAGCATGTCAAACAAGTCCTGCAAACTTAACCCCCCGCGGTGCTGCACACTGATAATGCTCCTCCCGCTGATCATACCGACAATTTGCTCCTTAACGTGGTGTGCTGACAGCTACCCTCCATAGAGCACTGTTCTTGGCTTTGCCTTGCTAACACTGCCCTGTCCTGATTCTGTCTGACATACTAAGGCAGGCTGCATGATGGGCACTGGTAGGCTGCTGGGCACTGGTGAGGCACAGGCAGGCTGCAAATGATGGGCACTGGTAGACTGCTGGGCACTGGCTGGCTGCATTTAAAGGAACCTGGTGAGGCTGCATTTATCTACTGTACCACGTCTGCAATCTCTGACCATCTCCTGTACCACGTCTGCAGTCTCTGACCATCTCCTGTACCACGTCTGCAATCTCTGACCATCTCCTGTACCACGTCTGCAGTCTTTGACCATCTCCTGTACCACGTCTGCAATCTCTGACCATCTCCTGTACCACGTCTGCAGTCTTTGACCATCTCCTGTACCACGTCTGCAGTCTTTGACCATCTCCTGTACCACGTCTGCAGTCTTTGACCATCTCCTGTACCACGTCTGCAGTCTTTGACCATCTCCTGTACCACGTCTGCAGTCTTTGACCATCTCCTGTACCACGTCTGCAGTCTTTGACCATCTCCTGTACCACGTCTGCAGTCTTTGACCATCTCCTGTACCACGTCTGCAGTCTTTGACCATCTCCTGTACCACGTCTGCAGTCTTTGACCATCTCCTGTACCACGTCTGCAGTCTTTGACCATCTCCTGTACCACGTCTGCAGTCTTTGACCATCTCCTGTACCACGTCTGCAGTCTTTGACCATCTCCTGTACCACGTCTGCAGTCTTTGACCATCTCCTGTACCACGTCTGCAGTCTTTGACCATCTCCTGTATAAAGATATTTTTTAAAAAGTAATTTTCCAAAACGTCTTTCAGGACAGCACCCGAGAGATCATGGCTCCTCCTCCCACAGGAAACACCTCATCAATTAAGTCTTTAAATTGGAATCCTCCACGTTGCCTCATCAGTTTTTTGTGTTTCCTCCAGCTGGAGGAACACCTCTGGTGGGAGCCATGATCTCTCAGGTTTATCCTGGGAGACACAGGTTCTCACCTGTTAAGTCTTTTTTAGGCTAGGAGAGTGAGCCTCCCACTTGCCTCTTGATGGATGGTCCCGTGGGCTCCCTCTCCCTCTTCCGTGCTCGGGGAGAGCCTGTACGTCCGGGGGGGCTGCCTCCAATTTTTTTTTTAGCCTAACGGGCGGCCGTCCTATGTTCCCTTCTACATGAGGGATGAGCGGTGGCGGCCGCCATGTTGCTAGTGGCAGAAGAGCGCTTCAGCCACGTCCTGTAAGGGAGGAGGCAGCACTTCCGGGTCGGCGCGTGCGTCATTTCCGGGCGCAAAGCGCAGTGGGAGAGGGCAGGGTCACCTGGCGCCTTTATTTCCGGTTCCAGGTCAGCGCAGCGGCGTTTTCGAATCTGGAACCGGTCGTTTCACCACGCACCGCAGACAGCTATGGATAGCGATGCAGCGGATAAGGGGGCAAGCCAAGGCGCCAGCAAGGCTAAGGTAAGGGACTGTGTCCTCTATTACACTGGGCCGTTTTCTCCTGTGGGGGGGTAACTCACCCTTTCCCCCCCCCTTCCCCCACCACCCACCCCCCCCACCCCCTCTTCAGAAGGTAGGTTGTAGTGGCTGGATTTAGTATATCTACCCTACAACAGGGGATTAGGTGGTGGTGGCTTGCTGGGCACATGGAAATGAGATGTTTCTTCCTTCGTGCACCTGGGTGTTTTTTACTTGCGCTGTATTACAGCTTTTTAAGCGTGGTTCCATATCTCTTTTCTGTTTGTCCAGGCCAAAGGTTCTGCCCAACCAGTCAAGAAAAGGTGCCCTGTCTGCAAAGAAAAACTAAGCGATGCTTGGACCAAAACGCTATGTGCAGAGTGCATTACAAATTTGGTCAGAGAGGAGACTCCATCCGTTTGTGGCGACTTGGTGTCAACAATAAAGGATGAGCTCCGGGCCACCTTTCAAGCTTTTAGGTCAAACCTAAGAGAGGAGCCAGGTCCCTCTAGGGATACTCTGGTTCCGCAGCCATCTTCAGAACCCCAGAGTGGTTCTCAAATAATTTTTGGGGGTCCGATATCCCAGGACGCTTCTCAAGGGTCCGTTTCCCTCGCTCCAGATGATACAGATTCTGAGGAGGAGGAAAATGAATCAGATGCCGCTTCTAAATACAAATTGTCACTAGAAGAGGTGGGAGGACTCCTGAAGGTAATCCATGCCACTTTGGGGATAGAAGAGGAAAAGAAGGAACTCTCCCTGCATGACCGCATGTATGCTGGTTTAGGAGATTCAAAAGGCCGTTCTTTTCCAGTTCATTCAATTATCACTGATATGATTAAAAAAGAGTGGCTGGAACCTGAGAAAAAGCCTTTCTTTTCCCGGGCTCACAAGAAAAGATTTCCATTTGAAGAAAATCCAGATTCTATATGGAATAAGATTCCAAAATTGGACTCTGCCTTTTCTCAGGTCTCTAAGTCTACGGACCTCGCCTTTGAGGATATGGGCACTCTGAAGGAGCCCATGGACAAAAGGATGGACCTGCTTCTTAAAAGAACCTGGCAATCAGTAATGCACAATCTGAAACCAGCAATGGCAACAACCTGTGTTGCAAGGAACTTAGATCACTGGGTTAACCAGTTGAAAGCCCATGTCATAGCAGATTCCTCAAAACAGGAGATTCTAGACTCTTTTTCAACCCTGTCTGCAGCAATATCATATATTGCGGATGCGTCTGCGGAATCTATCCGCATATCGGCAAGGTCAGCAGCTTTAACAAATTCTGCCAGAAGGGCCTTATGGCTGAAGACGTGGCCAGGGGATGCTGCATCTAAAAATAGACTGTGTGGTATTCCATTTGCAGGTGATCTGCTATTCGGCTCAGAGCTAGAATCCATTCTTGACCGCACGGCAGACAAGAAAAAGTCGTTTCCGGTTAAGAAGAAACAGGTGCAAACCCGTAAGCGTTTCTTTCGGCCCCAAAAAGGTCAGCAGGAAGGAAAAACGCAGGGCAAGAGGAAGTCATGGTCTTCTCAGAAGCCCAAAGGTAGGGGTGGAGTGCTCTTCAATCCTCCTGCGGCCTCCGCAAAACCACAATGACTCCGTCAAGGTCGGGGGAAGACTCCAGGAGTTTCTTCCTCAGTGGAGAGCCATTTCCTCAAATCAATTCGTTGTGAATATGCTCTCCCAGGGGTATGTGATAGAATTCACGGAAGAACCTCCAAGAAGATTCTTGGTGACAAACGTCCCAAGGGACGCAGTCAAGGCTCTCGCCATGAAGTCCCTAATTCAGGAACTGAAAAATCAGAGAGTCATTGTTCCGGTCCCAGCGGGGGAGTTCTTCCAGGGGTTCTACTCACATGTCTTTCTGGTTCAGAAGCCTTCAGGAAAGTTCCGTCTTATCCTGAATCTCAAAATGCTGAACAAATCAGTAGAATACAGAAGGTTTCGGATGGATTCAATATTTTCAGTAAGAAACCTCCTGTATCAAGGGTGCTATATGGCATCAATAGATTTACAAGATGCCTACCTCCACATTCCTATTGCCGCCAGATCGCAGAAATATCTGAGGTTAGCACTGAAAGAAGGGAAGAAGGTGGTACATCTGCAATTCAGAGCACTCCCGTTTGGTCTGTCATCATCCCCAAGGGTCTTCACGAAAATAATGGCCGAAGCTCTGGCGCCTCTGCGTCTAAAGGGGATCTCAGTTATTCCTTATCTGGACGACCTGCTGTTTTTTGCCCAGACCAGAGAAGGTCTTCGGGAAAACTTGCTCAGAGCCCGTGTCCATCTAGAATCCATGGGATGGATTTTAAACCTGCAAAAATCAAATCTGATTCCCTCACAGGAAGTGTTATTCCTGGGTTTCCGTATCAACTCTTTAGAACAAAAAATTTTTCTTCCAGAGGAAAAACAGAAAAAGTTGGTACAAGTGGTGTCACTGCTACAGTCCAATCAAGTTCTATCCATCAGGAAGGTTATGTCAGCATTGGGAACCCTGACCTCTTCCATTCCAGCCATCCAGTGGGCAAAGCTCCATTTCAGATCTCTGCAAAGTTTCCTGTTAAAAACCTGGAATCACCAGCAGGATTCACTAGATTCACTAGTGAAGATACCTACTTCAGTAAAAAGAAGTCTGTGGTGGTGGAAGAACCAGACAAGGTACTCAGAGGGGCTGTTATGGTCCTTCCCAACTCAGGTGAGGTTGACAACAGATGCCAGTGCCTGGGGTTGGGGGGCTCATATGAGCGGTCGGTGGGCCCAGGGCTCGTGGGACACAAGAGATGCGCTGAGGTCCTCAAATTGGAGGGAACTAAAAGCTATAGAAATGGCCTTACTGACCTTTGCGAAAGAAGTCCAGGGGCAACATACTCAGATCCTGTCAGACAACGCCACGGCGGTGGCTTACATAAACAGACAGGGGGGAACCAGAAGCAAAGTTCTGCAGAGCCTGGCAAAAGGCATTCTGAGTTGGGCAGAGCTCCATACTCTATCCTTATCCGCGGTCCATCTAAAAGGGACCCTAAACAGAGTAGCGGACTTCCTAAGCAGGAACAAGATTTTAGAGGCAGAGTGGCAATTGAATCCAGAAGTCTTCCAGTTAATAGTGCAGAAATGGGGGCGCCCAAGAGTGGATCTCTTTGCCACCCAGGAAAACTCACAAATGTCTCGTTTCTTCTCCCTGAACAGGAACGAGGCATCACTGGGAGTGGATGCTCTGGCACAAGATTGGAGTTTTCACCTCTGTTACGCATTCCCCCCGTTTCAGCTTATCCCTCGGGTAATAGCAAAAATCAGGAAGGAGGAGACAACAGTGATCCTAGTCACTCCTTTCTGGCCAAAAAGGCCTTGGTTTTCATCCCTTCTTCAGATGCAACAAGAACCTTACTGGCACCTTCCGTTAAGAAAGGACCTTCTGTTACAAGGTCCTCTGTTTCACCAGGAAGTAGAAAAACTAAAGCTCACAGCCTGGCTACTGAGGAGCAGCTCTTGAAGAGGAAAGGTTTCTCAGATAGGTTGGTAGCTACCCTGCTATCCAGTAGAAAGAAGGTTACAAGAGCAATCTATTCCAAAGTCTGGAAAATCTTCAACTCCTGGTGCACAGCATCTGACAGATCTCCAAAACAAATTTCTTCTGTTCTTGAGTTTCTGCAAGAAGGAGCGGACAAGGGCTTAGCAGTCAGCACCCTCAAAGTTCAAGTGGCTGCGCTGGGGGTATTCCTGGAAAAATCCATTTCATCAGAACCCCTAGTAATAAGATTCTTTAAAGCTCTTACCCGGTCCAGACCAGTGGTAATCAAAAGCTGTCCAGCATGGGACTTATCGGTTGTTCTACAGGCCCTGACCAAGGAACCTTTTGAACCCATTAATTCAGCCTCCCTGAAATTAATTACTTTGAAAACAGTGTTTTTAGTGGCTGTTACAACAGCTCGAAGAGTCAGTGAGCTGCAAGCCCTATCAATCAGGGAACCTTTCTTTTCCATTTTTTCAGACCGAATTGTTCTGAAAACGGATCCTAATTTTTTGCCGAAGGTCGCTTCGATCCAGAATCGAACTCAGGAGATAATACTTCCTACCTTTTGTTCTAATCCATCGGGTAAGAAGGAAGAAGAATTCCATACCCTGGATGTTAAAAGAGCAGTCTTGAGTTACTTGGAAAACACTAAAGACTTTAGATGTTCAGATGCTTTATTTGTTTTATTTTCCGGTAATAAAAAAGGAAGACAAGCTTCTAGAGGAACCATTGCCAGATGGTTAAGAATGGCTATCTCAGAAGCCTATTCCCTTACAGGTCAAGAGAGTCCATTAAATGTCCGGGCTCATTCTACAAGAGCTTTGGCGGTGAGTTGGGCAGAAAAAGCTGGCGCCACCCCCGAACAAATCTGTAAGGCAGCTACTTGGACAAGTCTGACAACCTTTGCCCGTCATTATCGGTTAGACCTCATGACGGCTGGGGACCAGGCTTTTGGAAGGAAAGTCTTACAGGCTGTTGTCCCACCCTAAATGGAGTAAGTCTCGATTATCCTCTCGGGTGCTGTCCTGAAAGACGTTTTGGAAAATTACAAGTTAGACTTACCGGTAACTTGTTTTCCAATAGGCTTTCAGGACAGCAGTAACCCGCCCTTTGTTTATGCTAATGCTGTAATACTATGATATAACTGTCGCTTATGTGTTGCAGCTGGGGCTGGAGTTCTCTACAAACAACTGATGAGGCAACGTGGAGGATTCCAATTTAAAGACTTAATTGATGAGGTGTTTCCTGTGGGAGGAGGAGCCATGATCTCTCGGGTGCTGTCCTGAAAGCCTATTGGAAAACAAGTTACCGGTAAGTCTAACTTGTAATTTTCAGTATCCGACATTTTCGGTTTTGGCCTAGTGTATTTTTCATTTTCGGTATCGGTTTTGGCACCAAAAAACACATTTGGTGCACCCCTAGTACTGCTACATCACCTGCTTCACAGGTTTTGCGTAGCAGGCACTCCAGTGATTTTTGTTGCACTGGCATGGCCAAGGAGAGCAAGTTAATCCGACATTGTGAATGTGTTAGAATGGGCCTTGGATGCTGCTGAATTAGTAAGGACCAAGTCACAAGGTATTCGCTTTAATCCATAAGGCCCTATTCACACCTGAGCGGTTTGTAGCTTAAAGCCTGAAGCTACAAAACGCTGGAGGGGGCAAAAAATTCTCTATGGAGATGGTTCACATCTCCACTCCAAAACGCCTGAAGCGCAAACAAGTTCTAGAGCTTTTAGGCAAATTACAGGCTTTTTTTTTTTTTTTACATTGGTGACCATTTGACCTGTGCACAATTGCGACTTTCTGCCTGAAAACTGAATGCTCAGGTGTGAATGCAGCTTTACAGTCACTGGCTTCAATGGCATGGCTGTTGAAGCTAGAGTTTTAAGAGGCAGTAAAGTCTTTTTGATTCCATCATTTCTACTGTTCTGAAGTTTAGGAAGGCGACTTTTAAGATTTGCCACAGTACTTGGAAGATTTCTATTGCTTTGTGTTTGGATCTCAGCTTATGTTTTATTGGTGCTGAAAAACAAAATAAATGTCTATAGTGTGACACAGCTCCTGTCAGTTGTTGATGGTGTCTATCTGTCACATAGAATTTTGAGATTCGTAAGGTAAATGGGTGACAATGAGAGATCTATAGCCGGACGTAAGCTGTTAAGTACTGGCCACCATCTAAATCCATCGATCACATCTACCTGCACTGCTAGCATTCTACTAGTATGGCTGACAACTCCAAGAACTTCTAGAGGGGGATGTTCCTAGGGAAGAGCTAATCAAAACCGTCCATCCCTACTTTAACCAGAGCAGCAGCCTTCCTAGCAGATGCATCAGCAGAAGCAGTGAAGATAACATCCAGAACTACGGCATTAATCAAATCAGCCAGGAGAGCCTTATGGCTGAAGACATGGACTGGGGACATCCCCCTCAAAAAAAAAAGATTGTGTGGGATCCACTTAACGGGTAAATTTACTCTTTTTGGCCCAGACTTGGAAGCCATCCTAGACAGGACTGCTGACAGGAAAAAGGGTTTTCTACGGGGCAGGAAGAAGTCATGGAAAATGCCTTTTTTTCAGCCCAGGAAATTTAATAAAGAAGAAACTAAACGCTGGCCTTCTCGAGGAAGAACAAGGAAGACTTCATCCTCAAGCCTTCCTCGTCCAGAAATGAGAAACAATTACGGTTTACAGGTGGGGGCAGACTGGCGTCTCTGCAGAATTGCAACAGGATACTTAATAGGGCCCCCCCACCAGATACTTGGCGACCACACTTCAGAGGAACAAAGACCGAGCGGAGGGCCTTTTTATCCCCTCTAGAATTGCCTCAAAAAGGTAATTTGTCCAGTCCCACTGGGAGAAGGAACAGTCTTCTATTTGCACATATTCACAAGAAAGAAGACACCGGCAAAACTCGTACTGAATCTAAAACCTCTACAGAAAAAGATAAATTATTACAGGTTCAGAATGGAATTAATCTACTCAGTCAGGAATAGCCTACCCGCCGGAGTCTTCATGGCAACGGTAGACTAGCAAGACGCCTACCTAGACATACCAATAAAAAGTCACCAAAGCTATAGCTGAGATTTGCGGTCCTGGTTCCAAAAGCAACCCCTACACCTGCAATACACCTTGCCCTTTTGGAATTTTTTACGCGCCCATAATTTTCCCAAAAATTGTGGCAGAAGCTCGGAAACATTTTAAGACAACAGGGCATAGGAGTTATTCCATATTTGGACGACGACCTATTCAGATTCAGCGAAGAGCCTGACGAACAATCTTCAGACAAACCTCAATTACTTGCAAGAGCTTGCTTGGATAGTGAACTTCAAAAAAAATCCTAAGCCGAAGGCTACCTGGGCTATGTGATGGATGCCAATAAAGCAAAAATCTATGGAAGAAAAGACCAGGTACTAACATATTTGACAATGGCAGACTCAATGACTATCAGATGGGGTATGACAGTTCTGGGACTAATGATGTCCTTTATTCTGTCCATCCACATGGGCTCAACTACATGCGAGGCCACTGAAAAAACCATCTTCAGGACCAGTGGAAAGGGAATCCAACAACTCTGGACACAACCATACAGGTCCCACAGTCAGTCAAGGACACTCTCCATTGGTGGAAATCCACTCTGTTACACAGGACGCTGATGGATGCACTGCTAGCGGTGGGGCGCACACATGACGGACTTCTTAACGCAAGGATTCCCACTGGACATGAGCCTCCTCTAATGAGGGAGTTAAAAGCCGTAGAGCAAGCTTTGAGGGCATTTCAGTCATTAATTTCAGGGCAAGCATGTCAAGATCCAGTCAGACCATGCCACCACCATGGCATATCTAAACAGACTATGAGGAACACAATCTCCTCGCCTTATGTTTCTGATAGATATCCTATTTTGGGCGGAAGTGAACATTAGGTCTATCTCGGCAATCCAATAGACAATACCCTTGCAGACTCCTTTGACATCAGATTGGCAGAAGACCCACTCATAAAAAGGTTCCTTTAAGAAGATCTAGACCAATAAATCTCGGCCAAGATTTCCACGGTTCTTAGAGGTTTTCTCGCAGCCCCATTTGAACCGTTGGAGGAATGTTCAGATAAATACTGTATCTTATTTTACTTTAAAGCAGAGTTCCGCCTGGGGGAAAAAAAATGGAGTCAGCAGCTACAAATACTGCAGCTGCCGACTTTCAATATAAGGACACTTGCCTGTCCAGGGAGCCCGCAATGTCCTCACCCAAAGCCGACCCCATCCCTTGGCTCTGGGTACAGGCGCCAACATCCTTACTAAGAGAAACATGAAGTGAAACCTTGCAGCTTCACAGCCTGTTTCCTACTACACATGCGTGAGTTGCGTTGCGCGATCTGAATGGTCCCTGCTGTCTTCTGGGACCTGTGTCTCCCCACCCCCCCAAAGACAGCGGGGGGGGGATGCCCGGACATTGCGTAGTTCGCCGCACAAAGTGCAGCCATCTATGCCCAGAAGTGGAAGCAGATACCTGGATTTGACAGGTATCTGCCCCCCCCCCCCCCAAAAGGTGCCAAATGTGGCACCAGAGGGGGGGAGGAATCATTTCAGCAGAAGTTCTGTTTCTGGGTGGTACCCCTACTGTTCAATTCAGCTAGATAAAATAAAATGACACTTTCCAGATCCGGCTTTCTTGCCTAAAGTCTTTAACTTTTCACAAAACTATTATCATTCCCTCCCTTCCAGCTTCAATAGACAGCCAGAAGAGGGAGACCTATTCCAAAGTGGACGTCAGGAAAATACTTATAGCGTACCTTTTTTAAAAGAACCAAGGACTGGTGAAAATCTACTTCTCTGTTCGTTCTTCACTCAAGGAACAACAAGGGGAAACCACCTTCGAAAAGTACTATAGCTAGATGGATCATGCTGGCTATACAGTTGGCCTATCAAGTGCACAACCTTGGGATCAAAGTTCACTCTACCAGGGCCTGGGTTTCCTCAGTTGCAGAAAGAGCTGGAGCAACACTGAAGCAGATCGGCAGGGCAGCAACATGGTCAAGCTTCAAAACACCCCTTAGGCATTACCGCATCCACCGCCTGTCCAGTCAGGATCAGACTTTTGGGCGCAAAGTGTTGCAGGCCTTGCTTGCCCCACCCCCCCAGTAAGTATTGCTTGCTACATCCCCTCAGGTTCTGCCCTGGAAGATAATTGGAGAAAACAGAGTTTGGTACCTGGTAACTTTTTCTGAGAAGTCTTCCAGGGTAGCACTTCTTGCCACCCCAATTGTCAGTCATACCTTTATGCCTCAGTATTAATAAAGTATTAACAGACCAAATTCTCATCTAGGCATTTAGGTTACCTGGGGTTCCAACTTTTTGGAATGGACAATTGTGTTTCCTGTTTTTTGGTGGGAGCAGCCCATCTCAGATGCTGCCCTGGAAGACTTCTCAGAGTTACCAGGTACCTAAATGTTTTCCATATCTAGCTATTTAGTTCATTTTTTTAATTGCCTACACTGCAAATATTCAAAGGTGAACAAGAATTCACTTGTTTACTATACAGTACACATTATATGACCTGTACCCAGATTATTGTCCTTTTTTTTTTTTTTTTTTTACTTTTCAAAAATGAAAAGGTGTTAAAGGTAAATGTGAGCTATATGTATGCTAAGTGTCATGTGATGCTTTTTTTCATTATGATTTGCAATTTCTTTTTTGTTAAAATGTTGTGTTCTTTCTTTACAGGCTAGCTAAAAGATTGGATTTTGTGGGATCGGTGTCCCAGAACATTCCTCTGCAAGGGATGCACTCTCCTCAAGGCGTAGTCAAGATGATACTGTAGGAAATATAGCACAGTGAACATTACGTGTCCAATTGGAAAACCACTAAAATCAAGAAGTTAAACTTAAACTCATGTACATTTTCATAATGGATTACTCAAATAACCGCTCATTTTAAGAAGCCTTCATTGTGGAGTTCATGTTTTGAAATCCTTTCATCCTACTAAATTGGTGGTTTTTAAAGATGGGTGTAATGTATGTGACTCCAACAGAGGATTGAAGTATGTGTGCACACGGCAAATGGGAATCTTTGCTGTTTAACACCTGAGTTGAAAGAGGACTCTAATCTGTGGAATCTAGTCCAAATTTGGTCTTTTAGTGCTCTGCATTGACATACTAGTAAAAGCCGATTACTTATTGGTTACCAAAAGTTACTGGTCTTTCACTTTTACGTCTATTTCTGTAAACTGTCCCACATTAGTTTGAATACCTTAGCTTCCCAAGTCTGTTCTTCCATTACCCCTAGAGGTTCCTGTTTTTTCAAAGCTTTGTTATAGGAACACCTGTATATTAATAGTACTTATGCAATCATGCAGGGATAGTGACCTCTGAAAAGGAAACATTAGCATATTATGGTACTCCTTTCAGGTTTCCTCATATTGTTAAAGGGCAAGTTTATTTATTTATTTTTTTTACCGATGCACAGTGGTCCTACCGCCCAACTGGCACTATTTACAACGAAAGGCTGTGCCAAGCAAGGCACACTGAACGTTTCCAGAACAGGGCTGAAAGCAAATCTGTATCGCTGCTGGGTACACTGAGGGGGATGTTTGTTGGGGACAATGACACTATCATTGTATAGCTGTCCTATAAAAATATTATATTTGTTTTAGCCACAAAGAAAAATGTAAGTAAGTATGTTCTGCAGGTAGGCATACTGTACATAAAAACAGTTTCTTTTATTGGCAGCCAGTGTTTTATAGACCAGCACACACTGCTTCTTTGCACACTGCATTGGAGACAGATCTAGATATATATTATAACGATTGTGTATATTTTTAAAGGAAGGCAGCTAATTATAGGTGCTATTGTGGTCTGCTTGCTAATAATGTAGAGCAGTGGTTCTCAACCCTGTCCTCAAGTACCTCCCAACAGGCCATGTTTTTGGCATTTCTCTTAAATAAAATAGCTGTCCAAAAAACCAAGCCATTGACTCCGATTTAAAGCACCTGTGCAAGCTAAAGGAAAACCTGCACACATGCCCTGTTGCGGGTACTTGAGGACATTGTTGAGAACCACTGATATAGAGGATCAGCCATATTAAGTGCGTTTTATGCTGCACCAAATATATATGGGGAAAAGCACTAGGGATCTTTGTAGCCACTCAAGGTGTAAGTAATCAACTTAAATTATGAAGATGGTCACTCCCACAAATTATAATCTACAGCACAAAGTATTTTAAAGTGGAACTAGGCTAAGTAATATTATATTTATTTATATATTGGAGAAGAGACATGCTTTGTCTCGTCTGTATTTAAACTACTTACCTGCCTGTCTGCCCTTATATAGTGAGCTGTGCATGCACAGCTCACTGTATTTATTTGGCAATGCTGAATCTGACTGAACTCCCGCCAATGACACTGGCTGGCAATCAGGACCCAGAAGCAGTCTGCTGGAAAACATCAGCGGCCAGGTGGAGAGCTCGATGAGACCATATTGAGTATTCTACTCTTAAAAAAAAAAAAAAGTTAAAAATTATAAGTAAGCCATTTTCATTTTTTGCTAAAGTATATTGAGCTCTGCTGAACACCACTGCATTAACCTGACGAGGCTAATTTAAACAGTGGACAGGTTTGAGTAGAATCTTACTAAGCTAATGGTGGCCATACACATAATGATCTGAGCAAATGTTTTTTCAACGAATCGGACAGTATGGCTGACTCTGTATGTCCATCATTAAGCATAGCTATTTTTTTTTTCTTGGATCTCTAGGAATGTGTATATGGAAAGGTCTTATGTATTGGTAATATATGGCTCTGTTTTTCATATGCAATTTTAAGAATGTTCCAGACTGTTATACATACATAGATCGCTATCATCATCCATCCGAACGGTCTGCAAATTTCAGTTTTATTGGTGGTTGTGGGCAAAGCACACTGTTCCTAATTTAGCATCTTTATAAATGTAAGTAATGTGACAGCTTACCATCCCATTTTTTTTTTTTTTTGTCTGTTTACCTTCATAAAGTGTCTGCGGGGTATACTTAGTTTTTAGCTAACGCCCACTTATTACGACTTTTAAAGCTTTGATAATGGGAAGGAGGGTATACAGTATATTGTCCTGTGTGGCTGGTTAGATGTCACGCCTAGCTGTTTTAAAGACATCGCTACCTCAGTTAAATGTAAAAATTTGGTTTCGATAAAAAAAATAGCAGGGTTCAAGTTCTCTTGATGTAAATCACCAAGATGCATTGTTTGTAAGCACATCTGTGTTCCTATTTAGTTATTCATGTTAAATGGTCCTTTTTATGGCTA
This sequence comes from Lithobates septentrionalis, assembly GCA_037952835.1. Lineage (NCBI taxonomy): Eukaryota > Metazoa > Chordata > Amphibia > Anura > Ranidae > Lithobates > Lithobates septentrionalis. The sequence continues at coordinate 668,116 of JBBDGP010000162.1, read as the reverse complement.
GGATACTTCATTAGGGAAATATTCCATGGGAGCTGAGTGGGACTCCTCAAAATGGCCACAAGGGTGCAAACACAGGAATCTAAACACCAGGATCTCATAAGTAGGGTCTGAAAGATATGAGAAAATGTCTGGTGGTTTAACTTTCTAGCATGCTTAAATATCCCTTTTGGGTTCACTGAAACAATAAGAGCATATCATGGCTTTAGAAAATAATGTAAAAGTAGCCAGTTGCAGTTTTATCTAAAGTGTGTGGGCACCTTTTAACAGATGAATAGTGCTTTTAGTGCAGTCCTTTGAACCTACAACTGGGTTGTTGGTAGGAACACGGTGAAAACACAAAGGCTGCCATTGCTGATTTTACTATTGAAAAACTACAGTAAAACCTTGGATTCTGAGCATAATTCTTTCCGGAAATGTGCTTGTTCTCCAAAGCACTCGTATATCAAAGCAAATTTCCCCATAAAAAATAATGGAAACTCAGGTGATTTGTTCCGCAACCATTTATTGAGAAATCCTGTCTATAGTCCATATAAAAAGATTATGACAATGTGACATCAAGGCAACTTCAGGAAATGCCTGGGTTATCTTCCTTTAGCCTACGCTCACATTGGAGCGTGTTTGAAATCGTGGGAGTTCAGCTGAACTCCCACGATTTCAACCCGGCAATGCAGTCTGACTTCGGGAGGCGATTTGACAGACATCTGTGTGGGTTCCTGCACAGATGTCTATACAAATTGCCTCCCGAAGTTGCCAAAAGTAGTACATACACTACTTTTGGGAATCAGTGCGGCGCTGCAAAGTCGGCGTTGCACCGATTCGGATGGTGCCATTGCTGGCAATAGCTGCCAATTTGGCATGCAAATCGCATCAATGTGAACCTAGGCTTAATGTTGGATCCAAATCACATCAATTAAGATGAGGATCCAATAGAGGGCTCATGCACACTGCAGTTGAAAAAAAAAAGCTGCTTTTACATGCATTTTATTTCAGCTTGAAGAAGCTTGTGTTTTTTTGTGCTCTTGTTTTATCCCACAAACTCTCAATCTGTATGGGCACAAGTTGAATAGAAGTCACCTTGAAGTAGTACTACTACAAGACCTCACTTGTTTATCAAGTTAAAATGTATTTTAAAAAAAATTGCACTTGCAGACCAAGTTACACGCAATCCAAGGTTTTACTGTAACACTTCATTGCTGACCTGTAACATGCATTTGTAGCAAGTGAGGTCAGAACCCCTGGCCGGCCCACTTGTTCTGAGTCACTTAAAAATGGCTGAAGCCTTTTGATTATGACCAGGAGTAACTAGCATTTTCAGCAATGAAAGCCGCTATCTGTCGCACAGTGGTTTTGTATTGCTACCTTTCTGAAAGATTTGTTACTAAATGCAAATGATGAAAGGTTACTTAAATGATCATGATTTTTTGAGAGGCAACAGAAAATTAAAGGGTTTCTTCAGGTAGTCCTACCTCTTGTAGTATTTTAATGGCACATTTTTTGTTTTTGGTACCAAATGTAATTAAACTAAACTTTGACGCTTTATAATTCTAGCACAGTGTACAATAATGTGAGGAATTTGTAGTTCTAATCTTTTTTAACATTCTTTGTGGATTTTTAAATAAATTTTACTTTAATTATAACACAAAGTATTTTTACGCTTTTATTTATTTTTTTAATTTGAGTTTTGACTGGTATGAAAAGTGTGTGAATTTATATAGGTCATTGCCGACCCTTTTACATCTGTAAATGTTGGATATTTTGGCTGCCATGCAAATCCAAAGACTTTAAAACTTTTTCAGTAACTGTCTTGGAATAAACAGGAAGATCTCAAATTGACTTACCTGGAACAAAAAAGTGTGAAGTAACATCTATTAACCTGCATTGCATTAGTGCAGTACATAAATCAATGGGTTTCCAATGCATCAAAACATCCTAAAATAGAGGCTAATTTTTGCAACAATACACTCTAGTGTGTTACCTCTATACATTGAGGTGCTATTCAAAATTTGTCAACACATGTAATGCTTGTTGTGGTAACGTGTGCTTGCCTAAAGACCCTGTGCTTTACATCAAACCTTTTCAGACCGTCAGCAAAGGCATACAAAATTTGCAACAAGGATAGCATTTACCCCCATACAGTACTAAACTAGGTCCCAATTAGATCATCACAAGCGAGTTGGAAGAAGTTGAATCTGTAATACACTGCCCAAAAGATGCACAGCTCTTTGCAGCAACCAGGAAGAAGCCCAAGTAATAAACAAGAAAAATAAAAACACTGGAGAGTACATGTAGGACCTGTGCAATAATATTCCGTATCAGATTCTATATTATCAAATCTGTTATTGTGTATTCTCAAAGCATCATTCTGTTCTATTTATTTTTATCATTTTGGATCTCTATTAACAATAATAGATATTGATAACTATGGATATTAATTAAAAAAGCTAATTGCTTGCTGTGCACTCCTGCTCCTGACTCTGTTTTTAGCTATCCACAACATCACGCATAGAGGACTGCCAACGGCTTGTATGACATTTATATCCTCAGCAGAGCCTGTGATGTTGTGAGTAACCCTGTCCATAGAAGGAAATGTACTGCTAAGGAAGCTCCACATAAACCAGGCTTTAAAAGTTATAAAAGGGTAAATCCGCGCTTAGGACGGAGTAGGGGCTGCTGCCTATCTCTAATTAGTACCCCTAGGGGTCTAATTGTGCAATAGATAAGTGAAAAATGAGACCATAAGCGGCGCTGCCCTCTATGCCAATTAATGGGTGCCAAGTGAGAAAAAATATATATAATAAATCCCAAAATTCACACTGAGTCAAGATGACTCCGATACATAAAAACTCCACCAGTATCAAAACCTACTATAGTTTAGGCCAAAAAGATAAAACATATATGTAGGGATAAGCAGATTAACAAAATCACCAATAATAAAAAGTGCGAACATAAGATGTGTTCCCCCTGCGGGGTAAATTGTTATCCAAGGTGGAGATATACCTAAGTGGTAAGATAAATAATCCCTGAATTTACAAGGTTAAAGTGAGACAGTGCAAACAAATTAATGTAGAAAAGAAATGGCTATTTACCCCAAACATTCAAAAGTATTGGGACAAAATGGTGCCAAAAAATATTCAAAAGTATCGGGACAGTAATGAGAAACAATAAGTGTTGTGTTAGTAAATATAATAAGTATAATCAGTGTAGTGTCTACATGTCCCCTTCCATATGTGTATGCAGAAAATCTTACAAAAAACTATATTTGGCCCCAATAGTCAAAAGTATTGGGACAGTGAGACGTTTAAAACCGTGAAATGTGATATGTCCTTTTTATGCGGAACGTGAGTTGTCCTTAAGTGTAGATAAGCAAATGATATTAAAACCTCTCCCAATGGTGAATTACAGTATATAAGAAATATATACGGGTAATTAAATAACTTTAGTATATAACAGATAGTGGGGTTAATTTATAAGAAGTTCATAAAAATGATCCATCCAGGACAAATATTGTTAACCAGGTGGGGAAAGACAAAGTTCGGCTGAGAATGCTGTTTTTTTCACCCAATAAGGTTACACCATGGTGACTTCTGTGCGATCATTTCATAAGGTGACTTGAAGTGCTCGCCCCCCTCTGCTGCCCCACTCACCAGAGATAATCACCCCTGCAGGGGTACCGAGCGACAAAGTGGGTGCCTCAGGGCGAGAGATGTTCACTTCCAGGGTGCTTCCTTCTCCTGTGTTTTGTGCGGTCCTTATAGCTGTTCCGGGATAACTGTGCGCTCTGACATAACCACTCTACTCCAGCAGCAATCAACCTTAAGCTGTTAAACACTCCGGGAGTCCAGAGAAAAGAGAAACACAAGGGGCTGCCTTCGTGAAGTATGTCAATTTCTTTATTCCTTAACCACTTCCCGCCCGCCCTATGGCGGATTGACGTCCGGGAAGTGGTTCTGTTATCCTGACTGGGCGTCATATGACGTCCTTCAGGATAACATGCCGCAGCGCGCCCCCGGGGGTGCGCATCGCGGCGATCGGTGGAGCGGTGTGTCAGTCTGACACACCGCTACACCGATCTTGGTAAAGAGCCTCCGGCGGAGGCTCTTTACCACGTGATCAGCCGTGTCCAATCACGGCTGATCATGCTGTCAATAGGAAGAGCCGTTGATCGGCTCTTCCTCACTCGCGTCTGACAGACGCGAGTAGAGGAGAGCCGATCGGCGGCTCTCCTGGCAGGGGGGGTCTGCGCTGATTGTTTATCAGCGCAGCCCCCCCTCAGATCACCACACTGGACCACCAGGGATCGCCACTAGGACCACCATGGAAGGGGCAACATGTGGATGGCCAGGTATGTACCCCATGGCCATCCACATGTGCCCAGTGTGCCAAATCTGTGCCAATTAGTGCCCACAAATGGGCACTGATTGGCACCATCATGTTGCAGTGATGCCCAGCAATGCCACCCTTAGGGGCATCACTGCAAACAAGCAGTGCCGTCAGTGCCACCCATCAGTGTCCATTCATGCCACCTGTCAGTGCCCATATATCAGTGCCCATCCGTGCCCATCTGTGCCAACTATCAGTGCCACCCATAAGTAACCATCAATGCCACCTACAAGTGCCCATCAATGCCACTTATGAGTGCCCATCCGTGCCACCTATGAGTGCCCATCCGTGCCGCATACCAGTGCCACCTATCAGTGCCCACCAGTGCCACCTATCAGTGCCCATCAGTGCCACCTATCAGTGCCCATCAGTGCCGCCTATCAGTGCCCATCATCAGTGCCCGTCAGGTTCACCTCATCAGTGCCACCTCATTGGTGCCACCTGATCTGTGCCCATCAGTGCCGCCGTATCAGTGCCCGTCAGTGCAGCCATATCAGTGCCCGTCATTGAAGAAGAAAACGTACTTATTTACAAAAAGTTTTAACAGAAACAAAGAAAAACTTGTTTTTTTTCAAAATTTTCGGTCTTTTTTTATTTGTTGCGCAAAAAATAAAAACCGCAGAGGTGATCAAATACCACCAAAAGAAAGCTCTATTTGTGGGAACAAAATGATTAAAATTTAGTTTGGGTACAGTGTAGCATGACCGCGCAATTGTCATTCAAATCGCGACAGCACTGAAAGGTGAAAATTGGGCTGGGCGGGAAGGTGTCTAAGTGCCTGGTATTGAAGTGGTTAAAAAAAGTCCAGTCCAAAACAATGCAAGCCAAGATGTACATAAAAACATTTTTTTAAGGAATAAAGAAATTGACATACTTCACGAAGGCAGCCCCTTGTGTTTCTCTTTTCTCTGGACTCCCGGAGTGTTTAACAGCTTAAGGTTGATTGCTGCTGGAGTAGAGTGGTTATGTCAGAGCGCACAGTTATCCCGGAACAGCTATAAGGACCGCACAAAACACAGGAGAAGGAAGCACCCTGGAAGTGAACATCTCTCGCCCTGAGGCACCCACTTTGTCGCTCGGTACCCCTGCAGGGGTGATTATCTCTGGTGAGTGGGGCAGCGGAGGGGGGCGAGCACTTCAAGTCACCTTATGAAATGATCGCACAGAAGTCACCATGGTGTAACCTTATTGGGTGAAAAAAACAGCATTCTCAGCCGAACTTTGTCTTTCCCCACCTGGTTAACAATATTTGTCCTGGATGGATCATTTTTATGAACTTCTTATAAATTAACCCCACTATCTGTTATATACTAAAGTTATTTAATTACCCGTATATATTTCTTATATACTGTGATTCACCATTGGGAGAGGTTTTAATATCATTTGCTTATCTACACTTAAGGACAACTCACGTTCCGCATAAAAAGGACATATCACATTTCACGGTTTTAAACGTCTCACTGTCCCAATACTTTTGACTATTGGGGCCAAATATAGTTTTTTGTAAGATTTTCTGCATACACATATGGAAGGGGACATGTAGACACTACACTGATTATACTTGTTATATTTACTAACACAACACTTATTGTTTCTTATTACTGTCCCGATACTTTTGAATATTTTTTGGCGCCATTTTGTCCCAATACTTTTGAATGTTTGGGGTAAATAGCTATTTCTTTTCTACATTAATTTGTTTGCAATGTCTCACTTTAACCTTGTAAATTCAGGGATTATTTATCTTACCACTTAGGTATATCTCCACCTTGGATAACAATTTACCCCGCAGGGGGAACACATCTTATGTTAGCACTTTTTATTATTGGTGATTTTGTTAATCTGCTTATCCCTACATATATGTTTTATCTTTTTGGCCTAAACTATAGTAGGTTTTGATACTGGTGGAGTTTTTATGTATCGGAGTCATCTTGACTCAGTGTGAATTTTGGGATTTATTATATATATTTTTTCTCACTTGGCACCCATTAATTGGCATAGAGGGCAGCGCCGCTTATGGTCTCATTTTTCACATAAACCAGGCTTTGTTTGACCCTCCTGGAGAGTTTCTATTTCATGATGAATACACAAATCCTAAATGACAGGTTTGGCGAGATTTATTTTATTGTCAGTTAACAAAAGGCACTTTTTTCCCCCGCACACTGGTGACTCAATGGAACTAACATTCATTGGAGGAGAGTGTTGTGAAGAAAATGCCCCTAAATGATTAAACCTCATGCCACGTGTTACCAAGACAACAGCTTGGGGGCATTCCTCATCGTTATTAATAGATAACAGATTGATATATAGAAAACTAATATTAGATAAGATAGTAATATCTATTTATTATGTGCATTGTCATTTGCAGCATTATCCTTCTTTCACATATAATCAATCTAAGATTGTTGTATACTATTCATGCTGCATAATAATAGTTCTGATTGAAGCTAATAGTAATAGATTATATTCATAGTTAATATTTAATTATCTGTAATAGAAGCTAATTTCCATGATCTACATCATGATTTGTATTTGCATCTGCATCCACCTGCACTATCATTTGTATCATTTATAAGCATCTTCTGCATCTACATCCTTCCCATCTGCATTATCAGCAGCTTGATCAGCCATGTGGTTGACGCTTGCTTCCTTCTGGTGTGGGCTCTCACCTTTAGAATAAATGTGATATCGCTGCTGCAATCTGACAAATAATGAATCCAATAATAATGTGCAATAAACGCATCTGTTGAATAAATATACAGTCAAAAATGTAAAAAAATAAATGCTTGAAATAATATCTTATAGGGCAGTGAGGCGGCAGCCTGAGGCGGCGGTAATCCTTGGGATTGTTAACCGGAGGACTACAGGTCCCAGTGCCACTAATATTTACAAAAAACGGGTCACTGCTCACCCCAACTCAGCCAGCAACCTAAATAATGGTCCTAAGAGGTCAAATCTACTTTTAAAAAAGGTATTTCTAAAGAAAAGATACACAGACTGACGTCTGAGATGGCAGCATCTTCCTCTCCCTCACAGCGCAGCAGCTCACACAGGACACAGCCTCTGCCTCACAGCAAAATAACACAGGCTTCTAAGGGTGAGTCAGTGTGTGACCAAAATGTTTCACAAATCACAACACAGCCTGATATGTTCAAACAGTTTGAATATATGCTCCAGAAAGCTCTTAAACAGACTTCTGACCACATTACAGATATGTTAACTAGAGAAATTAGAGAGCTGGGTCAAAGGACTGCAGACCTAGAATTGAGAATGGATGAAATTGATACACGCACTCACAATTCTATGACTGAAATTATGTCACTGAAGGAAGAAAACCTCACACTTCAGTCACGTTTGGAAGATCAGGAAAATAGAAATCGTCGATCGAATTTGAGCATCAGGGGTCACAGCGCTGTTTCAGGAATTAATACCTGAAATTCCCATTGACAGGCTTGAATTGGACAGAGTACATAGAGCCTTAGCTCCACGCAAATCCAATGGCCCTCCTAGAGATATCATTACCAAATTACACTACTACAGAACGCTGTACTACAGTGGCTAAGAGACGTGCACTCAAACCTCAATTACAGATACTTCAGCGCAATCAAATTGCTTACCAATGGGGATTTCCTTTCTCTCTTCGTTTCACACATCTGGAAACCAAATACGTTTGTCGCTCCTCAGAAAATTTACAATGGATCCTAATCGACATAGGGTTAGCCGAAGAAACCCTGACAAAGAACCAGCCCAGCAGAAGTTTCATCTCTCGATCATCACAGCAAAATAAAGCCACAGGATCCAGTTCTGCATCCTCGTCATATCAAAATCTCAGCAAGCGTGGTCGCTATGAACATTCACCTCCCACCATTGTGGACTCAATGGACTGACTTTCCAGTTCACACAAATTCCTCATACTTCAGATTCCCAGCTTCTTATGCTGGTTAATTTCCTTTAAGTGTTAAGCTCATGAATAAAATGAGCTCTGACTATATGGTTTAGTTATATTAGTGTGTGAGGGGAGGGGGAAGGGAAAGGGGAAAAATTTAGTAAAATGATTTTTATTTTTTTTTTCCCCATTTCTTTTTCCTCTTTACTCTACCTTTTTTTTTTTTTTTTGTTGTTAATAAATAAATAAATAAAAAGGTAAAAAATGGTAAAAACTATTAGTTATTTAATAATATATTAATATTCTAATAATTCCTGTGGTCCTCCGGTGTTGTTAATCCCATAGGAATTTTTTGCTGCCCTTTTTTTACCACCTACAGAGACCCTCTATTTTTCTATGGGGGACTCTGCGGGTGGTCCAGGATCCTCTCAGGGAGTATTATATACTCTCCTGAGATGCTCCCATACCCTATACTCTAACTTTAGTCCAATGATACTTGGTCTACATATGGGGTTTTTGTTTTTGTACTCTCCTTTTTTCTAACTTTTTCTATTCCCCCTTGATCCTCCGGCTGGTCGTCCTGGCTCTTGGTAAGCACCTTATCTACTATGATATATTGTTTATTCTACTTGGTTTATGGCCCCTATAAATGTTTTGTCATTAAATGTACAAGGGTTTAATATTCCACATAAACGTACAAAAGCATTACGCTCATTTGCATTAAAGAGAGCTAACATTATCTGCTTACAGGAAACCCATTTCACTGATAAGATTTATCCCGTTTCTTTCATCCTCATATCCACAATTTTATACAGCCTCTGCCACTATTAAACAGCGTGGAACTCTGGTTTTCACCGTTACACTCCGTTCAATCTGAAATCACAATTATCTGACCCTGAGGGACGTTATTTACTTTTAACAGGTTTTATTTCTGATAATCCTATTACAATTGTTTCATATTATGCACCTAACAAACATCCAACTGCCTTCTTGCCTCATCTTTTACATGTAATTGAAGCTCATAGGAGTGGTACAGTTGTTATCTGTGGAGATTCCAATGCAACTATATTCCCACACCCGCGATCCGCGGAGCACTTTTCGGCCTCAGGTATAGGAAAGGCCGCGGCTTCGGCCTAGCTCCGGAGCCGGCGGCCATCTTGGTACACCTGGAAGCGGCCGCTGTCTCGACAGGAAGTGACGTTTCGTCGCCGCCATCTTGCTACACCCCACACTCCTGCACAGTACAATAATGATAGAGTGAGAAGGGGGCAAGCGGACATCTTGTTACACCCACCGGAGTTTTAGATTTAAAAGCCATTTTCAACACAAAACTGAGCTTATATGCACAAATACTGTATTTATGCATATAAGCTCGGTTTTGTGTTGAAAATAGCTTTTAAATCTAAAACTCCGATGGGTGTAACAAGATTTGTGTGATGATTTTTTTTTTTTTTTTTTTTGCGAATCCGAAAATGATCCGATCCGTGACTCTGATCCGAGGATCGATCTGATCCGTGAGATTTTTGATCCGTTGCACCCCTAATTCATACCCACATAAGTCTTTCTCACGAATAGATCATATTTTTACTCCATCCAGTATGTTACCAGAAATCATTTCATCCAAAATTGTTCCTCTTCCATGGACTGACCACTGCGCAGTAATTACTACTATTGCTTCCACAATTCCCAGATCACATGACAACTTGGTGCATAAACGACTCTATACTGACTCATCCCTCTCACCGTGTTGAGATTGAAAAAGCATTATCAGATTATATAACGTCTAATGACACAGGTGATATCTCTGCTCTTACATTATGGGAAGCCCATAAAGTGGTTATTAGAGGTAGAATCATACAACAAGCTACTATTCTCAAAAGAGAACGTAAAATTCTGTTTGCAAAACTTGAATCCACCTTTAATGACTGTTACCAGACATTTCAATCCTCTCCGAATGCTAACAACAGCACTAAACTTGAAAGAGCTCGCCTAGATTTAGATCTTTTTCTGACCGATTCAGCAGACAAACTCATACGCAAGCGCCAACATATTCAATACCTTAAAGCAAATAAACCCGATACGCTTATGGCTAGAATCCTGAAGAATTCACAACACAATCAAACGCCCATAAAGCTAAAAGTATCCAGAGAAGCATATACCAGTAATCCAGTTAAGATTCTCGAGATATTTCGTTCTAATTTAGCCAAATTATATTCCTCATCTCCTAATTTTGATAAGTCCAAAGCTGATGTTTTGTTTTCTAATATTACACTTCCTAACCTCGACCAGCTGCAGAGAGATCAGCTAGAAAACACGATTACTGACAATGAAGTGTTGAAAGCTATAAAATCCTTAAAATTACGTAAGAGACCAGGCCCAGATGGCTTTTCAGCAGCTTATAATAGACAGTATGCACACATCTTAACACCAGTCTTAACCAAAGCCTTTAATTCGATTCTTGAAGGGCATTCCTTTAGAACAGAAACGCTTACTTCTATTATAGCAATGATTCCCAAACCACACTCTGATTCTACCTCTAGGACTAATTACCGTCCTATATCTCTTCTTAATCTAGATATAAAACTATTGGGTAAAATCATGGCCACCAGACTAAATTCTATTATAGGACATCTAATTCATAAAGATCAGACAGGCTTCATGCCAAAATGCCAGGCAGGTGATAATATCAGACGTACACCTTTACTTATCCATGCAGCTAAATCTATACAGATCCCAGCTTGCCTGGTGTCTCTAGATATAAGGAAAGCATTTGACTCTGTCACATGGCCATACATGGAATATACTCTCCAAAAATGGGGTTTTGGTGATCACTTTCTATCCTGGATTTCCTTTTTATACAATAATCCCAGAGCATATATTAAATTTTCCGGTTATAAGTCAACAATGTTTGACATCAAAAGAGGTACCAGACAAGGTTGCCCCCTTTCCCCATTACTTTTTGCCTTATTAATTGAACCTTAGCACAATTAATTAGAAATACCCCCGATATCAAGGGTATTGAATTAGGTGGTCACCATCATAAATGATGTCTCTTCGCAGACGATATTCTCGTATTTTTGTCACGTCCACATATATCTACCCCTAATTTATTAGTCACACTTGAAAACTTCGCCCAAATCTCAGGTCTATACATCAACCCTACAAAATCAAATGCGTTAAATATCTCTTTATCCCAAACTGAACTTCAACAAGCCCAAACTTCCTTACCTTTCAACTGGTTTCCGAAACAACTCCCATATTTGGGAATACAAATCACAACTTCCCTTAAAGATCTTTTTGCAGTTAACTTCTTGCCTCTTCTAAAACAAATTACTGCTCTCATGAAACAATGGGCTTCTCTTCCATTATCCTGGTTGGGAAGGATTAACGCTATTAAGATGTCAATACTACCAAAATTTCTATATTTATTTAGGGTACTTCCAATACCAATACCATCCTATTTTCTAAGACTTACTCAACGTAGAGTTATATCATTTATTTGGGGTAACACCAAACCTCGCATATCTAAATCTACATTGTATTTGAATAAACTGAATGGGGGTTTGGGGATACCCAATTTTTCTTATTATAATGCTGCCCAAATTGCACTTCTACCCAAATATCACGCTATGGTTGATCCACCTTACTAATCCAATAACAAAACATACCTTGACTATTTGGGATAAATTCAAACATAATCTTAAATCTCCACATAATCCTCTGCTTTCATTTCTCCATAATCCAGCCTTTTATCCTGCTTGGAAATTTCCAAGATCATTCTCTGCATGGTCCACGGTAAATCTTACCCGTTTATGTAATCTATCATCCTCATCTAATATTCATGCCTTTCCTGTATTATGTGAAACTTACGGTTTACCCAAAAAAAGTAATATTTCGCTATCTACAGATTAAAAATTTTTTATGAACCACTACTTGATACAGGTTCTACTCTCAATCAAATGACTCAATTTGAACATATCTGTATGAGCGACCCGCATATCAGAGGTCTTATCTCACTATTATATCACCAATGTAATGTGACTTCAGGAGAAACTCTACCCTCATATGCTATTAAATGGGCACAGGATATTAATCAAAAACTGGATGATAAAGATTGGTCTAATATATGGTTAGCCACCAAAACGTCCTCTCCTAACTGTTTTGCTGTAGAAACGAATTATAAAGTTTTAATGCGATGGTACATGGTACCAGCTAGAATAGCTAAATTCGCTCCCTCATATTCTCCTAATTGTTTTAGAGATTGCGACATGCCCGGTACACTATCACATATGGTGGCAATGTCCTGTTAAAATATTCTGGAATAACATATTTCTTATGGCCTCTAAAGCCTTGGAAATCACAATTCCTCCAGATCCCACCATGGCTATTCTAAACCTAAAACCTACCATGCTCACTCACACTCAATTTATTTTATTTATCCAACTAAGTACTGCAGCCAAACAAACCATTGCCAAGGCATGGAAGTCTCAAACTCTAATCGTGAACAAAGCTAAACACAGAATGAATAAAGCACTCATATAAGCAAAGATGACAGCTATTGAAGATAATAAAATTGATCTATTTAATAAGATATGGCAACCATGGGTCAAACACTACTTTCTTGCTGACTTTGACCAATCTTTGTTATTACCACACCAGGTTATATAATATATTCACTAAATTTAATTGTATATATGCCATGAGCCAGGACGCCACTCCAGGTTTCCCTTTGCTTCTCTCTTTCTTCCCCCCCCCCCTCTTTTCTTTTTTTTTTTGTTGTGTAATATTTTCTAGGGTATATACTGTTTGAATATATGAGATACATATTCTTTTCATACTTTTTCTATTGCTCATCTTACAACTAGACAACTATATCTAGCCAAATCATTTTATGTTTTCCTTTATTTTTATGCCATACTTAAAATGTGTATAACATAATAACAGTTGTAAGACGGTTCTATGTATAATATTATACTGTAAAGTTTCTGGAAATATGTGATATGTATCCATGTATTATATTCTTTTTTCTTTCTTTCTGAAAACTCAAATATATTTAACAAGAAATAATATCTTATAGACAGTGCTTCAAGTTCTGTGAAATAAAGAAAGTGCTTCACGGATGAACTAACAATCTGTGACAAGTGCTCCCTTCACCAGGTGCAATGGCTGCTCACCTCCTTCCTAGACCCTGAAAGGGTTAAACTCGCTCGCTACTAATTCCCATCAGGAAAAAGGCTCCACACTGGTCTTTAATGGTTCCCACCAAGGTCCTGCAGGGTTCAAACACACTTTGCACCTAATGTACTTCTCCTTTTAAAGGTTGCCTACGTGATGATCACCAGCAACCACAGACCGAAATGCAAAAATATAAAGTGTCTCCAATAGTGCAGTACCAGGTGTTAAATGGAATAAGCCTCACCAACACAGCTTCAGCCAGTACTCACATTTATTTCAATAAACGACATTTAACATGTTAAGATCCAACAGGTTTTGTGTTTGTCACCCCCAGGCTCTACCTCTACGCGTTACGCCACCATCATCTGGAGGGCAAGCTGAGCGGTTATGGCAGGGTGACTTCATACTCTAAAATCAGTAAATTACTGATTCGCACATGCGCCATAGGCTCTGGTGATCCCGGAAGAGTCTACATGTGCAGTGTGTCTTTTCAGCTTCCCAATGTGATCTACTCAAAACGGGCTTGTATTGAACAAAATCCGGAAGTTTGCGCATGCGTGATCGGCATCTAAGGCTGATAATGGAAAGGACTATAGCTACAAGATGGCCGAATTTTGGAGACAAAAAAAGGCGCCGATAGCAGTAGAATCTTGATGGAACATATTAATCTTGATTTACAGTATAAAGATCAAGAAACCAAAAACTGCAAAAAGAAAATACCAAAAAGATAAAAATAGTGCCAATGGGGTGTTTAAATGGCAGAATAAGCTTAAAGGAGAACTCTCCTCGGCTAATTCAACACCGGAAAAAGTAGTAAAAACAACTAATGGTCCAATTACAGAGACCTCTACACAAGTTTCTAGATGTCCAGGACCAACCACTTACCATCAAGAGGCCAATTTTTGGACCCCAAAGGGCTCATGGAAACCAAGAGATGACTATGGCTACCATAGAGGAGGACCAGGGGGAGGTAACCGAGGAAGAGGTGGAAGACCCCATTATCCCTACAGAGGACCTAATAATATTGATATTCATATTGATAGTTATTTTATGGTAACCAGAGGAATCAAAGAAGGAGCCCAGGATTGCCCCAATATAGATATGACAACCAACGTGACCATGGTTATCATAATAGAAGTCCTCCACCCACACCTAATAGGTGTGTATCGTATCGAGATCATGATCATCATACAAGAAGCCTCATACCAACACATTGAACCATTGAGAGACAAGTGGGACACCAACAGGACTCCTAGGTATATATATATTTTTTTTTTTTTTTTGCGGAATGGAGAAGAGATCGAAGTCCCTAGGAAAGAGGGGATGCAGAGCAGGATACAAGAAGCAAGTGAAAAAGAGAACCGTAAGTGAGGGGACTTTTAATTTAACAGACATAATATTAACTAGGGAAGAACTTGCAGTTCTAGATGTTTGAAATATGTACCAGTGAGAAATATGACAATTTGATGTGTATATTGACGTTCAGAAATATGTGAGGAAACTAAACAAAAAAATATATATTTCTCACCTCACCTTTCCAGGGCGGCAACACATGAGATAGGCTCCTCCCTATAGGAAACACAATCAAATCACAGTTGTTTTATAAGACCCCACCTTGCCTTGTCAGTAGCTCTTCCCTGGAAGCTCCCGGAGTTCTCTTGCAGGGGCCAGTGCTGCACCCCAGACCTGGATTTTTTCATCTGACGGCCTGGTTAGTGAGCGCCAGAGCTTTAAGGGCAAAGGTTGCTCAGACAATGATAGACACTCTCCTCCTTGAGCAGGAAGCCTGTGACGAGAAAAATTTACTTTAAGGTTTGGAAAGACTGTTCCTGGTGTAAACGAAAACAAATAGTCTCTACTTCTATTTCGGTAATCCTGGAATTCCTCCAGGATGGGGTAGAGAAGGGTGTGGCTGTCAGCACTCTCCAAGTACAAGTGGCAGCTCTTTCAGTTTTTCTTGATGCTAGAGTAGCAAAGGAACCTTTTTTTAATTAAAAAGATAGAGCTACCCCTGTAAAAGATAGGTTCCCACCTTGGAATCCAACAAGAGTTCTAGAGGCATTATCTAGGCACCCTTTTGAACCTTTAGAAGAAGTTTAATTTTAAGTTTTTTGACCATAAAACTAGCCTTTCTCCTAGCAGTTACTACAGCTAGGAGGGTAGGGGACTTTCAGGGTCTTTCCATTAAAGAACCTTTTTTGTTAATCCTACCAGAATTATCCTCAAGCCAGATCCATTGTATCTGCCTAAGGTGTCTTCAGCCTTCCATAGGACTCTGGTAATAACCTTACCATACTTTTGGAAGAACCCTAAGATTGAGGGGGCAAGGAAATGTCATTGTTTAGATGTCAGGAGATGCCTCCTTGCCTATCTACAGAGGGAAATGGAATTTAGTAGATCTAATAACATTTTCATCCTCCTTCTCTGTACCTAGAAAGGGACTTCAAGCCTAAATCTTCAGTCTCTAGATGGATAAGGCAACCCATTATTATAGCATAGGAAAGCTCAGGCATACCTACACCAGCAAAGTTGAAAGCACACTCAACTAGAGCTCTAGCAACCTCCTGGGCCAAAAAAGCAGGATCCTCCTGGGAGCAAATTCATAGCTCAGCCACCTGGTCCAGTCAAGACACCTTCCTGAAGCACTACCGAGGTGGATCACAGCAAGACCTAGCCTTTGGTCAAAGTGTTAGTGGTCCCACCCTAAGTTAGGCCTGTGGATTACTTTATTATCCTCATGTGTTGCCGTCCTGGAAGGTGAGGTGAGAAAACTGATGGTTACTGATAATGGTGTTTCTACGAAACCTTCCGGGACGGCAGGCCTACTTCCTGCCCTGTCAAGGGTGGAGGAGAATGTACACACTAGGTGTTAAGTGCCTAAATGTTGGAATAACCCTTGTGAATCGGTTGGGAGAATTACTTTACAACAATTGAGGGACAAGGGGTAAGGTGGGGCCTTATAAACAGCTGTGATTTTGATTGTGTTTCCTGCAAGGAGGAGCCTTTCATCACTCGTGTTGCCGTCCTGGAAGGTTTCAGAGAAACCGTTATTGGTAAGTAACTGTCGGTTATTGTCACAACCTAAGGAAATATTAATCTTCTCAAAAGCTCAAGATGATCAACATACAACATTTAGAAACCTCCTTTTAATCCTCCAGTAAGCGATAATGGCCATATTGAGATATAGAAGAAACTAGTTGCACAGAATCTACAGCCATTGGAGCTTAGAGTAAAGGAAGCAAAGAATATTGAAATCAGAATTAAACATTTTGAAAATCCTAAAGATCTTGTCATTAGACCTGCCGATAGAGGAGGAAGTGTTATTCAGACAAGAGGCATATAAAGTGGAGCTAAAAAGACAAATGGAAAATAAAACTTATATCACATTTAAGAAGTAACCCCACAAGAACCTATAAAAAAAAAGTTGGAAAAATTGGTTGAGAAAGGTCTAAAGCGAGGCCTTTTAAACAAAAAAGTAGATAACTAGTTTTGGGTACTTGTAGAATACCTGTTATCTACACAGTCCCCAAAATACACAAGGATAGTTCAAATCCCCCAGGATGTACTATCATAAATGGAATCCAATCAGTCGGAGCTAGGCTGGGCCAGTTTTTGGATCATTTGCACCAAGAAATAGATCTTATTTGAGGGACACAAAGCATCTCATTCAATTGCTGGGATAACTACAGATAGAAGACAGACCTTGTATTAGCCACAGCGGAAGTCAATTCTCTCTATAGTATAATAGGACATCCGGAAGCAATGCAAGCCACACAATGGGCTTTAAAACCTTTAAGTGACACACCTAGAAAACTGCAAACCTTTTTTATGGAAAGTTACTTTTTGTTTGTCTACTACTTTTGGCATGGCAATACATATTACAAACAAATCAAGGGTATCGCAATGGGTGTTAAATTTGCACCAAGTGTTGCAAATATTTTTATGGCCGAGTGGAAGGGAAAAGTATTTATCAAGCTACTCCCAAAGAATTATGTACAAACAGTATATAGATTATGTTCTTATAGTCTGCAAAGGAGAAATCAGTACATTAGACTTTTAACTAAATTATATCAGTGACCAGAATATTACTCTTTTGTGGTAATAAGATCCAAAGCGGCTACATTTTTTAGATTTAACCATCTCCGCGATCAACAGATCTTTTAAAACCAAAACCTTTTTTTTAAACCATGGATCGAAATGGATACATACCAATTAAAAGAACTATGCCCCGTGGTTACTCAATGTCCCCAAAGGACAATTTATGAGATTAAAAAAATTGCACAGAAGAAACTGACTATATAGAACAGGTGGAATTCATAGGCCAAAAATTCATACAAAAAGGGATATGAAGAAGATTTTATTAAACAGATCGAACGAGTCGGCCAGATGGAGAGAAAAATTTTAATAGAAGACAAAATGATGAGTAATAAGTATCAGGATAATATGCCTATCATTCTCAATTATAGCATACAGCATAAGAAAATGGAGAATTTTCAAGAAACATTGACCCATCCCCACAGCAGATAAACATCTTATGCAAGTGTTGCCCACACAACCAAAATTCATGTATAGAAGAGCTCTGACTTTTTACTGGATAAAATGGCAAAAAATGTAGATCCTCCAAAGAAAAGATATTTTTCCCATGCATACAATGTTATGCATGTACCAAAACTAGAAAAAAGAACATCAAAAGAGAAGTTTACCATTTAGTGGTTAGTTTCTACTGGACTGATAAGTTTGTTTTTAAACATTTTTTCTGTTCATAATATGCCTACCATCATATGTATAATCCATCCATAAGGCAGCTCAATTAGAACAATTAGTTTTTATTTCATTGCCAAGTCCGTTTTTTAATTGAGATTACAATCTGTTTACATCATGTCTGAGATTAATATGTTCCATCAAGATTCTACCTTTATTGGTGCCTTTTTGTCTCCAAAATTTGGCCATCTTGTTGTAGCCATAGTCCTTTCCATGATCAGCCTTAGATGCCTATCGCGCATGTGCAAACTTCTGGGTTTTGTTAAATACACATCCGCTTAGAGTAGATCACATTAGGAAGCTAAAAAGATACACTGCGCATGCACAGACTTCCGGGACTGCCAGAGCCTATGGCGCATGTGCGAATCCGTCATTTTTAATTGATTTTAGAGTACAAACGCTATAAAGTCACCCTGCCATAACTGCTCGGCTTGCACTCCAGATGAAGCCATGTGGATGGTGGCGTAACATGCAGAGGTATTGTCGGGCGGTGGCATATGTGAGACCTGTTGAATTTTAACATGTTATATTGTTTTTTATTGCAATAAATGTGAGTGAACAAATATAGCCATTTTCGAATTTTGGAGGAGGGCTATATTCGTTCTATTTTATTCTAATCTTTTTTATTTTTTTTCTATTTTTATTTTTTACTTTATTCTATACTTTTATTATATTCTGTTCAATTCCTTTTATTTTATATTCTATTTTATTTTATTAGGCTGCTTTAGAGAATATAATAAAACCTAAGTGGTATTCATGATCTTATTTCACTTTTATACCTTAATGTATTTATTGCAATATGTTTCCATTTTTAATTCAAATTTTATTTTTGAATTCGAATAGTTTTGTAGTTTTTTTTTTTGTTTTATTTCAGATTCTTAGTTAAATAGTTGGTAATGTTGAATAAAGACACTAGTCCATCCAGTTCAACGTGTGTGCGTGTCAATCATTTCCCATATCCCTGTATATTTTGTTCACTAAGATGCACGTCCAAGAGTCTTTTAAAACTATCAATACTTCCTGATGACACCATCGATTGTGGAAGAGGTCCACATCCTTACCGCCCTGACAGTGAAAAACCCCCTATGTAGCTTTAAGGTTTAACGGCTTCTCCTACAGTCTCTTTGAGTGGCCCTATGTCTTCTAATGCCGCGTACACACGAGCGGACCTTACGGCAGACTTTGCCTGGCGGACGGGATTTGGTCGGACAATTCGATCGTGTGTGGGCTCCAGCGGACTTTGTTTTCTCAAAAGTTGGACGCACTTAGATTTGAAACATGTTTTTAAATTAATCTGTCGAAAGCGAGTCCGGTCGAAAAGTCCGCCGTCTGTATGCTAGTTCGACGGACATAAAGCCACGCTAGGGCAGCTATTGGCTACTGGCTATGAACTTCCTTGTTTTAGTCCGGTAGTACGTTATCACGTACGAATTCGACGGACATTGGTGGATTGTGTGTAGGCAAGTCCGTTCATTCAGAAAGTCCGTTGTAAAGTACGTCAAAGTCTGCCGTAAAGTCCGCTCATGTGTACGCGGCATTACACTCACTGAGACTAAATTTCCTACCTGTGCTGGGATCAAGCTTGGTGCTTGTAGTTGTTCCTTGTAATTGAGGTCCTCCAGTCCCCTTACTTTTGTTGCCCTTCTTTGGACTCTCTCTACTTCCAGCACATTTTTCCTGAGGATTGGTGACCAGAACTGGAGAGAATACTCTAGATAAAATGATAATCCTGCCACCTTATAAAAACATCTGGTTTCAAAGCATATCTCTGCCATTTTTTTTTTGAATATTAGTACCACGTGGGCTTTTCTGCAATCAGCTGGTACCATTCCTGTCAGTATGCTGTCCATCTCGGGTGTAAGCCACCTGGTCCTGGTGATTTATTTGTTTTAGAGGAACTGCAATCTGCTCACATAATTTGTAATAAAAATATCTTTGCCATTCTGAAGCTTCCCTCCAACCACTTTGCATATTTATATATACTGTGATTCTGTACTTTCCAAATATGCTGCAGAAATCTCCCTTCACTAAGTCTGGCTACAGCCATTTTAACTGTGGGCAGCTATAGCTGCTGTCGGTGCACTTCCAAGATATACACAGAGGCACACTTCCAGCTCTGCAGATTTCATTGACCCTCTTATGACTCATCCCCATTCCCTTCCCGGCAAACTCAAGGGAGAGAGAGCAAGCTGTGCATGATGTCATAAGCCAAGGCCAATGAACAGACAAGAAAAGAAGTGGGCTGTTTAAGGTATTTACTCGCAGAAAAAAAATTATTTACTTTCCAAAGTTAAAACAACAAGGGCAGAAAATTCAATAGATGGGAAGTTCAAAAAAAATACTGAAGGTCTGCTTTAAGCTTTTCTAGTCTTTTCTGGACTCTGGCAGCCGCAAAAGTACATCTTAAGTCGTGTTACTAACAATATAGTCGTGGTTGTTAAACTCCTCCTTTTTCTGTGTAAAAACTGAGGCGAAGATGGCATTTAGTACAGTTGCCTTCTCCTTATCTGTGACCAACTTCCCTTCATCAACCTTTGCGGCCAATGTGCTCTGACCTCGCTTTTTTAACTGTTAATATATTTTAAAAATGTAATTTTTTTTTTTTTTTAATCTGTTCCTAAAAATAGAAGTGCTTTTTCTCAGTGTCCTATTTCTAGGATTTGGACCTATTTAACATCTTGTAGTATGGAACGCAGTTTAGAAAAGTCCTTATGTTTGAAATTTAGTGTTCTTGTACTACCCTAGTGTCTCATTTTCCTTTGATTTATGCTGAATGTAATTATCCTGTGATTGCTAGTTCCAACGTTGTCCTGTATTTCGGCATCTGGACCAGATCTGAGTCATTTGTAATAAATAGGTCTAGCAATGCATTCTTTCTAGTTGGGGAATCTGATTTCTGAATGTGTCAAAAAAAAAAAAAAATTATATATATATATATATATATATATATATATATATATATATATATATATATATATACACACACACACACACACACACACACACACACACACACACACACACACACACAGTGGCTTGCAAAAGTGTTCGGCCCCCTTGAACTTTTCAACCTTTTGCCGCATTTCAGGCTTTAAACATAAAGATATAAAATTTTAATTTTTTGTGAAGAATCACCAACAAGTGGGACACAATTGTGAAGTGGAATGAAATCTATTGGATATTTTAAATTTTTTTAGCAATTAAAAAACTGAAAAGTGGTGCGTGCAAAATTATTCGGCTCCTTTACTTTCAGTGCAGAAAACTCACTCCAGAAGTTCAGCGAGGATCTCTGAATGATCCAATGTTGTCCTAAATGACTGATGGTGATAAATAGAATCCACCTGTGTGTAATCAAGTCTCTGTATAAATGCACCTGCTCTGTGATAGTCTCAGGGTTCTGTTGAAAGCGCAGAGAGCATCATGAAGACCAAGGAACACACCAGGCAGGTCCATAATACTGTTGTGGAGAAGTTTAAAGCCGGATTTGGATACAAAAAGATTTCCCAAGCTTTAAACATCCCAAGGAGCACTGTGCAAGCGATCATTTTGAAATGGAAGGAGTATCAGACCACTGCAAATCTACCAAGACCTGGCTGTCCCTCTAAACTTTCAGCTCAGACAAGGAGAAGACTGATCAGAGATGCAGCCAAGAGGCCCATGATCACTCTGGATGAACTGCAGAGAACTACAGCTGAGGTGGGAGAGTCTGTCCATAGGACAACAATCAGTCGTACACTGCACAAATCTGGCCTTTATGGAAGAATGGCAAGAAGAAAGCCATTTCTCAAAGATATCCATAAAAAGTCTCGTCTAAAGTTTGCCACAAGCCACCTGGGAGACACACCAAACATGTGGAAGAAGGTGCTCTGGTCCGATGAAACCAAAATCGAACTTTTTGGCCACAATGCAAAACGATATTTTTGGCGTAAAAGCAACACAGCTCATCACACTCAACACACCATCCCCACTGTCAAACATGGTGGTGGCAGCATCATGGTTTGGGCCTGCTTTTCTTCAGCAGGGACAGGGAAGATGGATGCAGCCAAATACAGGACCATTCTGGATGAAAACCTGTTGGAGTCTGCAAAAGACCTGAAACTGGGCCGGAGATTTATCTTCCAACAAGACAATGATCCCAAACATACAGCAAAATCTACAAAGGAATGGTTCACAAACGTATCCAGGTGTTAGAATGGCCAAGTCAAAGTCCAGACCTGAATCCAATCGAGAATCTGTGGAAAGAGCTGAAAACTGCTGTTCACAAACGCTCTCCATCCAACCTCACTGAGCTTGAGCTGTTTTGCAAGGAAGAATGGGCAAGAATTTCAGTCTCTCAATGTGCAAAACTGATAGAGACATACCCAAAGCGACTTGCAGCTGTAATCGCAGCAAAAGGTGGCTCTACAAAGTATTAACGCAAGGGGGCCGAATAATTTTGCATGCCCCACTTTTCATTTTTTTATTAGTTAAAAAAGTTTCAAAAATCCAAAAGATTTCGTTCCACTTCACAATTGTGTCCCACTTGTTGGTGATTCTTCACAAAAAATAAAAATTTTATATCTTTATGTTTGAAGCCTGAAATGTGGCAAAAGGTTGAAAAGTTCAAGGGGGCCGAATACTTTCGCAAGCCACTGTATATATAAAATTGCGCTGTCTGATAAAAATGTTAAATCCAAAAAAAAAAATTTCCAAATATATTGTAAGCAAACACTAGGTCAGGGCTATGCAATTAGCGGACCTCCAGCTGTTGCAGAACTACAAGTCCCATGAGGCATAGCAAGACTCCGACAGCCACAAGCATGACACCCAGATGCAGAGGCATGATGGGACTTGTAGTTTTGCAACAGCTGGAGGTCCGCTAATTGCATATCCCTGCACTAGATAATTCAAACAGATAAACAGCAATGGTAATCAAGTGTCCATATTCAAGATGTGTGTTCATGTCATATTCCAACAAGAAAAAGCACAGTGCACTGCTCCCAGTGACAATTAAAGATGAAAATAAATCCGTGTTCCACCAGTGTAATAATTAAATGTGTCTCTTACCAGATTCACATGATCTCTACATTTTATAGGAGATCATGTTAAGCCTGAGGTAAAAAGGTAAGCTTGAGGTGGCTTGTGTGTAGCTTAGTCCATTGGCTATGCTGACTTCTGTGACAGATGTATCAGAAGCCTGAAGTTTGGTGTCCCAGCTCCACATCCAATTTTCCAGACTCACTATACACCTCACCAGGGCCATCTTTAACACTGGGCAAAAGGGGCAGTTGCCCAGGGCCCAATCATTGTCGGCGGGCCCAAAGCAACTTCCCCTTGAGCTCACGCTGCCTGCAAATATTCTTCCCGTGTAGTGGGTGCAGCCAATTCCCTGCTTGCTGTCCTGGCCGGTTGATACAAGCGGCCCCACTGCAAGTGTGACAGGGGAGAGGCAAGCTGGGCTGTGTGTGCTGGAGCCTGCTTCTCCCTTTGTCAGCCCTGGAGCTGCTGCTACAGGAAGTGAAGCAGAGCGGGTCAGTGTGCCTCCGCCCCTTCTCCATTCAGCAGGGCTAAGATGAAAGAGACAGAGCAGGCTGTGATTGTTGTCCTTCACCCTTCTCCTGTCAGTAGCGGAGGTGGGTGGATTAATAAAGCAGCAGCTGGACCGGATCAGCTTACAGTGGGGGACATAGTGAGTGAGTTACAGGAATCAGTGAGCCGTAATGTGCAGTAACTTCTAGCAAACAGTGGGTGATGGTGTGCAGTAACTTCTAGCAACCCAATCAATGAGCGGTGATGGGCAGTAATCTCTAGCAACCCATTCATTGAGCGGTAAAGGTGTGCAGTAACCTTTGGCAACCCAGTGAGTGGTAATGGGATGCAGTAACCAACTAGTGAGCAATAAGGATGTGCAGTAACCTCTAGCAATTAATCAATGAGCCCTGGACCAATCGGTGAGTGTGTACCAGTTTCTTATGTTTACATTATTAAAGTGATTCTGAAAGGCTTTCTTTTTAAAAAATAAGATAGATGACAAACATGTTATACTTACCTGCTCTGTGTAGTGGATTTGCACAGAGCAGCTCCGATTCTCCTCTTCTTGGGCCTCCTGTTGGCGCTCCTAGCCCCTCCGCCGAGTGCCCTCAGAGCAAGCAGCTTCCAATAGGGTCATCCAAGCATGCTTGTTCCCAAGCCACGGCTCTGCGTGTCCATTCACAGAGCTGTGGCTCGGCTCTGCTCCCTCTCTCTGCTGTGATTGACAGCAGCGAGAGCCGATGTCTCTGCTAGTGAAGCGGTACAGTCCCTCTCATGCACATTGCTGGATCAAGATTCTGCTTAGGTGAGTATGGGGGGGGGGCATGGCTAGGGGCCCCAAGAAAATGTTTGCCCAGGGTCCAATCAATATTAAAGACAGCTCTGCACCTCATACTCGATCCATGTTATGGATTAAAGCAAAAGGAAGGCTCATCACGTAAAACATAGGGGTTTATTGAGCTCAGTATTGCGTCTCCAACAAAGTAAAAGCAATCAAGCAGTAGAGAAAGGATAATCCGACCGTGGAATCAACAGCAGACCCGGACAATAGTCAGCTCTTTTCTCCTTCTGATGCGCTTCCACGTAAAAGGCTACGTCTGGGAATGGAGAGTACCCAGGATTATATAAAGCATTAACAGTAATTTCAGCAGCAGCAGCAGCAGGAGGAGGGGGGGGAGGGGGTCCTGACACAGAGCTGACAGGCAGGGAGGGGAGGATACATGAGAGCATAGAAAAGAGCTGCAGTTGACGGAGGCATGTAAACTGACCACGGAGTCTGGGCTCAGCAGCCATGATAAACTGGTCAGTTTACAGGGGGAGGGCAGAGCCAGGTAGGATTAGCCAGGTATTGGTGATAGAAGGGGCCAAATGACAGCACAAGCACTGTACTGCATAACATGCTTTAGGTGGTCAGGATTATTATTATTTTTTTATTTTTATTTTTTTTAGCGTAGCAAACCCTTTAAGATATGACGGGCCATTAATGAGTGAGCAGTTCCTTCTGCCCAGTCAATATCTGGATAGTTGATGTTCCCCATTATGATGACATTTACCTGCCTCACCACCATTTCTAACTGTAATAGGAGATTCAACTCTTCTTCCTTCGGGGGGGGGGGGGGGGGGCTATAAAATACCCCTACTATTAATTTCCCATTTACTTCTTCCTTTTGAAGTTCCACCCACTCGGATTCCACATCTTCCCTTGCCCCATTTGCAAATTCATTCCTCTCTTCCAACCCTAAATCATTCTTGATATATAGACATGCCCCTTCCCCTCTTCTATCCTCCCTGTCCCTCCGATACAAGGAATACCCCTGGATATTTGCCAGCCAGTCGTGTGAACTGTCAAACCAAGTTTCTGATATTCCCACTAAGTCTAAATCCTCCCCGTGTATCAGCAGCTCTAGTTCCTCCATTTTGTTAGCTCCTGGCATTTGTGTACATGCCTCTCAGTTTTGTATGGGTGCATACTATTTTCTCCTTAGGTTTCCTGAGGCTGCAATTTTGATTTGTCAACACATTCACCCAGGGACTAGGTAATATGGATATATTATTCAACGGTTGGTCAGCAAGTCACGCGCACCTATGCTTGATGTCCGACCACTGCGCTCATGCACATACACCCTCCTAAAGCTGCCACTTGAATTAATAATAAAGCGTAAACGTATTTAAATGAACAAATAGTGGCGCTAATATCACAAAATAAACGTGAAACAAATACTAAAACCGTTATAATGACACCATGTGATAATGATGAACAAAATCAACTGTGAAGAAAAAATACATATGAAGTGGAAAAAAAAAAAAAAAAAAAGGAAAACACAATGAAAAAAAAAATAGTATGCAATTAAAGTCCATAAACGTGAAAAATCTTCAAGTGGTTCACCCAGTGAGAGTTCTGCAATGGTTACTCAAAATCGGTATTTGTTTCACCTTTATTTCGTGATATTAGCGCCACTATTTGTTCATTTAAATATGGATATATTACCATTAATGCCTCCACTAGTACCGTCTGACCCTCGCCCACTGCCGACTTTCGCTTCCACTGAACCCCACCCATCACCTAGTTTAAAAGCCCCTTCAACTGTTTTGTTATCCTCTCCCCCAACCCATTAAGGTGCAGCCCATCCCTACTAAAGAGCCGGTAACCAACTGAGAAGACAGCCCAGTTCTTCAGGACCCCGAAACCCTCCTTCCTACACCAGTTTCTTAGCCACTTAAGTGCCCTAAGCTCCTGCTGCCTCTCTGGTGTAGCTCGAGGTACAGGGAGTATTTCTGAGAAAACCACCTTGGAGACCCTTCTCTTCAATGTAGCTCCTAAGTCCCTGAAATCATTTTTAAGGATGCTCCATCTTCCTCTTACTTTGTCATTGGTATCAATGTGTACCATGACGGCTGTGTCCTCCCCAGCCCCTCCCAACAATCTGTCCATCTGATTCGCGATGTGCCAAACCCGAGCACCCGGTAAACAACATACTGTTTGGCAATCATTGTATTTGTGACAGATTGCCCTCACAGTCTTTCTAATAATTGAGTCCCCTACAACCAGTACATGCCTAACCTCCTTACTGGAACAGTCATTCCCCTGGCAGCTAGGGGAGGGCGTCTGCTCCAGCAATGCCACCTCTGAGCTAATAGCCCCAACATCATGCAACTTGGCATATTTGTTGGGCTGTACCAACTCCGGATTAGCCTCTCTAAGGCTCTTCCCTCTACCCCCCCTTCTAGCTGTCACTCAGCTACCTACCTCTGGCTCCTGTACCTCCATATCTCCACCCCCCTCCCCCTATACTGGCCCCTGTTAGCATCTGCTGGGTAATGTCCATACGCCTTTCCAGGTTGTTGATGCCGTGCAGTGTTGCCACCTGATTGTCTAGATCCAGGATCTGGGCTTCCAGAAAAACAACCAGCTGACATCTCGCACAACAGTATTCGTCCTCAAAGGGCTCTTCAAGGAATGCATACATGGAGCAATATGTGCACTGGGCCGCCTTACCAATTCTGTTGGACATTTTACCTGCTACTCTAATGGGGGAAAGGGAGAGAGAAAAAAAGTTACTACGGGTTCTCTACACTACTCCAAGTTACTCTTGCTACTACAGATACTCCAAGTTTCTCACAGTCCCTTCCAGTACTCGCATTTACTCCAAGTCACTACCTAGTACTCCAAATTACTCTCAGCACTCTGTCAATATCAATCCCAGAACTCCAATGTTGTTCTAAATTACTTTAGGGTTGCTCTCGATACTCTGAGTCACTACTCGGTACTCCAAGTTACTCACAGTTACATGCAATACTATAAGTTGCTTCTAGTTACTCCCAGTACCCCAAATTACTCCCAGTATTCCAAGTCACCCTCAATACTTTGAGTTACTCCCAGTACTCCAAGTTACTACAAAGTCACTCCAAAGCCACTCCCAGTTACTACAAATTTTTTACACAAATTTCTCTCAGTAGTTCAAGTTATTACAACTGTTACTCCCAGATCTCCAAGTTATTGCAACTGTTACTCTAAGTACTCCTAGTTATTATAAATATTACCCCCAGTACTCCAAGTTGCTACAAATACTACTCGTGACACTCAAAGTTACTACAAATATTACTCCCAGTATTCCAAATAATACTCCCAGCACACCAAGTTTCTACAAATAATACTCCCATACACCAAGTTACTAATACTCCCAGAACTTAAAATTACTTCAAATGTTACTCCTAGTACTCCAAATAATACTCCTAGTACTTCAAGTTACTACAAATAATACACCAAGTTACTACAAAAATACTCTGTTACTACAGATATGCTCCTCAGCGATCAGTCATTAATTGTGTCCCGCTCCCTTACTCGCAATGTGTCTGCCGCTCCTCCTGTCAGTGTGTCACTTGTTCTCCTGTTAGGTACTGGCTGCTCCTAAGTCCCTATCCCTGCGCTCACCTGTCAGTGTGTCCCAGCTCCCGCTCCCACACAGCTCCAACTGTCAGTGCCTCTGTCTCCTCCTCGTAGGCTCCAGTGCCCGCTCCCACGCTGCTCCCCCTGTCAGTGTCTCTGCCTCGTCGATCAGTCCTCACTGCCGCCCTGCAAGCCGTCAGTCCTCCCGGTTCTCCCACGGCGTGCAGCAACAGCTCCTCCCAGCGCCTCTCTCACCGTGCTCCTTGCCCCTTGCAGCGTGCTCCTCCTCCTGCTTACCAGCCAAAGGTCATGTAATAGTTTGCGTTTAAATTGCTATTGTAATTAGAAGTGCCCTCTGCTGCTCCTGCTCTCCATTCTGAGCTGTGCTGCCTTCCTCTTTTTGCTGTGCTGTGAGTAAGGATGAGTGCGGTGGAGGAGGCTTGAGGAAAGATTGTCATCGAGGAGCAGGGGTGGGCAAAGCAGAGGAGTGTTCACGATCTACCCATCACCCACTCGCGGTCGACTGGTTGCTAGGTTATCTGCTTGAAAAAAAAAAAAATATATATATATATATATTTAAAATGTATGGAGTTTCTAAGTAATTTTCTAGCAAAAAAAAATTAGATTTTACACTTATGTGAGAAGTGTCACAATAGGCTTGGGAATTAAGATAGATATAGATATATAAGACCGAAGCTAATGCTAATGTGCATTATCATCATCATTTTCCTCATTATTGCCTTGGTCCCAGGATCAGGCTCAGTGACCAGTAGCTATAGCAGTCAAGAGATTCCCACTGACAAGTAGGTTAAATACATGAGCAGATCGCCATGGCAGATGACACAGTCTTACCTGAGGCACGGGGTCTAAGCTCTAGCCGATATTCACCAGAGCTTCTGCTGATAGAGATGTGTTTTGTTGGGTGCTAGTGCCAGGTCACAGTCCTCAGGATTGCCCCCCCCCCCCAACCCCTTAATCAGTAACAAGCCAAAGGTTAGCAGCAAGTAGTTGCTGGCTACATTCAGGCAGACAAGTAGTTTAAGATCAAGTCAAGGTTGGTAACAGATGGCTGCAGGTTGGGACCAAGCGGAAGTGTGGTTGAAGGAACACAGTCATTAACGAGTGGTAACAAAGATATGGATGACAGGAGGACCAAAAGGATCAAGATATCGGCTGGAGAAGAGCACAATAAACTGACACACGAAGTACAAAAACATGGGTTAAAAATTACCTTAATGAGAGAAGCAAGGAGTTCAAAATTCACCAGAAACAAGACAGAAAGTAAAGCCGGCCATAAATGATTAGAATCTTGGCCGGTTCAGCAGGAACTAGCCATGATTCGAACCATGTAGGCTGAATGTACCAAGTTGAACAATCAACTTGGGTACAACCAGCCTGATGGATTTTACTTGCAATTATCGATAGTGGCTGTTATAGTCGCTAGCAATAATCACTGTCTTCTCCTGGTGAGGGCGGCGTGTCCCCATCCTCCACTGCCGGGAGAATACAATGTCTCGGCAGGGAGATACCCCTGTCAGCATTGTCTGTGTTGATGGGGGAATCGTACAAATTTCTTTCCTGCAACCCTTGATTGCAGGAAAGAAATTTGCATCATCTATGGCCTGCCTTAGTGTATCCAAGTAATCAGGCAAGGGGTTCTCCAGCATCTCAGGTGGCTCAGCAAGAAGAGCCACTTCCAGATGCAGCAGAGGTCACGAGTTCAGATCCTGGCCCTGACAGCACTCTCCTTCATCTACGACTTCCCCGTGACATCTTAGGGTCAGAATTGTGGGGAGACCTCCGGTGCAATTCCCCTGTTAATCTAGGGGTAAGAACAATTTCCTCAGGTTCCCAATGATTTCCCTCTGGCCAATATCCTCCTCGTTGAACCACGTATTGTAATTTGTTCCTGGAAACAAGAATTTTCTCAACCACAAATTCTTCTTCCCCTTGCATAAGGGAGGGGTGTATTGCCTAGTGAACACGGTATGAAACAAAGTAACTTGAGAGCCAATGATTAACTTTATTTACCTACCTTAATCACTTAAGCAATATTACATATGGGTAATAAAGCAATTATACGTGAGGTAGAAAAGACACATCACTGAAAGAGTTACAAACAGCATCCATGCCCCACTTCGACTGTGGAGCCCTTTTGTGGCCATGATAGGCAATCGATAGGGAGCAAAGGGTCCTGCGTGGTGCATCCACCCACAGATGAGGCTCCAAAGTTCTCAGAGAGAACCACTGCATTTTATACCTTGCTGCAATGACATAGGAAGGTTTAAAAAAGGGGCCCTCCTTTCTGCCTGGAAACAAGTAGCCACATCCCCTCCACCTCCTGTCTTCACCCAGCGGAGAGAGGTGCTGTTTGGAGCCACAGCCACCTTGCCACTTCTGCAAGCTGCTGATGCTTATGTTCCAGCCTGAAGTCTGACAACTGCACTTTTTTTAACCAGCCACGTGTCTGCCAAGCTCTGCATCCTCACGGTGATCCTATGGAGGTCTATATGGGTCTATGACAAGCCTTGATCTACTTTTATCTAGTGAGTGCATTTTAATTATCTTTATTGCCTTTTTAATAAATTGCTACACCTAGATGAAGGCGCACTCCTGTGTTTGTTTTTTGACCGCAACACCTTGCACAGTGCTTTCCCTTGTTAATTGTGTGAGGTTGGTTATGCGAGATATGGCTCACAGAGACTTGGGAACTTCTATTTAGCAACAAAAGTTACAATGTAGATGTAGCGCACTACCTTTGTTGTTACCTGGGCATCCGATGCTCCACCTGCTGAAAGAAGGAACAACACTCCACACCAATTGTAATTAACCAAGAACGTATTTTTACTTGTAATTGGTAGAAAATGGTAATTACAACATTTGCACTGTCACATAAACGTAATGCAACAGTGAGGAACAAAGGGGTTCTTTTATAACAAGCTGTATACAGAAAAAGGGTAGTAACTGATCCCTGGAAGAGCGCCTCTGAGTGGGACTAAGGTCAGAGTGAAATCACCTTCACTCTGAGCACCTTTCCTCTCTGAGCCCACTCTGATAAAACTATAACAGAACAAATGTTATGTTATAATGAACCACGCAATTCCTAGGGAGCTCCCTCTGCTTTGCAAAGCGGTCTCTCTGAAAGACAATAGAATACAAGGCCTTGCAATAATACAGGTAGTCCTTTTATTTTGTCGTCTTCTGTCTTCTGCTAGCTATGTGTAGGTTAAATTGTAATCCAGTGGTTAGCAAAACCCGGTATCAGAGCAAGCTGAATGTTGAACTATAGTTGTGGTGCGGCAACACTGCAACTGTCTCCAGTGTGAGTAACTTTATATAACACAGTGTCAGAATTGTAATGAAGTACAGGCTTGAGGCCTATATTAAACTCAGTCTTAATCCTTTAAATTTTCCTCTGTGGGACTACAGGTCACTGTGTTATAAGAGTAAGTGTGTAAGAGTGCGTCAATGAAACTCTGGGCAACAGCCCTCTCACCCAACCAGGTCTGCAATGTAGAACAGTTCTGCTCCGGTGCACAGGGTCCTGCTTCCGGCCGGCCGACACTGCTACACTGTTCCGCTCCACTCAGCGAAATGCTCCGGGACTCTCAGATGACTCCGACAAGCTTCTCTGGCTCCTTCCCAGTCTTGCCTCACCGTCAATCCAGCTCACTGGATCGCTGATCCACAGAGACCTCCACACAGATCCTCACAGGCTGGCCATGCGTTCCCAAGAGACCTAAGATGGCCGCTCCCAGCCTTTTTATAGCCTTCCCAGAATGCAGTTCAGTCTCTTGATGCTCATGGGAGTTCACTAAGCATTGTGGGTAGGTCAAGTTAATGTCCAAAGTAAACAAAACCAAAACACTTCCTGTCATCTTCTTGAACAATGAAATAAAATGCAGTTCATTCCATATTTTGGCCGCTAGATGGCGCCAAATACTAAGCTACAATACTGTTCATTGAATAACATAGCATTACATTATTAGACAACAATTTACGGGCGCTACATACTCCCCGTGCTTTGACTCTTTGGTTCCCAAAGATAACATGAAAGCATCATAAAGCAAGTTATGTTCTAATCCTGACTTACGGCAGACAAATAATTACACACCTCGTAGCTTTCACTAATTAACCTGTATACTTCAGGTGTAATCTCATAACCAATTTCTGATAAGATCAGGGCAATTTTCGTGTCCCTCCCGGTAGTGTCAGAGATTTAGGTAGATTCACACCCTACCCAATTGACAGTAGGGAGTGGATCCTCGGGGTCAGAGCGACGAGCCGTAAAGACTGGCTCTTCAGAACTCTCCCCTAACATGTCATATGTGAGTCTTTGGGGCAGGTGCACTTTCCGCCTTAACTTCATTGTCCCCGGATTCTCCTCCTGCTTTATTGAGTCTTCCACTTTGCCTTCCTCACTGATCGGAGCGTTGAGATCGACAGATGAGTCTTGAATTCCACTTTCAGAAGTCTGTTGCAACTCTACAGTCTCCAAAGAGAACAGTGCTTCTTCAAGAAAATTTTGCAAGTCTCCAATTAGTTCTGTAGAGTCGATGGTCTCAGACCTTACTTCCGCCACTTCTCCTTCCTCCTCTAGCCAGAATTCCGCAGGTAAAGACACTACATCATCAACTGATCCTGAATCTCGGTTTCCTGGTAATGATCTCGAACTCAAGTTCTCCGAATACTCATAATCATCCCCAGATTCATCACTTCCATCAGTTTCTTGTAACTTGTTCTTTTTTGAACGGGTACCAGCCGGTGTCAATTTTTTAGGGGATGTCTGAGAAGTTCTGGCACTCTCACAGCATCCGACAGTGGCAACAGATGATTTCTATGCCACATCTTCTTTGGCCCCGACTCTCCCTCTGGTCAGATCTGATACACTGGCAATCCAGGGACTCGCTTACACACAATGAAGGGCTGTAACCTCCATCTGTCCGCCAACTTGTGCTTTCCTGGTATACCCAGATTCTTTAGTAGAACTTGATCCCCTGGCTGTAGATCTTGAAATTTTTACTCTGGCATCGAAGTTCCGTTTGTTCCTGGACTCCCTAACAGTAGTATGCTCTACTGCCTGTTCATACGCTTATTTCAGGTTCTTCCTTAGTCAATCTACATACCCTCTATGTGAGGTCAGAGGAACATCATCCAAAGACGTACCAAAAGCCAAGTCAGCAGGGAGTCTGGCTTCTCGTGCGAACATTAAGCGATATGGGGAATATCCGGTAACATCACTCTCCGTGCAGTTGTATGCGTGGACTAATGCTGCAATGTGGTTTCCCCAATTTTGTTTCTTATCTGACTGTAAAGTCCCCAGCATGTTCAGTAGGGTCCTATTGAATCGCTCTGGTTGAGGGTCACCCTTAGGGTGATAAGGCGTAGTGCGAGTCTTCTTGATGCCCAGAAGAGTACACATCTGACGTATTAACCGGCTCTCAAAGTCCCTGCCTTGGTCTGAGTGGATCCTCACAGGTAACCCATAGTGTATGAAGAACTTCTCCACAAGGACCTTGGCTACCGTGCTGGCTTTTTGATCTTTGGTGGGATAAGCTTGAGCATAACAGGTGAAATGATCCGTCACTACACGAATGTTGCTTCTTCCACCTATATCGGGTTCCAAGCACAGAAAGTCAATGCACACCAACTCCAGAGGCTCTTGGCTCTGTAAATGCACATGGCAGCCGCTCTCTGGGGCAAAGTCTTTCTTTGGATACAAGTAAGGCAAGAATGACAGTAGGTCTCCACCTCCTTTCGCATATTGGGCCAGTAGAATCTATCCCTAACCAGCCGGAGAGTTCTTTCTGCTCCTAAATGACCGTGCTCATCATGCAGAGAGCCTAAAACAGTCAACCGATGTTTCTCTGGGAGAAACAGTTGCCACCTTTCTTCATTTGTCTCAGTGGGGTAACTGCGGTACAACACACCATCC
The DNA here is from genome assembly GCA_037952835.1 of Lithobates septentrionalis. Lineage (NCBI taxonomy): Eukaryota > Metazoa > Chordata > Amphibia > Anura > Ranidae > Lithobates > Lithobates septentrionalis. Next base: position 634,084 of record JBBDGP010000162.1, on the reverse strand, counting down.
CTGAGCATCAGTCGATTCCACTCCTTATGTAGTATTTTTGCCTCGGGCTCCCGACTTTCTTGTAACAATTCAGGACTCTGATTCTTCAAGGCATGCACCACTAATCTGCCCAATGGATCCTCCACTTGATCCAGTCTCAGATCCGCTCTCGACAGCTGCGGTAAACCTTCTCCCCTCACTTGTGTCAGTCCACAATATCGTCTAGGGATGCCTAATGGATGAACCCCTAGGTATTCAGCAGCCACTCTCGCACTTCCTTCATTCTCCAAACCTTGACACAGAGCCTGCACTCCATCCTCCGTCACACAGGCCCACTCCACTGGGTCTTCTTCTTGTCTGTGTGGTCTTCGAGACAGTGCGTCTGCATCTCGATTCCCCACTCCAGGCAGGTATTTCAGACTAAACCGGAACCCAGCCAATGCTGCTATCCATCGATGTCCATGGCATCCAACTTGGCAGTGGTCAGAACATAAGTCAAGGGAACTCCGCCCCATATAGATAATCTCTCAATTTGTCGACCACCATCCACTTGAGGGCCAGAAACTCCAGCTTATGCACCTGGTAATTCTTTTCCGAGGGGGCAAGACTCCTACTCACATAGGCTATAGGCCTCAGCTTTCCGGCCTGATGCTGATACAACACCTCTCCCAAGCCATCTCTGCTGGCGTCTACATGTAGCTCATAAGGTAGACTGGGGTCAGCATAAGCCAGCACTGGAGCTTCTGTCAGGCTCTTCTTCAACTTCTTAAATGCCTCTTCACATGAGTGAGTCCACTGATCCTGTACACATTCTCCTTTTCTACGACTGCTGCGCCTCTTCATCTTTAGCCCTTGTTCTTCGTCTTCTCCAGTTGCCTTGTGTAACAGCTCATTGAGGGTTCGGGCAATAGTTGCGAAATTCTCCACGAACCTTCGATAGTAAGAACAGAAACCCAAGAAGGATCTCAACTCCGTTACCGTTCTTGGCCAGGGCCAGCTGGTGACAGCTTCCAACTTTTTCGGGTCAGTAGCAACTCCTCCTGCTGAAACTACGTGTCCCAGGTATGTAACCGAGGTTCGGTAGAACTGACATTTTTCTAACGACAGCTTCAACCCCTCCTCACATAGTCGGGAGAACACCTTCTCCAGTCGAGCCTCATGTTCTTCGAGGGTCTTACCGAACACGTCATCCAAATACACCAAAACCTCCACCAGATTCATGTCTCCGACCGTCCTCTCCATAAGGCGTTGGAAGGTGGCAGGGGCCCCCGACAGACCCTGAGGCATTTGGCTGAACTCATAGAACCCCAATGGGCATATGAATGCTGTCTTTTCTTGATCCGCCGGATGCATGGAAATTTGGCAATACCCACTCTTCAGATCCAACACGCTGAACCACTTGGCCCCTGTAAGGCACTGCAATGCATTTTCAATGCGAGGGGTAGTGTATTGATCGGGTATCATGCGCCGATTCAAAGTGTGGTATTCAATGCACATGCGAAGAGACCCATTCTTCTTCCTCACCACCATGATGGGGGAAGCATAGGGGCTCCTGGATTCTTGGATTACCCCCGACCTTTTTAACTCAGCCAGTTGTTCCCGTAGGTCTTCCAGGTCGCTAAGCGGTACTCGCCGGGCTCTTTCACAGAATGGCTTGTCTTCCTGGAGGCGAATCGTGTGCTTAGCACTCTTGGCGCAACCCACACCAAAATCATTCTGAGCGAACAACTTCTCCCACCTCTTCAACTGGGATTTCGCCCTTTCCTGCCACAGGGAAGGCAAGTTCTCTGCACAGTGCTGTAGCTCCCTTTCCAAACCCTGACCACCTCTCTCGCCCTTCACTTGTTCTGGGAGCAATGGGTTGGCCGCGCTGACTTGTCCCACTAGCATTCAAGGCCTCAGTGTGATGGGCTGGTCCGTTGCGTTCTTCAGTTGGATGGGCACTCTTTTCCCTTTCCGGTACAGGTCCCGGGTGGGAACCAATTCAGGAACCATCTCCAGCCCCCTTGTTCGGGCTTTCTCATCCGTTTCCAATACTACAAATGGTCCCGGCAGATCCCACTTTAGTTTGACAGTAGCCTTCACTTGAGTAACCTCTCCCGGCCATAGTGTCCTTGCTTTAAGTTCCACAACCGCCCCACTTCTCCTCTTGGGGCTTCCTTCTCTCTGACCACTAGGTGGTAGGCTTGTTGTAATTGCGGGTGGATCTTGCGGGTGTCACCCTCTTTTGTGTACAAAACAGCAAACAGCAGGGGGGCCTGGGGCACACAACTGCCAGCGTGTCAAAAGTCTCCTTTCCTACAGCCGCCGGCCCAAAAGATATATGTATGCGGATATACCCATCGTAAGGGCATCGGGTGGTCCCGATCCCCCAGATCTCGAGCTCCTCCAACTTCTGGATAGGAATATGACTTAAGTGTCTGTCATAGAAGTCTCGATACAACAGTGTAACTTGTGCCCCTGTATCTAGTAGAGCCTGCATGTAAACTCCTTCTATCTGTACAGACACAATAGTGGATGGTCCCACTAGCTTAAAACTCTCTGACTGTCCCTTCTCACTGGCAAGGCGGTTCTTCTTCTTTAGTCTCTTTATTTTAGTTTGAGAGTTCCGGTCGCCAATCCTAGGCGCAACGTTAGAGTTTCTTTTAGAGGTGTTCCCAGAGCGGGTCTTCCCATTAAAATTCTGACAAGACTCAACTGGAGTTTTAGTAACTGGTGAAGCATTGACTTTCTGCTCCCGGCTCCCTGACCCCGGTGTCGGGTTACTTGTCCATCCACCCATCTTTCGTGACCTCTGGGACTCTCTCTCCTTCCTTTCTTTTCTCTTTGGAGCTCTGCTTTCCTATAGGGTTCTCAGCTGGCTCCTTCACTGAGACCCTCTAGAGTTTCCCGCCGGCTGCTCCTTCAATAGCGTCTTCAACATCCTGATCAATTCTCTCAGTAAAGCAGCATCTGATAGCATCTCCGACTATCCACTCGTTCACTTGAGCTCTTGTCTTGTGCCCCCATCACTTGGAGCAACGCTTGCTGTAGCAGGGCTTTAGCCGGGGGCTCCTCCTCAGCTGACTTGATTCGAGTTGATGCTGACAAGAACCCCCCTATAGAAGGCGGATGGTGCTCCTCCCACCTCCACTCTTCGGTGCCCACATCTTCCATACCTTCCACGGATATTGACTGAGCGGCAGCCTTTCCACTTCTCTCGGAGGGATCCCTGACCATCCGGGTTTCCCTATCCTTTTCTTCCAAGATGGCTGCTTCCTCTCTCACTAACCCCATCAATTTGGGATAAGAAGGAATCTCATCAGCGCCTTTTAAGAGCAACCAAAGGGCAATGGGGTGGTTCGGTCTGGCCCCTTTTAAAGTTTGGTCTAATCTGACTTTATCTGCTTCCCGAGGGTCAACACCCTTCTTCAGAATGATCTGATGTAAAATCTGGTCTATGCGGACTATGTATGCCGACAACTTCTCTCCCATCTTCTGATGAGTGTGTTCAAACCGATACATCAGATCAGGTAGTTTTTCAATCCTCCCATACACAGCATAGAGGGCTGTAAGGTAATCTTTAGTATCACAGGCTTCCCTCTCCGGAGACACCTAATGACATCGGCTGCTGGACTTAGCAGACTTTCACTTATCCGCCTTCTCGCTAAATGTCCTGGGACATTCCAATCTTCCAAAGCCTGAGTTGCCTGATCCATCCAACTCTCAAAATCTTCCTCTCCCTCAGGCCTCGGTATTCTTCCAGTATTCATGTCTAAGTAAAAAGACACTGGCGGCATACTGGGCTCTAGGTTCTCTCCTAATCCTGGGCTCGCAGAATCTGGGCTGCCTCTCTTTGAGCTTCTTGCCAACGGACTCCCTGGCGGTGCTACTGGTGGCTGTTCTTCTGATTCTTGAATCGGAATTACCATTCCCTCCAGGCCCTCAGTTAGGCTCACCATCCCTCCCTGGAACTCTGTTGGGGTGACTATCCACTCCAAGAGGACATAAGTAAAGTTTTCCTGTACATTCTGCTTTAAGTCTAGCAAATAGCAACCTTGTTCAGGCACTGCTTTCCGCATTAGTAATCGCACCTCTCTATCAAACCATTGGTCTCCTGGGAGTCTCAGTATAGTGGTCTTCTGGACTACACCCCCAAATTCTTGACTCCACTGAGTGGCCGCAGCTGAGTCCATGACTTCCTCTCCTGGCCTATTCGGGCATTCCAGTTGGGAAATCTCGGTGGAACCTCCATGTAGCGCACTACCCCCGTAGGAGCTGCTAAGCTGTTCATTTTCCCACTGGCCATCCCAGACCCTTGGAGCTACCCTTATCTCTGACACTTCGGGTTCCATTATGTGTAACAGCACAGACTCAATCCCCTTAACACAACTGTGGTGTGGTATGCAGCTGACAACAAATAATAATCCCCACAACGTATATAATAACAATAATATACCTTTGTTGTTACCTGGGCATCCGATGCTCCACCTGCTGAAAGAAGGAACAACACTCCACACCAATTGTAATTAATCAAGAACGTATTTTTACTTGTAATTGGTAGAAAATGGTAATTACAACATTTGCACTGTCACATAAACGTAATGCAACAGTGAGGAACAAAGGGGTTCTTTTATAACAAGTTGTATACAGAAAAAGGGTAGTTCCTGATCCCTGGATGAGTGCCTCTGAGTGGGACTAAGGTCAGAGTGAAATCACCTTCACTCTGAGCACCTTTCCTCTCCGAGTCCGCTCTATTAAAACTATAACAGAACAAATGTTATGTTATAATGAACCACGCAATTCCTAGGGAGTTTCCCCTGCTTTGCAAAGCTGTCTCTCTGAAAGACAATAGAATACAAGGCCTTGCAATAATAGAGGTAGTCCTTTTTATTTTGTTGTCTTCTGTCTTCTGCTAGCTATGTGTAGGTTAAATTGTAATCTAGTGGTTAACAAAACCCAGTATCATAGCAAACTGAATGTTGAACTATAGTTGTGGTGCGGCAGCACTGCAACTGTCTCCAGTGTGAGTAACTTTATATAACACAGTGTCAGAATTGTAATGAAGTACAGGCTTGAGGCCTATATTAAACTCAGTCTTAATCCTTTAAATTTCCTCTGTGGGACTACAGGTCCCAGCGGCACTGTGTTATAAGAGTAAGTGTGTAAGAGTGCGTCAATGAAACTCTGGGCAACAGCCCTCTCACCCAACCAGGTCTACAATGTAGAACAGTTCTGCTCCGGTGCACAGGGTCCTGCTTCCAGCCGGCCGACACTGCTACACTGCTCCGCTCCACTCAGCGAAATGCTCCAGGACTCTCAGATGACTCCGACAGGCTTCTCTGGCTCCTTCCCAGTCTTGCCTCACCGTCAGTCCAGCTCACTGATGTGTCACAGGATCACTGATCAGACCGCTCCACAGTGGATGTAGGCCGCGCTTCACTGGAGACCTCCACACAGATCCTCACAGGCTGGCCATGTGTTCCCAAGAGACCTAAGATGGCCGCTCCCAGCCTTTTTATAGCCTTCCCAGAATGCAGTTCAGTCTCTTGATGCTCATGGGAGTTTACTAAGCATTGTGGGTAGGTCAAGTTAATGTCCAAAGTAAACAAAACCAAAACACTTCCTGTCATCTTCTTGAACAATGAAATAAAATGCAGTTCATTCCATATTTTGGCCGCTAGATGGCGCCAAATACTAAGCTATAATACTGTTCATTGAATAACATAGCATTACATTAATAGACAACAATTTGCGGGTGCTACATAGACTTAACCCCTAACTCATTGCTGGCATGTAATCAGTAGGCAACTTTAACCCATTTGCACCACAAGGGGTTGGGATGAGACCAAAGAGCTGTTCAAGGATGTCAGGGACAAGATTGTAGACCTACACAAGGCTGGAATGGGCTACGACATCATCGCCAAGCAGCTTGGTGAGATGTGTGCTAACTAAACCCCTGTTTTTAGCGCAGACTGTTGGACAGGTTAATTCAGTTGGTCAGCAGACTGGTTGGTGAGTTGAGCTATGGAATGTTCTGTTTTTGTCTTTTTGGTGAGAGGGTGACAACGGTTGGTGCGATTATTGTCAAATAGAAGAAATACAAAAAAACTGTCAATCTCCCTCAGCCTGGAGCTCCATGCAAGATCTCACCTCGTAGAGTTTCAATGATGAGAACGGTGAGGAATCATCCCAGAACTACACGGAAGAATCTTGTCAATGATCTCAAGGCAGCTGGGGCCTTAGTCACAAAGAAAACAATTGGTAACAGAGGCATAACTAGAACCTTCAGGGCCCTGGTGCAAGAAACCATGATGCCCTGGGCTTCCAATTTTGGGAGGGTGTTTATGGACATCCTCCCAGAACCCTGCCTCCCGCATGTCCTCTGGGCTGTGCATCCATTGCAATCACAGCGGCCCTTTAACATGTGATCAGACTTGCCAGTTATCCGCAGCCCTTTCCTCCCATGCTGTGTCTGTGTGAGGAAAGGACTGCCGTTAACCGCCAAGAATGTCAGTAAATTGTTTACACTGATAATCAGTGCCCCAATCATCAGAGCCACCTATCGGGCATCATTGATGGGAACTAATAGGTGGCATTGATAAACACTGATAGATGCTGATAAGCAGCATTGATAAGCACTGATAGATGGCACTGATGGGCAGCACTGAAGAGCTCTGATAGGTTGCACTGATGGATGTGTTAGGCGGCATTGATTAGCATTGATAGGTGGTGCTGATAGGCAGAATTGATGGGCACTAACCGGCGGCATTGATGAGCACTGATAGGTAACAATTGTAGGGGGAATTGATGGGCACTGATAGGCGGCATTGATGAGCACTGATAGGCATCATTAATGGGCACTAATAGGTGGCATTGATGAGCACTATTAGTGCTCATCAATGCCGCCCATCAGTGCCCATCAATTCCCCCTACAAGTGTTACCTATCAGTGCTCATCAATGCCGCCGGTTAGTGCCCATCAATTCTGCCTATCAGCACCACCTATCAGTGCTCATCAATGCCACCTAACAGCATCCATCAGTGCCACCTATCAGTTTTCTTCAATGCTGCCTATCAGCATCTATCAGTGCTCATCAATGCTGCCTATCAGTGCTTATCAATGCCACATATCAGTATCTATCAGTTCTCATTAATGCTACCTATCAGTGCCACCTATCAGTGCTCACCAATGCTGCCTATGAGTTTTGCCTATTAGTGATCATCAATGCCACCTATCAGAGCTCATCAATGCTGCCTGAGTTCTGCCTATCAGTGTTCATCAGTGCAGCCTATGAGTTCTGCCTATCAGTGCTTATCAATGCCCCACAGTGCCACCTATCAGTGCTCATCTATGCAGCCTATCTGTGCCCATTAGTGCCATCTATTAGTGCCCATCAGTGCCTCCTATCAGTGCTCATCAATGCCTCCTATAAGTGCCCATCAGTGCCTCCTATCAGTGCTCATCAATGCCTCCTATCAGTACTCATCACTGCCGCCTGACCTGTCAGCACCAATCTGTGCCCATTAGTGCCTCCTATCAGTGCCATCTATTAGTGCCCATCAGTGCCTCCTATCAGTGCTCATCAATGCCTCCTATAAGTGCCTATCAGTGCCTCCTATCAGAGCTCATCAATGCCTCCTATCAGTACTCATCATTGCCGTCTGCCCTCTCAGCAGGGCTCTGAGCTGATAGCGTCTATCTCATGGAACAGCATAGAGCCGGCATTGACAGTTCTATCTCCCCCTCCATCCTCTCTCGCATGGAATGAGACAAGACACAGCTGATCTGCTCCCCCTTGTAACCCTTGCCCTCTCTCAGAGCACACACAGGAGAGGGGAGAAGGGGGAGCAGATTGGCTGTGTCCTGTCTCATCCTGTGCGGAGAGGATGGAGGGGGAGATAGAACTGTCAATGCCAGCTCTGTGCTGTTCCATGCCATGAGATAGACACTGTCAGCTCAGAGCCGTGCGACTAGCAACCCTGCTAGGGCCCCCCCGACAGTGGTAGATTGCCAGGGCCCTGTCGCAAGTTCGACTGTTGTGACCCTGGAAATTCTGCACACTAATTGGTAACACACTACACCGTGAAGGACTGAAATCCTGCAGCTTCCACAAGGTCCCCCTGCTCAAGAAAGCACATGTACAGGCCCGTCTGAAGTTTGCTAATGAACATCTGAATGATTCAGATGAGAACTGGGTAAAAGTGTTGTGATCAGATTAGACCAAAATCAAGCTCTTTGGCATCAACTCAAATTGCCGTGGAGAAGGAGGAATGCTTCCTATGACCCCAAGAATACCATTCCCACTGTCAAACATGGAGGTAGAAACATAATGCTTAAGGGTGTTTTTTCTGCTAAGGGGACAGGACAACTTCACCGCATCAAAGGGACGATGGACGGGGCCATGTACTGTCAAATCTTGGGTGAGAACCTCCTTTCCTCAGCCAGGGCATTGAAAATGGGTATTCCAGCATGACAATGACCCAAAAAACACGAGCAAGGCAACAAAGGAATGGCTCAAAAAGAAGCACATTAAGGCCCTGGAGTGTCCTAGCCAGTCTCCAGACCTTAATCCGATAGAAAATATTTGGAGGGAGCTGAAGGTTCAAGTTACCAAACATCAGCCTGGAAACCTTAATGACTTGGAAAGGATCTGCAAAGAGGAGTGGGACAAATCCTGGTGGCCAACTACAAGAAACGCCTGACCTCTGTGATTGCCAACGGGGGTTTTGCCACCAAGTACTAAGCCATGGGGTCAAATACTTATTTCACTCATTAAAATGCAAATCAATTTATAATTTTTTTTAAATGTTTTTCTGGATTTTTTTTTTGTTGTTTTTCTGTCTCTCACTGTTAAAATACACCGATGATAGCCATTATAGACTGATAATTTCTTTGTCAGTGGGCAAACGTACAAAATCAGCAGAGGATCAAATACTTTATTCCCTCACTGTACCTTCAGATTTTTGGTAGATAACCAAAGTTTGTCACCTGTATGAAAGGTAGGAAGTGATCTGCGATGTCCGTCAGAAGCCTCTTTGTAAAATTTCTGAGTCTCCTTCAAAGTCCTGATCATTTTCTCCTGAATCTCCTGTAATGTAATTAATCTGTTGGTAACAGTAGGAATTTGTTTTTTTGATAGGGAGATCAGGAATAAAAACTGGATGATACCCACTGTATAGGAAGAACTTTAAGCAGTGGAGCTAGGGGTTGTTGGCCGGCTAATTAGTCTGCGAGTTGTGCCACATCCTAAAACAAGAATTTGAAAAGAGAAAAAATTCCCCTAGTGGACTTTAAAGGCACATATGAAAGGACATATAGGAAAATGTATAATAAGTAAATATTAGTTTATTCGTTACAAAAACATCATAAAAAGCATCAAGGTATAATACAAAATGAAGGGAGTGCGATTCATGCATGTATACACATATAGCTAATGATACCAATATGCTTGCACCCGACGCGTTTCGGAGTTGTTAGCCTCCTTTTTCAGGGGTGGTTGTAAATGTTAGAAATGGTTTCTATATTGGAAATAGTATATTTAACATAGACATAGTAAGTATATATACATCTCAGACCATAATGATATAGATACATGAATGAATTGGTTTCATTTACACTTACATTAGTATATGTGTAGATTCGCTACGCATTCCACAGAAGTTTGAAAACAAACGTGCTGACACTGTCTGCCATCCATCGTGTTTCCCAATTGTGATATATAAGAGTAGTTAGGCATGCCCAGGGTGTTAATGTTTCGTATGTAGAAACGAAAGTAGCTGGGTATGGATATATAAGAGAGTTTTCCTTCCTTATAATAGGAAGAGGCCCATCGGTCTAGGGCGTATAGGTGTTTGGATCTGAAGTCCCACTGAGGCCGAATGCGGGTCCTGCAAAGTGCGAAAGTATAGGAGTGTATATTGACCAGCCATATAGGTGTACTAAATAGTAGAAAGAATTCTTAAGTAGTGCAGATGTATCATACCTGATGGGCCTATTGTAGAGAGTTCAAACGGGAAACTACAGAGGGTAATATATGTGAACCAAAAAGATCTTGGATAACTGAAAAAAATGACACAGGTATGATACATCTGCACTACTTAAGAATTCTTTCTCTACTATTTAGTACACCTATATGGCTGGTCAATATACACTCCTATACTTTCGCACTTTGCAGGACCCGCATTCGGCCTCAGTGGGACTTCAGATCCAAACACCTATACGCCCTAGACCGATGGGCCTCTTCCTATTATAAGGAAGGAAAACTCTCTTATATATCCATACCCAGCTACTTTCGTTTCTACATACGAAACATTAACACCCTGGGCATGCCTAACTACTCTTATATATCACAATTGGGAAACACGATGGATGGCAGACAGTGTCAGCACGTTTGTTTTTAAACTTCTGTGGAATGCGTAGCGAATCTACACATATACTAATGTAAGTGTAAATGAAACCAATTCATTCATGTATCTATATCATTATGGTCTGAGATGTATATATACTTACTATGTCTATGTTAAATATACTATTTCCAATATAGAAACCATTTCTAACATTTACAACCACTCCTGAAGAAGGAGGCTATCAACTCCGAAACGCGTCGGATGCAAGCATATTGGTATCATTAGCTATATGTGTATACATGCATGAATCGCACTCCCCTAACTACTCTTATATATCACAATTGGGAAACACGATGGATGGCAGACAGTGTCAGCACGTTTGTTTTTAAACTTCTGTGGAATGCGTAGCGAATCTACACATATACTAATGTAAGTGTAAATGAAACCAATTCATTCATGTATCTATATCATTATGGTCTGAGATGTATATATACTTACTATGTCTATGTTAAATATACTATTTCCAATATAGAAACCATTTCTAACATTTACAACCACTCCTGAAGAAGGAGGCTAACAACTCCGAAACGCGTCGGATGCAAGCATATTGGTATCATTAGCTATATGTGTATACATGCATGAATCGCACTCCCTTCATTTTGTATTATACCTTGATGCTTTTTATGATATTTTTGTAACGAATAAACTAATATTTACTTATTATACATTTTCCTATATGTCCTTTCATATGTGCCTTTAAAGTCCACTAGGGGAATTTTCTCTTTTCAAATTAAGCAGTGGAGCTATGTTTATAATTGTTATAAGCAGATTCTGCTGTAGGAAGATAATCCACCCAGTCATCCTAAACATGACTGACAAAATATCAAAGGTACTGATTCCGAATGTGATTATTCCTCTCAGTCTGACCATTAGACTGGGGATGAAAAGCAAAGGACAAATTAATTTTAACACCTAATGCTGAGCAAAAGTTTTTCCAGAATTATGAAGTAAACTGCACTCCTCTGTCCGACACTAAATCATAAGGGTTTCTATGCAGTTTAAAGACTTCCCAAACCATGAATTCTGCAGTTTTTTCAGCAGTGGGTAACCCCTTAAAGTGGTATAATAATGAGCCATCTTAGTGAGACGGTTGACAACTACCTAGATTGCGGCGATTTCTTTTGAGGGAGGTAAATAAACCACAAAGTCCATATAAATTGACCCTGATGGTCTTGATAGAACAGGGAGAAGCTTGGTGTGTGTTTTTTCATGCACAGGTCAGGCACAAGGCCGCATAACTTTTTGACATCTTTCTTGTAACCAGGCCACCAAAAGGAATATGATAAAAGTTCTTCCATCTTAGAAACCCCAAAATTCCCAGCAAGTTTGAAGTCATGAACAAACCAAAGGGCTTCAACCTGAGCAGATTAGGGTACATTGAGATGATGCTGTTGAACTCAAAAGCCATGCTTATAAGTGAGGTTTATGTCCTTAGGAGGATGATTGAGAAGTGGGTCATTATTATACCCCTCTTTGCGAAGATTCAAGAATGTCTTAGAACTTGTGCCCCTAACAGGGAGGGAGGATTGTGCATTCAGAGTTGGCCCACACAACATATGTGATAAGGCATCAACCTTACCACCCCTTGACCCAGGTTGATACGAGATAATTAAATTGAATCTGGAAAAGAACAGCAACCAACGTGCTTGTCTACAAGACAATCTCTTGGCAGATCTAATGAATTCTAGTTTTTTTTGATCAGTGAGAACAGTTCAGGGATGATTATCCCCTTCCAGCAGATGCTTCTATTTAGAAAAAGCTTCTTTATTTACCAGCAACTCCTTATTCCTAATTAACCACTTCAGCCCCGGAAGGATTTACCCCCTTCCTGACCAGAGCACTTTTTACAATTTGGCACTGCGTCGCTTTAACTGCTAATTGCGCGGTCATGCAATGCTGTACCCAAACGAAATTTGCGTCCTTTTCTTCCCACAAATAGAGCTTTCTTTTGATGGTATTTGATCACCTCTGCCGTTTTTATTTTTTGCGCTATAAACAGAAAAAGACCGAAAATTTGGAAAAAAAATGATATTTTCTACTTTTTGTTATAAAAAAAATCCAATAAACTCAATTTTAGTCATACATTTAGGCCAAAATGTATTCGGCCACATGTCTTTGGTAAAAAAAATGTCAATAAGTGTATATTTATTGGTTTGCGCAAAAGTTATAGCGTCTACAAACTAGGGTACATTTTCTGGAATTTACACAGCTTTTAGTTTATGACTGCCTATGTCATTTCATGAGGTGCTAAAATGGCAGGGCAGTACAAAACCCCCCCAAATGACCCCATTTTGGAAAGTAGACACCCCAAGGAAATTGCTGAGAGGCATGTTGAACCCATTGAATATTTATTTTTTTTGTCCCAAGTGATTGAATAATGACAAAAAAAAAAAATTACAAAAAGTTGTCACTAAATGATATATTGCTCACACAGGCCATGGGCATATGTGGAATTGCACCCCAAAATACATTTAGCTGCTTCTCCTGAGTATGGGGATACCACATGTGTGGGACTTTTTGGGAGCCTAGCCGCGTACGGGGCCCCGAAAACCAAGCACCGCCTTCAGGATTTCTAAGGGCATAAATTTTTGATTTCACTCCTCACTACCTATCACAGTTTTGAAGGCCATAAAATGCCAAGATGGCACAAAACCCCCCCAAATGACCCCATTTTGGAAAGTAGACACACCAAGCTATTTGCTGAGAGGCATGTTGAGTTCATGGAATATTTTATATTTTGACACAAGTTGCAGGAATGTGACAATTTTTTTTTTTTTTTGCACAAAGTTGTCACCTAATGATATATTGCTCAAACATGCCATGGGCATATGTGGAATTACACCCCAAATACATTCTGCTGCTTCTCCTGAGTACGGGGATACCACATGTGTGGGACTTTTTGGGAGCCTAGCCGCGTACGGGGCCCCGAAAACCAAACACCGCCTTCAGGATTTCTAAGGGCATAAATTTTTGATTTCACTCCTCACTACCTATCACAGTTTTGAAGGCCATAAAATGCCAAGATGGCACAAACCCCCCCAAATTACCCCATTTTGGAAAGTAGACACCCCAAGCTATTTGCTGAGAGGCATGTTGAGTCCATGGAATATTTTATTTTTTGACACAAGTTGCGGGAAAATGACAATTTTTTTTTTTTGCACAAAGTTGTCACTAAATGATATATTGCTCACACAGGCCATGGGCATATGTGGAATTGCACCCCAAAATACATTCTGCTGATTCTCCTGAGTACGGGGATACCACATGTGTGGGACTTTTTGGGAGCCTAGCCGTGTACGGGGTCCCGAAAACCCAGCACCGCCTTCAGGATTTCTAAGGGCATAAAAGTTGTGATTTCACTCCTCACTACCTATCACATTTTTGAAGGCCATAAAATGCCCAGATGACACAAAACCCCCCCAAATGACCCCATTTTGGAAAGTAGACACCCCAAGCTATTTGCTGAGAGGCATGTTGAGTCCATGGAATATTTTATATTTTGACACAAGTTGCGGGAAAGTGACAATTTGTTTATTTATTTTTTATTTTTTGCACAAAGTTGTCACTAAATGATATATTGCTCAAACATGCCATTGGCATATGTGGAGTTACACCCCAAAATACATTCTGCTGCTTCTCCTGAGTACGGGGATACCACATGAGTGGCACTTTTTGGGAGCCTAGCTTCATACGGGGCCCCGAAATCCAATCACCGCCTTCAGGATTTCTAAGAGCGTTAATTTTTTATTTCACTTCTCACTACCCATCACAATTTTGAAGGCCATAAAATGCCAAGATAGGACAAAACCCCCCAAAATGACCCCATTTTGGAAAGTAGACACCCCAAGCTATTTGCTGAGAGGCATGGTGAGTATTTTGCAGCTCTCATTTGTTTTTGAAAATGAAGAAAGACAAGAAAAACTTTTTTCTTTTTCAATTTTCAAAAGTTTGTGACAAAAAGTGAGGTCTGCAAAATACTGACTATACCTCTCAGCAAATAGCTTTGGGTGTCTATTTTCCAAAATGGGGTCATTTGGGGGGGGGGGGGGTTTGTGCCATCTGGGCATTCCATGGCCTCCGAAACTGTGATAGGCAGTGAAGAGTGAAATAAAAAATTTACGCCCTTAGAAAGCCTGAAGGCGGTGCTTGGTTTTCGGGGTCCCGTACGCGGCTAGGCTCCCAAAAATTCTCACACATGTGGTATCCCCGTACTCAGGAGAAGCAACAGAATGTATTTTGGGGTGTCATTTCACATATTGCCATGGCATGTTTGAGCAATATATCATTTAGTGACAACTTTGTGCAAAAAAAAAAAAAAAATTGTCTTTTTCCCGCAACTTGTGTCACAATATAAAATATTCCATGGACTCGACATGCCTCTCAGCAAATAGCTTGGGGTGTCTACTTTCCAAAATGGGGTCATTTAGGGGGGGGGGTTTGAACTGTCCTGGCATTTTATGCACAACATTTAGAAGCTTATGTCACACATCACCCACTCTTTTAACCACTTGAAGACAAAGCCCTTTCTGCCACTTTTTGTTTACATGAAAACATTATTTTTTTTTTCAAGAAAATTACTTTGAACCCCCAAACATTATATATTTTTTAAAGCAAATGCCCTACAGATTAAAATGGTGGAAGTTTCATTTTTTTTTTCACACAGTATTTGCGCAGCGATTTTTCAAACGCATTTTTTGGGGAAAAAACACACTTTTTAAAATTTTAATGCACTAAAACACACTATATTGCCCAAATGTTTGATGAAATAAAAAAGATGATCTTAGGCCGAGGACATGGATACCAAACATGACATGCTTTAAAATTGCGCACAAACGTGCAGTGGCGACAAACTAAATACATTTTTAAAAGCCTTTAAAAGCCTTTACAGGTTACCACTTTAGATTTACAGAGGAGGTCTACTGCTAAAATTACTGCCCTCGATCTGACCTTCGCGGTGATACCTCACATGCATGGTGCAATTGCTGTTTACATTTGACGCCAGACCGACGCTTGCGTTCGCCTTTGCGCGAGAGCAGGGTGGGATAGAGGTGCTTTTTTTTTTTTTTTTTTTCTTTATTAATTTTTTATCTTATTTTTAAACTGTTTCTTTCATTTTTATTTTTTTTTAATCATTTTTATTGTTATCTCAGGGAATGTAAATATCCCCTATGATAGCAATAGGTAGTGACAGGTACTCTTTTTTGAAAAAATTGGGGTCTATTAGACTCTAGATCTCTCCTCTGCCCTCAAAGCATCTGACCACACTAAGATCGGTGTGATAAAATGCTTTCCCAATTTCCCAATGGCGCTGTTTACATCCGGCGAAATCTAAGTCATGAAATGCTTGTAGCTTCCGGTTTCTTAGGCCATAGAGATGTTTGGAGCCATCCTGGTCTCTGATCAGTTCTATGGTCAGCTGGCCGAATCACCGGCTGCATTCTCAGGTTCCCTGTTGGGACAGGAGAGCCAGAGAAAAACATGGAAGACGGTGGGGGGGGGGCATTCCCTCCCACTGCTTGTAAAAGCAGTCTAGAGGCTAATTAGCCACTAGGATTGCTTTTACATGAAAGCCGACCACTGGCTGAAAAGAATGATACCAAGATGATACCTAAACCTGCAGGCATCATTCTGGTATAACCACTCAAAGTCCAGCAACATACCAGTACGTTGCTGGTCCTTGTTGGGCATATATTGTAAACTTTTTTTTCATGCAGCCTGTGGGCTGAACGAAAAAAAGATATTGATCGGTGGGTATGCCCACCATTAGAATACCTCCCTTCATCCACCCACTTCTAATGATGGGCATACATGCACCATTTATATATGCCGAAGCATGGGGGCATCCTCCCGCAAAAGGCAGGAGCAAATTGCTCCTCCACCCACTGCTGCCCCCACGCTTCGGCATATATGCTGAAGTATGTAACTGTGGTGGTGAAATCACCTCCGACAGTGCTGGAGTCACGGCTTTATGTATCGTGGGAGCAAACGATGTTGCTGTCAAGATAAATAAATCCGCCCTGCAACTGAATGGCGTACCTGCTAAGCAAATGATGGTTAACAAAAAACAAAGTAACATTACAGTATAACAGTAATACTTACCATACCTGCAATGCAAATACAAAAAAAATAGTAAAAAATAAAACATTTAACGCAACCTGTGCCTACCTAAAATATATATATGCCGAAGCATGGGGGCATCCTCCCGCAAAAGGCAGGAGCAAATTGCTCCTCCACCCACTGCTGCCCCCACGCTTCGGCATAAATGCTGAAGTATGTAACTGTGGTGGTGAAATCACCTCCGACAGCGCTGGAGTCACGGCTTTATATATCGTGGGAGCAAACGCTGTTGCTGTCAAGATAAATAAATCCGCGCTGCAACTGAATGGCGTTCCTGCTAAGCAAATGATGGTTAACAAAAAAACAAAGTAACATTACAGTATAACAGTAATACTTACCATACCTGCAAAGCAAATACAAAAAAAAACATAGTAAAAAATAAAACATTTAACGCAACCTGTGCCTACCTAAAATATATATATGCCGAAGCATGGGACATCCTCCCGCAAAAGGCAGGAGCAAATTGCTCCTCCACCCACTGCTGCCCCCACGCTTCGGCATATAAGCTGAAGTATGTAACTGTGGTGGTGAAATCACCTCCGACAGCGCTGGAGTCACGGTTTTATGTATCGTGGGAGCAAACGCTGTTGCTGTCAAGATAAATAAATCCGCTCTGCAGTTGAATGGTGTACCTGAAAACAAAGTGGTTAACAATAAAAAAACAAAGTATAAAAAAATTGCATACCTATAAAGCAAACATGATAAAAACATAACAATAAAACATTGCAGTATAGAATACAATAAAAAAAGAGCAGAACAATAGAGAGAGAATAGAGAGAGAACAATAAAACAACAACTATTTTTGTTTTTTTTATTTTATATTTTTTTTGTATTTTTTTTTAATTTTTTTTTTAACACTTTTTTTAGTAACTTTAACTTTTTTTAACTGGTACCAGGTTTGGGTCTCTCAAAATGCGATGGCATCTTGGGAGACCCTGTGAAAGTGTGTCCTAGTCTGTGCAGTGCTGTACCCTACGCTAATACTCCACTAGTGTATGGTAGCGTTCAAAACATTTACCAATGCATAGACCAGGATTGTCAGGACAGGAGGGACAACAATACCGGGTGTCACGCCTAAATCCGCGCTTGCTGCAGACACAACATCTTTTTTGGGGGGCTCGTTGGGTAGGGGTACTCTGGAGGACATAAGGAAAATGCCTCCCAGGCAGCCGGCTTACTGCATTTGGATTGGGAAGGTGAGGTGGAAACAGAAGGGCTCTGACGATCTCTTCCTGGAATTTAAGGAAGGATCCAGTCCGTCCTGAAGCTCTGTATAGCACATGAGCATTCAGCAAAGCCAATTGAAATAAATAAACAGACACTTTTTTGTACCAGTGTCTGGCCTTACGGGCAATTAGGTACGGCGCCAACAACAGGTCATTGAGGTCCACCCCTCCCATATTAAGGTTATATTCGTGGACACAGAGGGGTTTCTCCACAACACCAGTCGCTGTAGTAATTTGGGTCGTCGTGTCTCCATGAAGGGAGGTAAGAACGAAAACATTCTTATTGTCCCTCCACTTCATAGCGAGCAAATTATTACACTGCAAGCAGGCTCTCTCCCCTAGCCTAAGACGGGAGTCTACAAGCCGCTGGGGAAAGCCCCGGCGATTAGGTCGCACGGTGCCACATGCTCCAATCTGCTGATCAAACAAGTGACTAAAAAGTGGCACGCTCGTATAATAATTGTCCACGTACAAGTGGTACCCCTTTCCGAATAAGGGTGACACCAAGTCCCACACTATCTTGCCAGCGCTTCCTATGTAGTCAGGGCAGTTTATCGGCTCTACGTGACTATCTTTGCTCTCGTAAACCATAAAACTACATGTATAGCCTGTGGCCCTGTCACAGAGCTTATACATCTTGACCCCGTATCTGGCACGCTTGCTGGGAAGGTACTGTTTGAATGACAAGCGGACAGAAAATTTAATCAGGAACTCATCAACGCAGACAACTTGATGGAGAGTAAACAAGTCTGCAAAACACTGGTTGAAGTGGTTTACGAGGGGCTGAATTTTGTAGAGCCGATCGTATCCAGGGTCTCCACGAGGACGACAGAGCTCATTGTCGTTGAAGTGCATGAACCGCAAAATCTGTTCGTATCGTGCCCTGGTCATGGAGGCAGAGAACACGGGCATATGGTGAATTGGGTCAGTGGACCAATATGACCGCAACGCACTCTTTTTAGTTATGCCCATGTTGAGGGAAAGGCCCAGAAAGGTCTTAAATTCAGAAACCGTAATTGGTTTCCAATCTCTGGCAAGGGAGGACTGGGGATTAGTGGCGATGTGTTGACCAGCGTACAAATTGCTTTGGTCCACAATAGATCTATAGAGATCTTCGGTGAAAAACAGCGAAAAAATATCCAGTGGCGTAAAGTCAACTGTTTCCACCTGAATTCCGGGTTGGCCAGTGAAAAGGGGAAGTACAGGTGCTGCAGAAGTGGTGGGTTCCCAATTCGGATTGGCGAATGCAGCAGGAAGGGCACTATGGGCACGACGGGCCTGTGTTCGTCTTCTTCTTGGTGGCAGCGGGACACTACTTGTGCTTGCCACCTCGCCAGCTTGAACTGCACTTATGGGACTTGCCACATCACCAAGTGGTACTGCAGTGCTGGATGTACGACCAGGATGTACTAGGCCGCTGGTCCTTGCCAGTTCACCAGAAGGAGTAGCGGCACTAGTACTTCTCTGCTCCATACGAGAGCCCTGCGGTTCTTGCACTTCAAGGACAGAAGAAGTTTGGGGCCTGGTACGCCTGACCCTAGCAGGGACCACAACTCCATCGTCAGAGCTATCTGTCATGGAGCCGCTGTCCTCTACAGGTTCGTATTCTGAGCCTGAACTTGACAGATGAGTGACTTCCTCTTCACTATCTGTCATGCTCAGAAACGTGTAGGCCTCTTCACTAGTGTACCTTTGATTTGCCATTTTGGGCTCTAAATTTAGGGGTACACTAGTGAGACTCACAGGCAAAAAAGCTCCTGACTGTTAGCGACTGATTCAAAACGCTACCAAAAAACTGTTAGCGATCGCAGGGATCAGGCCTGACTCTGCGAACGCTGCAGTTATGTGTGCTTAGTGTTTTGTAAGTGACAGTTATCGATCGATACTGCACTTGGGTGGGCTGGGCTGGGCTGGGCCGAGGGGCAAAACGCAGGTGCTAGCAGGTATCTGGGCTGATCCCGCTAACACTGTGTTTATGGGAACCCTAAACTGCTGGGGAGTATAGATCTGATCGGATCAGATATCGATCCGTTCAGATACTATAGCACTAAGGGAGGTGTATGCTGCGTGCGTGGGTTTTAGCGGTACTGGCGCTAACCTGACGCTGCCTGGTGCGACGCAGACCTTATCTGATCCTAAAAACTTAACTTAAATCACCGCCGGGCAATTAGGGGGTTAAAACTTTATAAGGTAATAAACGGCGGGTGCCCTAAAACTATAATAAACTATAATAAACTACAAAAAACAAACTATCTAACCAGCGTAACCCGTAACACTTATACGGTGATCGCTGGTGAAAGGGTTAACTAGGGGGCAATGAGGGGGTTAAAACATTTAGCAGGTAGTATATGGGGGTCCCTGTCGCTATAAAACACTGACAGCAAACCTATATACTTACCTCCCTAACTAGCGTCACCTGTGTCACTAATACAGCGATCAGAAAAACAATCGCTTAGCGACACTGGCGACGGGGGGTAATCAAGGGGTTAACCTTTATTAGGGGGGGTTAGGGGGGTACCCTGGACCTAAAGGGGGGTACCCTAGACCTAAAGGGGGCTAACCTAACTGCCCTAACACTTATAACTGTCACAAACTGACACCAATGCAAAAAAAAAAAAACTGCTATTGGTGTCAGTGTGACAGGGGGTACAGGGGGGTGATTGGGGGGTGATGGGGGGTGAAAAGTGTGCCTAGTGTGTTCTACTGTAAGTGTAGTGTTGGTGCACTTACTTGGATGTCTTCTCTCCTCGGCGCTGGAACGAAAAGACCGGCTCGAGGAGGGATGACATCACTTCCTTTCCCTCTGTTTACATTACAGAGGGAAAGGAAGCGTTTTCATTCGCCGGGAGCGATCGGGAGGGGGTGGCCAACAATGGATGGCCTCCCCCTCACCTCTCATCGCCCGCGAAGAAATGCCGGCCACCTCTGGCACCGGGGGGGGGGATCCGATCGGACCCCCCACCCGTGGGAGGCAGATCACGTATGGGTACGTGATTCTGCCTGCCCGTGCCATTCTGCTGACGTATATCAGCGTGAGGTGGTCGGCAAGTGGTTAATCAAAATAGTACTGCTCAAATGCCCTCCAAACCAGTGTCAGTTGGATAAGCATGTGAAAAGACTGGTGCAAAACAGACAGAACTGGCCTGTCAGGCTCCAGTAGACTTCAAC
The DNA here is from genome assembly GCA_037952835.1 of Lithobates septentrionalis. Taxonomy (NCBI): domain Eukaryota; kingdom Metazoa; phylum Chordata; class Amphibia; order Anura; family Ranidae; genus Lithobates; species Lithobates septentrionalis. Next base: position 613,206 of record JBBDGP010000162.1, on the reverse strand, counting down.
AAAATGGTGGCCGTCTGCACACAGACTCCCTGTTGCATAAATGTGAATGAGATGAACAGAAACTAAAGGCTGTTTGGCCTAGAGAAAAATGGGGAGGGGGGGGATCTTCCCCAGGGACTTTTAAGGTGCTATTCAATAGACAGTATATTCAACAAATTCTGTACAATCATATAGGATAAAATTAATATTTATTGATATTGAATCATATTAAAATATTCATGTCATACTTCAGGAGTAAGACATGTTAATAAGAACACTATGACATAAACAGTATCACCCAAAAGGATTTTTCGATTGTATCACAAATTAGACCGTGCAACAAGAAGCAATTACTGAAAGATGCCAAAACAATCTGCCATTCTCGACATGTTTCGCTCTAAATGTGAGCTTCTTCAGGAGTTTAAAGGCAATGATTGTGACGGACTCTAAATGATAAAGAAATAAACAAAAATCAATACATACATTTAGACATAAAGTAGAGAGCATCTAATCAATTTTTTCTCGAATATGCACAAATTGCATTATTAGGATAGAGATTGATACAGGGAATTTAAATACATGCATATAGGTTTCAATATTGAACACTTTGATCAAGTATAAAAGAACAATCACAATTTGTACATCTTACCAGGCTGTAGCACATTAATCTGGCATACAGATTTCAATAGATCGACAATACTGCTGCTAGTTTCGAACCGGAAAGTTCTCATATATGAGGGACATCAATGCCATACTGTGACCACAGGGGAATATAAAGTTTACGAAGCGGCCCTTTAAAAAGGAAAATACATTCAAAAATTGCCAAAAGATAGAAAAAAGGGGGGGGGGAAGGGGGGAGGGGGGGGGGTCGCAATCAAGTTCTTTCAAGGTATAGTTTTTGTAATTTCAAAGGGATATATATCCTGAGGGTAGAACCAATTTGAGATATGTTACCTGAAACATAAAAGTATATCGGCAAATGATGTCATATAGATGGGAATGGCGTCATAAATGAGTGAAAAAATTGGTGAAAAAGTTCCACTGATAGCTGCAAGGAGGAGCGATCACCAGCAGAAATAATTTCTAAGTATAAAGGAGAGAAAACAATGAAGGGTCAATGGAGAATTCAGAGTGTAACTGATTGTCAACTAATGACAGTGTCACACAGGGAAAACTTACTTCACAGGTAGTGGTCCGGCATACAGACTGAGGAGAGCATCACGCTGCCTCTGTAGGATCGCACCGGTAACAGAGCTGTGGGCGGTGTGTAACCGCCTTTATATACCCCCATCGCGGCGGCGTCCGTTCTCGCCGCCGCGATGCGGACGCTCAATGAGGCCGGTCACGTCGGGACGTGGGGGAACGCAGTGACGTCAGCTCTGGCGTCATCAACGTGTGTGGAGGTTACTGCGCATGTCTGCGCGGTTCAGGAGCCCGTGGGACATGAGGGCGCAGGAGGCGCCATTTTGGTTAAGGGAAAAAGCAAGGTCACAATCGAATAAATATAAATTAAGGCATAATGCCTACTTTCATTTTTCAAGATGATAGAAAAATATATATATATGTGTTCACCTATACATTCTTAATAAAGGCTCATGTTAATGTCCAAAATCCAAACCCGACATGATCCGGCTCAAATTAAAGGGCCACCAGCCACAGGGACGATTGGTTCAACATCCCGATGGTGGGTGCCCGGGGCGTCCGTGTGGTCCAAACTGACACAGATAGTCCCAATATGAGAACATTTCCGGTGAACAATTCAAAATAAAAAATATGTATAAAGTATATACAGCCTAGGAAACTTCATAGATGAAGTTTGCAGCCACAGCCTGCAAGATGTAATACAGTTAAAACAGTGGAAATTCAATGACAAAAAATAACATACATAAGGATACAGGTATATGGTCAAATTGTAACTATTACTGAGTAACATCTATGGCTCAAACATATAAATGGTGCCATAGTACAGCATGAAAATACTGGGTATAATAAATGGTCATGATTGTACAGAATTTGTTGAATATACTGTCTATTGAATAGCACCTTAAAAGTCCCTGGGGAAGATCCCCCCCCCTCCCCATTTTTCTCTAGGCCAAACAGCCTTTAGTTTCTGTTCACTACTTAATCATGGGATGTGGTGCTTACAGTTGACTATCTCTGTCCTCCCTATATTCTACTAAATGTGAATGAGATGTGTAAAAGATGGCTTAAGCACCTGTTCCCCACCTGTAGAATGGAGAGATAATGGGTAGAAAGCCATGGCATGCCCAGGAAGACAGTAAATTTGAGTGACATAATTAGCTGAAAGCTCATAGCCTCACAATGGCCAGGCTCAAATTGGAGTTAAAGAGGAACCGTTTCATGGATAACAGGTCCTGACGATAGAGGTTAACCATTAACCATCTCCATATCAGTAGGGGCAGATTTATTTTTTGTTTGAATACTATTGCTTTGGGTAAATTCTATGTCCATAAAATCCCCCCCCCCCAGAGTCCAGCATAGCAGAGGAAGGAATTTCATGTCCCCTTGTGATTAGTTTGTAGCACCCTCTAAAGTGTGCTAGATGTAGTGTAGGGGTTGTTAGTGTAGGTAAATTTAGTTAGCTCAGGGCTAAGCCTGAGCTGTTGAATCTGGGTCAGGGTTCAGTGAGTCAGGGCTGGATAACTCATCCTGACAGCTCCTCTGATCCCTTCCCCTGGTCTAGAAGGTTGTAGAACAGTGGTTCTCAACCGCTCTAGTGTCGTGACCCCTTGATAAAATTTCCCAAGTTGTGGAGACCCCCAACTGTAAAACTATTTCCATAGCTCTCTCACCACTCTCTCTTTGTTCTCCTTTCTTTCCCTTTTATCCCTCTCTATCCTAATTTCTTGTTTTTTCCCCCATCCCTCTTTCTAGCCATCTTTCTTGTTCTTTCTCTTAGTCTTTCTCTCCCTTTTTTTTTGTTCCTTCCCCTCTTTTCCTCTCCCTTCTCTTACTCCTTGGTGGGGAGGGGGGAATGGGATGAGTGGCAATGTTGGCGGGGAGTTCTGATCAGCCAACTTAGGTGCTTTTGATCAAGGTCATCTGCTGATCTGAGAACTGTAGTGGGGACTTTTAATAGCAACTATAATCATAGGTAGTGTTACTCACTGTGTCTCCGTCTTTGTGGTGTCTCGTAGCAGTGACACCTATGCTGAAATCAGGAGATAGGGTCTCCTCCAGCCCCTCCCACTCCACATTCCTCACCAGTCAGCTGTCCTCTAGTCTCTGCCCCCCAGTCATGCCGTGAACTGAATGGGCGGCTGCGGGCTCCTGGGACAGCCCTGCTGGGCGGCCACAAAAAGGCTTCAGAAACAGCCAAGGATTTGGTGACCCCTGGCACCAAAGGGGGTCCCGACCCCCAGGTTGAGAACCACTGTTGTAGAAGCTAGTGGGCATGAGGCTAGGAGGAGCTGCCTGAAATATTTATGAGGCCAATCCCCAGAAATGGGCTGGCAGGGATCAGAGATTACCTCATAAATAGACACGGGCCATGCCAGCAGGAAAGTCGGGTGGAAGATATAATGCTGAGGAGGCTGCCAGTGGCCCTCAGGGGTGCCCCCTAGTCTGTGGGGGGTGACCTTGGGTCGGGGGCTTGGGTGCTGAAAGGATCCTGCCACAACAGGGAGGAAGCCCTTCCTGGAGGCACAGGAGCAAGAAAGAGGACTGTGTGAGTAGTTCAGTTATACTGGGGAATGGGGATGAGCCAAACACCCCCCCTGGTTCGTTTCGCACCAGAACATGCAAACAGGCAAAAAGTTTGTGTGAACATGCGAACACCATTAAAGTCTATGGGACACTAACATGAAAAATCAAAAGTGTTAATTTTAACCACTAGCTGCCCGCCCACTGTCATATGACGGTGGGACGAGGCAGCTCTCGTTCTGGGCGGACGTCATATGACGTGACCGCCTTCCCGAGCCACTAGGGGGCGCGCCCGCGCGCCGCTTCACTGGGGACCCGATGTGCGTGCCTGGCGGCCGCGATGTCCCCCGTGCACCCGCGATGTAAACACACAGATCCACGTCCTGTCAGAGAGGAGAGGAGACCGATGTGTGTCCCTTGTACATAGGGACACCGATCAGTCACCTCCCCCAGTCAGTCCCCTCCCCCCACAGTTAGAATCACCTCCCTAGAACACACATTAACCCCTCGATCACCCCCTAGTGTTAACCCCTTCCCTGCCAGTCACATTTACACAATAATCAATGCATTTTTATAGCACGGATCGCTGTATAAATGTGAATGGTCCCAAAAATGTGTCAAAAGTGTCCGATATGTCCGCCTCAATATCGCAGTCACAATAAAAATTGCAGATCGCCGCCATGACTAGTAAAAAAAATAAAATAATAAAAATGCTATTAATCTATCCCCTATTTTGTAGACGTTATAACTTTTGCGCAAACCAATCAATATACGCTTATTGCGATTTCTTTTTACTAAAAATATGTAGAAGAATACGTATCGGCCTAAACTGAGGAAAAAATTAGTTTAAAAAAAAAATTGGATATTTATTATAACAAAAAGTAAAAAAAATTGTGTTTTTCAAACTCGTCCCTCTTCTTTTGTTCATAGCGCAATAAATAAAAACCGCAGATGTGATCAAATACCACCAAAAGAATGCTCTATTTGTGGGGAAAAAATTATAAAAATTTCATTAGGGTGCAGTGTAACATGACCGCGCAATTGTCATTCAAATTGCAACAGCGCTGAAAGCTTAAAAATGGCTTGGGCAGGAAGGGGGTGAAAGTGCCCTGTATTGAGGTGGTTAAAGGCTTATATGCAAGGTATTGCCATAAAAAGTTTATTGGGACCTGGGTACTGCCCCAGGGGACATGTATCAATGCAAAATTTTTTTTTTTTACACGGCTGTTTTTTCAGGAGCAGTGATTTTAATAATGCTTAAAGTGAAACAATAAAAATGAAATATTCCTTTAAATATCGTTCCTGGGGGTCCCTTTAGTCTGCCTGTAAAGTGGCGCATCTTTTTCAGCAAAATGACATTTCTAAAGGAAAAAATGTAATTTAAAATTGCTCGTGGCTGTAATATATTGCCAGATCCCAGCAATATAGATAAAAATCAATGAGAAAATCGGCGTGGGTCCCCCCCCAGTCCATACCAGGCCCTTTGGGGCGTGGGTCCCCCCAAAGCATCTTGTCCCCATGTTGATGGGGACAAGGGCCTCGTCCCCACAACCCTGGCCATTGGCTGTGGGGGTCTGCAGGCGGTGAAATCCTTTATTAAAAAAAAAACCATGTCCCGCGATGCCCATCCATCCTCAATCATGGCACAGACGGACCCGAAAAATAGAAGAAAAAAATGCGAAAATACTCCGCCACCATGGGAGGCGTCCCACCGACTGTTGTCTTTTTGCTGTGACAGCTCTTATATAGGCAAAGGAGGGGCCACCCGCTGACGTAACCAGATGACCCCGTCCCCCCTCTGACGGCACATGACATCAGAAAGGGCAGGGTTACTCGGTTCTGTCACTGGGTGGCCCCGCCCTTGCCTATATAACACCTGTCACAGCCAAGAGACAGTAGTCGGCAGGACACCTCCCATCGTGGCGGAGGTTTTTTTTTCTATTTTTCAGGTCCGTCTGTGCCGTGATTGAAGATGAATGGACATTGCGGTACACTTTTTTTTTTTCAATAAAGGATTTGTCAAAAACTGTATTGTGGTTTTTTACTTTTTGACACTTTTTTTGGTGAATGGGTAGGGGTACAATATACAATCTGGGGGCTCCCTTATTAAAGGGGGCTTCCAGATTCCCCACAACCAATGGCCAGGGTTGTGGGGACAAGGCCCTTCCCTATCCTGTCCCCTCCCTATCCTGGCCTGCCAGGCTACTTGCTCGGATAAGGTTCTGGTATGGATTTTGGGGGGACCCGACGCCAATTTTTTTTTACATTTTGGCCTGGAGTTTCTCTTAAAATCAGACCCAAAGGGCCTAGTATGGATTTTGGGGTGGGATCCCACGCCCCTTTTTTTTCTAATTTTGGTGTGGAGTTCCCCTTAAAATCTATACCAGACCCAAAGGGCCTGGTATGAATTGGGGGGTACCCCTTTTTTACTTAATTCTGTCATAGGGTTCCCCTTAACCACATCAATACACTATATTATGTACTGTACACTGCACTATATACCCTGCACTGTATTATATATACTACACTGACTGCACTATATACTCTGAACTGCAGTATATATACTATACGGACTCCACTATATACGCTGCAGAAAAATTGGGCCTTAGGTGTTGGTGGTGCCAGAATACTGTAACCCCTCACAGTTACTCTTGTTGGGCACAGGAACAGGCCCTGCTGTTAAATATTATTTCAAAAATTGTAATTACATGCCCCAGTCAAACAGGTGCAGAAAAATTGGGCCTTGGGTGTTGGTGGTGTCAGAACACTGTAACTCCTCCTTACAGTTATGCTTGTTGGGTGCAGGAACGGGCCCTGCTGGTAAATATTATTTCAAAAATTGTAATTACAAGCCCCTGCGTGTTGGTGGTGCCCTAAACCAAAAATATTGTTGGAAACTAGCATCATCAAGATTCAGGCGGAATAGGATAGGCAGCATAGGCAGTCTTTAAGGGATTCCCAGATCCATAGCAAATTCAATCAGTTACATCAGCATCAGGGGCTTGATAGCTGCTGATCCAGGACTGATTCATTTTTATAAATGTGAGCCTACCAACAGGGTCTGTGGACAGGCACACTCTTTGATCCATTACAAACCCTCCAGCAGAGGGCCGTGGCATGAACAGACATGCTGATTGAGCGCGCCGTGATCCCCGGGCTCCAGGAAGACAGGTAGCAGTAGCGTGGCGGGCTCCTGACCAACAGATGCATGTCCACACTCTGCCGCTCAGCTGCACATCCACTCAGCGGTGGAAAGAGCCAGGCAAACGGGCTCAGAGCCTACCTCACTGCGCAGAGCATGGACACTGGGTGTATGGCAAAGAGGACACCGGTCCAGGAGGGTAGGAGGCACGGCTCCCCGGACTTGAAGGGAGGAATGAGGATGGCTGGACACGATCCTCCTGCACAGGGCCGAGGAGCGGCTGGCTTTGGAAGGGGTAATATAACATCTGGTCGAGGCCATTCACCCCTAAGTTTAAAGCAATGCCTTACAATCCCGGAAGTGGATCTCCCAGGAGAGGGTAGAGATCCCATGGCCCACGCGTGGGAAGCTGCTGACTCAGATGGGGAACATACAGGAGCAGTTCTGAGTCTTCATGAGGTAGAAGGAATCCCAGAAGGGGTAGCTGAATCCGTGGAAGTGGTGCGTCTGGGAGAAAAAGTGGTACTACAAAGCCCAGCATTGAACTTGCACAGACCAGTAAAGGACTTGTGATTAAACCTGAAACAGCCTCTATAGGGCAGGTGCAGTATACTAACTCTTTGAACTGTGTACAATTATATCTCAACCAGAGCTTACAGTGGATTGGGACTTAAGAGAACATTTAAGAGCACTCCCAACAAAGAAAGATATTCAGTTATAACTGCTGTTGAAACATCATGTAAACAGGCAGTGGAGGGGTTAAGGGAGGATATAGGAGCATTGGGTCACAGAGTGGAAGAAATGGAGACTGGTCAGGAGAATATTAGACAGGTAGTTGCTGATATACAAGATATGACAAAAAATCATGAAGAAGTGTTGAATTCTCTGTTGGATCAGATGGATAATCATGAAAATAGAGACCGCAGGCAGAATATATGTATAAGGGGCTTACCTGAAATTAAACAACACACTGAATTGCTTCCAAAAGTGATCAGCCTATTCCAGTCAATTCTGGGGGCATCTGCACCAGATAGGATTGAAATAGAGTGCACCGTGCTCTTCTCCCAACCCCCCAAAATGCAGAGAGACCAAGAGATGTAATTTATAAAGTGCACAGATACCCAGTGAAAGAAGCCATTATGAAAGCAGTCCGCAATAAACCCACGTTTGACTTTGAAGGTGTACAAATAGCTCTGCTCCCAGATTTATCACATATAACACTTATGCAACGAAGAATAATTAAACCTCTGCTGGAAGCCCTATGGGCAGTTGATGTCAATTATCGTTGGGGGTTGCTTCCAAAAGTGATCAGCCTATTCCAGTCAATTCTGGGGGCATCTGCACCAGATAGGATTGAAATAGATACAGTGCACCGTGCTCTTCTCCCAACCCCCCAAAATGCAGAGAGACCAAGAGATGTAATTTATAAAGTGCACAGATACCCAGGGAAAGAAGCCATTATGAAAGCAGTCCGCAATAAACCCACGGTTGACTTTGAGGGTGTACAAATAGCTCTGCTCCCAGATTTATCACATATAACACTTATGCAACGAAGAATAATTAAACCTCTGCTGGAAGCCCTACGGGCAGTTGATGTCAAATATTGTTGGGGGTACCCCTTTAGGGTTATAGCAACACGGAATGGGAAAACAGCAATACTTCAAACTAAAGATGACCTGCAGCATTTTATAGAAGTGCTGGAGCTATCTTTGGTAGACTTTCCGGACTGGAGATTGAATAACTAAGTCATTGTGACAATGACCAGAATGATGGCAACAGGTGCCAGCCAAAGGCCGACGGAAAAATCATTCGAACAGACAGGATTATAATTTAGCCCCAGAAGGACATACCTGAATAGGGTGTGAGGTCAATAGGAAAGGAGTTAACTGCATAGAGTAATGCCGCGTACACACGGTCGGACATTGATCGGACATTCCGACAACAAAATCCTAGGATTTTTTCCGACAGATGTTGGCTCAAACTTGTCTTGCATACACACGGTCACACAAAGTTGTCGGAAAATCCGATCATTCTGAACGCGGTCATGTAAAACACGTAAGTCGGGACTATAAACGGGGCAGTAGCCAATAGCTTTCTCTTCATCTCTTTATTTATTCTGAGCATGCGTGGCACTTTGTGCGTCGGATTTGTGTACACACGATCGGAAATTCCGACAACGGATTTTGTTGTCGGAAAATTTTATAGCCTGCTCTCAAACTTTGTGTGTCGGAAAATCCGATGGAAAATGTGTGATGGAGCCTACACACGGTCGGAATTTCCGACAACAAGGTCCTATCACACATTTTCCGTCGGAAAATCCGACCGTGTGTACGGGGCATTAGAATGGGTAGAAGGGATTATATAGATTGTGGAGATATAGATGGGAGGGAGGAGAGAGGGGGGTTCTTTATCATTTTTTTTTCTCTCTCTTTCTTCTCTTCCTCTCTCTCTTCTTCTCTCCCCTTCTCCTCTACTTTTTGAATCCCTGACGCAAAATGCTGAAGTATTGTGACATAATAGGATGGTATAGGAATATAAATGGAAGCCCGAGGAGCACAAGGTGTTCTGTTCATGCTTTTTAACAATTTCTCCCCCAATAGGTCAGTCCCAAGACAAGGGACTTTGTTTTCTGCCAAGTGGCAGAAGGGAAGGGGACTCCGGACAGGGGTGGCACACCCCTGCCCGGACTCGTCTTCCCCTTACATAGGGGTATATTATGATATTTGTTGTGGAAGTCTTTTGGTATGGTTTGTGGAGTTTTTTTTTCTCTCTTTTGTTTTATTTTCCCTTCCTCTCATCAGACGCTTCCAAGGGGAGAAAACCCAAAGGGTTGGTCAAATATCAACCGAGCGCAACAACATAATAAGAGACCCACGGAACTAAATATATTGAGACTACGACAGGTAAAATAAAGATTGTATCATATAATGTGAGAGGGCTTTGTTCATCTGGTAAGACGGGCCGTCTCTGGCATGAACTGCATCACATGAAGACAGAGATAGTGTTTCTGCAAGAGACGCACTTCGTGACAGGGTTGGCCCCTTGTACGCCTCTTTTTCCATATAATCAATGGTTCCATGCACCATCACCAGTTCCAAGGGCTAGAGGAGTTACAATAGCTATACATAAATCATGTCCCTTGGTATCTACAGTAATACGAGTTGACCCCGAGGGTAATTTTCTCTTTGTTAAGGGTAAGATCCAGGGTCCTTGTTATACCTTCGCTACTATATATATATGCCCCAAATATAATACAGTTAAATTTCTATCAAAAACTTTGGATATTCTGGGGAAATTTAGGGAAGGTTTTTTGGTTCTGGGAGGGGATTTTAATATCACTTTTAATATCACTTTGGATCCCAGTCTGGAAACCTCTTCGGGGAAAACCGTTTATGTCCCACAGAGCTTTAAAGCGGGGTTCCACCCAAATTTTGAACATTATCTCTATGCATTCTCTTCCTTGCCTAGATGCTGACATGCTGTGTAAAAAAATTTAAATCGCCGTAATTACCTTTTTTTTTCTAATCTTCTTAGCACTTCCTGGTTTTCCTCCCATGGAAGTAGGCGTGTTTCTAGCCTCTCCCAGACCTCCCACAGTCCCCTGGGAGCTAGTCTCAGGCTTCCCAGCATGCATTGTGCAACAGCGTCATCACAACATCTCGGTGAATGCTGGGAGCAAACCATTCACCGCATCCAGGCTTCAAATGCCCACAATGAAGATGGAAACCGCCTTCAGTGAATTTTATAAGTTATTCTTTACAACGAAATCGGACACAGGCAGACTTATTACACAGAACATGTGAGTAGATAATCATGAGAAGAAAAGTTTGTGAATGAACTCCAAAAAAAAAAAAACGATAGATAGGTGGACCCCCGCTTTAAGGCACATCAAGCACCGTCTTCGCTCTCTGCATTTGGTAGACAGTTGGAGGGTGCTGCATGAGAGAGACAGGGATTTCACTATCGAGCCCATGACTATATCAGACCATGTTCCAATAGGTTTAACGATTTGTCCTGCATCGGTTGGTAGTACGGAACAAATATGGCGTTTGAATGAATCTATTTTGGATGTTAAACAGAGTGCAGAGTCCCTGTCTCGCACATTAGCATTATATTTTGAAATTAATACATCTGACGAGGTATCCGATCAAGTGGTATGGGAGGCCCATAAGGCTGTTATTAGAGGGGAAATGATTTCACTGGGTACACGTATTAGAAAGGAGAGACAGAGGGAAATGGTAGAGCTTTTGGAGGAAATACATAAACTTGAAATTAAACATAAGGCCCATTTAAATCCTGGGGATGTGCAGAGATTGGAGAAATTGCGGATTGACCTGAAGCAGTTTCTTGATCGGAAAGTTCAAATGAAGCGTAGGTATTTTGCCCACTGTTTCTATGAACAGGGGAATAAGGGTGGGAAGTTACTGGCCAGACAATTAAAAAAACAACAAGAGGTATGTTCACACTTTAAAGGCACGCAATAAACAGACAGTGGATTCCCAAACAATAGCAGCTGAATTCCACAGTTTTTTTAGGTCTTTATAAAATATAGATCCAGGAGCTGCAGAGGACGGACGTGCAGATAGAATTCAGGAATATCTTAAGGCCTCAGATTTGCAGGCCATCCTGTCCGCGGCCCTGGAAGAAATGGAGAAAGCAATCTCTATAGAAGAGCTGGGTGGAGTGATTGCTGCCAGCCCGGGACCAGATGGCTTTACAAATATGTAATATAAAAAGTTCTCCTCAATTTTACTGGCCCCTCTTTGTAGGTACCTTAATTCCATCTCAGCTTCAAACCCATTGTCCCCGAAGGCATTGTTGGCCTATGTGACGGTTCTTCCGAAGCTGGGGAAGGACCACCAGCATTGTGCCAGCTACAGACCCATCTCCCTCCTTAACTCTGACACTAAGCTCCTGGCTAAGATTCTGGCCCTTAGATTACAAGATCATATAGTAAAATTGATTCACCCAGATCAAACAGGCTTTATGAAAGGCCGAGAGGCTAGAGATAACACCATTCAAGCCCTGCATGTATTGCACTGGATGCATAACGGACCGATTCAAACCCCGCATGTAGTAATTTCAATGGATGCTGAAAAAGCATTTGATAGGGTAGGGTGGGAGTTTATGGTCAGAGTTCTGAGGGAGTTTTTGAGGGAGTTTTGAGAGAACAGATGATGGGTTGGGTGATGGCAATATACGCAGATCCCAGAGCAAGGGTTAAAGTTAATGGTAAATTATCAGACTATTTTGAGATACGGAATGGGACTAGGCAGGGGTCCACGATCCCCATTATTATTTGCTATGGTGCTGGAGCCCTTCTTGCATACGATTAGGGGAAATAGGAAGATCAGAGGGATCTGTATTGGATCAATGGAACACAAGATCTCAGCTTATGCTGATGAGTTATTGTTATATCTTTCCTCTCCTCAAGAATCCCTGACTGAATTGATGTTAGAAATAAGTAAGTTTGGTTTTATATCCAATTTTAAAATAAACATTGAGAAGTCGGTACTGATGCCGAGCCATGTCCCTTCAGGGATGACAGCCACTCTGCAACAATCCTTTCCCTTTGTCTGGTGCTTTGAGCCTATATTTTATTTGGGGATTCATATTTCTCCGGATGTAAAACGCCTATATGATCTTAATTATGGACCCCTGGTGGTATCTATATTAAAGGACTTGCAAAGATGGAAAAGTTATACTCTGACATGGTTCGGCAGGGTAAACGCTCTTAAGATGAGTATAATTCCTAGAATTATTTACTATTTACATACAGTACCTATAACACTCCCACAGATATTCTTTAAACAGATACGAAGGGCATTCATGATGTTTGTGTGGGGAAATAAGCACCCTAGGCTGGCATATGAGATTCTGAGGAGACCTAAACAGGAGGGGGGGGAGTGGGGCTTCCGGACATGGTGATGTATTACAGAGCCATGGCCCTAGTGCAGGGCTCAAAATTTCAAGTCCTGAGCTACTGGCCAGGCCTCAAGGGTTACTCACCACCAGTTGCCCCACCCAACCCCTACCCTGTCCCGCCCCTAATTCCACCCCTAAACACGCCCTCATAAATTATCTCATGAAAGGGCACTTAAATGTTTTATGCAGAATTAAGTTATAAAATTAAATATTAACAAAAACTTTATCTGTGTCCAAAAATACAGCCTGCCCGTGTCCACCAATGCAGCCTGCCCGTGTCCACCAGTGCAGCCTGTGTCCCCCAGTGTAGCCTGTGTCACCAATGCAGCCTGTGTCCCAAATGCAGCCTGTGTCCCCAATGCAGTCTGTGCCTGCCAATGCAGCCTGTGTCTGCCAGTGCAGCCTGTGTCCCCAATGCAGCCTGTGTCCCCAATGCAGCCTGTGTCATAAATGCAGCCTGTGTCCCGACTGCAGCCTGTATCCCCAATGCAGCCTGTGTCCCCAATGCAGCTTGTGTCACCAATGCAGCCTGTGTCTGCCAGTGCAGCCTGTGTCCCCAATGCAGCCTGTGTCCGCCAGGGCAGCCTGTGTCCCCATCATGTGGGGGAAACAGAAGAAGGCTCCCATAGTGTAAAATCAATTGGTATTTATTAAAAAAGTATAGTAAACACTCACATGTAAAAAAGCAATTTTGAGGGCTGAGCGGTGTCATTGCGTCACCTCCCTCTGTCGTTGTACTCCAGCAGGACGGACGGCCTGTGAACATCCGGCCGGTGTCACAGACTGCCTCTCATCAGAGGACAAATTGCTTTTCTACATGCGAGTGTTTACTATACTTTTTTTAATAAATACCAATTGATTTTACACTATGGGAGCCTTTTTCTGTTTCCCTCACATGATGTCCATACTCCATTGAGGGCCGAGCTTTGTCTTTCCCTGTGGATCCACCCACAATACAGCTTTTACAGCACGACAGCTTCAGAGGTTCTGATCTGGTCTCCATTCTGATTCCCGGGTTGTCTGAAGCAGCAGGACTACAATGCCCATTTAGACCCTCTGTAACGGGGGGTCATGGGGTTCCGGTAAGCGGCCAGGCACTTCATTTATGGTGGTGGACCCACACATCTGGGATTTCATACATTTGGACACTTTTTGGCATAATTACAGCACTTTTGGGGTGTTTTTATACATGGACTTCCTTTTTTTACACTTTTTCTAAATCAAGTTATTTTGTTCTCCTTATACATTGCAATCCTTCACGTTTTTTTTGCTTAGGTTTATGTACCAATTTGATTCACCATTGGATATATTTCTTTAAAGGGGAGGTTGGACTAATCTCCCAACCTGGTATTTAGTTTTGCTACATCATAATATATGTTTATACAATGTTAATTTTAGTTCACAAGTAGGCTGGGAACTTTTTTCAGTCATACACGTGTTAGTTTTTTGGTTTAAGCGCGAGTCAATATTTTTCTTACTTGATTTCTGTGTGTTTGTGTCACATATAGGACTCTGCAGCATAGATGGTCAATATTATTTATTCTTGATGCGCAGTTATTTTTACACTTTTTTCTTGTGTCACCAATGCAGCCTGTGCCCCCAGTGCAGCCTGTGTCCCCAGTGCAGCCTGTGTCCCCGGTGCAGCCTGTGTCTCCAGTGCAGCCTGTGTCCCCAGTGCAGCCTGTGTCCCCAGTGCAGCCTGTGTCCCCAATGCAGCCTGTGTCCCCAGTGCAGCCTGTGTCCCCAATGCAGCCTGTGTCACTAAAGCAGCCTACCTGTGCAGGGGAAGAGAGAGGAGAGCCGCCGCCTGGTTGGTCAGAGCCCCAGGGAACATAACAGCTTTCATTTCATTAGCTGTGTGTTCCCTGCTGCGCACCGTCGTATACAGCCTCTTCCCCCAGGATTGGACAGGTGATCTGTCTATCAAATTAGTACAGACAAGAAATGGATAAATATCGTTGTGCTACTAGAAAAAGATCATATAAACAAAATAGCAGCCAGCATCACCAGTGTAGTAACTGTGCAAGAAATGAAAAATAATAAATAAATGCAGCGCTGAGTAGAAATAAAAACAGAGGGGTGGACTAGCACCCCATGTGCATATATAATGTGTATACCAACAAATGTTTCAACATGATAATGGTTGAGAGCTACAATAAATAAAATGAAAAAACAGACTCAAGTTACTGGAGGCAGTGTCCATACTGGGGTGAAAGTTCATCAACATACGTACAAACAACGTAATATTTCTAGTGGGAAAAAGAAGGAACATATGTGGAAAATGTTCTTAAATCAAATGAGTGATCTTCATGTGCTCAGAATCCACACGTAAGTAGAAGGGGTAAGTATGCTTACCAGAAAAGGTGGACACACTCACCGTACGGCACAGTGTCATTCAGGCTTGTGGATCAACCGATCTTAGGGGTGCTTGCTGAGAAGCGCTGGTGGTAGGTTCCAATGGTCCCTTCCAGGGCAGCCGTAGGTAGATGATACTGGGATTCTCGACGGATGGATGGATTCGCCTTTACAGCGAGCAGGCAGTTGAAGGATGCAGCTTCACCACACCAAGTGTGTGTTCATGTAGAGAAAGAAAAAAAGTCTCCACAGTGCGTGAATCAGTTGTGTAAGGTTTATTGAAAACCACCAAAAGGAGAAGATTCTTTGCAGACAGCGAATAAAAAATGAATAAAAAATAGTGATCACAAGTAATATAAAAATTTGTGTGGTAACAGGAAACAAATGGCTTCAGCAACCCGACATGTTTCGGATGATAGTCCTTCTACTGGGGCATACAGCCTTGTATCTGGCACCACGCTTATATATACAAACAATAAGATACTAAAATGACACTCAGCTGTGTGTGCCGCCGCTCGGCAGAGTTGACAGCCAATCAGAAATGGGTAGTGTGTTTGTGACCCTCGTCTTTGGAGCATGTGACAGGGCCAACCAATCAGAGCCTCTGAAGCGGAGTCACATGCTAGCGTCATTCAGAATGATGTCATCGCGCACCGGCAAATGCGCTCCAAGCCTCGTTTCCATCCTAGGAAGAGGCTAGTAAGATAATATAGCAAGGGGTGAGATAACTCCACCTATATGCCAAACATCAACGTCATTGCGCAATAAGACAAGGCGCTCGTATCCCCGCAGATTCCTGTGTCAACAGAAGTGCGAATGAGACGCAAATGAGGTGGTAAGAAAAGAAAGGGGCAAATACCAAACATAGAGTCACTTATAAAAAAATTCTGCATGGACATCAGGCGGGACACCTCCCTAATGGCTGTGCAAAGAACAAAACATAGGTGCACAGTACATCATAAATGGATGAAAGAGTGTCCCGCCCTGGTGTCTATAAATAGAAATGATGTATCGGCATTGTATTGTAAATCTATACAGCTGCAGGTGGGTATATAGAGCCCTGGGAAAAACAAAAGATTTCCATAGGTATCCCATGGGGATATGTAATATACATGTGGATGTACATAGACATCCCGTAGGGATATATACAATATACATATAAAATGGTACCATACATATGCATATAACATTGTATCGAGGGAAGAGGGAAAAGGAAAAACTAGAAATATTATATTGTTCATGTTGATGAACTTTCACCCACTATGGACACTGCCTCCAGTAACACGAGTCTGTTTTTTCATTTTATTTATTGTAGCTCTCAACCATTATCACGTTGAAACATTTGTTGTTATACACATTATATATGCACATGGGGTGCTAATCCACCCCTCTGTTTTTATTTCTACTCAGCGCTGCATTTATTTATTATCTGTCTATCAAAGTGCCCGAACAAAGAGGAGAGGCTGTATATGACGGTGCGCAGTGGGGAACACACGGCTATTAAAATGAATGTTCCCCGGCGCTCTGATAAACCAGGTGGCGGCTCTCCTGTCTCTTCCCCTACGATCACTGGGAGAACGGCTCCCATACAACCCAGAACATGGGTCAAGTGTCCCTGTCGGAGGGCGGAGAGAAGGTTGGTGCCATTGTCACATACAACCATTCCTGGCTCAAGCTGCGGTGGCGTCAACCACCTCTGAGCCTGCCCCTGCAGAGCTGACAGAATCTCTGCCCCAGTGTGGCTCCTGTCCCCTAGGCATACCAACTGAAGCACCGCATGGCATCTTTTAGCCTGACTGCTTGCATAGCCCCCTGAGCGCTTAAGGAGCACTGCTGGTTCAAATTTCTGCAGAAGAGGCAACAGAGGAAGAAGAAGAGGAGGAAGGGACGCATACAGATGTGGTGGCAGAATAACCACAAGCTTTTTGGAGGCGTGGTGGCAGAACAAGCTCCAACACTGAAACCTGTCCTGCATCCTTCCCAGCTGCCACCAGAGTTACCCAGTGTGCCGTGAAGGAAAGGTAACGTCCTTGCCCATGCCTGCTGGACCATAAGTCAATGGTAATATGAACCTTGCTGCTGACTGCCCTGTCCAATGAGGCCAAAACATTGCCTTCCACATGAAAGTCGAGAGCTGGAATGGCCTTACATGAAAAAATTTGTTTTGGAACCTGCCACTGTGGTACAGCACATTCCACAAATTCACGAAAGGGGGCAGAGTCTACCAGCTGAAAAGGTAGCAGTTGCAGTGCTAGCAATTTGGCCAAGCTAGCATTTAGACGCTAAGCATGTGGATGGCTGGGACAGAATTTTTTTTCACGATTCAGCAACGGGGGTAGCGAAATTTGCCTGCTGAAATCAACTGGTGGTGTACTGCTAGCAGATTGGCTGCAAGTACTTGTGGCACCTATTGCTATACCTTCATTCCTCTCAGTGCAGGTTTTTGAGAGGACTGGAGGTATAGTAGGTTTTGAGATCCCAGATGAGGAGCAAGGAGAAGTCTGCCTTTTTCTATGATGTGGGTTTTTCAGGGGCTGTTGCCAACGGACTGCATGGCAGGTCTTCATGTGTCTTGTTAAGCATGTGATGCCCAAGCGGCTGCTGTTCTGGCCACACTTGATTTGCTTCAGACATAGATTGCAAACAGCAACAGTGCGATCTACTGCACACGTGTCGAAAAAAGCCCACACCAAGGAACTTTTGCAATTCAGCAGGGAGTCAGCAGCGCCCTGCACCTGCGGAGCTCTGTGGTGTGATGCAATATGGTGGCTGCCCTTAAGCTGACCCCTGGAGGACATCCTGTCTCATGGAGTTGTGCCTCCTCCTCCTCACTTTCCTCTTGTCTTCTCTCAGGCACCCAAGTACAGTCAGTGACCTCTTCATCCCCTCCCTCGTTGTCACTGGAGCAAAATTGGCAGTATGCTAAAGCTGGGGGAACATGACTGTCAGTTTCATGTCCTTCTGTGGCACCTCCTCTCTCTAAGCTCCCTTCATTAACCTGGGAACCAACATTGGAGCCTTCAAATTGCTGCGCATCCTCCAGCATGTAACCAACACTATGGTTGAATAATTCTGGTGACTCCTCCATGCATGATGGTGGGGCTATGGAAGGAGTAACTCTGGACAAGGAGCCGGTGGAATAGGCCGATTTGGTTGCTGCGTAGGAAGGCAAACTACTATGAGCCTGGGTGACAGAGGATGAGGAGGATGAGGACGGCTCCATTATCCACGCCACCAACTCTTCTGCATGTTGTGGCTAAATAACACGGCCAGCAGCAGAAAAAAAAGACAAGCGTGACCCGCCTGCAGAGGATGCACCATGTCGTCGACCACCACTGTTCACTGTAGACAGTGGCCTGTGAGCATCTGCCTCTCCTTGGTGGCCTTCCGGACATGATGGGGATTTTTTTTTTTTTTAACACCGCACTACACTGTATTATATACTGTACACCAGTCAGTGTACAGTATTAGAAACTGTACACACCGTATTATATACTGTGTACATTGCCTGAAGTGTATTAGAACCTGTACACTGTAATATATGTGTACTGTGAATAACTCAAGCGCTGAAATGAAATAGATGATGAATAGTGATAGAAAGTAAAAAAATTAAAAGTTAAAAAATTAAGCTGCAATCAATCATGAGTGTTCAGACACCTTAAAGTGGATGTAAAAGCGAATTTTTTTTTTATCATACTGTAGAATATAAGATTTCCTATCATTTGAGCCCAGTCTTGCCACACAGAGTTAATCCATCTCTGAGCAATTCTCTTTTATTGTTCAGTGAGAAAAATCTTGACAAACTGAGAAAAACTTTGTCAAATACTCCCCCTTGCTGTGAGTGACAGCCTAAGACACAGGCATTATTTTTTAATTCCTTCCCCCACTCCTTTCTTCAGCAGCTCTGCAAGGATTGGCTGTTCCACACCTCAGCATGATTTGGCATGCTGAAGTCATGTGATTACTTTCCTGTCTTTTCACTGGATGTTAGAGATCATAGCAGAAGTTCAGCAGAAGTTCAGTGTTAGAAATACACAGGAGAAGATGCATATTGACAAGGGGAGTGTAGAGGTGGGCGGGGAGTCTACTGACATCACGACTCCACCCACCGAGCTCCAGACAACAGACCCACCCACAGAATATGCAGTTTTTCTGGTCTAATAACAGACAGAGGTTAGGCATTTGATAGGTAAAGATGCATGCAGGAGGCATGTATATCCTTATGGATAACCCCTATGGCAGTAGTTTAGAAAGGATGGCATTGGGTTTACATCCACTTTAATGTGAAATAATATGGAATTATTGATGCGCTTTCATTTATAACTATCAATCAGTGCACAGCTCACTTATTAAGATTATGTGAATACAAACATCCAAACATTAAAATTGTGATATACCAAAATATATATATATATATATATATATATATATATATATATATATATATATATATATATATATATATATATATATATATATATAAAATTATATATATACAATAAATGAATAACGTGCTATTGTCAGCATTCATCAACTAACATCTTGATAAAAAGTGCATCGTGAAAAAATGGAAAAAATTACTGATGTGACTAAAAAAACGCACTGAAAAAAGGCAAATAAGATACAAGATTCCTCTAACACAAACACTTTTCACCCACAAGTCCACTAGTCATTTGCATTTGACTGTAGGGGTTAATTTGTGTAGTTGTTATTCAGCCTGATTATCAGCTTGCATTCATACTTGCATACAAAGTTTCTTTTCCCAGGTTTACGAATAAATGATGACTTGAGCTTTATTTCACTTTCTTTGAACTCTCAGTATATAGATGAATCATGTAAATAAAACAAAAGTATCATTGCACAGTGATCAAAAGAAACTCAGAGGAAAAATAGTCAAAGCGATACACTAACATAGACCTAACAAGTATTAGGCATGAAGGAAGCGATCAGCCGCTGTGAGCGTGACTCCTCAAAAGCCGCTGCTGCTGTACTCGTATCTCGTAACAGCAGTGTGCGTCACTAGCTCCTCCCACGCCTTACGTCACAGACCACGTGACTTTCTCAAGGATATCCCTAAGATGCCATAGTCTCCGTATTAAAGTGTAATGGCATCCTAGTTACTACAGTGACAGCGTTTTTTTCATAGGATCATCATACTGCTCCCATTGCACTATACAGGTATTATATACTAAATACAACAATCTCCACATAATTTTATTTATATAAAATCTAATTTAAAACTTAAATTTAAAAACAAGGTATATATAAAACAATGCTAAATTCCATACAAACTCCCTTTAGTGTTAGACACTAATTCTTACACCTACTTTACAATAACAAAGAACTCATCAATAATACTGTAATATATACTGTGTACACCGCTTGCACTGTATTAGAAACTGTACACCGGCTGCACTGTATTATATACTGTGTACACTGCCTGAAGTGTATTAGAAACTGTAAACACTGTATTATATACTGTGTACACCACCTGCACTGTATTAGAAACTGTACACTGGCTGCACTGTATTATATACTGTGTACATGGGGGCTGCTGGTTTGTTCTATTCCCCACTGGCTATCCCGGCTACTCAGGGCTACCCTTACCTCTGACACCTCAGGTTCCTTGCTATCAGTAGAGGAACACACACACACAGATGGTGATTGAATAACTTAAGTAGTTTACTGAAAAGAGATTGGATTAACTTTGGAGAGAACACCTCTCAAGTTATTTTATACAAACAGTTGCAATGAAGGTATAAACAAATGCTCACCCTAACACACACAATTAACGTACGTATAAATAGTACGTGCAGGCGTGTCTCCAAGTGGGACTGAGGCTCAGAGTGGTAATACCTTTTACTCTGGGCACCTTCCCAATTCCAGTATGGCCATGCAAGCACACCAAACCCTCAGCACACTATGTAGTGCTAGTTAACAACAGAATACAGTATAATTGCTTATGAGCTCCCCCTTTCCGTGTAATGCAGTTCTTTGAATATGTAAATGAACACAAGGCCTTACAATGAATGGTATAGTCTCTTGTCTTCTTTCTTCAGCTAGCCATATTATACTGCAGTAATTGTATTCCAGGAAATGAACAGATGACAAAATAATATAAAGTAGTAGATAATAGTGTGCTCTTGTAACATTCCTCTGATGAGAATAGAGTTGAACCGTCAATCAGTGACTAGTGGAGCACAGTCTATTAGATGAAGCTGTTCCATGGAACTGCAGGTCTCAGCACAATCTGAAGCACTCTACACCGTGTAGTCAAGTGTTATATAAATCTTGGGCAAATAGCCCTCTCACCACACCAAGCCTGGACAGTTGGAATGTTCTGCTCCCGTGATCTCAGTCTCGCCTCCAGCCAGCACCGTCAGGCTGTGCCGCTCCACTAGCTGACCAGGAACCCTCAGTTGGCTCCGTCAGGTGTTCTGATTCCTCCGATCCAATTACGCTGCTGATCCAGCACACTGTGGTCTGAGTCTCTCTCCAGTGGCTTCAGCTTCATTCCGCTCCAAGCAGGCTGAGGCTCTTCCGAACACACACCCACACCAGTCCCTGCAGGCAGGTCTCACGTCCCGGGAAGAAGAGACCCCAACATGGCCACGCTGGGACTTTTATTTCCCTCCCCAGCATGCAGTTCTTTCACTTGGCCTCATGGGTAGGTAAGAGAGGCACTGTGGGTAAGTAAGTCTTTCCCATATATTTCACAGCATGTTCTGAAGTGTGCACAAACAAAGTTTTGCTTCACAGATATACTCTGACCACTAGGGGGAGACATTTGCTTAAGCAATACAGTGCTGGTTCATATAACTTCTGAAACATCCTGCATTGCGTCCTAAATTCAACTAAGCATGGCTACATACAGTATCACACAAAAGTGAGCACACCCCTCACGTTTTTGTAAATATTTTATTATATCTTTTCATGTGACAATACTGAAGAAATGACACTTTGCTACAATGTAAAATAGTGAGTGCACAGCTTGTATAACAGTGAAAATTTGCTGTCCCCTCAAAATTCCTCCAACACACTGTAGTGATATGATGTATAGTGGTGTAGATATATAATTATTTAGTAGTTATTATAATGATGATGTAAGTACTCTTCCGCAGCAACTCAATTCTTCCAGAGAGATGCACTTTATTGACTTCAAACACAGAACAAAGTCCAAAGTCCACAGATTGATGTCCTCTCTGAAATACTAGTACACTAGGAGGGAGTTTCTGCTAGGTCAACCCAAAATAATCTTTGATCTTATTGTTACCCCCTCAAGTCTAATTACCATCAATAAATACTTCTTCTATGGTCCTTTAAACAATGTACCCTTTGAAATATTCAATTAGGTTAACAGGCCATACCTCACACACCTAGGTAGACATAAGATTAACACATCAAAGGGTCTTCAGCTGTCCCCTTGATATGTTAAAATTCAGTTGGCTTGGACAACTCAACTGAATTTTTGGTCAACATGGCACTCCAATACAACATTATACATAAATCGGCCAACATATTACAACATATACCCCCACTTGGGTCGGTTCTAACTACTAGAACTGACCCATAAATCAAACAACAAAAATATCATTATGATTTAAGGGACTGAATGCTTTACAATGGCTCATATAAAATATGAAGTATAAACTGGTTACATCTCTCTTCACCAGCCTCTAAAATATCCCCATGAAACAGTTATTAGATAATATAACTTTTAGTCCATGACTAGAAAAGGATTTGGTAAACATCAGTGGCCCATATAGCTGTAATGCCGCGTACACACGAGCGGACATTACGGCGGACTTTGCCCGGCGGACTTTTCAACGTACTTTCCGACGGACTTTGTGAATGAACGGACTTGCCTACACACAATCCACCAAAGTCCGTCGAATTCGTACGTGATGACGTACGACCGGACTAAAACAAGGAAGTTCATAGCCAGTAGCCAATAGCTGCCCTAGCGTGGCTTTTTGTCCGTCGAACTAGCATACAGACGGCGGACTTTTCGACCGGACTCGATTTCAACGGATAAATTTTAAACAAGTTTCAAATCTAATTCCGTCCAACTTTTGAGAAAACAAAGTCCGCTGGAGCCCACACACATCGAATTGTCCGACGAAATCCAGTCCGCCGGGCAAAGTCCGCCGTAATGTCCGCTCGTGTGTACGCGGCATTAGACCTTATTATATCACATCAAGATCTTGAAAATTGCGCAAAGATGAGCTGATGTCACAGTCCATTCTTCGATCTGACTTCATCACATCTCTCACCATCTCACTGAAAGTAAACTTGGTATGCTCTGGGAGCTCCAATCCACATAAGTCCAGGATTCTCTCATCTCCAGGCTCAAGCTTTTCATTTTTAAAGATGCTTTTACACAAACATTCTACTTTCATCTTTATAGTAAGAAGAACCATCAATGTACCAGCACTCACTTTTAAGGTCAAAAGGTTTGGATATGGCAGTAAAAACTGTGCTGCAAACTATTTTCTTGCACTTGACATTCATGAGTCCATCTTGCAAGCATTTTACAATTCACATCTGCTTCTTTCCATTTCCTATTTGAGCAATGATGACCGGTTGTGTACCTGTCAAGTACCAGAATTTGTTGATTGCCAGCCACAATTTGCTTTTGTAATTTGCTGTAGGCCGACCCCTCATTGCCTTCAATAGAGCAGTTACTTAGATTGTTCAGTCCATAATTACACCTGAATGGTATACCAACATATACATATACCCCCACACGATGGTTCAGATAGAATCAGCTTGACATCAGTGTTTATCAGATCTTCTATCCAGACAAAGCGGCAGTGGAAATTTTTGCCAGTATCCTCACCATGAACGTTAGAAAGGTCTTTTTCATACATATATTTCATAGCCTTTAGCATATTATAAACAACTGATTCAACAAAGTTCAAATCATGACTAGAGTGATGAATTTCACTCACCTCTCTTATAAATTTAGGAAAACCACCCAACATACTATTCTACTCAATCTAATGCCGCGTACACACGGTCGGACTTTTCGTCTACAAAAGTCAGACGGACGCCGACGGACAAAATACGGCTGACAATCCGATTGTGTGTGGGCTTCCCCGGACTTTCAGCTGACTTTTCCAGCCGCAAATCTGATGGACTTTTGATTTGAAACATGCTTCAAATCTTTACGTTGTAACTATGTCGGACCCAGAAATCTGCTCGTCTGTATGCTAGTCCGACGGACAAAAACCCACGCTAAGGCAGCTATTGGCTACTGGCTATCAACTTCCTTATTTTAGTCCGGTGTACGTCATCACGTACGAATCCGTCGGACTTTTGTGTGATCGTATGTAAGCAAGTCCGTTCGTTCGAAAGTCTGCCGCAAGTCCGCCAAAAGTCCTTGGCTATGCCAAGCCATTGTGCAGCATCTCACCTTAAATGTCAAATATATTGATCAATACGTATTATGTAATATGTACAGATGTTATGAAAATTATTTTAGGTTTAAATGCTTCTCTTTGGTTTTAAGATAAAGTTCAATAAATAAAACATAAAGAAAATAAAAAATGAAAAGCAAAATATATCAGGAAAAGGGAGAAAAATTAAAAATTAGGGCGTTGAAGAAAAAAGAAAAAAAAAGGTCCATTGCTTGATGAATATTGAGAGAGTCCATGAATTCTTTATAATTCCTTGTTATCTATTCAGCATTTCTCCCCCACTAGCCAGCAATTTCAGACTGTGCTTCTGCTATTCACATGCAAGCAAGTATCTCCGGCAATATCTGAAAGACAAAAAACTCTCCAACAAAACTCATTAGCGAGGTCCTTAAACGTTTGAAGTTAAAACAAAGCACTATTTACATGTTTACAGTTTGAAGCTAATTCACCCCCCACTGCTAGAGAAGTGTCATCTGCATTCAAAAATAGATCTGGAGAATGTACATCTTCTGCATTTATGACACCCTGTACCCCCTTCAACTGCTCTAATAATTTATCACGTTCCCCTCTCATCTTGTCATACTCAATCTTCAGGTCGTCATATTTCTGTTTTAACTGAGAAAACGGTATCCAGGTTTTGGACCTTTTCTTATTATTATTTTGGTCAGCTCTGTTTTTCATATAATTATCACCTATATTTGACCCAGTGTCTCCTCTCTGGGTGTTATCATAGGATATTATCTTCTGATCTTTAGGTTCAGTATTTGTCCTAAACAATGTGGTTAAATCAATTTTGACGGCCTGCTCATTTGACTTTCTCCATAAATTGTCTGCTCTCAACAATATGTCTTTTAACCACTTCAATACCCGCGTACAGTAGAATGACGTCCACAGATGGGATCTCCCATCCTGGGTGGACGTCATATGACGGCCTCGGGTTCCCAGCCGTCTAGGGGGTGCGCGCATGCCCGCCGCGTTGCTCGGGACCCGGTGCGTGTGCCGGCGGCCGCGATGTCCGCCGGGCACCCGCGATTGCCCGTTAACCGGGCCGGACCATGGATCTGTGTGTGTAAACACACAGATCCACGTCCTGTCAGCTCAGAGGAGAGCGATCTGTGTTCCCAGAACGAAGGAACACTGATCGGTCTCCTCCTCTTGTGCGTCCCCGCCCCCTACAGTTAGAAGCATTCCCTAGGAAACACATTTAACCCTTTGTGTCCCCCTAGTGGCTAACCCCTTCACTGCCTGTCACATTTACACAGTAATCAATGCAATTTTTTATAGCATTGATCGCTGTATAAATGTGAATGGTTCCAAAAATGTGTCAAAAGTGTCCGATGTGTCCGCCATAATGTCGCAGTCACTAAAAAAAATCGCGATCGCCGCTATTACTAGTAAAAATAAATAAATAAATATTTTTTTTACAAAAATGCCATTAATCTATCCCTTATTTTGTAGACGCTATAACTTTTGCGCAAACCAATCAATATACGCTTATTGCGATTTTTTTTACTAAAAATATGTAGAAGAATACGTATCGGCCAAAACTGAGGAAAAAATTTGTTTTTTTTAAAAAAAAATGGGATACTTATTATAGCAAAAAGTAAAAAATATTGTGTTTTTTTCAAAATTGTCGCTCTTCTTTTGTTTATAGCGCAAAAAATAAAAACTACAGAGGTGATCAAATACCACCATAAGAAAGCTCTATTTGTGGGGAAAAAAAGGAGGTCAATTTTGTTTGGGTACAACGTCGCACGACCGCGCAATTGTCGTTTAAAATGCAACAGTGCTGAAAACTAAACATTGGTCTGGGTAGGAAGGGGATGAAAATGCCCTGTATTGAACCGGTTAAATCATGAGGATTTGGGGTAACTAATAAAATATTTTGTTTGATATCTTCATGCAATGCATCTAGAAACATACTCATATGTATCAAGCCCCCACGCTCAAATGCAAGATTATTACCGACCAATAATTCCATAATAGTTTCTATCCTGTGTGACAATTCTTAGGGGGATTCACTTTGCATTTGTTGGATCCTCCCATGAATAGTAACATCAGAACGTACACCATACAAAACACATAATAATTCCAGTAATATGTCCCTTGTCCTCAGAGGCTGAATACAGATCTGTTTAATTCTCATCCAAAGACCACTTCCTATAGAATGTTGCAAAACTCTTTCTAAGTCAGATGGGTTGAGATTGTAAATATCTCTGACCTGCTGCACATCACAAAACCATTTTTAAAATCTGTTTAAATCATGGTAGGGAACCATTCCTATTTCTTTAAGAATTGCGTCTAATTCTTTTGGTTTCAAAGGCTTCCTTACAAGCTGAACTTCACCTGTATTATTATTATTGTTATAAACTGTGGTAGTCACAGTGGGTGCAGCTGGCAATGAATTATCAGATTTAATATGAGGTTCTGTTTCATTTGATAGAAAGTTTGTGTTTGTATTTTGCTGCAGATTGCTGAATCCAAGATTTGATGCATATCTGCATGCTTGAGATCTCTTCTCTAATTCCATAATTCCTAATTTTAATCTCTCATTTTCCTCTGATAATTCATAACAACGTTTCGATTTCTCAAGCAAAGCTCCCCCAATGGTAACCGCATGCAATTTTAAATTTACTGTCTTAGTTTCTTATTAGTTTTGTAACCTCTGAAAAAAACCTTGTTGCTATTACCAACTGTATTCTGTAACTGCACAATTTCCTCAACCCTATCCTTCAAAGAACTTTCCATTGTTAAACAGCAAGATAACAAGCCCTGCACAATACAACCTTTTCTTTTACTTTCTGAAATTTTGCTATCAAAAACATTTTTCTCTAAAAATTCCTTCATCATAGTCCACGTCTGCTTACATTTTTCTGGAATTTCATAAGGACCGCCATGGCGATTAATACATTTTAATACCCATTTGTTAACTTTATCAGAACTGACACTAGCTTCACACTGAGTAAGCATTTTGACTATATTACTAATAATTTAAAAAAAAGGAAATATTTTACTCACCGCATTAGTTACTCCCTCAGCTTCCAGTTCAGGTCTTCTGGTACTTGACACAGTCCTTTTTTTGTTGTTGATTCCAGTCTCCAGAGAATAATTCTGGGGTTCCCAACTTGTTTAATTTTGTAGATAAGACTCTCTTATGTCACAACCAGACATTAGAGTCACAGCACAGCTCTTGGTTCTTCATCAGACTTCTGTCCACCTCACAGTATTGTTGTCACCACCGACTTCTGTTACTAAATCTGAAAATGCTCTTCTGGTCACTTGAACGGCACCAATGTAGTGATATGATGTATAGTGGTGTAGATATATAATTAATTAGTAGTTATTATAATGATGATGTAAGTACTCTTCCGCAGCAACCCAATTCTTCCAGAGAGATGAACTTTATTGACTTCCAACACAGAACAAAGTCCAAAGTCCACAGATGACAAAAAATCCGACAGAGTATATAACTCAGAGTCCCATTTTTCCTAGATTTGTGCCTTCATAGTCATACACAGACAGGACTATACTGACTGAATGCCAACTTGAATGTCCTCTCTGAAATACTAGTACACTAGGAGGGAGTTTCTGCTAGGTCAATCCAAAATACTCTTTGATCTTATTGTTACCCCCTCAAGTCTAATTACCATCAATAAATACTTCTTCTATGGTCCTTTAAACAATGTACCCTTTGAAATATTCAATTAGGTTAACAGGCCATACCTCACACACCTAGGTAGACTTGCATAAGATTACCACAGTGTCTTCAGCTGTCCCCTTGATATGTTAAAATTCAGTTGGCTTGGACAACTCAACTGAATTTCTGGTCAACATGGCACTCCAATACAACATTATACATAAATCGGCCAACATATTACAACACACACAGCCATTAATATCTAAACCGCTGGCAACAAAAGTGAGTACACCCCTAAGTGAAAATGTCCGAATTGGACCCCTAAGTGAAAATGTCCGAATATTTTGTGTGGCCACCATTATTTTGCAGCACTGCCTCTTGGGCATGGAGTTCACCAGAGCTTTACAGGTTGCCACTGGAGTCCTCTTCCTCTTCTCCATGACGACATCACAGAGCCGGTGGATGTTAGAGACCTTGCGCTCCTCCACCTTCCGTTTGAGTTTGCCCCACAGATGCTCAATAGGGTTTAGGTCTGCAGACATGCTTGGCCAGTCCATCACCTTTACCCTCAGCTGCTTTAGCAAGACAGTGGTCGTCTTGGAGGTGTGTTTGGGGTCATTATCATGTTGGAATACTGCCCTGCGACCCAGTCTCTGAAGGGAGGGGATCATGCTCTGCTTCAGTATGTCACAGTACATGTTGGCATTCATGGTTCCCCCAATGAACTGTAGCTCCCCAGTGGCAGCAGCACTCGTGCAGCCCCAGACCATGAAACTCCCACCACCATGCTTGACTGTAGGCAAGACACACTTGTCTTTGTACTCTTCACCTGGTTGCTGCCACACACGCTGGACACTATCTAAACCAAATAAGTTTATCTTGGTCTCATCAGACCACAGGACATGGTTCCAGTATTCCATGTCCTTAGTCTGCTTGTCTTCTGCAAACTGTTTGCAGGCTTTCTTGTGCATCATCTTTAGAAGAATCTTCTTTCTGGGATGACAGCCATGCAGACCAATTTGATGCAGTGTGCGGTGTATGGTCTGTGCACTGACAGGCTGACCCACCACCCCTTCAACCTCTGCAGCAATGGCGAGGCCTGTTCTGAGTGGAACCTGTCCTGATAAACTGCTGTATGGTCTTGGCCACCGTGCTGCAGCTCAGTTTCAGGGTCTCCGCAATCTTCTTATAGCCTAGGCCATCTTTAAGTAGAGCAACAATTCTTTTTTTCAGATCCTCAGAGAGTTGTTTGCCATAAGGTGCCATGTTGAACTTCTAGTGACCAGTAGGAGAGAGTGAGAGCGATAACACCAAATTTAACACACCTGTTCACACCTGAGACCTAGTAACACCGGGAGGGAAAATGGCTAATTGGTCCCAATTCAGACATTTTCACTTAGGGGGTGTACTCACATTTGTTGCCAGCGGCTTAGACATTAATGGCTGTGTGTTGAGTTATTTTGAAGGGACAGCAAATGTACGCTGTTATACAAGCTGTACACTAACTACTTTACATTGTAGCAAAGTGTAATTTCTTCAGTGTTGTCACATGAAAAGATATAATATACTATTTACAAAAATGTGAGGGGTGTACTCACTTTTGTGAGATACTGTATATATACTAGACTGTATGTATATGTATATATATATATATATATATATATATATATATATATATATATATATATATAAAAGTTCAAAAGGGTGAGGTGCACTTAGGTCAAAGGCTTATATTATAGGAAACGACAAAAAGGGATATCATAGTTAACGGTTTCTGGGTGGTACAGATCACGCCTTTCTTCAAAACATGGTGCCTATGAGTAATCACATACATGGTACAATTTATATAGAGCAAATACATCTGCATTCTATTAAGTAATCAACAGCCTGTCTGGAATCAATTCATCACTGGATCTGAGTTAACCAACACATTATAGTAAAAGTCAAAAATCTATTATAACATAAAGAAGATCCTGGAACAAAGAAAAAAACAGGTGTAACTGTTTTCCACACTTCACAGAATATATCAATCGATCAAACTCCTGAATGATGAAATATAAAATAAATAAAATAAAATAAAAATAATAATAATAATGATGATAATAATAAGCTTACTCCATGTATACATACATATGTGAGTGTGTGTGCCCAAGGTGCACACACACACACACATATGAAATAAAGTGCAATCAATCAAAAGTACATACATAATTTATAACAAAAAATGCATGACGCAAAAATTAGACATAACCAAAAGTGAAAATTAAAGAAATAAATACAAATCAAAATCTAAATCCTACGCTTTAGGTTGAAGGGTATCAAGCCGGTGTATCCAATGGACTTCTCTCTTTTTAAGCTCTAATTCTCTATTGCCACCCCATCTGTTTCTTGAAACTCCGTCAATCACCATAAATCTGAGTTGGGAGATTGTATGACCCTTACCTACAAAATGTCTCGATAGAGGCAGGTTTTCTAATTTGTCCCGTATGGACTACTTATGTCTCGCAATACAATCCTTTATTTTCTGTGTGGTTTGGTTTCCCCCACATAGAGGAGACCACAGGGACATTTAATAATATAGATGACGTAGGTAGACTGACAGGTGGATTAATCTCTAATTGCTATATCATAACCCTTTTGAGGATGAGAAAAAATATTTGCCTTTCATCATGCTAGAGCATTGTATGCACAAGAGGCAAGGAAAAGATCCCTTATTCTTAGGGCCCAGAAAAGTCACACGGGGGGGGGGGGGGGTAGGAGCTGAAGACTTTACCACTCTGTCATATATACTCTTACCCCTGCGGTATGACGATAGTGGGGGGCGGTAAAACAGAATGGATAGCTGTTATTTAAAATGGACCAATTTTTTTTTATAATATTGTTATAATGTTGATTTCCTAGAAAATGGGTGGAATTGAGAGATGAAGGGCATTCTGCGACTGGGTCTGATAGTTTTAGTACTATCCTGTAAGGACAAGCACTCTTTATAAACAACGTCTGCAGGATACCCCCGTTGTCGGAGCCTGTCCTCCATCTGTCCCAATCGAATCTCTCAGGTACCCTGTTTCCCCGAAAATAAGACCTAGCGTGATGGTCGGTGATGGCTGCAATATAAGCCCTCCCCCCCAAATAAACCCTAGTTCAAGTCCTTGTAGGTCTTATTTTCAGGGTAGGGCTTATTTTCGGCGAAACAGGGTAGGGCTTATTTGGTGGGTAGGGCTTATATTGCAGCCATCACCGACAATCACGCTAGGTCTTATTTTCGGGGAAACAGGGTATCAGGATCACTAGTAATCCTGGCTACCCGTTTAAATTGGCTATGGGGAATGGACTTGAAATCTCCTGTAGGATGAAAGCTACAATACTTTAATAACTGATTACGATCAGTAGGTTTCTTGTACAGGTCACTGATAATATGTCCATCTTTAAGTGATGATAATGTATCTAAAAATGCAGTATATTCCTGATTAACTGACATATTAAATTTAAGGCCTGGAACCAATAGATTTAAATACATATTGAACAATGATAGAGATTCAGAATCGCCTGTCCAGATGGCGAAGGCATCATCAATGAACCTGTACCATACTGTACAGTTATCATTGAAAAGAGTACAATTGTAAATAAACCAGTCTACCAACTCAGATTTATGGTGATTGACGGAGTTTCAAGAAACAGACAGGGTGGCAATAGAGAATTAGAGCTTAAAAAGAGAGAAGTCCATTGGATACTCCAGCTTGATACTCTTCAACCTAAAGGGTTCAATTTAGATTTTGATTTGTATTTATTTCTTTAATTTTCTCTTTTGGTTATGCTTAATTTTTGCGTCATGCATTTTTTGTTATAAATTATGTATGTAATTTTGATTGATTGCACTTTATTTCATATGTGTGTGTGTGTGCACCTTGGGCACACACACTCACATATGTTTGTATACATGGAGTAAGCTTATTATTATCATCATTATTATTATTATTATTATTATTTCTATTTTTATTTTATTTTATTTATTTATTTTTCATCATTCAGGAGTTCGATCGATTGATATATTCTGTGAAGTGTGGAAAACAGTTACACCTGTTGTTTTTTTCGTTATAATATAATATAATAATATACTGTTGTTTTTTATGTTATAATAGATTTTTTACTTTTACTATAATGTGTTGGCTATGTGTTGAAGAGGAGAGAGTCGCAACTCTCTAGCAAGGTTTATATTATTCCTTAGTGAGAGAACAAAAAAATTAAAAGTTAACGTGACAACCTTCCAAACTTTATAGTGTAATGTACCCCATGTCCTTTCCCTTGATTTTAGTGACCCTCTTACCCTAACTACTTATTTCCGATCATAATTATCCTCAATCCCGTACTATATCCCTAATATATATATATATGTGGTACTGTATCTTTCCCAAACCTATTATGTTTATTTCAAAGAGGAGAACGTCCTCAAAAAAAACAACAATTTATAAAGGGAAAATAAAAATAAAAATAAGGGGAGGGAGGGGGAAGAGACAAGGAACAACAACATTCCTAATTACCCCCCATATAGTTCACATAAACCTGAGTTTGCTTAAATTCTAGCCAACTCTTTCAGGTGTTGGCATATTTTATTTCAGAATTATTTTTATCGTAAGGATATTTTTTAACTTCCAGTATTTCAGGATTAATACCTTTGCTGCGTTCAGCAAGAATAGTGTAATTGCTTCTCGATATTTCTTCCTTGGTATCGCAGTTACATGAAACAGGCACTGCCAGGTTTACACAATAAATCATGATCCGTTGTCACACACAGAGAGCAAAGATAACAATCAATATACATGTGTACATTTGTTACCATGATTGGACCCAAAAAGAGCCATAAAAAATAAAGACAGAAAATCCAAATAATAAGAGACTTATGGCCATAACAGATACTTATGGAGGTAAGTGGAATCATTGAATTCTTAATATTACATGATAAGGGAAGATTGGTAATATTCAATGCTCTATGCGTTTCGCAGTATAACAACCGCTCATCAGGGCATACATCATGGAATGATTCCTAAAAAATATCTTTTTATTTAAAAAAAAAATATATATATATATATATATATATATATATTATATTCAATAAATAAGCAGGAGATGAAAAAGGTTTTTTTTATATAAGAATAGTTTAATTGTATAGAATTAATTAAAGGTTGTGCGTCCAAACTCACGTCTGCATCAGCGATCCAGTAAAACTGCATCCAGAATCACAGAGAGCTGCGAAGCAACGCCACCGGGCGCCAGGGTGATCTGCGGGAATGAGAACAACCGCCATAGGCAAAACCATAGCTGGTGGGTGCAGTGAGTGTAGGATGTGGACCTCCATGTGGGAAACCTAGATGGAAAAAAATCGCAGTGATGTGTGATGATGTGTAAGTGTGGGAAAATGTAAAAAAGGAGTGATGTAGTGACAAACAGGGAAATAAAGAGAGAGGGTGTGATAGGAAGGAGTGAAAAAAGGGTGGAAAAGCAGAGGATGAAATGAAGCCAAGAAAAAACATAAACAATAAAGACTAGTGAGAAAGATGAGATGAGGAAAAAAGGAAACAATACCTGGTGTGGACAATTCCATACACATAAGTGTGATGCTGAACAGAAAGGAAGGTAAAGTGTGTGAAGCCCAGCCTGGGAGATGCCTATATAGGTGTTCCATCATGGCCCAACCCCCAACGTCAGGTCGACAAAAAACACCTGAGAGTGGAGCACTTTAACCTGGGCGGCTCAGCCGTCAGGCGATTAGCGCCTATCCATCTCTCCAGTGTGTCCGCCGAACAATGACACACCGCCAGAAACACTGCGCCACAAGGATGCCTGGTGACCGGAGCATATGGCATGATGCAGAGAGGGAGGGACCATGCATCCGCCCCCCTCCACAACACCGAACGGGCGGGGAGAGGGGTAGGAGACCCACATGAGACACCGCAGCTAGCGGAGGCGAGCAAATGCAGACAGATCAGCGAAAACAAAAACGCTGTCAAAGGGATCGCAGATGCAAACTCGACAGGACACAACAACCAATACAGTATGGAAAATTGATTGTAGGACCGCTGATGCCAATGGCCTACATGGATAGAGGGAGTAATTGTGTGACTGCTGCTGTGTGCTTCCATCCCGGGTTATATATTCAAAAAAGGAAAAAGTAAATTTGGGACTTTAAATGAGGCTGGCACCAAAGGGATGCTTGCCTCCATCCCGGTCATTGGTTTAAAAAAGAAAAAGAGAAGAGGGACTTTAAATGAAGCACACAGCAGCACAAAAGCAGGTCAAGTGACCAAAATACATTTATTTGGTATAATCCATGGTATGCACTGCCAGGGATCGAATTCAGTTTCACTCCCACTAATCTTCTTAATCCACTCTACTACTTCCCTCCAATATGGTTGAATTAGGGGACATTGCCACCATATATGTGCATGAGTCCCCTCCTCCCCACATTCCCTCCAACAAAGAGAAGATAGATCAGGATTAATTTTATGTAGTTTTAATGGAACATAATACCACTTCATTAATAATTTATAATTTGTTTCTTTCACCCTTGTGTCTAGTGAAGACGAGTGAACATAATCATAAACTTTACTTCTCATTATTTCAGGCAGTGAATGATTTAGTTCTAATTCCCAACTTTCCAATGGACACCAAGAGCCCACATCTGAGGGAGTCATCAACAGCCAATATATATTGGAGATCCCTTGTCTATTTTTTCCCTCTTGGTCGACTAATATTTCCCATGGATCCAGCCCCCTTACTGAATAAAGAGGTTTTGGGAGAGAATCTACAAAATGTTGAAGTTGTCTATATCTCCATGCATCCCAAGGAGTTCCACCATATTTTTCACGTAGTTCCAATAAGGTACAGAGGATATTTCCTTTCAGCACATCCTTTAATCTCAAATGATCAAAAGAGGTCCATTTTAAATATAATTTATTACCCTTACCTGGAGGGAAATAGTTATTACTTGTGAGGGGCATCAAAGGACTATTATATTGCCAGGATCTACTTTTGGAGAGCTTATCCCACATTCTAATGCCCCGTACACATGGTCGGACTTTGTTCGGACATTCCGACAACAAAATCCTAGGATTTTTTCCGACGGATGTTGGCTCAAACTTGTCTTGCATACACTAGGTCACACAAAGTTGTCGGAAAATCCGATCATTCTGAACGCGGTGACGTAAAACACGTACGTCGGGACTATAAACGGGGCAGTGGCCAA
Organism: Lithobates septentrionalis; assembly: GCA_037952835.1. Lineage (NCBI taxonomy): Eukaryota > Metazoa > Chordata > Amphibia > Anura > Ranidae > Lithobates > Lithobates septentrionalis. Next base: position 577,846 of record JBBDGP010000162.1, on the reverse strand, counting down.
TAGCTTTCATCTCTTTATTTATTCTGAGCATGCGTGGCACTTTGTCCGTCGGATTTGTGTACACACGATCGGAATTTCCGACAACGGATTTTGTTGTCGGAAAATTTTATATCCTGTTCTCAAACTTTGTGTGTCGGAAAATCCGATGGAAAATGTGTGATGGAGCCCACACACGGTCGGAATTTCCGACAACAAGGTCCTATCACACATTTTCCGTCGGAAAATCCGACCGTGTGTACGGGGTATAAGTGTCTCTACTGTGATTGGAGCCATATCTCTGGGGAGACCTCTGTATTGGCTTGGTATCCAAATAATCTGGCTCAGAGTTGAATTACTCAGCTCTGACTCAAGTGTTACCCATTTTTTATACGGAGATCCATGGACCCAGTCCATAATTCTCCGTAGTACTGCCGCCTCATGATAATTTTCAAATCTGGCATAGATAATCCCCCCTCTCCTTTATCTACTCAAAACTCTGTAAGTAATACAATTCCCTCTGTTGTTCCATTGGAACTTTTCTAATATCAATCTAAGAGTTTTAAAGTAAGCCACCTGAATTTTTATCGGAAGACACTGAAAAATATACAAAGCTTTCGGGAGAGTCATCATTTTAATTACACTTATCCTGCCAAACCATGACAGTCTATGGGTATGGTAACCTTTCAGGTCTTGTTTGAGTTTATTCAATAAGGGCAGGTAGTTATCCTGATATAGATCCATTGTTAATGTTGACAAAAACACTCCCAGGTATTTCAGTCCTCTCTTCCTCCACTTAAAGGGGTATAGGGTTCTAAGAACCCTTCCTTCATCTAAGGGGGCCAAGATATCTTGTATCTCAGTCTTCTCCATATTTATCTTAAGATTTGAGATATCCCCATAATTAAATGTGAAAATATATCAGCGCATGTATGACAAAAAAACTGAAAGCAGCTGAACACCAGGGTCAAACGATCAAATCCCTCTAGACAAATAGATAAAATAGGTGCAGCGCTAAAAACAAAAAAAACAGACCAAAAAGAGTGTATATAAAATACAATAATCCAGGGATGAAGAGAATAACAATAGGGTATTGTCCTATAAATTATAAAGAGCACAAAAAATGTCCAGATATAGAATGTCCAGATATTAAAACATGAATCCACCAGGCAAACGTGAAAATCACAGCAAAGGTGTGTAGCTTTGATAGAAGAACCCTTCACCATAAACCAAATGGCCTCTCACCTGGTAACAAGGACCCTTCACAGAAGGGTCAAACGAGCATTCCCATAGGGATCAACAAAGTGAAGGTAAAGGTCCAATGGCAAGGGACTCCAAACCAACATGGCGGCAGCAAGCCAAGCGCTCACATCTGAAGGCCAAAAAACAGTTTGACCCTTCTGTGAAGGGTCCTTGTTACCAGGTGAGAGGCCATTTGGTTTATGGTGAAGGGTTCTTTTATCAAAGCTACACACCTTTGCTGTGATTATCACGTTTGCCTGGTGGATTCATGTTTTAATATCTGGACATTCTATATCTGGACATTTTTTGTGCTCTTTATAATTTATAGGACAATACCTTATATACCCATAATTATTTAGTTCTTTCAAAATATCCGGCAGTGTTTTTGTGGGATACGTTATATATAACATAACATCATCCGCAAACGCGGATATCTTATGTTCCTGTCCCGCAACTTCTATACCCGTTATTTTATGATTAGCTCTTATAAAGGTTAAGAGGAGTTCCATGAAAAACACATAGAGTAAAGGCGAAAGTAGACATCCTTGTCGTGTACCAATAACCAACCGGAAAGTCTTGGTTAGAGTTCCATTGACCTGAATTTTCGCCGTAGGATTCGAGTACAACACCTCTATCCACCTCAGCATTCGCGGGCCCATACCAAATCGATGCAATGTCCGCAACATAAAAGCACAGTCTAATCTATCAAAGGCCTTTTTGCCATCTATTATTAGTTTGGGGTGGGGCTGTATTCCAATGTTATATTGTGTCTGTCTGTCTTGGATATCACAGGATGTGTATGTCTATGGAGGGAGGGGGGATTCCTCCAACAGCTCTCCCTGCTGATAAGACTGTGTACTGATGAGACGTTAAACACACCTAACCTGTGTGTCCATTGTCATTGGACAGTTTAACCCACTCTGTTTTCCAAGGGTGGGGGGGAAGTGTTTTGAAGTGGGATTTGTATAACATGTGTTTGAATAAAGATTCATTTCTGCTTGAACCTCAAGACAGAGCCTTGTCTCGTATTTGGGGGAGAATTATTTGTATGGGTTCCTTGTTCAGCTGATGGAAGTGTTTGGTAGCTGCCTTTGTGTTTGGAAATGGAATGTCTTAAATGGCTTTAACCCCTTTCATACTCAGGGTGCCGTTACACTTTAGATCTCTTATCAGGGGAATATCCATGAAAACAGACTGGGAAATTTTTGGAGTTCAATCCAACCCTGGATGACCATTTAAAGTGAGTCTCTTGTAGAAAGACAATATTAGATGACCAACTTTTTAATTCCTGCAATATTTGATGGCGTTTATTAGGGCAACTTCTATACCCGTTATTTTATGATTAGCTCTTATAAAGGCTAAGAGGAGTTCCATGGAAAACACATAGAGTAAAGGCGAAAGTAGACATCCTTGTCGTGTACCATTAACATACCGGAAAGTCTTGGTTAGAGTTCCATTGACCTGAATTTTCGCCGTAGGATTCGAGTACAACACCTCTATCCACCTCAGCATTCGCGGGCCCATACCAAATCGATGCAATGTCCGCAACATAAAATCCCAGTCTAATCTATCAAAGGCCTTTTTGGCATCTATTATTAGAAAGAGAGCAGGTTTCTTCCCTTTTTTTTGCCACATGCATCAATAAAGTTGTTCTTAGAATATTATCTCTTGCCTCCCTTCCAGGAACAAAACCCTCTTGGTCATTCTCAATACAATCAGGCATTAGTGGTCTTTCGGCCAAAATCTGAGCATATATTTTAACATCCTCATTAATCAAGGATATTGGCCTAAAGCTCAAGCACAGTGTTGGATCCTTTCCTTCCTTAGAAGTATAGAAGTGATATGTAGGCCCCCAAAGCTTCTTGTCAAATTTTCAGGCCTTCCTTGATGGAATTCATATATGAATGATAAAAGGGGTCAAAATACCTATAAACTTTTTAAAGTATAAGGCTGTATATCCATCCGGGCCTGGAATTTTACCAGCCTTGCTTTTCCTAATAGCCTGCTCAATTTTATCCCTGGAGATTTATTTTTCTAATTTACTTGAATCCTCCTCCGATATTACCGGTAACTTAATCTTCCGTAAATACTGATCTATTTTATTACCTTTATTTAGTCTATCTTCAGAATTTTGAGTAGCATTTAGTTTATATAATGATTGATAATACTCCAGAAAAATTTTGCCTATATCCCTAGTAGAGTATTTCTCCCCTTCTATCCTTCATTTTTGCAATATAATTTAAGTTCCTTCTAGGTTTAATCACCCCTGCCAACATTTTCCCAGGTCTATTTCCACACTCGTATTGACTTTTTGCTGTTCTGATGAATGCACATTTAGCTTCTTGCTCCATCAACTCCCTCAGTGCCTCACGTTTTCCTATCAATTCCCTCTTTACTTTATTGTCATTTAAATCTTTATGTAACTGCTCCAGATCCTGAATCTCTTGTAAAAGAGATTGTTTATTGGCTGTCAAAATTTTTTTCCTCTTAGCCCCTTCTGCTATTAGTCTCCCCCTCATAAATACTTTATGTGTTTCTCATAAAATAGTTGGATCAATATCCTCCACATTATTCTCTTCAAAAAAAAGGTTCATATCCCTTTCCAGTTCCACCACTATACCCTGATCATATAGAAGTGATTCATCCAACCTCCAGGTTCTCTGCCTATCCGGTATATTTTTCAAATCCAAGTTAACAATAACCGGGGCATGATCCGGGGGGGGGGGGGGCTGATTGACTTCACCTCTGCCTTTAGTAACCCCTCTAATAATTGATGATCAAAAAAACCCATAGTCGATTCTCGAGTAAAAAGAGTGTATCTAAGAATAATATGTATAATCCCTCCCCTTAGGATGCATGATTCTCCATGGTGACAAAAAAGAAAACCAGAAAGTAATCTGTAAAGCAGTTCTTCAACGAGGACCCATTAACATATTGGTTATATTCTTTATTAGTTATCAAAAAAGTCAAACAATTATAAAAAAGACAAACTGTGTTCCAGATAACTCCTCCACATCAGATAACAACTACTATCAACATATAATTAAAATAAGACTGACGTCTTAGGGGACTTGGGTGGCCACCATACCTATTGTACACCTCTCACATTCACATCAGCCATACACATGCAGACAAAATTCCCGAGACCCGTGTGCGATCTATTTTTTAGGTAGTCCAGAAAAACTCCAGTTAAAACATTGTTACGGCATCAATTGGGTATGCATAGTGGAGTCATTTGCCTGCATGGATTAGTTTTGTGGGGATGAATCAATAATCCATTTACAAGTAAAAAGTTCCCGGCTGGGTTTAATTGCAGTGCGGTGCCAAACTTTGTAGCCAAACAGCAAATAATCCTCTAAGCTTCTGTATGTCCCCGGTGTAATGTAAACAACACTGGCTACAATGTATTCATTCCCCCAAAAAGGATGAAAGATGTTTGAAGCTCACCCATAGAAGATCCCAGGATGATACATTTTCTCTCCTGTTGCAGACTACGGTCCGTTTCACAATCTCCTTGCTCACTGGAAAACACTGCGCTCGCGTCTGAGTTGTTTGGTTCAGCCTCACAGCCTACGGTGAGCAGCAGGGATCACTTCCATCAACCAGGCAGTGTTCAGGAGCTAATACGGAGCATGTTGTGGAGAGCAGTATCCAGGTTCAAGGGTGGTTAGTAAGTGGGGAAAGTCCTTTCAACAGATGCTTCATGCTGTGCAGCTGCCGGCAGTTACGCAGTGCAAAATTTTAATGGAGAGGGTTCTAGGTGTGTGTGTACAGCCAGAGGTCCCTATCACCACAAATACGGTGGTACGATGCTTACGCGTTTCGCCTGGTCCCAGGCTTCCTCAGAGCATGCGTAGTAGGTCAGGGTCAGTGCTTTAAATAGTTAACTAATAAAGACAATCTTCAATTAAGAACCAACACACCTGATCACCAATCAAAACGTCATTCACCATAAGTGCAACTCCTAATTAAAAGACATGTGCGTTCCAAAGGGGGAGGATAGAGGGCTGCCATCAGCCGTGAATAAAGGGTAACTCCAAGTTACAAGTTGTTGAGATCCCCGTGTTCACTGAGATGGAAAGTTATGTTAGTACCTAACTGGTATTTTGTTAAAAGAACAGGGAGCTAAGAAAAGATAATAATTGACAAAATTAACCTATAGGTGAGTTGTTGACTGAACATACAGTATGTTATGGGTCATCCTGTAGTTATACAGGGTCACCGCTCATTCTCTTGTTTATTTATTTATGCATTCAGTTAACGTTCCAAGAATACCGAAAGGTTACATTCATTATTTAAGCCGGAGGGCTGCATACTGTTCAAATAGAACTGACTGACTGACCTTTTTTTTTTCCCCCTTCTTTTTTGTTATGATTCTCCATGGTGTAGCTTATGTTTTACTACCTTAAGATGTTTACCCTCTGAACATAGAGATATGGGCTTGGTATCCAGAGTTGGATCAAGCACAAAATTAAAGTACCCTGCCATAATTACCTTCCCTTTTTTTTAAATGATCTAGCTTATTCATTACTTTTCTCAAGAAGGAACACGGGTGGATATTAGGACTGTATATGTTCACCAAAGTATAATCAGTATTGAACATTGAACCCTTGATGAACAGATACCTTCCTTCAGAATCGGATTCCATAGATTTTAAGTTAAATAGTGTATTTTTATCGAAACCTATTGCTATTCCTTTATGTGACAGACCTAGCCGGGACAGAGGCTTTTGGAGAGGACTGAATGCCAGCCTCTTGCCTACCCGATTATGGCCCCTGGCATTTGGGGGAACGGTGCTCATTGGGAGCTGTATGCCTGGGGACCCTGGAAGTAATGTTACTTTGGATTCAAGTCCATGTCTCCCCAAAACACAAAACTCTGGGAACCCCGTATGTGCCATATTATAAATAGTGACTGCTTCACAATGTTGTCTGTATATATTGTGTGTTGTCTCATGCTGTTGTGTACTATTTGCTGTGCTAGTTTGAGGTGGGCTGTATTCCAATGTTCTATTGTGTCTGTCTGTTTTGGATATCACAGGATGTGTATGTCTATGGAGGGAGGGGGGATTCCTCCAACAGCTCTCCCTGCTGATAAGACTGTGTACTGATGAGACGTTAAACACACCTGACCTGTGTGTCCATTGTCATTGGACAGTTTAACCCACCCTGTTTTCCAAGTGTGGGGGGGAAGTGTTTTGAAGTGGGATTTGTATAACATGTGTTTCAATAAAGATTCATTCCTGCTTAAACCTCAAGACAGAGCCTTGTCTCGTATTTGGGGGAGAATTATTTGTATGGGTTCCTTGTTCGGCTGATGGAAGTGTTCGGTAGCTGCCTTTGTGTTTGGAAATGGAATGTCTTAAATGGCTTTAACCCCTTTCATACTCAGGGTGTCGTTACACTTTAGATCTCTTATCAGGGGAATATCCATGAAAACAGACTGGGAAATTTTTGGAGTTCAATCCAACCCTGGATGACCATTTAAAGTGAGTCTCTTGTAGAAAGACAATATTAGATGACCAACTTTTTAATTCCTGCAATATTTGATGGCGTTTATTAGGGCTGTTTAGGCCCCTGACATTATATGTCACTATCTTCAGTAGCGCCATTTCTTACATAGGTGGAAGATAGAATCCCATACATTCTTGCTATAGGGTGAAAATACACATACTTCTAATTTACCAGAGATGATCCATTTAACTAACACATACTTTATTCCTGCTTGAACCTCAAGACAGAGCCTTGTCTCGTATTTGGGGGAGAATTATTTGTATGGGTTTCTTGTTCGGCTGATGGAAGTGTTTGGTAGCTGCCTTTGTGTTCGGAAATGGAATGTCTTAAACAGCTTTAACTCCTTTCATTCTCGGGGTGTCGTTACACTTTAGATCCCTTATCAGGGGAATATCCATGAAAACAGACGGAAATTTTTGGAGTTCAATCCAACCCTGGATGACCATTTAAAGTGAGTCTCTTTTAGAAAGACAATATTAGATGACCAACTTTTTAATTCCTGCAATATTTGATGGCGTTTATTAGGGCTGTTTAGGCCCCTGACAGTATATGTCACTATCTTCAGTGGCGCCATTTCTTACATAGGTGGAAGATAGAATCCCATACATTCTTGCTATAGGGTGAAAATACACATACTTCTAATTTACCACAGATGATCCATTTAACTAACACATATTTTAACAAGACGTAACAAGACTGAACACCCCCTAATACCTGCCCAAAAGGGTTCCTCTTGTGAACCCCCCTCCCCCCTCCCAACCTAACTTCCAAATATTATGGCCTGCCTGGCTATCGCCCAAGTCGTGAGCACCTAGCCAGGCAGGGCATCCCTTGGGGCTTATATTATGTCTGCCTGAACCCCCAGCTCTCATCCCAAATTCAGGAATGGCGCTGGGGAAGCAGACAGACACCGCCAGAACCCCATGCACCCCCGAGCGGATTTCCTCTTTTACTAAACCATCATACCTTTAACCTTTAACCCGCCCTATGCTGCTCGTTTAATCAATCCCCAGTATATTCTGTTTAATGGACACTAAACTTTCTTCCATTGCTGATCTGTTAACTTCCCCCATTCTGTTTTTTTTTTCCCCAGTTCTCTATGTTGATACATGGTAGATCTAATTTGCTACAAAAGTCTTCCAAGTCTTCTGGGAATCGCAATGTAGCTGATTTCCCTTGTTTTTTAGCTACCAGACATGCTGGAAAACCCCATCTATACGAAATATTTTTTGCCTGAAGCTGATATAATAGGGTTTTCAGAGCAAGTCTCTTGTGACAAATCCGTAAAGATTAATATCTCGCTTCCACTGAATTTGATTGGTGCAGCACTTCTCATGCCTTATGAGACTTGTTGTTTTATTTCATAATAAGTAAATCTTGCTATTACATCTCCTACTACATCCGTTGGTAACGTATTTGCTTTTTGTATATGGTGAACTCTATCAAAATGTATAGGGGATGATATTTCTTTACCTAGTATTTTATTAAACACCTCACAAAGCAGTTTTCAAGATCACTATCTACTACGATTCTCTTGATCCTCTAGTCTGTATCGTATGTTCCTCATTTCCAGCCAATCCAATTCCACTCTCGCCTGCAGATCCAAAATCGCTGTTTTATGTTCTTTGTGATGTGCTTCAGATTCTTCAACCCTTTGTAATACATTTTGTATGTCCCTTTTAGTAGCATTTAGTTCTCCTTTAATCATACGCTCTAAATGAGACATCATTTCAGCCATGTCTTGCTTTGTGGGAAGAGCTTGTAAGCTATCTGCATCTTTATCTCCTGCCATTTTCAGTTGTTGATCCTTCGGCTTACTTACTTCTTCCACAGGCCAAAGACTTTTGTTCCTTTGATCTTCTGGGGAGGAAGTTATTGTCTCAAGCTTTTCAGATGTATTTTCAATTATATTTTCAGCTAATTGTTCCGTTTTTGGATCAGCTTTATCCTGTACCATATATGTTTTTATAGAGTTACAGTTCTGACTATCTACTTGGTTAGTTTTTGCCCCTTTTCTCCCCATTTTTTCTTTTCCTGGATTATTATTCCTTCTATTCATTCGCTAGCTCAAGAAATGGGCTTTATTATCAAATCGTATCAACTGAACAATATATGGGAGATCTAGGGCGATCAACAGGTGGCTATACTAGTTAAGCCAGCAATAACAAAAGTAGCGATACTAATAAGGAATGATCTATATATAATAGCCCGCTCTATCTCTCTATACCATTCTTCAAATTACCATCGATCGCTACTCCCTCAACCGTAAAGTTCACCTTACGTGCACTGTTCTGAAAAATAAACAGTTACAAAAAACATTCAACAATTGAGGGAGTAGAGATTGGCATCTAATGTGGAGTATACCAAAAAAAAAAAAAAATCAGATACAAACAGTCCACATAAAGTCAGCGGATCAAAGGACAATAAAGCCAAATAAAGCAGGGTAAGGCAGTACTCCAATAACTATTAGAAAAAAACTAATTGTAAATTTAAAAAGAACTACTCCTTAATATATAAATGGTGAAAAGTAAATATATAAGTAATGATGCAGCGTAAAGGTGTAGGTTGATTTACACTTGCTGTTTAAACGATTGTTCAGACAATTATTCAAGCAATTATTCAGGCTGTTATTCAAATTCTTCAGATTAATTTTTTTTTTAAATTTCCACCTCCTGCACACCTTCCATACACAGTTCACAATAACACCAATATTATTATTATTCAGGCTATTGTTCAGGTCATTTTTGAATTTTCCTTCCACATGCCTTCAAACGCACAATTTGCCTTTGTAGAAAACAGTCTGTATAATGAGTATACTAGGTATTTTTAAGAAGGTAGGTAAAAAAAAAGGACAAGCGATAGCTGGTGATAGATGGTAAGCAGAAGAAGCAATTCTAAAGCAGGTCTGAAATATAGTTATAGACTCAAGCAGGGGCGTTGCTAGGTAGCAAAAAGACCAGGGGCTTCAGCCCGAAGTCAGAGCCCAGCACCGGGGGGGGGGAGGGTGATGGTGCGGCAGATGGTGGGGTTGTATGGAGGGGGGTGTTACCTACCTGACATACACTGACCTACCTGACACACACTGACCTACCTGGCTGACATACACTGACCTACATGACATACCTGAAACTTACTAATCTACCTGACATACACTGACCTACATGACATGCACTGACCTACCTGACACACATTAACCTACCTTGGTGACATGCACTGACCTACATGACATACCTGAAACGTACTAACCTACCTGACATACACTGACCTACATGACATACACTAACCTACATAGCTGACATACACTGACCTACATGACATACCTGACATGCACTGACCTACCTGACATGCACTGACCTACCTAACATACACTGACCTACCTCTCTGACATACACTGACCTACCTGGCTGACACACAATGACCTACATGACATACACTGACCTACCTGACCCACACTGACCTACATGACATACACTGACCTACATGACATACACTGACCTACCTGAGACACACTGACCTACATGACATACACTGACCTACATGACATACACTGACCTACCTGAGACACACTGACCTACATGACATACACTGACCTACCTGAGACACACTGACCTACCTGGCTGACATACACTGACCTACATGACATACCTGACACGCACTGACCTACCTGACACGCACTGACCTACCTGACACACACTGACCTACCTATCTGACACACACTGACCTAATTGATACACTGACCTACTTACCTGACACACACTGACCTACCTATCTAACCTACCTGACACACACTGACCTACCTATCTGACCTACCTGACACACACTGGCCTACCTATCTGACCTACCTGACACACACTGGCCTACCTATCTGACCTACCTGACACACACTGACCTACCTATCTGACACACACTGACCTAATTGATACACTGACCTACCTACCTGACACACAGTGACCTACCTATCTGACCTACCTGACACACAGTGACCTACCTATCTGACCTACCTGACACACACTGACCTACCTGACACACAGTGACCTACCTATCTGACCTACCTGACACACACTGACCTACCTATCTGACATACACTGACCTACCTATCTGACATACACTGACCCACACTGACCTACCTGACATGCACTGACCTACCTGCCCTTACCCCCTTAAAGCCTAAGTTTATTTATTTAAAATTAGCCAAGGGGCAGTCAAATCATCAATTGCAGCCACTGTGCCCGTCAAATGCAGCCACTGTGCCCCGTCAAATGCAGCCACTGTGCCCCGTCAAATGCAGCCACTGTGCCCGTCAATTGCAACCACTGTACCCCATCAATTGCAACCACTGTGCCCCGTGAAATGAAGCCACTGTGCCCGTCAAAAGAGAGAAGAGAGAGAATAGAGACAGAGAAGAAGAGAGAGAGGAGAGAAGGGGAGAAAGAGAGAAAGCGAGAGAGAGAAGGAGAGCGAGAAACACAGAGAGAGAGTGACACCTTTTTTTTTTTATCTTCGTTCTGTCCCACTCCCAGTCACAGCCACCATGGCCGTTATTCAGCGTGACTCTGGAGGTTGAGGGAGAAGGAGGCGTTGCCGTCCTGGTGTTCTCTTGAGAGAGGGGGTGCTGACACAGAGGGGGGTGGTGCTGACAGAGAGGGGGAGGGCTGACGGGGGGGGGCTAAAAGAGGGGGGTGCTGACACAGAGAGGGGTGGTGCTGACACAGAGGGGGAGGGCTGACGGGGGGGTGCTAAAAGAGGGTGTGGGATGACAGAGAGGGGGGCACTGACAGAGGGGGGGTGGGCTGGCAGAGAGGGGGGCGCTGACAGAGAGGGTATGGACTGACAGAGAGGGGGGTGCTGACAGAGAGGGTATGGACTGAGAGGGGGGTGCTGACAGAGAGGGGGGGTGCTGACAGGGGGGTGGGCTGACAGAGAGGGGGGTGCTGACAGGGGGGGTGGGCTGAAGAGAGGGGGGGTGGGCTGACACAGAGGGGGGTGGGCTGACAGAGAGGGGGGTGCTGACAGGGGGGTGGGCTGACAGAGGGGGGTGCTGACAGGGAGGTGGGCTGACAGAGAGGGGGGTGCTGACAGGGGGGGTGGGCTGACAGAGAGGGGGGTGCTGACAGAGAGGGGGGTGCTGTCATGGGGGTGGGCTGACAGAGAGGGGGGTGCTGACTGGAGGGGTGGGCTGACAGAGAGGGGGGGTGCTGACAGGGGGGTGGGCTGACAGAGAGGGGGGTGCTGACAGAAAGGGGCGGGATGACAGAGAGGGGCGGGATGACAGAGAGGAGCACTCTGACAGGCTGGAGGAAGAGCAGATAACAGACCTCAGTAAAGAGGAGACACATCGCGCGCCAGGCAGGGAGGCGGGACTCCGGGCGGCCGAGATCATCCACAGTCCAGCCCAGCCCCGCCTCCACATGTGACCAGTCACCACCTCCACCAGGCCAATCACAGACATGTCCGCCGCCTGCACAGCAAATCACAGAGCGCCCGCTGCCCAGCCCTCGACAGTGAGTGTAACACAGATGTCAGTGGGCACGGGAATCGGGATGCGCTGCTCTCGATCTTGCGGCCGGGGCCACTGTTCACAGGACAGCTGAGCATCATGTCTGTATGCAGCCCCGCTGCATAACTAAGCAGGGAGAAGAGGTGAGCGCTGCGGGAGGGGGGGTGAGGGAGGTGGCGGTCCGGTGCTTGTACATGCCTGCTCTTCTCTCCTCCACCTCCAATGCCGCCAGCCGCAGCCGCGACCCGCCCGCTAGCTTCTCCTCCACACCCGCTGAGACTCGGGGCTATGGGCTACACATTCGGGGCTCCAGCCTCGATAGCCACCCCCTGGCGACGTCTCTGGACTCAAGCCTCTAGCGATATAGATTTTCTATGTCTTATATAGGCTTTATCAAACCATCCATAGAGCAGTCTTTGCAGACAATCAAAATGAAGCAGAGCAGTGAAGCAGAACAGAGCAATAGATCAATGGTTTTAAACTTAAATGTTCTTGTTAGTCATCCTTCTATTGCATCCACATATTAAAGTCCTCCATTTTATCTAGGGACACTTTAAGAAAGGTATGTTCTGTAACCTGTACTTTGCTTTGATATTTTACTTTTATTTTTGGAAAATGTGGGGAAAAAACTGCGCTAAAACAAAATGGATGTAAAGAGCTGTCACATATTCTGTTCCGAGGTCAGAGGGAAGTTTGAATCGTAGGCCGTTTGTGTGTCTGTGTTGGATGGTGGAGAGTGCAGGAGGAGCCCCTCTCACCGCCCGCTCTACACTCAGCTATCTTGTGCCTGGCCGCCATCCACTTATTGAGGGCCTCTGCTTTTAGCAAATATATAATTTGGGGGTTTTAGGTGGCTTAGTTAAAACCAGCAAGCCCCTTCCCAAAATGGATGCTGGCAGTTTTTTTCGTTGGCGTTTATGAGGAGCTGTTCGGAGCTACACCTACCTTGATATCACAGCGCCTGTGGAGTTTTGGGATGGAGAGTCAGGGACCCTGCACCTGATCCACTTGACCATCTCCCATGCACAAAGCCTGATCCGGACCCTTCAGGATCTTGAGCCTTTTTGACCCACTGTCGTAAGACATGTGTGTCCATCCCAGCTGGTAAGAGTATTTATTTACTTACCCTTGAAGAGTGACTACAGACAACCTGTTTTCCTTCCCCCGAAAGAAGTTTCCTTTTAGATCTCTGTGGACTTTATAACGCACTTGCTTTGGAGTTTATATTTACAATTGGACTCATGCACTTATTGCGTTCACTGTATTAATGCACATTTATTTTCGTTTTTCACATACCCTTTTTAACACATATAGATTGTGTTTAAGCACATGCATTACTTTTATTTTTAACCAGGTTTTTTATTCTAGTCAATCATTCCTACCCGATCTTCGATCTACGGTCTTCCTCCTGTCAAATCCGCTGGTAAGTAGCCGTTGTAGACTTCTCTCCCCCTCGGACATCTCCAGACGCAACAAAGCTTTTAATCCTCTAGAGATTTCTGTAGGACCGACTGTCCAGCTATGCTGCCCCCGACTGGCTCCGCTGTTTTCTCGGCCATGTGGCACCCTAATGGCTGTGTGTTGAGTTATTTTGAGGGGACAGCAAATTTACACTGTTATACAAGTTGTACTCTCACTACTTTACATTGTAGTAAAGTGTCATTTCTTCAGTGTTGTCACATGAAAATATGTAGAGTATATATAATGTATAATGTAGAGTATATATAAATATATTCTAGACTGTATATAGATACAGTTGTGCTTATAACTTTACATACCCTGGCAGAATTTATGATTTCTTGGCCATTTTTCAGAGAATATGAATGATAACACAAAAACTTTTCTTTCACTCATGGTTAGTGTGTATATGAAATACACTGCCTGCACTAAATAACCTGCCTGCCTAATTTAGCTCAATCTCTCTCTCTCCGTCTACACCAACAACACTACATACAGCCGCTGTTGGAGGTAGCCTTATATAGTGTGGGGCGTGGACTTAGTCCCCCTGAGCCATGATTGGCCAAAGGCCCCCTGCCTTTGGCCAATTATGGCTCTCACAGCAGTGCATTATGGTGCGTTTCGCGGCGCTCGAAATTTCCTGCAAACGCCCCATATATTCGGTTCATTTGTGAACAGACGAACACCTGATGTTTGAGTTGAAGGTACGTTTGACTTGAACCGCGGGCTCATCCCTACTGGGGAGTTACAAGGAGGGGGGAGACTGCCACATGTAGCCAGTTCTCTCTGAAGACAGCTGTGGGGCAAGTCTTCATCCTTCCCCAGGAGATCTCCTGAGAGTCAGCCGGGTGGGCTGGTGAAGAATCAGTCTGGAGGACTGCTGTGGAGAAGTTAGCCTGGAGGACTAGTGAAAGGGACAGCTGCAGCCAGGTGAGTTGACAGTGCCTGAAGAGGTGCTGCTAGGATCAGTAGCCACAGGAGAAGAAATGCAAGCTAATCACTGTACATTGCTACACAACAAGGGGCTGTGAGTTCCTGCCTGCAAAGGGCTATTGCTAAATCTAACTGAACCTGTCAGATCAACGAACAATGATTAAGCTGGGACCAGCATGCAAGTGTGTACAGGTGGAAAGTGAGGAGACTGTATATAGGAAGATGTCCCTGAAATTGTTGTTGAAATTCTGCTACATAAAATGGGAATCCCATAACCTCCCATCCCTATTCAAGTTATTAACCCTCAATAAATAAATCCCCCCCAGAAGTCACGGACTGTTCTCTGACTCTGGAGTGCCTGTGAAAATTTGGTGTGCCTGGCTGGGCAGGGTGGGAGTTGCCAGTTCAGCTGTGCCTATTAAGGGGGGGTGCGCTACATTTAGGGGCTCATCCGAAATATTGCCCACGGTAACCTGCACAGCTGTTGCTCCTAGAAATCAGAGTTTATTGAGCCAGAGGACTGTGCTTTGCTTCCAGGACCGCTGTGAAGGTTAAAACCGGGAAACAGAGTTATGTGCCCTGCCTAACTGTGACTGTGTTGCCTAAGTCAAGTGCCATTGTTCATAGCAACCGGTGGGAGTTGCTGCCGAGTCAGTACAGCACTGCATACCCAGTTTCCCCAACCGCGGCTGGGACAGACACTTGTGCTTAAAACCTGCTATTCAGTGAGAACTATGTTATGTGCTGTCACCCGTTGCAAACACAGCAGACGATGGTGCCAATGGATTACAAAATGTCCAGCGGGCTGCATAAAGCTGGAAAAAGTGACTGTATGCTACAATGTCCTGCTGAGAACAGTAAAGTGTACATGGAAATGTCTGCATGTTGCCCATGGTGATTGGGGTAGGCCAGTGGGTACCTGCAGGAGGGGGTCTATCAGTTGTCCAACCATGGCTAATGTTAAGGACTGTCCTAACCCTGCTAAAGACAGTGTGGTATGTGTAACAGACTTTACCGTTGCTCATGGCAACCACAGTGAACACTTACTACCATCTGCTCCCAGTTGCTCGGGCACAGTTGGTGCCGAGCAGCATGTCCTGACCAGTTATGCAAGCATCAGCGTGTACATAGCAATCACCAGTTACATAGTTACATAGTTGGTAAGGTTGGAAAAAGACACAAGTCGATCAAGTCCAACTTGTGTGTGCCTATCTAATAGTTTTTTGAAATTATCTATGCTCCCTGCTGAAACCACAGTGTTATCAGTGTAATGCCTATGCCTGCAAGTTCCAGTTCAGTCAAGAAAGGGTTACTGTAGAGCATGCAGGAACAGCCTTGATAACCAGTGCTGCGGGTGCCAGCCAGTCTGGAAGCTTGGGGGCGGAGCCATGACCCTGAGGAGACCCAGCGTGTCCTGCTTGCGGAGATAGAGAAGCAAGATGGCGGACGGTGCACGTGTGTACCCAGCGCTGAGCTGGTTGCCTGACATGCAGGAGATGGCACTGGTTGACACCACTGTGTGGCATCGAGGGGGATTCGCCCTTCAACTGATCAAGGGAACAGAGAGGCTATGTCTGTTATGTCCTGGCTGCAGGAGACCTACCACAGTGGTCAGTGCATGGATCCGGTGCGGGCACTGTGACAGACTGCTTACCAAGCTGACACTGAGCGAGCAGGAGTCGCTTACTTACAGCTTGGATCTGTGATCAGGTCTCTGCAAAAAACAGCCACAGAAGCAGGCCTAGAAGTGACTACCAAAGGTGGGGCAGGGAAGGACGCTGGAAATCTGCCTCGGCCTGCAGCCCGGTCATGGAGCTGGTAGCTGTAACTAGTGCACAGCAGGAGCCAGGCGCTGTCCCTGTCCACCCCACCTAGAAGGAGCCAGTGTAGGAAGACAGCCCAGTCTGTGTGAAGCAGAAGTTCAAGAACAGACCATCCACAACCCAGACCAGAGCTGCAGAGTACAAGGCCAGTGTTACATAGTTACATAGTAGTGTAATGGATGTGGTTGGAATATCATGATGAAATGTCTATTCCAATATATATAAGTACATGCTTTATATGCCTGACATATATCAGCTTCTGCTTATAAGCCTTAAGCCTCCTGACGAGTGGCTATAAGGTCCCAAAACACGTAGAGCTTACAACTACCGATAGGTGTACACAATTATTAATCATGTATGGACGTTCCATCTTTATCTGTGTTCTTTCTTTGTAACCCCTTCCAATTGACACTTCAATGTGTCACATATTCCATTTGTATCTCTTAGATATTTGAATTCCTTGTTGGAATGTATATCTTGATGAAATATAGAGTATTAGTATTAGCTATGTGCAATAATAATATGTAAATATATGACTATTTTAAATCTATTAAAACCTGCTTTCTATCCAATTTTTCTAGAACCCCAAAACAGATAAAAGTGAAGAAAGCAGCGCTAGCGACAAATAAACCAAAAACTTATCACTGCTGTAAAAAAAGTAATAGTACTTTGAAAATTTAGAAACAAACAGATACAGCGCTGATAAACGTGACTATAAAGTGCTAAGTGCTAACGATGAATGTAAACAGAGTGGTAAATATATGATGGACTACATATCACATGCAGTCTAGAATTACACATACAACTCTTGGATGCAAATTGTGAAGCATAATAGGTGAATACGCAAACAACTATTGATTAACAAAAATAAACATATGTGCATAACGCATATAATGTGAAAAATAAAATAGACCATAAGTGCTGACCAATTGACAAACAGACGAAAATTCTTGACAATAAATATTGGCAACTAGACTGATAGATTTGAACAATAATTGCTCACAAGACAGAGATATTACTACTAGCAATAGTCCCAAAGTAGATGGCAACAACAAGACTTATCACAAAATTCACAGGCAGGACGGCCCTGCAATGATACAGCAGCTCCTCCTCCTAGGCTGACAATCTTTCTCAATGGTAATTTGCAAGGTATATCTCTGGCGTGGATAAGTGGAAGAGATGGCCGATGCTCAGATCAAATAAGCCATAAGTTTACAGTTGACCACCCAAAACAGAGGAAAAAAGCATATAGTGAAGTATTGTGGAGGTTGGCAAATCACTAGCGCTACAAGCCACTACTCACATACTCCCGGTTGCAATCAGGCATATTAGACAGTCTCCGCGATCAACGCTAACAGCGTGCGTTCCACGGAGTCAGGAAGGAGAACGTCACTTGGTTGTGCCAAAAGCCGGATGTTACATCGACGTGTTTCACCCCTCCCCCAGGGCGTCATCAAAGGACTCTTGATGACGCCCTGGTGGAGGGGCGAAACGCGTCGACGTAACATCCGGCTTTTGGCACAACCAAGTGACATTCTCCTTCCTGACTCCGTGGAACACACGCTGTTAGCGGCGATCGCGGAGACTGTCTGATATGCCTGATTGCAACCGGGAGTATGTGAGTAGTGGCTTGTAGCGCTAGTGATTTGCCAACCTCCACAATACTTCACTATATGCTTTTTTCCTCTGTTTTGGGTGGTCAACTGTAAACTTATGGCTTATTTGATCTGAGCATCGGCCATCTCTTCCACTTATCCACGCCAGAGATATACCTTGCAAATTACCATTGAGAAAGACTGTCAGCCTAGGAGGAGGAGCTGCTGTATCATTGCAGGGCCGTCCTGCCTGTGAATTTTGTGATAAGTCTTGTTGTTGCCATCTACTTTGGGACTATTGCTAGTAGTAATATCTCTGTCTTGTGAGCAATTATTGTTCAAATCTATCAGTCTAGTTGCCAATATTTATGGTCAAGAATTTTCGTCTGTTTATCAATTGGTCAGCACTTATGGTCTATTTTATTTTTCACATTATATGCGTTATGCACATATGTTTATTTTTGTTAATCAATAGTTGTTTGCGTATTCACCTATTATGCTTCACAATTTGCATCCAAGAGTTGTATGTGTAATTCTAGACTGCATGTGATATGTAGTCCATCATATATTTACCACTCTGTTTACATTCATCGTTAGCACTTAGCACTTTATAGTCACGTTTATCAGCGCTGTATCTGTTTGTTTCTAAATATCCAATTTTTCTATTTGCTTCCGTGTGCCTCATTCAAAGTCCCGCCCTTTGCTCTTCTCTTTTTATGTATATTGATGGAGGAGGGGATCTGAACGCTAGAACCAACACGGGCAGGTCGGAGACTGATCACCCCTGAGAAAACGGTAAGACACTTTTTTTGATATCTTGTCTACTGTCTATCCTGCACCCGTGGCTGGTTAATCTCTGTGTCCATATCGGCTTGCTGCAGTCCGCAAAGACAGGTATATATCTTGCCTCTAGTCTGTTGATATAATAAGGAACCTGCCTCGCCTGTATTTTGTCTGTCCTGTTCTGTTGATCTTGTGTCTTGTGGCGGCTGCTGGGAATGAGGGATTGACTATATAGTCACGGACAAGGATTAGTTGACGTGGTTAAACCCCTCCTGGGGGAATACATAATTGTGCGGTAAAGCACGGGTGCAGTAAAGCACGAGTAACCAGGAGGGGGGCGTCAGGAATACGCCCAGTGGCGTGGGGATCCCGTGAGAATCTAAGTAATCCTATAATTCACTCCGGTCGTCACATACCTTGTTGGTTACATCTTGTTGGTGGTAGTGTCATGTCCTAAGTGTGTCTGTGGTCTGTTATTTGGCATACATGAAGAGGGCTGGGGTCTGATCAGAGTAATAGAGCCAGGGTATAGGAGGGAAATCCTCGGTTACAAACCCCTACTGCCGCATGCTGTGCAATATAATGGTATTCAGATTGAATGTATATTATCCAGTCAAAATTGTTGATGGCAAATCATTGGAGGTCATAGAGGCTCATGCTAGAATAAGCGGACAAGGAGCAAAAAGGTGCCCCTTGCAACCTCAACAACCGGAGGGGCTTGGAGAGAGGGAAAAAGCCAGAGTGAGAAATTTGTGCTTTGAGCTGGGGCATGTAAAAGCTTTGAGCTGGGACTTGTAAATGAAAGTTGAAGTGGCCCATTGAACTGCTCCTTATTTGTCTGTTAAATGTCTTGTTGAGAGTAATAAGTGGTCACATATTACTCGGCTCCCCTACCTGCGGCCACCTCGGGTGGACAGGACCGTGACTAGTCTACGTTTTGGGAAGTCGCACACAAAGAGATTTGCGTGGCAGTCGAACACAGTAGACGCTCTCTGTCTCTCTCTCTCTATCACTCTCTATCTGTCCTGTCCTCATTAACTTGAGACTGCGATATAGTCTGAACCGGTACCAGGTGAAGGATTGAGGATTGTCGGACCCTTGAGTCCAAGACAGCCTCATGACCCGTCTAAAAATCCTGAGCAGACACATAAATATCCCAGTCATCAAGACAGAATGTAGCAAGGTAGCCTTATATGTTGGCGGGTGGTCCGAAAGAGGACAGGTGGCGCTAAGAGGATTTTCGGACCCTTGAGTCCAAGACAGCTTCATAAAACCGCCATACAAACCCTGAGCCCGGACACATAAAATCTTCAATAGCTAACAATGGGGCAAAAGTTAGGGAGGCCCAAAGAGGGCAGTCTGGCCTGTGACTTGGTGCTAGAGCGGGATGGAGAGGTCGCTGTAAAAAAGGGAAAGAAATTGGCAAAAGTGTGTGGCAATTATATGCATTTGGGCGAAAGGCTACAGGTAGATGAATGGCGCACTATTTTGAAACAAAAAAAAGGTCTGTTGTCGGATCACGGGCTGCAGCGAGCAGCAGACGCTTGGTTCAAGGTTGTAAAAGCTATTCATGAGGAAGGGTGGAAAGAGCAGGAAACGAATCAACAAAATGGTTGTATTATATATGTGTATAGAAAACCAGAAAAGAGGAAGCTAAGTAGTCAGCCACCGCCCTATAATGGCGTCTGGTCCCCAGGAAGTAGATACTGCCTTTCGTCTACCGCATCAATTGCTACTGCCCCTCCCCAACAGGAGCCTGCCCCGCCATGTTTGACGGTAGATGTGGCACACTTGTCTTTGTATTCCCCCTCGCGTGGTTGCCAGCAGACGCGCCTGGCACAAACTGAACCACCCGCGCCACCACCCACACCAGAACTCGCACACATGTATCCGGTGATAGACCAGTCCTCCGGGTCATATTACAAAGCCCAACCTACCCCATTAATGACAAGTGTACATTCTGGGGAAGGCTCGAACAGCTCCCAGGGGGAGGAAAACAGTGCACCTCCGGTGATGGAAAAATGCTTCGATGAGTATTACAGTGACAGTACCTATGACTCAGGATGTGACTTTGTGAGTCAGTTAAAAAAATGGGCTCAAGACCGCTTGGCAGACCAAGCAATTAGTATACAAGAGATTACACAGGAAAAAGGCGAATCCGTTGAGAAATATCACAATAGAATAACACAAGTGTTTACTGATTTGGGTTTTAGCATGCTGAACAAAGCACACAAACACATGCTAGCTCCCGCATTTGTCTCAGGTCTTAAAGAACCAATCTGAAAGGGTCTGCTCCTATCACACCCAGAGTACAGAGTAATGGAGCTTGAGACGCTGTTATTAATGACAAAAGGTTTGGAATCCTCACAAAGCAGTAGAAAGATAGCTCCTCTCATGATGGCCTCTGACACACCGTATCTGCGACCACCAGTACCAACTCCGCATGTCTGCTACAACTGCGGAAGACCCGGCCACTTCAAAAGGGAATGTGGAAGCCCTCAGAAATTCACCCACAGTCAACCAAGCCCCAGCCGTGGTCCACATGAAAGCGCTCAGTATCAGAAACATGACACCCCGCCCCTCTCCGGATCACATGGACCTTTTCTGCTAGGATTCAGGCAAGCCTGTGTCACCTGCCCCTGCCATGGTATCCTCTGGAGACGCAGGAGGCCTTCGTGCAAAGATAACCCTCCCCCTCAAGGGCCATCCTACCACTTTTCTATGCGACACAGGCACCGCCAGGTTCATAATCAGGGCAAAAGAGCTACCCGATACAGTGGGACCTCGGATTACGAGCATACTCCGTTCCAGGAGTATGCTCGTAATCCAAAGTACTTGCATATCAAAGCGAGTTTTCCCATTGAAGTCAATGGAAACAAAAATAATTTGTTCCGCATTGACTTCAATGGGATGCAATACCGCATGCGGCAAGAGGCGGGGAGGGGGGCGCCGGAGAGCCTCGGAAACGGCCGAAAAGTCCGAGGACACTTCGGCTGAATTTGGCAAACCTCGGAAAGACTTCCTAACCGAGATTTGCCAAGGTCAGCAGTGCTGTATTCGAGCCTTTCCATGCATTTCTGAACGTGACATTCGGCTCTGCTCGGCACCAATTACGATTTCTAAAAATACAGTGCTCGTATTGCGAAACGCTCATTAACCGCGTCACTCGCAATCTGAGGTTCCACTGTACCTCATTCCTATCAAACATTGATATAACATGCGTGGGGGTTGATGGAACGCCCAGGAAGAACCCCTTAACCCGCCCCCTACAAGTTGGCAATTTTCCTGACCTACTAGCAGGATTTGTGATCTCGTCCACATGCCCCTTAAATCTGTTAGGGGCTGATGTCTTGTCCAGACTCCAGGCTTCTATTTCCTTCCAACCTGATGGTGGTGTTCTGATCACTTCACCACTAGCTATCGATGATGCCTCAGCGTTGTGCTCCGTCCCCTTCTGTTATCCTTAGACACACCGGATGAGGCTGGAATCCCGCAAGAAGTCTTGGATCGCGTACCCCCCATGCCTGTGGTCCACAGGGACCAAAGATATAGGACACCTGAAGGTGCCACCAATCATGGTACAGCTGAAGCCAGGGGACCTCTTGCCCAGAAAGCTACAATACCCCCTGAAGCCAGTTCAATCTGCATCCATTTCAAAGCAAGTAGAGGCCCTTTTGTCGAATGGAGCTCTGGTACCTTGCACATCCTCATGTAATACACCACTGTTTTCGGTGAAGAAACAAACCGCAAAAGGAGAGCCAGAGAAATACAGACTGGTACAGGACGTCAGGGCAGTGAATGAAGCTACCGTACTGGAAACGCCCATTGTGGCCAACCCCCACACCTGGCTGGCAGGGATACCACCCACAGCAAAGTACTTTACAGTGGTGGACCTAGCAAACGCTTTCTTTAGTGTCCCCCTCAACCCCTGTTGCCAGTACCTGTTTGCCTTGACCCACGAGGGGCAGGGCTATACCTGGACTGCTATGCCACAAGGAGCCCAGAATTCCCCCTCCCAATTCGCTAAAGCGATGGCCCTCATTCTGGACACTTGGATGAAGTTACACCCGGACATTGTACTTCTCCAGTATGTAGATGACCTCCTGCTCTGTGCAGATACTCTTGGAGATGCTTCATTCTTCTCCAAAAGCCTCCCCCACCACCTAGCCAAGCAAGGTTGCAAGGCCTCAAAGAAAAAGGTCCAGTGGTGCAGAGAGAAGGTGGTTTTCCTAGGTCACTGCATCTCCCAAGGCACTCGACATCTCACTGAAGAAAGAGTTGCTACAATCAAGGTCATTCCCTTGCCTCAAGGCCACAAGCCCCTGCATGCTTTCCTGGGATTAATCTCCTATTGTTGCTCCTGGATCCCAGAAGCCTCCCTCTTGATGCAACCTCTCTATGACACCCTGAAATCTGACCCTTTACTGCTTTCCCCAGAAGCTGTGAACAATTTTGAAGTTCTGAAGGAGATCCTCCCCATGGCCCCCACTTTAGGCCTCCAAGACTATGAAAAGACTTTCAAACTGTTTGTCTAAGAGAGAAAAGGACATGCCACAGGAGTTTTGGCTCAGGCCCATGGCAACAGGCTCATACCCATTGGGTATTATTCCTGTCAGCTGGACTCAGTGGCCAAGGGAGGACTCTCCAGTCTCAGACCCGTCTTTGCAGCCCAAGCCCTTCTGGACAAGACCACTGACCTCGTGTTGGGCCATCCTCTGAGCCTCCTGGCACCTCATGACATAACTGCCATACTGAACCAAATACAGCCCAAACACCTGTCCTCACAAGACACCTCAGACTCCAGTGTGCCTTGCTTCTCCCCGATAACATCACTCTCCTCCAATGTGATACCCTTAACCCATCCACTCTGCTTCCTCTTCTCGAGGGGGGAACCTGTTTGGAGAATGACCCTCATCTCACCGCTCATGACTGCTTCGAAGTGATGAAGATGGAAACAACACACCTACCGACAGTCAGTGAAACAGCCCTTGAGACTCCTGACTTTTTTTTGTGGATGGTTCCAGGTATGCAGACAGCACTGGACGGTACCACACAGGATACGTAGTCACCACCGAAGATACAGTTCTTCAGGCTTCAGCATTGCCTTCCTCCATGTCTGCCCAGGAAGCAGAACTCCAGGCCCTAACCATGGCATGCAAGCTAGCAGAAGGAAAAACAGCCAACATCTATACAGATTCAAGATATGCCCTCGGCGTTGCCTGCGATTTCGGTATCATCTGGAAGACCAGAGGGTTCCTAACAGCAGCAGGTACACCAATGAAACACAGTGCAGCTATCAAGGACTTAATGGATGCCTTACTCCTCCCAACACACGTGGCTATACTTAAGGTGAAGGCACACGGAAAACTGGTATCCCAAGAAGCACGGGGCAATCACCTGGCAGACACCGCTGCAAAACAAGCTGCAAATGGAACGCGAGAAGTGGTCAGCAGAGTGAATGCACTCATCCTGGATGACCCAATAGATACCCCTGAAGAAACTGTGCAAACCACCATGATTCTACAAAAGTGATCAGCGCAACTAATTAAACTGTATAACAATCATGAGGTATAAATATAATCACTGTGCAAATAATGCTTGTATGTACAATCACTGGGCAAATGATGCTAGTAAACAATATAATCACTGTGCAAATGATGCTAGTAAACAATATAATAAAGAGACTAAATAAATATGTGTGACAGTGTCCAATGGTCCTGTGCAAAAAATCAAATCCAATAATCCAGTGCAAACTTTCAAAACAGTGCACATAACACTATAATGTGCAAAACAAATAAATGGCTGTTATTGAATAATCTGTCTGAGTTAATCAATAACAGATGGGTGGTTCATTCAGTCCCAGATGATGACAATCAAAATCAGAGGCTATCAAAATGACTAGGATAGTAGTCAGTTAGTCCATAAAAGAGGAAAAAAAGAAAAAGTGCAAAAAAGTGCATTAAGTGCATACAATCCGTATCTTCAGTGAATAATCTCCAATGTGGGATCTTCGTGTGTATCACACAGTGCTCTCTACACTCTTACCTCCATACAGATGGTATATGGCTTTAGGGTTAATGCGACTGGGGGCCTCCCAAGGTTCAATGAAAGTGAATAGTGCCTCTCCTGGTCCTGTGTTCCAAATGCTGGCTCCCAGTTTATCAGCATGGGTGTTCACACATAGCCAGTATATGTAGGGGATGAAAAAGAATCTCCCATAGCATAGTAACGTATGAACAAGCAAGTTTATTAATTAAAAAGGGGGGCCAAATGGGCGCTTACAGTTATATAAAGAAAAAACGTCAGATCTGTAATAATAACGGCCTTACAGGTGCCTCTTACAACACTTTCGGTTCTCGCAGCGTCCGATCACTTCCTATGCATTACAACACACCACGTGTCTTCATCAGGGTCTGATGAAGACACGTGGTGTGTCGTAATGCATAGGAAGTGATTGGACGCGGCGAGAACTGGAAGTGTAGTAAGAGGCCCTTGTAACGCCATTATTATTACAAGATCTGCCGTTTTTTCATTATACAACTGTAAGCGCTCATTTGGCCCCCCTTTTTAATTAATAAACTTGCTTGTTTATAAGTTACTATGCTATGGCAGATTCTTTTTCGTCCCCTACATATACCAGCTATGTGTGAACACCCATGCTGATAAACTGGGAGCCAGCATTTGGAAAGCAGGACCAGGAGAGGCACTATTCACTTTCATTGAACCTTGGGAGGCCCCCCAGTCGCATTAACCCTAAAGCCATATACCATCTATATGGAGGTAAGAGTGTAGAGAGCACTGTGTGATACACACGAAGATCCCACAATGGAAATTATTCACTGAAAATACCGATTGTATGCACTTTATGCACTTTTTGCACGTTTGCACTTTTTCTTTTTTTCCTCTTTTATGAACTAACTGACTACTATCCTAGTCATTTTGATAGCCTCTGATTTTGATTGTCATCACCTGGGACTGAATGAACCACCCATCTGTTATTGATTAACTCAGACAGATTATTCAGTAACAGCCATTTATTTGTTTTGCACATTATAGTGCTATGTGCACTGTTTTTAAATTTTGCACTGGATTATTGGATTTGATTTTTTGCACAGGACCATTGGACACTGTCACACATATTTATTTAGTCACTTTATTATATTGTTTACTAGCATCATTTGCACAGTGATTATATTGTTTACTAGCATCATTTGCACATTGATTATATATACAAGCATTATTTGCACAGTGATTATATTTATACCTCATGATTATTATACAGTTTAATTAGTTGCATTGATCACTTTTTATATATTTGTTATGAGTGCACTGTATACACTTTAGATCTAGCTGCAATTTTTAGATATATCATCGTCCATTTAATAGATTCACTTTGATAGCGCGAGGGACTACACTTTATACTCATGATTCTTCAAAACCTTCCTGTGGACAGGACTCATCTCAAAGAGCAACAGGAGGCAACTGACAGAGAAGAAAAAGAAGTGTGGATCAAAAAAGGAGCAACAGAAGTTGAAGGAATCATGGAATTAAACAAGAGACCGTGTCTGCCACGATCAATGTTTCCTGCAGTGGTACAGTGTGCCCACTGTGCCTCTCACCTGTCAAAAACTTTGATAAACGCCCTAATCAACAAATACTACTTGGCTCCAGGGATCACTCCACTTACCAAAAACTTCTGTAAGTCATGCACCATTTGTGCTAAATGCAATCCTGGAAGAACAGAAAAGGTACATTTGAAGCATCTAGCAAAAGCCCAGTACCCCTTCCAAAGGATACAGATCGACCACATCCAGATGCCGAAGAGTGGCCGATATGAATATGCATTGATTATCACTGTAAATGTTCTCCGGATGGCCAGAAAGCTATCCCGTTACTAACATGATGGCAAAGACCACGGCTAAAAGACTTCGGAAATAGTGTGCAGATATGGTATCCCAGAGGTCATAGAGAGCGATCAGGGGCTGGCTTTCACGGCCTCAGTGACCAAGGAAATATGGGCAGCTTTAGGGGTCACACTAGCTTTCCACACCCCATACCATCCTCAGAGCAGTGGGAAGGTAGAAAGATTGAATTGCACAATAAAATCTAGAATTCTAAAAATGTCTCAGGAAACAGGAATGAGTTGGCCAGACAGCCTACCCATTGCCTTATTCAGTGTTAGGTACACTCCAAGGGGAAACCATGGCCTGTCACCCTATGAGATATTGTTTGGATCCGCCCCCAGAATAGGTTGTTACTTCCCACAGCAATTACAGCTCCAATCTGATGTATTGACTGATTATGTGACTGCTTTATCTCGAGAATTAACCCGTATCCATTCGCAAGTGTTTTCTGCCATTCCAGATCCTGAGCTAGATACAGGAACACACAAGCTGGTCCCTGGTGATTGGGTCCTGATAAAGAAGTTTGTGAGAAAACATACTCTTGAACCCAGCTATGATGGTCCTTTCCAGGTTCTCCTACCAACTGCCACATCAGTCAAGGTGGCTGGGAAGAATACGTGGATACACGCCTCCCACTGCAAGAAAGTCCCTGTACCTGAGGAAGAGGCCGAGGGGACCAAACCATGATTCTGTATATCCTTTTCATTGTAATCATTGTTCAGGCACACAAGGTAGCCATCAAACAGAAAGATGGTATAACACAATTCTGGTACAATTCATCCAATACACATGTTGCCACCTTTATATCCTCTTATGAACAGATAATTCCAGGTACTATGTACAAGATCCGGTCCTGGGATAGCGCATTATGTCCCATGATTGTGTATGTATGCGTCACTGACACCTATTGGGGAAATAACTGTGATTCCTGGGGAGCAGTGGGATGGAACACCGGAACAGGCAGGGGGTACAAGCCTGAGAACTTGAATAGAAAGGACAAAAATGGGAAGTCACTCATAGATAGAATGACAATCAACAAGCACACGGATCAGTATTTCACCAAAGAGTTCAGGTTGACCATTGAGAATCCTAGCCCAGGAGTCAGTGGGACCTATGTTCTGGGCCTGTGGTGGGGAATTGGGTATCCCAGTTTTAGAAAACCTTTCCAACTGAAAAATATGTCCAATAACCCAGAGTGGGGAGTTCCCCAATCTACATCTAGCTCCAACCCCCTGAGGCCCCATATACAGACATTAAAGGACATGGTAGCAGACCCTACCTTTGAGGACACCATGGCTGCAGAGACCGGGTTCTCAGATGTCAACTTGTGGCTCGAGTGGATGAGGTACAGTGCAGGAAAGCACAATAAAACCAATTGGTATGTGTGTGGGGGGCTAGACCTCATTTAGGAACAGTACCCCTAAACATGAACATGAGACATGTTTCCTTATCCTGTTTACCAACACAACCACAAACCACTCCCTGTGAGAACATTGGAAAAAGGAGTATCCCATAGTTCTATAAATGCTACAACAATAAAATGTGTAAGTGATTCTGCGCAAAAACTATCCACTGATAGAAAGTGAGCAATAAGTAAAAACAATCAGTGCATCTGTACAAGGTAATGCTCTATATGAAACAATCCTCTAAAGTGACTTCAGTGCTGGTATATACAGTGAAGTGACTAATGCATATATAAACAGTGACTGGGTAAAGTGCTCATGCGTTGATAGGAGATCTGGTGACTTTCGTGGTGTTTTGTCCCCACTCGGGGCTCCCAGAACTCTCACCTTAATGGCACAATAAAAGTGCCTGTTAGAATCCCTTGGGTGTGGACCTCCTTCCACTTGGATCAGGGCTGGTGTTCTGGAGTGCCTCTGGATCGGTCATCGGCGATGTTCCCTCCAGTACATAGGTTCCACATGAGGAGTAATCAAAAGAGGGGACTCCAATAGTGTGATAAAGTATGACCAATGGTTTTATTAAAAAAATTGTAAACTGCTTACATAAAAACAGCGCTGGGCAGCAGCGAAAAACAGCGAAAAAACAGCGGTTTCGATCCCCGCTACGTCACTTCCGGTCCGCGTGTGTTGTGTTTCCGGTCACGTCCTACGCGTTACGTCATGTCACATGACTTCCTCAGGGCACCGGATTGGCTATTGCCATTGTGTATTTATATCATTAGGGCCGGAAGTAAACAGATTGCCATTTTGTTGTAGACAGGATGTGTGTAAATACCGCGGCCATCTTGCGGAGGATGGTCACGCTCGTAATGTCTAAATAAAGTTTCTTTGTATACATACAAAGAAGTAAAAAAAGGGGAATGCCTGGATGTTTGAAATGCAGGGAGATTAGGTAAATGAGTGGTGCTATACAAATCCACGATCGCTCAACCTGCGCTCATAATGATGCTTGCAAACAAACCACTATGGCAGTCACTAAGATGTAATATAAAATATACCATGGGAAATCTAAAACCAAAACATAGCATAAAAACCCCCAAGCTATGTAACTAGGTAAAAATAGACATACAATGACCACTAATGATTAAAATCGCTAAATAGTTAAAAACTTTAAAAACGGTGGATGATCAAAAATCAAAATCCAAGTGAACATGTGTGTGGCTGTATCTGTATATATTTGGTGTAAAAATATTCATGTAGATAATTAAAATAGTATAGTAAAAAAAACCCTATACAGTGAGATAGGACAAATTATGTCAGCAACTGGAGGCGCACCGGAAATGATATAATGGGTTTACAAGAATCAGTAAAAAGTTAAAAATCACTTATAAAACAATTTAAGTCGAATTCTATGTTTAACCCTTCAGGTGCCAATGTCCTAATTCTATGGATCCACTTAGATTCATTCTGGCTGAGTGTTCTAATTTTATGATCCCCTCTCCACGGCCTGTTGTATTTCTCTATACCCCAAAACAACAGTCCTGTGGGGTCTTTATCATGCTTTAATGCAAAGTGTTTAGATACATTATGTTTCGGACATCCTTTTATAATGTTTTCTATATGCTCTTTGATTCTGGTTTTTAGTGCTCTCTTGGTTCTCCCTACATACTGTAACTTACAGGCACATTGTAGAATGTACACTATTCCTTCTGTATGACAATTGATAAAATCTTTTATAGGGTAAGTATTTCCCGTGCTGGTTGCTTTAAACTCATGTTTTTTACCCTGAAATTTTTTTGCATGTGTACATGCAAAACAGTACTTGCAGGGATAAAATCCTTTGCCATCAAAAAATGTAAATTTGTTTTTAGGGGGGAGGTTCAACCACATTTTTAGCAATAATGTCCCTCAGAGTGGGTGCTCTTTTGTAAATAATTAATGGTTTCTCTGGTAGTACTCTTTGTAAATGTTTATCTTCCTTTAGGATATGCCAGTGTCTTCGAATTATCCTTTCTATATCTTTGAATTGAACACTATAGTCTAAAATTAGACTTCGTGCTTCTGGAAATTGTTGTGGCTTCTTGGGTGCATGTATCATCTCTTTTCTGTTCATAGTTTGGATCGATAGAATTTCTCTTTCGATCTGGGCTTCTTCATATCCTTTGTTCACAAATCTTTGTCCAATCATGTTGGCTTGGGTCTTGAAATCTGTGTCCGTGGTGCAGTTGCGCCTGATTCTCACGAGTTGTCCTCTCGGAATGTTATATAACCACGGTTTGTGGTGGCAGCTAGTAATGGGTAGGTAACTATTTCTAGACACTTCCTTGAAGTGGGTTTTAGTTGTTAATGAGTCTTCTTCAATAGTGATTTCTAGATCTAGGAATTCTATTTTTTTGGCATTTATATTCCAAGTTAGTTGTATATTCCTGTCATTGATGTTTAGATTGCATAGAAACTCCTCTAGTGACTCTCTACTACCATTCCATATAATGATGATGTCATCAATGAACCTTTTGAATAATCCTAGTTCGTGCGGTTGATGTTTATACACTGATTCCTCCTCCCATTGTGCCATAAAGGCATTGGCAACACTTGGCGCAAACTTTGCACCCATGGCTATTCCCGTAATTTGTTTATAATACTTTTGGTCATGCCAAAAATAGTTGTTTTTTAATGAGAACTCTAAACATTTGATTAAAATTTTCCTTTGTGTGCATTTTAATGAGCTATATTTTCTCAGAGCCCATTTCGTTGCCTCACATGCTTGGTGGTGTTGGATTATCGTGTAAAGAGATGATACATCGACGGTTGCCATTAGGGTCCTTCCTTCTAGGACTGGTATGTTTTCTAGTAATTGTAGGACATGTTTAGTGTCTCTTACATACGATGAAGTTTTTTGGATAGCCGGTTGGATAAAATAGTGGATATACTGGCCAATTCTTGCTGTTAGGGAATTAATCCCGTTCACTATGGGTCTCCCCGGGGGGTTCTGAAGGCTCTTATGTATCTTGGGAACTGTGTAAAGAACCGGGATCCTATGTGAGTCAGGAACTAGATATCTTGCTTCTTTAGCATCTAGTATATCCTTTTTGGTACCTAAATGTACCACTTTTTCTAATTCTTTTTTGCATTTACTCGATGGATTCCCAAGTAACTTTTGATAAGTGCTGGTATCTTCCAATTGGCGTTCAATCTCTGCTTTGTAATCCATTTTGTTTTGGATGACCACTCCTCCTCCTTTATCCGCCGGTCTTATTACCAGGTCTTTTCTATTGATTAAGGAGCGTATACCTTTCTTGATATGTATCCGCTCCTTGATCAATAGAAAAGACCTGGTAATAAGACCGGCGGATAAAGGAGGAGGGGTGGTCATCCAAAACAAAATGGATTACAAAGCAGAGATTGAACGCCAATTGGAAGATACCAGCACTTATCAAAAGTTACTTGGGAATCCATCGAGTAAATGCAAAAAAGAATTAGAAAAAGTGGTACATTTAGGTACCAAAAAGGATATACTAGATGCTAAAGAAGCAAGATATCTAGTTCCTGACTCACATAGGATCCCGGTTCTTTACACAGTTCCCAAGATACATAAGAGCCTTCAGAACCCCCCCGGGGAGACCCATAGTGAACGGGATTAATTCCCTAACAGCAAGAATTGGCCAGTATATCCACTATTTTATCCAACCGGCTATCCAAAAAACGTCATCGTATGTAAGAGACACTAAACATGTCCTACAATTACTAGAAAACATACCAGTCCTAGAAGGAAGGACCCTAATGGCAACCGTCGATGTATCATCTCTTTACACGATAATCCAACACCACCAAGCATGTGAGGCAACGAAATGGGCTCTGAGAAAATATAGCTCATTAAAATGCACACAAAGGAAATTTTTAATCAAATGTTTAGAGTTCTCATTAAAAAACAACTATTTTTGGCATGACCAAAAGTATTATAAACAAATTACGGGAATAGCCATGGGTGCAAAGTTTGCGCCAAGTGTTGCCAATGCCTTTATGGCACAATGGGAGGAGGAATCAGTGTATAAACATCAACCGCACGAACTAGGATTATTCAAAAGGTTCATTGATGACATCATCATTATATGGAATGGTAGTAGAGAGTCACTAGAGGAGTTTCTATGCAATCTAAACATCAATGACAGGAATATACAACTAACTTGGAATATAAATGCCAAAAAAATAGAATTCCTAGATCTAGAAATCACTATTGAAGAAGACTCATTAACAACTAAAACCCACCTCAAGGAAGTGTCTAGAAATAGTTACCTACCCATTACTAGCTGCCACCACAAACCGTGGTTATATAACATTCCGAGAGGACAACTCGTGAGAATCAGGCGCAACTGCACCACGGACACAGATTTCAAGACCCAAGCCAACATGATTGGACAAAGATTTGTGAACAAAGGATATGAAGAAGCCCAGATCGAAAGAGAAATTCTATCGATCCAAACTATGAACAGAAAAGAGATGATACATGCACCCAAGAAGCCACAACAATTTCCAGAAGCACCAAGTCTAATTTTAGACTATAGTGTTCAATTCAAAGATATAGAAAGGATAATTCGAAGACACTGGCATATCCTAAAGGAAGATAAACATTTACAAAGAGTACTACCAGAGAAACCATTAATTATTTACAAAAGAGCACCCACTCTGAGGGACATTATTGCTAAAAATGTGGTTGAACCTCCCCCTAAAAACAAATTTACATTTTTTGATGGCAAAGGATTTTATCCCTGCAAGTACTGTTTTGCATGTACACATGCAAAAAAATTTCAGGGTAAAAAACATGAGTTTAAAGCAACCAGCACGGGAAATACTTACCCTATAAAAGATTTTATCAATTGTCATACAGAAGGAGTAGTGTACATTCTACAATGTGCCTGTAAGTTACAGTATGTAGGGAGAACCAAGAGAGCACTAAAAACCAGAATCAAAGAGCATATAGAAAACATTATAAAAGGATGTCCGAAACATAATGTATCTAAACACTTTGCATTAAAGCATGATAAAGACCCCACAGGACTGTTGTTTTGGGGTATAGAGAAATACAACAGGCCGTGGAGAGGGGATCATAAAATTAGAACACTCAGCCAGAATGAATCTAAGTGGATCCATAGAATTAGGACATTGGCACCTGAAGGGTTAAACATAGAATTCGACTTAAATTGTTTTATAAGTGATTTTTAACTTTTTACTGATTCTTGTAAACCCATTATATCATTTCCGGTGCGCCTCCAGTTGTTGACATAATTTGTCCTATCTCACTGTATAGGGGTTTTTTTTACTATACTATTTTAATTATCTACATGAATATTTTTACACCAAATATATACAGATACAGCCACACACATGTTCACTTGGATTTTGATTTTTGATCATCCACCGTTTTTAAAGTTTTTAACTATTTAGCGATTTTAATCATTAGTGGTCATTGTATGTCTATTTTTACCTAGTTACATAGCTTGGGGGTTTTTATGCTATGTTTTGGTTTTAGATTTCCCATGGTATATTTTATATTACATCTTAGTGACTGCCATAGTGGTTTGTTTGCAAGCATCATTATGAGCGCAGGTTGAGCGATCGTGGATTTGTATAGCACCACTCATTTACCTAATCTCCCTGCATTTCAAACATCCAGGCATTCCCCTTTTTTTACTTCTTTGTATGTATACAAAGAAACTTTATTTAGACATTACGAGCGTGACCATCCTCCGCAAGATGACCGCGGTATTTACACACATCCTGTCTACAACAAAATGGCAATCTGTTTACTTCCGGCCCTAATGATATAAATACACAATGGCAATAGCCAATCCGGTGCCCTGAGGAAGTCATGTGACATGACGTAACGCGTAGGACGTGACCGGAAACACAACACACGCGGACCGGAAGTGACGTAGCGGGGATCGAAACCGCTGTTTTTTCGCTGTTTTTCGCTGCTGCCCAGCGCTGTTTTTATGTAAGCAGTTTACAATTTTTTAATAAAACCATTGGTCATACTTTATCACACTATTGGAGTCCCCTCTTTTGATTACTCCTCATGTGGAACCTATGTACTGGAGGGAACATCGCCGATGACCGATCCAGAGGCACTCCAGAACACCAGCCCTGATCCAAGTGGAAGGAGGTCCACACCCAAGGGATTCTAACAGGCACTTTTATTGTGCCATTAAGGTGAGAGTTCTGGGAGCCTCGAGTGGGGACAAAACACCACGAAAGTCACCAGATCTCCTATCAACGCATGAGCACTTTACCCAGTCACTGTTTATATATGCATTAGTCACTTCACTGTATATACCAGCACTGAAGTCACTTTAGAGGATTGTTTCATATAGAGCATTACCTTGTACAGATGCACTGATTGTTTTTACTTATTGCTCACTTTCTATCAGTGGATAGTTTTTGCGCAGAATCACTTACACATTTTATTGTTGTAGCATTTATAGAACTTAGGTAGTGGAGTGGTGTTCACTATTTGATTTTGCAGCAAGACACAGAGTATCACTTAAACACTTTAGTAGCGCAGAAGTCTATCGCAAGATACTTCATAAGTATCCCATAGTTACCAAGATCCCAAAGCCAGGAGAGGGTATCGCCATATATCCTGGCAATTACACATGTTATGGACGGTATCAGGGAGTGGGGAAATCTCTTGGGAATTTCACTAAGGGTTACTGTGGATCTTATAGTGAGGTGTCTGCAGATCTGGTGCAAAATCAAGTCCAGTCTTTGGGAGACGTGTACTGGATCTGCAGAGGGTTGAAATTCAGAAGATTGACAGGACAATGGACAGGGGAATGTGCATTGGCTAAGGCTATAATGCTTCTGCATATTTTCTCAGAGGCCACTCCGCAGATAGAACCAGCACACAACACACCCAGGCCTAACAGGAGGCATAGGAGTGCCCCAGCAGGGAGCTTTGACCCTCATGTATATAATGATGCCATAGGGGTCCCTAGAGGGGTCCCAGATGAGTTCAAAGCAAGAGACCAAGTAGCAACAGGATTTTAGTCCCTGATCCCCATCATCACTGTAAACAAGAATGTAGACTGGATAAATTATATGTACTATAACCATCAGAGGTTTGTCAATTACACTAGAGATGCACTCCAAGGTTTAGCCGAACAACTAGAAACCATTTCACACATGACCTTCCAAAACCGCATGGCCTTAGACATGGTCCTAGCTGAAAAGGGGTGTGTGTGCAAAATTATACCTGAAACAAGTACATGTTGTACCTATATCCCAGACAACACAGGCCCAAATGGTAAAGTGACCTTAGCCATCCAGAAACTTGAAGGTTTGTCCAAGGAACTAAAAAGGGATTCAGGGCTCTCCAACCCCTGGGATCAGTACTTCACCTAGATCAAGGGGGGATGGCAGGGAATTTTAACACAGATCAGAATAGCCATTCTAATAATTTTAGTGACCCAACTGTCATGGTCTGCTGTGTTCTTCCCTGCTTTAGGAAGTGTGTAGAAAAAACAAGAAATACCAGATGATGATGAAGATTATGTAAGACTTACTGGTAATTATGAGTTATACCCCATTACAGACGCCCCCCCCCCCCCGATACAATACCATAGGGCTGTAGGGATAGACAGCACCTGATCGCCCTTCTCTAAACTGTATTGAGGGGGGTAAAGAGTTAGTCGCTACTCTTCTCTATATACAGCCCAAAAGAGTTGCTGAGGAGAATGGGCCAGGTGAGTAGGACTTTTAGTATGAGGGACAGATTGAAATAGACACTTTCAAGGGGGGACTGTAATGTGGTTGGACTATCATGATGAAATGTCTATTCCAATATATATAAGTACATGCTTTATATGCCTGACATATATCAGCTTCTGCTTTTAAGCCTTAAAACATATTCAGTAGATATCTGCACAGCTCACCCCTTTCCTCCATCATACTTACCTAGGTGGATGCAGCATCAGTCAGATGCTGCATCTGTCCCCCTGCGCCTCTACACTGAGAACCGAGTAATCGAACACCGCCTCCGCTCTGCTTCTCCACGCTCACTAGAGCGCTGAGCTGTGGAGGGGCACAGAGCGGCCTTCTCAGGTTCTTAACGGCTCGTTGAGAGCCTGAGATGGGTGTTAGTCCAGGCACCTGGCGGATCCAGACTCTCATTGTCAGGATGAGGTGGTGCCTGGACTGATTTCTGTGACGTTAGCAGAGAGTGGACTTCAGTCCGCTCTCTGCTGAAAACGAGTCACAGGAGTGCAAAACGAATTGCACTCCTGTGACCCATAGGAGAAGCCCAGCCAAATGAGTATAGGCTGGACTTCTCCTTTAACCCCCAGTGGTGTAAACTTAACCCCTGAGGAAGTTTCACAGAAGCAAAAAACAAACAAATTGCAATGATATAAAACAGTGACACAGAAGCAATATAAGGTATATATATAATCAATAAGTGTGAAAAAACCTATTGATTCTGCAAGAAATCTTGTCAGCTAATTGCTTCTTGTGCCTGATACCTGTACTCTTTTATCAGTTACATTGTTATCAGCTTTCTTTGTGTACTATAAAACATCTAGTCGATGATATGAAGAAGCAGAAAGGCGAGTTGTTCTGTTTCTGTTGTACTGTTCTAAGAGAACAATGCTTCTCTTCCATAGGTACAGTATGTGGGGGGAGGGGTGGGGGCTGAACGAAACAAAAACCGAGGAGCTTGCTGTACTAACTATGTAATGTTAGTACATCAATCTCCCTGCTGAGCTATTGTGTTCTGAGAGGGGGACTGCCCCTGCCCCATGCCAGAACACACCGTTCAGCACTTGCAGCTGTTGGCTGCAAGTGCTGATCGGACGCCAGTCGGCTGCTGGTTTTCCAGCATGCCCGTTAGACAGAAGCCGGACAGGCTGCTGTATACACTGGCCGAATGTCAGCTGGTTTCTGTTATACTTCCAATATGCGGTCCATGTGTATCAGCCTTTACCCTGGGATAGTTAGTTTTGCTACTGTTAGGATCACCAGGTGAAAATTAATTTAAAAAAAGAAAACAAATTTTAGCTACCACATCTAAGAAATAGAAAGCTGCAATGTATAATATTTTTGTTCTTGGATTTACATATGGATTAAGTCCTGTCCCTACCTGGTAACATCTTGCATAGGTATTTATTGAAATTGCCAAGATGATACTTCAGCACCCAAAAGTAGAACTGGGAGCTTCGCCATTTTGGGGATGTAAATCGTTTCATCCCTTAAATGCACCAGTACATACCTCACAACTTTTTGAGATGGGAACGAGGGACATCTATTAGCAAAACTATGTAGGCATAGGACACACCCCCTGTCACGCCCCCTTAAAGGTGAATTATACAAAAAACATTAGTTAAACCCACAAATGTTTTTTTTTTTACCATTGCTATTCCTTTATACCGGCTTTTGAAATTTACATATGTAGCAATTTAGAATTTGATGAAAGGTTTAGCACTGGGAAACACTTTTTGAAAGCTAGAAATGTGCACTTTATATATAACTATATAGAGCAGATCAAAATGAGAGACAAATGAGGAGGAAAGAGGGACAAAGGGACTTTGTTCCAAGTCAGGGACAGTCCCTTGAAATCAGGGACAGTTGGAAGCTATGCACTAGTATGCATAAAAGTAAAAAAAAATGTATGCAATAATAATACACTGCCAACAAACATGTCTCATATTTACTTAATTTAAGTGTATGTAAAACCAATTTTTTTTATTTTTTTAGCTTTGAATAGGTGATGAGGAGTTAACACTTCTGTCATGTTATTATAGCTGTCTCTGTCCCTGCAAGAGAGATTCACTGTCTCTATTTTCCTGGTGAGTGCAGTCATTGAGACCTAAAGGTGTCCGTTTATCATGCAGTGCAAAAATTTTGCTGCTTCATTCTCCGGCATTCTCAGAGGAGATCGTTCTCCTCTGTGTGCCAGTTTATGAAGCTTTGTAGATCGCTTCTCCTTTTGTGAAGTGAAGAGATCTACAAACGCTTCAAACAGTAGAGAACGGCCCCTGATACTGCAATCTCGTGGAACTTTATAATAAATTATCACTACTCAATACACATACAGACGATGTGGTTAATGCTAATAAAATAAAGAGTCCCCCTACATAATATACAGTGGGGACGGAAAGTATTCAGACCCCCTTAAATTTTTCACTCTTTGTTATATTGCAGCAATTTGCTAAAATCATTTCAGTTCATTTGTTTTCCTCATTAATGTACACACAGCACCCCATATTGACAGAAAAACACAGAATTGTTGACATTTTTGCAGATCTATTAAAAAAGAAAAACTGAAATATCACATGGTCCTAAGTATTCAGACCCTGTGCTCAGTATTTAGTAGAAGCACCCTTTTGATCTAATACAGCCATGAGTCTTTTTGGGAAAGATGCAACAAGTTTTTCACACCTGGATTTGGGGATCCTCTGCCATTCCTCCTTGCAGATCCTCTCCACTTCTGCCTGGTTGGATGGTAAAAGTTGGTTAGCCATTTTTAGGTCTCTCCAGAGATGCTCAATTGGGTTTAAGTCAGTGCTCTGGCTGGGCCATTCAAGAACATTCACAGAGTTGTTGTGAAGCCACGCCTTCAGTATTTTAGCTGTGTGCTTAGGGTCATTGTCTTGTTGGAAGGTAAACCTTCGGCCCAGTCTGAGGTCCTGAGCACTCTGGAGAAGGTTTTCGTCCAGGATATCCCTGTATTCGGCCGCATTCATCTTTCGCTCGATTACAACCAGTCGTCCTGTCCCTGCAGCTGAAAAACACCCCGACAGCATGATGTTGCCACCACCATGCTTCACTGTTGGGACTGTATTGGACAGGTGATGAGCAGTGCCTGGTTTTCTCCACACATACCGCTTCGAATTAATGCCAAAAAGTTCTATCTTGGTCTCATCAGAACAGAGAATCTTATTTCCCACCATCTTGGAGTCCTTTAGATGTTTTTTTAGCAAACTCCATGCGGGCTTTCATGTGTCTTGCACTGAGGAGAGGCTTCCGTCGGGCCACTCTGCCATGAAACCCAGACTGGTGGAGGGCTGCAGTAATGGTTGACTTTCTACAACTTTCTCCCATCTCCTGACTGCATCTCTGGAGCTCAGCCACAGTGATCTTTAGGTTCTTCTTTACCTCTCTCACCAAGGCTCTTCTCCTCCGATAGCTCAGTTTGGCCGGACGGCCAGCTCTAGGAAGGGTTCTGGTCGTCCCAAACGTCTTCCATTTAAGGATTTTGGAGGCCACTGTGCTCTTAAGAACATTAAGTGCAGCAGAATTTTTTTTGTAACCTTGGCCATATCTGTGCCTTGCCATAATTCTGTCTCTGAGCTCTTCGGGCAGTTCCTTTGACCTCATGATTCCCATTTGCTCTGACATGCACTGTGAGCTGTAAGGTCTTATATAGACAGGTGTGTGGCTTTCCTAATCAAGTCCAATCAGTATAATCAAACACAGCTGGACTCAAATGAAGGTGTAGAACCATCTCAAGGATGATCAGAAGAAACAGACAACACCTGAGTTAAATATATGAGTGTCACAGCAAAGGGTCTGAATACTTAGGACCATGTGATATTTCAGTTTTTCTTTTTTAATAAATCTGCAAAAATGTCAATAATTCAGTGTTTTTCTGTCAATATGGGGTGCTGTGTGTACATTAATGAGGGAAAAAAATGAACTTAAATGATTTTAGCAAATGGCTGCATTTAACATATAACAAAGAGTGAAAAATTTAAGGGGGTCTGAATACTTTCCGTCCCCACTGTATATATACATACATATATATATATACACACACATTATATATATATATATATATATACATACACACATTTTATATATATATATATATATATATATATATATATATATATATATATATATATATATATATGTATATATATGTATACACATAAATATGACAGGGGGGCATGGTTATTGTCTTGGGGGGGTCTGAACGAGGTAGAAGGAAGTTAATAATCTTCCTCTTTCCTCCTCAGATCCCCCGAGATTCCCTCTTCACTCCCCGATTCTCCACCTCTGAGCTGGTGAATCGGGGAGGGTGAATTCTGACTCCGATCGCCAGTGGAGAGCTGAGATTACAGCTTCATAAACTGTCCGTTTCTGTGTCAGTCAATGAGGATTCTCAGTGTGTGGAGATCATCGGCGGGAGAACATGTTCAAACACGTTCTCCCCCGATTATCTCTGTTTCATAAAATGTTGATGGAGTGTGATCAGTGGCGATCCTCGGGAACACCGCTGTTCACTGCTTCATAAACGGACACCACAGTGAGGGAAAGATTCCAAAATTATAAGTTGCCATCAAAACCAGTAAAGAGAAGAAACTTTCCAGTGGAACACAAATGGCAAAAAAAGACAGGCCTTAACCATTAAAAAACAATTTTGCGCAGCGCTCTAACTAAAATATTTCCATTGCAAATTTATATAAATAATGTGATAAAAAAAATTCAAGAACATAACACCAAAAGTGTATACAGTGAAAACAATGAAATAGGATGATGATATAAAGTCCCAATAACTCTTTAGTGACTTGCGACAATAAAAAAAAAAAAAAAAACACTATTAATGGTGATTATAAGCTCAGAGATCTCCATTTCCACTGCAAAATGCAGGAGGTGAAGAGAAAGAGACTTTATTTGTCTAAAGTAGGGAAACATCTTGTGACCTTCTGGAGGTGTGGAGTCCCTAGAGGTGATGGAAAGTGTCTGTACAACTGGTGCACTTAGACCTCTTGTAGTGTGGAGGTCTGTGGAAGGTGAGCACATACACTTGTCTGTGTCAAGGCACGTGGTGTCTGAAAGAAGGATTTTTGGAGCTTATAAACGCCATTTGGTATAAATTTGTACTGGGAATTTAATGGTTAGGTAGTCTCACTCAGAGCGCTGCACAAAATAGTTTGTTACGTTTTCTGTACTAGATTTGTGTGAATTAATCTGTTTGTGTTCAGCTGCCTAATTTAAGAAGGGTTTAAGGTGTTTTCACTGTGCAG
The DNA here is from genome assembly GCA_037952835.1 of Lithobates septentrionalis. Taxonomy (NCBI): domain Eukaryota; kingdom Metazoa; phylum Chordata; class Amphibia; order Anura; family Ranidae; genus Lithobates; species Lithobates septentrionalis. The sequence goes on along the minus strand of JBBDGP010000162.1, from coordinate 536,700 downwards.
TGACTTTTTTGATTCTTTTTCTTCAGATCTTAACAATTCCTTACTCTATCCAAATGAAAAAAAGTCTTTTAAGATTTGTAAAGAAATCCTGGAACAAATTCCTATTCAAATGGCTCTTTAATTTGCTGGTGGACCTCTGCAGAAGGGGATTTACAGTTTTCTCTTGAAATTGTACAGCAGAAAGTCTCTCTTAACCATTCAATATTTTATTTTAGCTCAACACAGCATATCAGTTCTTTCTCTCTTGCGTAAAAAGAATGTGTCGGAAAATATATATGACAGCTGCTAATGCTGCCTTAGTTTTGAATGTAAGCTCAATGGTTATTAGCATTGTTCCTTCATTATTTTGTCATTGATAATCCAGATTAAGCATGTGCATATTAGGGGTTCTAATATCTAATATACAACATGCTTGTTCCACATCAATGACCAAATACTGAAGAAATAATACGTATGACAACCTAGGAGCACATGTTAGCACAGGCATCACCCATATTTTTATGCTGAAATGTTCCTTTTATTGCCTTTAAAGCGAAGTTCCACCCAACTTTACAAGGTGGTCTTGAATATATAGATATATTTAGTTTTTTCTTCTTTCCTACCTTTTATGAAGTACTAAATGTACTTCCGTCCTAGCCCAGCCGTGGCGAAGTACGTAATTTCCTCCGTCTCACCCGCTGCCTTCTGGGGCCTCTGTGTGTCCCAGAAAACGAGGTGGCCATTCACAAAGCGCCGCACGACTTGAAGGCTCCACTGATGGTTTTCCTTTGTGGTAATGGCGGCACCTGCACCCAAGCCGGTGGACGAATCGGCCTCAGGGGGCCAACATCACGGGCTCCCTGGACAGGTAAGTGTTCTTATTAAAAGTTAGCAGCTACAGTGTTTGTAGCTGCTGACTTTAAAAAAAAGACAAAATTTTGAGGCTGAAACTCCACTTTAAAGTGGTTATAAAGCCTAAACATTGTTTACCTTAATGCATTCCTTGCATTAAAGCGGAGTTCCACACAAAAATGGAACTTCCGCTTTTCGGAACCCTCCCCCCCTCCGGTGTCACATTTGGCACCTTTCAGGGGGGAGGGGGGTGCAGATACCTGTCTAAGACAGGTATTTGCACCCACTTCCCGCATAGACTCCCATGGGAGTCTATGCCTCTTCCTGTCCCTTCGCGCTGTCTCCTGGGAAACACACAGCTCCCAGCAGAGAGCGGGGACCATCCAGATCGCGCAGCGCGGCTCGCGCATGCGCAGTAGGGAACCGGAAAGTGAAGCCGCAACGCTTCACTTCCTGATTCCCTCACCTAGGATGGCGGCGGCAGCTGCCGAGAACGGAGCGGGTTCTCGGCGTCCCCTGCCGACATCGCTGGACCCTGGGACAGGTAAGTGGCCATGTATTAAAAGTCAGCAGCTGCAGTATTTGTAGCTGCTGGCTTTTCATATTTTTTTTTTTGGTTGATGTGGGTGGACTCCCTCTTTAAGGTAAAAAATGTTTGGACATTAGTATCCCCCCTTACCCATCTTTTACTTACTTGAGGCCTCATTCAATCCAGCATTGTGCATGTCTGCAGCTCTTCTGTCCCCTCACTGTCTTTGCTGAGGCATTGGGAGCCGATGCTGTCAATGAAATCCAGTGACCAGGGGGTGGGTCGAGTCCTGCTGTCTGTGGCTATAGACGCAAGACTGTGGAGCAAGACTGCATGAGTGCCCCCATAGAAAGCAGCTTTCTAGGGGGGCATTCAGCGGAAGGGAGGAGCCAGAAGCACAGGCGGGCACCCGAGAAGGGGATGATTGGGGCCGATAAGTATAAACCTGTTTTTCTTTTTACATTTTCATTAACTACTTTAAAGTTCTTATCTTTCGAAAGACTTAATTTTTTAACTGGGTACTGTGGCTTGATTATTATTATTATAATTCACAGGATGAATGAATCTAAACAATCAGTTTCATTTTGGCAGCCAGCAAAATGTCAAAATTTATACTTTCCATATTACCATCTGCCTATTTGAGACTTTTCAGTCTGTACTGTGCAGTAAACACTAAAGAGAAAATAAACCAATAACATTAATTGTAATGACATGCAATGAGAGAATCCTTTCCACCACCATGTTTTATTATATCTTCATGCTGATAAAGCCCCCAACGTCTGTCATAACTACATTACAGTCTATATCCTCCCTAATGCTTTATTGAATATATGTTTAAATTGTGCATGACAACTTACCTAATTACAACACACATGGGATCCTGTAACATTTTTCTGATAATTTTGAGATCTTGGCTTTCAAAAGGTACCACTGTCATTGAACATCTCACACAAGATGCAATAAAACTGATTTTTTTTATTAGAGAAGCGAAATTCAGAAATCTTGCATTTAAATATCAATTAGTAATACAATGGACTGGTTTAAGAATCTGTCATTCCTAAAGTCAAGGAATCTCTCAAACATTGTCTTTAGTCATACCCCTATAAATATGTGCAGCTAATACATAGAGCCTCTACAATTTATTCTCTTGTGCTTTATATTTTTTTCAGTGGTTGTGACTTCAGCACAATTAGGGTGCAGTAGCAAACTGTGGTATACATTTGGATTTCGTTTTAAACACAAATCTTTAATACTGGTGATCAGAAAGGCACTTAGTGTATGAAAGTTTTAAAAATTAAAATAAAAATCTTGAGCAAGTAAACATCAATATAATAATTGGCCCATTTGATCATAAAATTACGTAGAATACAACAATCTACGTTATTCTTTGTGTCAGCCAGTGAAAAGTGCGGGATACTCTTTTATTAAAATTGTCCCACATGCTTTGCATATTGCCACCAGCCTGTTTTAAATGGTTTAGTCTATGTTATGATTTGAACACCGCAGAGAGAGAAACCAATAGCATCAAGAGGTGCTATAAAGTTCAGCACTCCATTGCTTTTACTGGAAAATGGAGGACCAAACTTTTATCCTCTTTAATGTGACATGTTTACTTGTGGCTGCTTCTCACAAAGCACTGAGATAGGTGTTGTGAAGAAGGCAGATGATCATCCACATGGGTACTGTGCTGCAGTAATTGGGCGCCATCTTGGTGCAAGTGCGCTAAACAGAATTCCTTTCACTGCCAGAGAGGCCTGAAACACTGTTACAGGCGACTCGGGGACTGAAGGGGATAGAGTTGCGATACAGTTCAGAGGCACATGAGGTGACAAAAAGTAAGACTATTCGCTTCCTTTGGTTCCATTGTAATCTGCGTCTCGAATTTCTGCATCTTCTTCAGCTCCATCAGCTACGCTCTCTACCGCTCTTCTGTTCCCTGTGGATCTTCGAGGAGGGACAAATGATGCTGGCTCATTACCCCGTCTGCCAGGAAAAGAAAAGACGGTCAAGCATTTACAATGGTTTTTTCCCTGTCTCCGGCAATGATGAAATATTTAAAGGATTGTCATTAGTATAATTTTTTTTTATTTTTTACACCAGAATTTCACTGACCAGCAGAAAGGTACGTATTAATTTCAGGTGGTCTACATACTATTTATGGTGCTGTGCTTTCTATGAAATCTTCAATAAAAAAAATTTTGCCTCAAAGGGCATTTCTAACTCCAACAGTGCAATTGTGCAATTAATATTTGAAATTACTGCTTTAAGAGGGTGCAGGTCACATCACCAAAAGGGCACTATATTTTGACTATACGTAACCTTTGTTGGATAGGCTTGCCTAATGACACTTACGTTTCTTTCAATTATTATCTACTGTAAATAGTAAAGGACAGGTTAATGAGACATTATAGCCTTTGTGCAGTGTCACTGTTTAGCAAACACAGTTTTTATGTTCAGCATTGTTCATACTTCCAAGAATCTCATGTCTCCTATAAAGTATCTTTTATTAGCAGTGTGATGTTCTTGTATGGCTGCTATTGTAAATTCATGGGGTTTAATATAATAAACATTATTAGTAGAGTGGTATAATTGTTAATTAATGATCTGAATGTACATCAACATTTTCAGTGATCAGTAAAATGTCCTTTAAGATGACATCTCCTTTAAGTATTTTGATCCACAAATGAGAATGAAAACAAATACCCCTCCTACGCATTACATATTTTCCTGTAAGAAGACAGATGTGGATTAGTAAATGAACATAGGCTTTGACCGTGATATTTATGCTATAATGATTTAGTTCTGTATGTTAAGCTCCAAGGATAATTTTCTGCATGCAGTTTATATTTAATTACAGCCATGTTACTAGGTTGAACATGCAGGGGTGTCTCCAATGCAGTTAAATAGTATACAGTAAGTTGGATATACTGTTATAAATCAAGTATTTCATACTTTTTATTAATATTAATTTTAAAGTCAGCATCTTATGTGTCTAGGCATCTTTTAGCAGTGTTTGCAGTTTTTTTTTTAGAGCACATATATTATTTTTGGCCTTGTACTTTACTGAATATTTGGCTTTGGTTAAAGCCATCCATGTAGAACCCTGGAGAAATCTACATGAAGCAAGATCACAGTGTTTTAGAGCAGTTTGTGTGGAAACAACATTATTACATCTAATGCCGCGTACACATGAGCTGACTTTTCGACCGGACTGGTCCGACGGTCTATCCGACGGACTTTCGGCGGACTTCCGACGGACTTTCTGAACAAACGGACTTGCCTACACACGATCACACCAAAGTCCGATGGATTCGTACGTGATGACGTATGACCGGACTAAAATGAGGAAGTTGATAGCCAGTAGCCAATAGCTGCCCTAGCGTCAGTTTTCATTCGTCAGACTAGCAATACAGACGAGCGGACTTTTCGATAGAACTGGGTCCGGCGGAGTTCCGACGTAAAGATTTGAAACATGTTCCAAATCTAAAGTCCATCAGATTTTCGACCGACAAAAGTCCGCTGCAGGTCCGATGAAGCCCACACACGGTCAAATTGTACACCGGACACGGTCCTTCAGACCAGTCTGGTCGAAAAGTCCACTCGTATGTACGTGGCATTAGGTGCATGCCACCATTTCCCAGCAGTAGAAATATTTGATAGATTTGATGCCTTCTTTTTATAGCTGCACTCCAGGAAAATATATAAAAAAAAGCATTTATTCCAGTTATGCATGAATAAGAAAGATATTTAAATATTTTTTTCACAGAGAACATGGATTTTTTTTCATATTTCCTAAATCTGTCTTGTTATCAAGGCAATTTTTATACTGCAAGAGGGAGGATCAGCACTTGGAACCACCTTATTCTCCATTGCTTTGCACAGGTCCTTCAGTCAACAATCTCAATCTGAACATGCTTACAGGAGAAAGGAGCAGAGTGATTACCGCATTAATATGCTGCTTATCCTTCACTGTCTTGTCACAGGATGAAAGCAAGTTGGTGGCTAAGCTGCTTTGCAGTAGATAGGTTTAAAGCAGCTTATTCAACCACAGTACCCAGGCTCCCAGGCTTCTTCAGGGGTGCCTTGGCAAAATGCCTAAACCTTACCCAAAATTTGTATACAAGCCAGCAGGTGCATGAGGCCTGCTTTTTAGTTACACAAACCATTGGTTTTCATTGTGCGTCATTACAACCTTCCAGCCGCCAGCATCTTAACGACCAATGATGTCATCGGTTGATAACTGGGGGGGTCATCCACCTACACAGCATCTTTGTTTGCCCCTCCCTTGCCCCTCTCTTTCAGCACTGGATTCACATTAGCTGGGTGAAGGAGAGAAACTGAGGGAGAATAGAAACATTGGAATACTAGTCAGTACCAGTGTGCAAAGGTATATTTGCTTTGGAAGACACCTCTAACGCTGGGTGTCCTACATGTGTGGATGTTGCTGCATTTTGTTTAAGGTCATTATAGTTGTATTAGTGCACTTGTTACAAAAAGAAAATGAATACTTTCTGTGATATTTTTTTTTATTTGCACTAACATCCAAATTTTCTGGACAAGCTTTTGGAGTGTATCCCCTTCTTCAAGGTCCAAGCAGTACTGCTTGGACCTTGAGAAGGGGGATATACCCCAAAAACTTGTTCTGATTATAACATTAGCTAAACACAGTTTTTTCCTTTCGCAGTTATTTTTTAACATGTTTATGCATTTCAATTGTGCATATAGATGTTTGCCTTGTGCTTTGCTTTAAATGTTAAACTACAGGTATTTGTGATATTAATCTTATAGACTTGTGAAGTGCTGCTTATCCAAGAGTGATTTTCTTAGCAACAAATTTCCTGTACCAGTAGAGTGTAGAACCACCAAAATCTTGAGAGCGAGATTTTTCTACTTTAAGAAAGTGAGTTTCTGAGATGACCAACCTTTTTTTTATGTGTTACAGAAATATATAAAACACAAAAACAGGTACTGTACATGGTTTTAAAGGCAACCTGCCAGGATAGAAATGCCACTGCTGACTTTTGAATTTGCATGCTCAAAGCCTGTCCTTCTTATCTTTCCTTCACTACTTACCTGAAAAAAAGCATGTGTATATCAGGGGTTCCAGGGGTTCCAGGTCAGTGATGCATTTAATAGACAACTGGATTAAGGAGGACAGCTCTGAAACATGCAATATATGTCAGCAATGGATTCGGTCTGGGGGGCTGAAGTAGAGAGGATGTGGCAATGGCTGATTTATTTGGGGATAACATTTACAGGTCTGATTGTTAGTTCCCCACACACACCAGTAAATCATGAACATTCTTTCTGCACACACTCTAATTTTGAAATTGACATTCACCACAAGCAGAAGGCTGCTCATACAAAAAGTCAAGACACTGGGCTCTATCCTTTGTAATTTTTTAAGAATTGAACTGTGCACAAAACAACAGGTTGCACTGTTTTCTGCACAATTTTAATTTGCCGTGAATAGCATTAATAGTATACTTTATATAACGTGGAGTTTTTATATAATAAGACTTGGGTTGTACATGGAAGGCCTATACAAAACTGGCGTCTCCTTTTTAGGTGGTATTCTCCTATGAGTAGCATACCTATATTGTACTCTAAGAATAATTTTTGTTGCTGTGTTACAGAGTATACTGCAGATATGTAACTAGCACAATGAATTCAAGCATTCTACTATATGCTCTCATAATAAATAAGACTAGTAATGTTACTATGCAAAGTGATTGAACTTATAGCAACAAACCATAGTTACACTTTTAAAATCATTCTCTTTTATTCTTTGAAATCATCTGACAACAGTAATCTGGAACTGCAGTTGGTTGCTGTGGGTTAGTGTACTTTGCCCATTACCATTGCCCTTTGCACTGCTTTATTCACCAATCTTGTATTGTTTTGTTCTAAAAACATTAAAAACTTTGCAACTTAACTCCATGTAAACACTTTTCAGTTGTATATGTATCCATTTACAGTACATCTCATTTGCTTTAAAAGAAAATGCCAGTGATTAATTAAAACAAAAGGAGTAGAGCATGTTTCGTTTGCCAAGTGAATGTTCACGTACCTTAGTGAACAAAGTGAAGCTAAGTGACAATTCATTTTGAAAAGAAAATGAAAATTTTTTTTTATTTTTGCTTGCCCATGATTGTATGATTGGAGTCAGCAGAGCTTCGGCTTATTCACTAATTGATCCACATTTTTCCTATGGTAGTCTGCTATAAAGTTTATTGAATTAGAACTAGATAGAAATATATTCCATTTAATCCAAGCTAAGGTGCTCATTATCATGCATGACTTAGACGATTGAGGATGGCAGTAGAGAGATTAACGTGTTTCGTTAGTTGAGTGCAATACATTTTCAGAAGTATATTTGTGTAGGTGGAGGATGTTAGTTTTCAGACTATACATCTTCCGTTATGTATTAGATTTGTATCTATACATAAATGTCCAAGCCTTCAGATTTTGCTGGAAAAAGGGTGGCTGTTTAAAGACACATTGCATGCTTCATAACAGAAAACTTTTATACCATTTTGTTCCCAATATGAACTTATTTATTTAAGCTTGACTGGTCCTTGTTTCAACTAAAATAAAAATTCTGTTCCTATTGAGCTCGATAATCCAATTACAGAAACATACAATGTGAATTTAAAATAAAGATTAAGGTGGAAATGTATACACCTGTCTAAAGGAATTGCAAAATTGAAGGCATTGCTACCTGCTTAGTCATTGCGTAGTGTCCTGTGTCCCTCTGAAACAGAAAGTCTACAGCTGTTATACTAGCACATCATAACAAGTTAACATCAAATAAAATGGGTTAGATAAAATAGCAGAAGGGAATGCCAATATATATATATATATATATATATATATATATATATATATATATATATATATATATATATATATAGATAGATAGATACGCTCATTCAGTTGTTTTCAGCTGAATTTTATATACCAACCATACAGAAAATATAGCTTCTTCTAATACAACTTTCACAAGTTGACTATAAACTGGGTAATTGGTCCAGCCATTGAGTAACCAGCAGCAAATCTTTTCAAATATAGTAACAGGTGACTAAAAGTAATGTTTCTCAGACCCTTCCACACGTCTCAGAAGCAGTGCATATGTCACATAGAACCTCACACAGGCACAGGATAAGTAATACGTTTTTTAGTAATGCAATTTAGAAGCAGTGGGTATAGAAAATAATCACCCCCCTTTAAAATAATCACATTCTGTTGCTTTGCAGCCTGAAATGAAGGCAGACACATTTTTTGTTTTATCCAGCTGTATTTACTTAGTGCAATTTATAACATCCAAGAAAAAGATATAATACCAACATATCAGAATTTTTTTTTTTTTAAATTCAAAAACAGAATCACTGAGTTGGAAAAAGGATCACCCTCTTGCGTTAGTATTTTATTGAACCACCTTTTGTTTTAATTACAACCTTTAGTCTGTTGGGATATGTCTCTACTAACTTTACACATCTAGACTTTGCAATATTTGCCCACTCTTCTTTGCAGAACTGCTCAAGTTCAGTTAAATTTCATGGTGACCGTTTGCGGGCTGCAGTCTTTTTTTTTTTTAACAGAAAAGTTTGTGGGCTGTAGTCTTCAAGTCATTCCACACATTTTCAATGGGGTTTAAGTCTGGGCTCTGACTAGGCCATGCAAGGACATTCACCTTGTTCTCCTTCAACCACTGTGTGGTCATTATTGCTGTGTGCTTTGGGTCATTGTCATGTTGGAAGGTAAACCTGCTTCAAATTGACAGCATTCTGGCAGAGGGCAGCAGAATGTCCTCAGGAATTTGACATTATTTTGCCCCATCCATTTTTCTTCTATCCTGACAAGTGCTCCACTCCTTGCTGCAGAGAAAGACCTCCATAACAGGATATTACCACCTCCATGCTTTACTGTAGGAATGGTGTTATTTGAATGGTGAGCTGTATTGGATTTCTGTCAGACATTGTTTGGTGTTGAGGCCAAATAATTCAATTTTAGTCCCATCTAACCATAACACCTTTTTCCATGTGGCCTTAGAATCTTCAAGGTGTGTTTTGGCAAAACTCAGTCATGACTGAATGTGGTCTTTCTTGAGGTGTGCCTTTTTTCTTCCAACCCTCTCATACAAGCCACATTTGTGGAGAATTTGTGATACTGTTGTCACATTCACACAATGACCACTCTTTGTCATAAATTCCTGCAACTGCTTCAGAGCATAGTTGGTAGCCTCTCTGACCAGTTGTCTTGATTCAGGGAGGGTCTGTGTTGTACCAAATACCTTCCACTGATCACAGTTGAAAGTCAAAAGCTATACCTGATTGAGTTTGCAAGTCATTTTTAAGAGGGGTGATCCTTTTTCCAACTCAGTGATTCTGTTTTTTATTATTTTTTTTATTTTTTATGACATGTTGGTGTTATATCTGGGATGTTATAAGTTGCACAGAGTAAATACAGCTAGATAAAACAAAAACTGTGTTTGTCTTCATTTCAGGCTGCAAAGCAACAAAATGTGATTATTTTAAAGGGGGTGATTTTTTTCTTTGCCCACTGTACCTTGCTGGACAGTCAAAAATATGTGCTTGTAGTGCAAACACTGTCAAAAAGTATTACTTGCCTGTTCTAACTAGGTACATATGTAATGACTTTCAAGTCAGATTTACTGTCTATTTAAGTAATATGTCAATTAACCTAATTAACTGTATATCTACTGTATACTGGTTACCTTTTAAATCTCAAACGGCTAATATTTTTTGTTAAAATGTTTTAAATGATTTAGCTGGTTACAAGATAGCTGCTCCTGTATATTGCTTTAGAAGTAGTGGAGCGTTAAAGCAGTGGCATTAAGAAAACTACTCTCTACACTGAACTAAATACTTCATAAACAGCTGCTAACAGGAGGATTCTATCTCCAATCAATCAATCAATCAATATAAAGCAATATAAATATAAAGCAATATAATTCAGGATAATGTATACAACAGGAGCATACTATTTTGTTGGGATTTTTCTCAGCTAAAGTTGGGAAAAAGATCTGCACCTTCTCCCTTCCTACCTGTACTACAATGGTTGGAATTCTGATTACCTTTTCACCCTATCAGTCAGAATATGTATGAAGCATATCCACACCAGTTTTTTGGGATGCTCCACACTTCACTTCTAATCTTAAATCCTCTGCCTTCCAAATTATAGTACATTATTGCATGCCATTCTTATGTCAGACATTCTATATTTAAAGAATTGCTTATTTGGTTCTGTGCTGTTTTGCAAATATTAAAAAAAACAGCATAAAGGCTGAACATAATGTTGCTATGTGTGAAAGCTGGCTCTCTCAATCAAAAATTATCACATGGATTTCTTTGAAATTATTCAAATTATATGACTTTGGGGTTAAAGCTATTGTTGTATCATACAGCTGTTTTGTTTGGTGACCATTGTACCAATAACAACTAGACACAATGATTTTTACTTTATCCCTCCAATCAATTTTTGAATATTTGTAATGTAATACATATTTACAAGCCCTCATTGTACTGTGCAGGCACTGTGGGAAAAGCAGTGAAATTGTTCTGTAAGCCAGCCCAGCTCATCCTCTCAGCAGTGACTTGGCAGCCTTTTAGCACTATAATGTCAAATGCACTGGGGCTCAACATGTGTCCCACTCGCTGGTGCTTAATGTGCATCCCACAGTGCGTTAGAGCCTTTTTATAGTCTGGAGAACAGTGTGCTGCACACTAAATGCCAGCAGCTTTAGAGGGCTATACCACCAGAACTGCTGATTGTCAATGATAGCACTACGCCTAGGATCTAGACTTGAGTTTCTGTTACAGACCACTTGTTAAGAGCACACTATAGCAGCCTAAAAACATATGAATAAAAACTAAGCTATTGTATGGCCATCTAAACATTAGGGGACTTGAGATCCCTGATATTTAGTAAGTTGACCGCCACTGTTCTAATGTAGACACAGAGCAGGTGCCAATGGAAGGTGGAACAGAGTGAGCTGAGCTGCTGAGAGTGCGGACTTGAATAACTTCAGTTCTTCTGCTTTGAAATTTGAGGATGAATCACTCCACAGTTCCTGCAGCTAGAGAGGTCACTGAGGGCCTATTTTGAAGTTAATTTACTGCTTGTTAAAAATTTATAGTCTGGTGTTTTCTCTATCTGGACTGTTTTGTTTGTCTGTCTTTTCTATTTTTTGGCCATTTAGGGCTCTGCCCTCATTATCTAGAGATAGTCGATCAATCTCCTGGTTATGATTCCATTTGTTCCTGTCTGTTTGTTGTGTATTCAATGTAAAAGTGGCCCACACAAGAGACTTGAATTTAAAAAAAAATAACACATCTATTATATTGTCTTCATAAATGAAGTACAACAAAAACAGATCTCCACTGTTCAAAGTAGCTATATTTTTGACCCTGATAGATCCTTTGTCAAGTTTGGAATCTCCAAGTATCACTTTTGCATTTTAGTAATAAAGACAATAAAAGGCCTCATTTAAATTTCTAAATGCAAATCTCCTCTGCAGGTTACCTTAGCAGATGGATTGCGACCCTTAATGCACTGGTGATGGTATAAAATGTGCACAGGGCATTTGTTAAAAAAGCTGTGAAGTATGCTTATCAGTTCTGACCCCGTGCCTACTTTCTTGGGTTTCAGCACTATGCTTATGTTTCTCTTCCTTTTTTACACTGGATTTCTGCTGTGTTCCTATCATCAAGTCCCCTTACGTTAGAAATTCCTAAATCCTCTGCATACTATGACTGGTTGTTAATAGTATATTTATGGATAGATTAAAATGTATCATCTTTCAAAGTTTTATTTATCTATGTATAACTGTTAAATTGTACAATGTACAAATGTTAAATTTACCTACTAGAAACTCTTGTCTGTATATATTTTTTTCTAAATATATATATACTGTAAATATGGCAGCAGCCATATTTGCTATTTATATATGCAGGCTCTGGTTTTTCGATAGTGCTAAACAATGAATGTGTTGCACTGCTCCTTCTGACAATGAAAGTCTACAAGTTGTCCAATTCATTAAAATCAATGCATTGTGATAATCTGATAGCATATCTCAACCATACCTCTCAACTTTTTTGTTATGAGAATGTGGGACACCTATTAGTAAAAGTATGTAGGCATAGGACACCCCCGCCACACCCCCTTAAAGGAGAATCACACAGAAAAATGATTAGTTAAACCCACAAGTGCTTTTTTTTACCACTACTATTCCTTTATACAGTACTGGCTTTTGACATTTACAAATGCAGCAATATAGAAATTGGATGAAAGTTTTAGCACTGGGAAACACGTTTTGAAATATAAAAAGTGCATTTATTATACAGCTTTATAGATCAGACCAAAATGAGGGACAAATGAGGAGGCAAGAGGGACAAAGGGACTTTGTTCCAAGTCAGGGACAGTCCCTTGAAATCAGGGACAGTTGGGAGCAATGTCCCAACTGTTATTAAGAAGGGAGACAGAATGATTGCAATTGGACTGTTTGTTACCTCCAGTGGCTAATCTACAATGTGTTTTATGTAATGCAATACCAAACTAAAATATCCATTAAATGACTTTAATTCAAACACTGTAATGAAAACTACAACTAATCTGTTGACTGGAAATGCACATAATTTTCTCTTATGGCGTGTACACACGACCGTACTTTACGGCATATTTGGTTCGGCGGACCGGAGTCCGTCGGACAATTCGATCGTGTGTGGGCTCCAGCGGACTTTTTTTCCCCAAAAGTTCGACGGACCTAAAAATGAAACATGTTTCAAATCTTTTTGAAACCGACGCTAGGGCAGCTATTGGCTACTGGCTATGAACTTCCTTGTTTTAGTCCGGTCGTACGTCATCACGTACGAATCCGTCAATCTTTGGTTGATTGTGTGTTGGCAAGTTCGTTCATTGGAAAAGTCCATCGTAAAGTCCGTTGAAAAGTCCGCAGGACAAAGTCTGCCATAAAGTCTGCTCATGTGTACGCGGCATTAGAGTACCTCAGCAATTCAAAAAGGCTAAGTTCAGCCAAAAAGGCATTGTTGAGATAATGACAAGATCCTGTAGATAATTAATTGTGTGGAATCTGGACTAAAACTAAAAGAGATAGTAAAAGCCATGATGTTAGTACCAAACCAAGAGCTTGTTGGAGAGATCTTTATGAAGTCCTGCACAATGGTATCTGAGTGCTAAAAGATCTGTTTTGAAGAACACCAAAATTTCAATGTGGTATATTTACTTTAAAAAAGATCTTCTACTGAAAAATTTCACCCACTGGATTCATCTCCATAGAATGCTGTATATAGTGTAATCAGCCAAACTTCCACTAATATATGGCTTGTTCACACATGCAGAGCTCTCTGAAGAGCGATGCCATTAAATAGATGGAGAGGAAGCATTGTGTTGTCTCCTCACTGCCTGGTTTAACTCTGTAAAAATGCTGCACTACCGTGCTACAATTGCATGCATTGCACTTGGTTGTGGGGCTGCCCCATTGACTTACATTGATTATGTTCACATGCCCACTGAATGGGAGAAAGGACAGCATTGTGGCCATGTCATGTGTACAAACCTGAGCAAATAAATGCCCAGGTTCGGGCAGGTGGTTGGAGGGCGGCAGAACTGCGGCTAAGCTGCCTGGTTTTATCAACTGGTGGTTGCAAATATAAAAGAAGCCTTAATGAGAATACCAGCTTTTCTGTCTGTCAAGCAAAACCATTGCAGATTTCCTTAGTTATGCCCTCAAGGTTTAAAGGACCATGAAAGCTAAAATGACTGAGGCACCAGGGGAGCAATTTAAGAAATATCATAAAATATAACTGTAATTTCTCAAAAAAATTTGCCTTGACAACTGTATCTCACCTAAGTTTGCTCTTAAGCCCACTAAGCTCTCTGGTCAACACATCATTACTTTCAGTGGCCTCATCGAGCTCTCTCTGTACTTTTCTCCGAGAGGCATTGAGACGCTGTGTTTCTTCCTCAGCCTCCTCGAGTTGTCGTTTTAGCTGCTTCTGTTTGACGAGTCCCTTTTCAGCCTTAAATAAATAAGGAGAAACTATTTTGGTTATTGGTGAAGTGGATTAAAAAGAACCAAGAAGCTGTCCACCAGAATTATAATACATTTAGCAAAGAGCCCAACTCAAGCCAAAGCCTTTTTTTTGTTTTGTTTTAGATTTAGATTGGGGAATCTGGGGTGGGGGAGGGTATGAAATTCTGTTAAATTTGGTGCCTCGTTTGAGGAGATTGTTCTGCCAGATTTCTCCAGTGTTCTTGTTCTATCGGACACTCACCGCTTGTAAAGGAAGTGAGGAGAAGATGTTGTAGGGACACAAACCACAACAAAATGCTGACAGAGGTTCTAAACTTTCCTGCTCTACTAGAAAATTTTGAAAATGTGTTTTTATTGCTTCCTGTGCTTTTGCTGGGGGGATCTTCACTCGCCTCCTGTTTTGTCTGATCAAATAGACAAGAAATTAAGATGTTTGTAAAGGCAACGCATTTTTTTTAAGTTTTGGATATAGTGGAGAGGGATTAGAACCTTTGTCAGCTTCTATTGCCATCTGTGTCCCCCCGGGAGATTCACATTCTCTATTTGTCCTGTTTACTGTTATCACCAAACGTTAAAGTAAAATAAAATTCCAAATTTTGGGTTGACATCAGAAAAGAAATAGAGAGGAAATCTTCCAATGGGGACACTAGTTCTGGTGACATACCAGGATCCCCTCACTTTAGAGGGATTTCCTCTCACTTCCTGTTTGGCTATGGGACAGGGAGTGAAGTGTCCCCAATGGGACACAGATCGCAAATAAAAAATGACAGGGGTTATAACCCTCCCCGACTCCATTCAAAATTAAAAAAAAGTTTTGCTTTTAGTTACACTTTATGATATTTTCCATCGCTTATATTTTGTCACACTGAGAACTCTTGCAACTAATGACACAATCAGCAATAAAAGGATAGCAGGGGGTCTAACCCTACCAGACTATATCCAAAACAAAAACAGAAAAAGTTTTGCTGTAGATTGACTTTAAAACAGATATTTTAATTTCACCACTTTCTTACAGGTTCAAAAACAGAATTTGTATTGCAGGCACTGTAAGGCCATGAAAGGATACTGGGCTACTTTATGTCACTATAGCCAACTGAGCAGAACCATTGATCTATACCACAGATACAGAATAATATGCACAGCAATATACAACTGTTTAGGGTGTTTACACTCATCAATGCAAGATAGATAGAATGCATGATAGAACCATGGCTTAAAGAACATTACCACTTTCACAGTCACATTTGAGAAAACCCAACTTTATGTTTGTTATATGTTGCCATTCACACAGCATACCTAAAAATTGCCCCCTCCATGTAACATGTAACAAATATATAGTAGGTGTTATCTCAATATGGCTTAAAAAGTGGAAATACTAAAGATGCTAATGCTTAAGCACCATACTTATACCCACATTTAAGATATAATATTAAATCCTCATAACATTAAACCCCTTAATCTACAATACAGGGCCATTTTCTTTTTCTTTTTCATTCTATTTTTGTTCTGTTAATTTTAATTATAATTAATTTATTATTATTATTTACAATATTATTATTTTATCGGTTACAAAAACTTATAACTCCTTCACCACCTTCCCTATATGTACTCTTGACATAGAATCAGATCCATTATGCCACTCCCAATTCATTATACTTCATCATTTGCCTCTTTACATTCTTGTAAACTGACATACATACTCAACCTGTATTTGATATTCACTATATTGTCAATTGTCAACTGTGAAAAACTTTCAATAATGTTCGATTGAGAAAAAAAAAAAGCGGAAATACACTTTATAATGAGTGAATGGTTACTTGAGAGGAGAGGTATTTACCTGGTCCTTGTACTGCTCAACCTGTTTCCTCTCATCTTCAACTTGTAGAAGAGCCTCTTTAAGCTTTTTGTCTTTCTGTTTTAAAGATTTTGCCTGTGCCTGTTTGTCTCTGCAAATTTCAAAAAAGTAATTTGGTTAAGTGTGGGAGCTAAAAGAAAATATATGTAGCAACTGTTAAAAATGCACATTAGAATAAATGAATTTTTGTACTTGAAATTATGGACCCATTTATATATCTCTAGTAGTTCATAGGGTAAAACAGCAGACCACTGGGTATATACAACTGCAGGCAGAAGGCATAGCTGCTCACTTTGGGCCATACCCTCCTGCAAGGCCACCACACCTTAGGAGTAGCCAACAATCAGAAAAGTAGCCTCTGATAACCTTAAGGAACCGTAATTATATGGGCCCTCGGGTATGAAAAGCTACTAATCTAAGGGAGAAGAAGCATCAGGAAGAATCAGTATTGTTTTGGTAAACCCTGATTGTTCTCTCAATGTCCAGGTAGTGAAGTACAATATTCTTTGAATAAATAGGAGATGGGCAAAACATGGAGAGGATTACGTCATCATTAAAATCGAAGGAAGACACCCTTTTATAATGAAAGTAGGGGGGAGGGGTATATAAAACAATCAATCACATACAGACACCCCAGAGGTGACTTTATCACACCCGCTGGGGTGTCTGCATGTGATTGATTGTTTTATATGCGATTTTACTCCTGCCTTCTTGTAAGTAGTTTTAGCCTTCATTAAAAAGCCTGGATTTTTAATTGCTACACTATGAGTTCCTCCTTATCTCTGACTTTTGCTGAGCCCACTGTTGAACATCCTGGTTGTATGGTAACCCATCCTGGAATCTTGGCTCCTGATATCCATCCACCCCATGGGGATACTTGGATAAAATGCAGCCACACCTGCATCTTAGGGTCAGAGTAGCTGGTAAACGGCTTTAGAGTTGGGTGTGCACCTTTGGATGTCAAGATTTTGCTATCCACACTGAAATATGGATTATTGTTGATACACAAGTATAAATTAACTTTTTGCACAAGAGTACTTCTCTTCTTCTTTTTTTCTGATGGACTTTAATGGATTATTTATGAATGTTTTTTTAAAACATTGTTATTTGATATATATGTATTATTTTACTTGATTGAATTTATGCACTTTATATTGTTAGCGCAACACATTTTTCATTAATAATATTGTTGTTTATCGTTTCTGATCATACACAGTCTTTCATATCTGAATTTTCTCTTACGAAAACAGTACAAATGAAACCAAAATCAACAGTTCTATTCATGCTACGAGAAAAGTTTTGGAGTTTGTTCCTTTTGAAATTTTCATTTGGAAAGTCTGAATCAGACGTTGAAAGTCGTGTACACACTATCCGAAAATCCAAACATTGTTCCTCGTTCAGAATTTTTCTTTCGATTTTCTCGTAGTGTGTACCCCACTTAAGATAGGACTTATGATGCTTCACAAGTCATTGTCACTCTGTAGAGTTCCTTTTCGCTGGCTTGCTATCTCTGCAAGATGTAATAGTCAAAATATGCAACAGAAATGCCCCTGGCTTTGGAAGAGCTAGTACTGGAACATCAAGTGTAGTTCCCCTATCATTAAGTATAGAAAAAGTGGAAAACATGGGTACATGAAAATAAACATCTCTTACACGAAATAAACAAAAGTCAGAAATTCTCCCAAATCTAGGTATGCTACAACAGATTAGGTTCCATATGGAATTTTCAGAGACAATGATATTGAGTGCCTTAAGATCCAGGATGGATCTCAGCTGAGATGTATGCTGGGGAAAATCTGTTATTTGGGAGAGATAGAAACTCTATATTCTACCCAGCTGAGACAACCTGCCTTGTCCCAACATAAGATGTTGAAAAGCCAAACATCAGAAGTCTTCAACCCACTTTGTCATTTAGTGAGGAAAAACCTTTATGCTGGCTTGGATTTGTCAGTCACTTTATTTGGCGTTTAACATGAAAGCTTTTGTCTGGGTTGAGATGTTTGCTTAAAGGGAGAGTGAACGGATTTGGATATCTCCAAATCAGAGGAAGACGTCAGCTTCTGTGACTAGGGAAGGTGAGTGCTGTTTTCTGCTGTGGCATCCTTAATATTACAGCGTAGCTTCAAACAGGTGGAAACTTAAGCAAAAGAATCCTGCATATTGCAATAGCTTCAGAGCTAATGGGACAAATTAGGAGATTCAAATATTTTGAGGCATCACATAAGAACTCGCTGGCTTGCATTAGGACTGTGGTGGGGGTGACCCTTCATTACCTAGGTTTTGAGGCAAGCCCACTTGGCAAGGGCTCTGAGCAAGCAGAGCCTCTGTAATATTTTTTTTTTTTTAAAGGTGAGGGTTTCCACCTTTTTGTCCACTAGGTCCATGAAACATGGAGTCTGTGACAGGGATGACCACTCCGTTGCTAAGGCAGGACTCCTTAAACCAGAGTGTCTTAGCATAGCTTGAATCAGGCTTTTAGTGATCTCCTGGAGACTCTGGGGAGAGCTCCTAGTCTGACTCAAATGACATACAGTCAGGTCCATAAATATTGGGACATCGACAAAATTCTAATCTTTTTGGCTCTATACACCACCACAATGGATTTGAAATTAAACGAACAAGATGCTTTAATTGCAGACTTTCAGCTTTAATTTGAGGGTATTTACATCCATATATCCATCCATACTGTGAAAGCAAACAAAGAGTTTTTTAAGGGAAAGAAGTGGAATGTTATGCAATGGCCAAGTCAATCCCCTGACCTGAATCTGATTATGCTTGCATTTCACTTGCTGAAGACAAAACTGAAGGGAAAATGCCCCAAGAACAAGCAGGAACTGAGGACAGTTGCAGTAGAGGCCTGGCAGAGCATCACCAGGGATGAAACCCAGGGTCTGGTGATGTCTATGCGTTCCAGACTTCAGGCTGTGATTGACTGCAAAGGATTTGCAACCAAGTATTAAAAAGTGAAAGTTTGATGGATGATTGTTAATCTGTCCCATTACTTTTGGTCCCTTAAAAAGTGGGAGGCACATATACAAACTGTTGTAATTCCTACACCGTTCACCTGATTTGGATGTAAATATCCTCAAATTAAAGCTGAAAGTCTGCAGTTAAAGCACATCTTGTTCGTTTCATTTCAAATCCTTTGTGGTGGTGTATAGAGCAGAAAAAGGTTAGAATTGTGTTGATGTCCCAATATTTATGGACCTGACTGTAGATGAATCAGCAGTAGTAGTGGGAGTAGTGAGAGCTCCTACAGGCACCTATACTAGGCGTGTGTGTGTGAAGACTTGTCTAGTAAATGAAACAGTTGAGCTAGAAACTCCTGAACTCAGACACATTCTCCATTGCTGCACCTGAGAGCTCCAGTGAGGGTTCTGAAAAGGGCATCAACACAAGTGGCTTAGAAGAGGTCTGATAAACATCACATAATGGGTAAAGCCTAATTGACCCCAAGGAAACAGACTAGCGCTTAAAGGTTCCTTCCTGCATGGTCGAAGTACAAAAGATGTCAGGTGAAGGCATGCAGACGGTACCCCCGCCATGGTGCTGGTGAGTAAGGTACAGATAGGTGCAAGGTAAGGACTGCATGTAGAAGGCTCTTAACACTTACAGGGAAAAAGCAGCATACCCCTTGGAAACAAGTTTTTAAAGTTTTTAAGGACACTTTTTTTCTGTGTGGCAAGAAAGTCTTTGTAGGCAGGGCATAACAGCTCTATAAGGAAATAAAAAAACATGTGGCACGGTGAAAAGTGTGCATGGTTTAAAATACACTAAATATTGGACGTGGCTTAAAGGGGTGGGATTAAATAGTGTCTGAGATAACTTACATAGTGCAGAATGTGGTAATGCTAAATAGGAAAATGTACAGTGCAGAACAAGGGAAGATGGAGATGACTGTTTTGTGTGTTTGTGTGTGTGTGTGTGTGCTGGATGACGATGACAGTATGGAAGTGAGTGTGTGTGTGTGTGTGTGTGCAGGATGGAGATGACAGTATGGAGGTGACTTGTGTGTGTGTATACAGGATGGAGATCACTGTATGTGTGTGTGTGTGTAGGATGGAGGTGAAAGGATGGAGGTGTATGCAGGATGGAGATGACTGAGCCATCCCCATGAGATAGAGACCCCAAATGGCTGCTGCTCGCCCCCCCCACCAAAAAAAACCACAGAGAGAGCCCAGCCATCATGATCTTCCTCTAGAGATGGCGATGCAGAAAGACCCCATACTGCAGCACTATGTGGGGTCCACTCCTGCCTCGCAGGTGTTGCAGTCTAAGGGTCAAGGTGGGCTGGCATAATCATCTTCATCCCTCTGAGGCTAACCACGCCCTCTCTCCGAGTCCCACCCAATCACTGAGAAGCAAGCTCCACCTGACCTCCTCGCATTGGTGAGTGAGGTCCTGAGTACAGGAGCTGCCTGAGCAATTCAGTTGCTGCTGGGAGAGGAGGTAGGGCCGGGAGAGGGATCCGATCTGTGTCCCCAGCAATGTGTTCCGCATCGTATGATGGTGTGTAACCAGCCCCGCAGCTGTCCGTGACAAATAATGATTTTTGGGACTCTGCCCGGGACAAGAAAATTTTTGTGACAGCTGCTAAGAATTTGTGAATGTCACGGGCAATTTGCAACTATGAGGTAGGTGGATGCATATGCTGCAGTAAATCTCCAGGGTTTGGGAGCCTGCTATGACACTGAGCATGTTAGGTGGCCATGGCTGTCTCCAAGACTTGGGGGATTGGTTTAACACTGCCAGCAGCATACAGGAAATCTTTTGTTTTCAATTCTGAAACAACAGTAAACTGTGGAGTGACATCTTAACTCCTAAGTTAAAGCTAAACTGGGATGCTGGGTGTGCATTATAGTATGGCCCACAGGCAGGAGCTACACCTTCTGCTTACTTAGTGTCCACCTCAAGAAGAAGGGGCACGTACTAAGTAGTCTTGTGTGTTCCCTATAAAAAGCTAAGAGTATAACAGATTTAGCTTTAATCAGGTTTATTTACCTGTACACAGCATGACTTTCAAATGGCCACACGTAAAGCCTTGTTCCAGACATTTTTTTGCTTTTAATATTTGAAACAATGGGGAAAAGTATAGGCTGGAGATGAACTTTATGTATGTGTACATTCCTTCCTTATTCAGTGATTTTAATTTTTAGTTCAGTTTACATTAAAATTAGAAGCATAGACAAAAAGAGAAAGATATCAAGTAAGGAAAAAGGGTATGTTCTAGTGCAGTAACCCTTTGCAACCAATGAAAATTCATCTTTTTCTATTATGAATACAAGCTGAAATCCGATGATTTATTGAAGATGTCTGAAAAAGTGTAAGCAATAATTTCAAAATCTTGGAGGCTTTATTTATACAGCATATTTCAAAGGACAATGGGGCTCCAATCCAAAGGAACAAGCATGGAAAATCAATTAAAAAAAATTAATGCTGTCAGATATGTGGAAATTGATGTCCTATTGGTTACAATGGTTTACTGTATATCATTGCCCTTTGTTTGCACTGCATGTTAGGCTTTCCTCTGGAAATGGTATTTGTAGTCAGAGTGTGAAATGCGATACTCCTAATAACCAAGGCCTGAGGTGTGCCTTGGCCTGACTGGTCAGTATGCCTGAAAAGAGGGCATACCCTGAAAGTAAGAATAAGAAAAAAGTACTATGAGTATGTATGAAGGCTGGGGGAAACGGGTGGGTGGGAACCCAGAACCGCCGACAACACCGGCCCTGACAGAGGAGGAGGCTTAAATAGCCCTCTCAAACTCCTCCCACAAATGCAGGCTAGCTTCCGGCCAGCCTTACAGTTGTAGTCAGAGTCTTCAAGTGTGAAATGCGATACTCCTAATAACCAAGACCTGAGGTGTGCCTTGGCCTGACTGGTCAGTATGCCTGAAAAGAGGGCAAAAATACACCAAATTTAGGTGAAGAAGGGAAGGTAACAATCCATTAAGTGGAGTAGCGTGCGCCCGGATGGCAACAGTATGTATCTGGTAAGTATCCGCTATGACAGGAGAAACCCACCGACTCCTGACTTGGTGATGAGAAGGAACCCCCTATAGAACCTGCAAAGCTACCAAGAACCCAACTAAACGTCCCGTGAAAGATTGAATGAGCCTGATGCCCGAGACAACCCAGACTTGAGAATGAACCGCTTGTGAATGAGAGGATACGTGTGGGAAAGGGAGCAAGGGCTGGCTCGAGGAGCCCCTACAAAATGATGGCCGCGAAGAACAAAATACTTCACAGGGACACCAGTGAAGTAGCTCATTGATATGCCCCCCAACCCCTGGCCTACCGATACTTGGTATAGGGAAGTGAGAGGGTGAGTGCAAAAGACAACTGGCAAGAGTTTGAAATGCTGGATACCTGATGGATGTGATGGAGTAGGCGGATAAGGCCCATGCGCTATGGCAATAAGCATCCTCGAACATGGAGAAACCATGCCAGAGACAGAACACCGGTCCCATCTGATTCGATCGGGTCGTGCTTCAGCCTGAATCCTGACAACCGAGTCTGAATCCTGAACCGAGGAAGGAGGGCCAGACTCTATCCCGGGGAAATGAGTCCCATGGCATTATACTGTCGTACCCAAAGTGACTGAAGCCCCCCATACCTGGAACAGGCTGGGGATCGGAAAAAATGACTGGACTGACATCCCTGAGCAGTTCTCCAGGCAACGTCCTAAACAAGAGATCAGAGCCGAGAGTGGAATGCAGAATCAAAAGTGAGTGCAAGCATGGTTGATGTCAGTATGGATGCCAATACAGCCCAACCTGAGAACACAAACTACAGAAATGAGAGACAACCAGACATGAGAACAACAATGCCCCTCTGTGCCTAACTAAGTATGAGAACATGACCAGAAATGTCAAGACCACTGCGCGTAAATGAATCTGTTGACAGACCCCCCCACCCTCGTGTAAGTGGCAAATGAGCCCGAGTAACCTGCAGCGCAGAGACAGGTAATTAAACTGAAACTCAGGGCTGGTGTACCCACAGACCGTGGTGGAAGGTCGTACAGGTGTGGTGAATGAACGTGCATCTTATGACGTATTGGTATACGGGCGAGAAGATTGTGGTCAACAATCATTAATAAATGAAACCTCAGCCCATATGGATCTGTAGACGTAACAGATCCCGACATGTGAGCCCTAGCTAACTGACCCAGGTACAAACATGAACAAAGATACGAGACATGACAAACAACAAAGATAAAAACAGCTACCGAAGTATATTCCGTTACTGAACAACAACTCCCCTCTGAGAAACGCTGAGGCTGAAAGGCTATGACAGAAATGCTGGGACTGAACGCTGAGGCAGAAATGCTATGAAATTAATCCTGGGGCAGAAACGCAAGGACAGCAATGCTATGACAGAAAACGCTATGACAGAAATGCTGATCGCTGAGTCAGAAACGTAATGACAGAAATCCTGGGGGAAGAAACGCTGAGACTGAAATCCTGGGGCAGAAACGCAACAACAGAACGCCGAGGCAGAAATGCAAAGACAGAAAACCTGGGGCAGAAGCGCTATGAAAGAGATGCTGAGACTGAACCCCGAGACAGAAATGCTGAGCAGAACACTATGACAGAAAAACGCCAGGACAGAAAAACGCCATGACAGAAAAACGCCATGACAGAAATCCTGAGGCAGAGATGCCATGAAAGAAATCCTGGGGCAGAAACGCTATGACAGAAATTCTGGGGCAGAAAACGCTATGAAAAAACCCTGGGGCAGAAAACGCTATGAGAGAAATGCAGAGACTGTACTCCGAGGCAGAAATGCTGGGGCAGAAAGCTGTGACAGAAATGCTGGGGCAGAACGCTGTGACAGAAATGCTGGGGCAGAACGCTGTGACAGAAATGCTGGGGCAGAACGCTGTAACAGAATGCTGGGGCAGAACGCTGTGACAGAAATGCTGGGGCAGAACACTGTGACAGAAATGCTGGGGCAGAACGCTAAGGCAGAAATGCTGGGCAGAACGATATGACAGAAATGCTGAGGCCGAACGCTACGACAGAAATGCTGGGGCCGAACACTATGACAGAAATGCTGGGGCCGAACGCTATGACAGAAATGCAGGGGTCGAACGCTATGACAGAAATACTGGGGCAGAACGCTATGACAGAAATGCTGGGGCAGAGCGCTACGACAGAAATGCTGGGGCAGAACGCTATAACAGAAATGCTGGGGCAGAAACGCTATAACAGAAATGCTGGGGCAGAACGCTATGACAGAAAAGCTGGGGCAGAACGCTATGACAGAAAAGCTGGGGCAGAACGCAATGACAGAAATCCTGGGGCAGAAACGGTATGACAGAAATGCCGGGGCAGAATTCTATGACAGAAATGCCGGGGCAGAACGCTGTGACAGAAGTGCCGTGGCAGAACGCTATGACAGAAATGCCGGGGCAGAACGCTGTGACAGAAATGCCTAGGCAGAACGCTATGACAGAAATGCCGAGGCAGAAAAACGCTATGACAGAAACGCTGGGGCAAGAAAAACGCTATGACCGAAAAATGCTATGACAGAACTCCTGGGGCAGAAACGCTATGATAGAAACACTGACCAAAGAAACAAAATAACCAAGTAAAAGCAGCAATGTATGTGGTTTACATCCTCCCCGTCTTGCCAAGCCAAGCCCTGCTGACAATGAATGTGACCTTATGTAAGCTTGAGAATGACATGCGACTAAAAACCACAATGAAAATCGATAATGATAACTGATAACAATCCAGCATGGTACATCTACTGCAAGCCACAACAAACCTGTCACCTCCCGTCTGGCCGTTGCCATGACTGCTGTGTGCAGGTCTGATGTCCTCTGTGACTGTGCTGCAGCGATACAAATTGTGGGGAGAGAGGAGCAGGTGGGCAGGTGGCCGCCCATCCCCCCGTGTGAGCACTGGGAGAAATGGGCAGGCCCCCTTGTGGAGCCGCATGAGGAGAGGAGCAGGCGGGTGGGCTGCCAGCACATCACCCCCCTGAACACCTGGAGAAGCGGGCGGGCGGCTCCCTCGTGGAGCTGGATGTGCATGGGGAGAGGAGTCAGCGGTCACCCCCCCTTCACCCGGCGGGAACAGCGGGAGAAGCAAGCAAGCGGTCGGGCGGGCGGCGCCCCCCCTTAACGCTGGATCTGACTAGGAAGGAAGGAGCTGGTGGGTGGGTGGCCGATCGCGTGAACACCAAGAGAAGCGCGCGGCCCCCTTTTGATGTGGGATGTGCCCAGGGGTAACAAGGTGGTGGGTGTACAGGCGGACTCCCCGGTGGAGCCCGGTGTGAGCACTGAGAGAGGCACCGCCATGATGCAGCCGACCATGCTCAGCAAGGACCCGGAAGTGACGTCTCAGCCCCACATCCTTCTGAACCCAGAACCGCCGACAACACCGGCCCTGACAGAGGAGGAGGCTTAAACAGCCCTCTCAAACTACTCCCACAAATAAAGGCTAGCCTCCGGCCAGCCTTACACTTATCACTGTTACACAATGCATTATTTATTAGATATGGCTAAATAATTTCTAAATTACTATTTGGTGCATTCCACATTGCCCACCTCGATTCCTGTTCTAATTGTTCTTCGAGCTGAGCAATCTTGGCTTCCAAAGCAGTAATGCTAGACTTGAATTTTGACTTGACAGAGCCTTCCATTTCCTGAAGTTTGCTCTTCAGTTCTTTGTTTTGTCTTTCAAGCTGCTGTCGTGTGTTCTCATTTTTCTGTGATGTGCTGCGTTCAGCTGCCAGTTCATTTGTGAGTTGTTCCGCCTTGAAACAGTGATGAACACACATTACAGCACTGTCTCTTGTAACCATTCACATAATGTACAGCAAGATGTAAATCATTATTATTCTACCCACCTGCTGCATTGCTTTCCTCATTCTGTCACCCATTGCTTCCATGTTACCCTGTTCCTCTTCCAACTCCTCCTCCATCTGAGCAATTCTGGCTTCCAGCCGGCGCTTGTCATCCTGGAGGGATGATCTGCGTAGAATAAATGAATATGGTTATAATTGGCCTTTACAGTGCTGGTACAAAAATTCCACACTGAGGCCCAGTTCACACTTGTGCAATGCCAGACATCGCATGTAATTCGCAGCGCACTGCTGTTCACATTACATGCGATGTTTGTGCAGTGCTATATCAGCCATACAGATATCGCACCGCATTCAGTCCAAACATGCACAGGACCCTTTTTTCTGTTCGGACCAGAATTGGATCGCATGTGTGTTCACACATATGCGATCCGATTCGTGTCCGAACTGTCAGTTCGCAGTGCGATTTGCAAGCTGAACTGGGGGTGTCGTTAACAATGTATTGACACTCCCCAGCGATTCGCATATGGCAGTGTGAACTGACATGTGAGTCTCTGCGATGCGGGAACACGCAGTGGATTCGCGGTGTTCTCGCATCGCACAAGTGTGAACCGGGCCTTAGAGTGAATATGAATTGTACAGCTAAAGCTGGAATTAAGAACATCCAAAGAGCTGTAGACATACAGGCTTTATACGCGCTCTGCCTATGCAGAATCACCAGAAGTGAGAGGCCAGCTTCCAAATGGAGTTAAAGACAGCAATAAAAACCTGTCAGTGGTTCTGAGCCTTTTCCAGTCTGGAGCTGTGATTTAGCCTTAGGAGTCCTTAGAAAGTTTTATCTATAGGGCATCAAAACACCTCAGCTTTTTGCATCCGACTTACTTCCCAGATGCGCTTCCTGCAAGCTCTTCTGCCAGTTCCTCTTTCTCCAGCTCTGCTTGTTTTCTTGCTCTTTCTGCAGCAGCCAAATCCTAGCAGGACAAAATTTTTAGTAGGATTCTAGGGCTAGGTAGAGTGTTTTCTGAAGTTCTAGTTGTCCCATTTCTTTAACAGTACAGTCAACCGTGAGCAGCCAAATTATATAAACTTTACCTCTTGTAGTTGGATGAGTTCAGCTTCAAAACTCTTGGCCTTCTTCTCATTTTCTCTTGCAGTAGCAAATATTTCCTCCCTGGCTGCACGGGCATCATCAAGCTCTCTTTGGAAGTCCTTCATCTGAGCCTGAAATTATATTTTGTTTAAAACGTATATTACATTTTTGGGGTTTTTAACATTTTTGTTTCATCAAAATGCCATCTGACATCTTTATGTTAAATTAAAATAAATACAGCGTGAACATTTGTTTTAAGTTGGATATAAAAATGATATCATGAATCATAATTTTGCTTTTTATTATTTATATTTTACCTGCAACTTCCTTAGTTGTTTGATAGCTTCATCCCGACCTTTATTGGCAAAGTCCACGTGTCCTTCTAGATCCTTAAGGTCAACTTCTAACTTCTTCTTGGCTGCAGCTGCCAAAGTTCTCTGTTTCCTCTCATCTTCCAGTTCTGTTTCCAACTCATGTACCTTGAAAACAAAAAAGTGTTCATTTCACAGAGACAGTGGCCTTTTCTTTGTTTCCTGACTTTTGCTTTTCCACCTTATTTATACTTTTAACAAAATGTCAGTTACCTGTTTAACCAGCTGTCTCCTTTTCTCCTCATTCTGCTCATCTCTGCCTTGTAAGTCTCTTTCAAACTGTGCTTTCAGAGCTTGCATGTTGACTTCCAATCTAAGTTTGGCATCTTCTGCTGCCTGAAGCTCATCTTCCAGCTCTTCCAACTGTGTCTTCATCTCTTCAACTTGTTGCTCAAGACCTCGTTTGGACTTCTCTAAATCATGAACCTTTGTATACAAAATATTCAGCTAGACATGGCTAAAAATTAAGTTTAAATTTAAAAATACATGACTAGAGATTCCATCGGTTGCTTGGCTATTTAAAGTGGTTGTAACCCTAAAGAAAAAAATGCTCCTGTCCCTTTAAGGCATAGTATATAGCACAGTGTTTCTGTAGTGTCCCGTTCTATGTTGTACAATACCTGGTTGATCCTGCCTGTTCCTGTCTTCCTCTGTTTAAACTGACTGCATTTATCATGGCAACTGATCCAGTTTAACTGCCTCCATCATCCTGCTCTTCTCTGTATCGTCCCCCTCCTTCTCTTCCTGTCAGTTCCATAGTCTGTGTGTGAGACGATCTCCTCCACGCCCCTCCCCTCTCCTTTCCTCTCCTCTTCTATCCTCTCATGCCTGTGTAATTCTATTCCCTGAAGCTGCTCCAGTGCTTGTAAAGTAAAGAAACATGTATTAATTACTTTGATACCCTCTGTTTTAGATCTCTGTTCAGTACACTGTGTGTGTTTATCAAAAATTCAAATACTAAATACCTTCTTTGCAGAGCCCTGCTGGAGGTCACATGACAGACCAGCATGGCTCTGCAAAGAAGGTATTTATAATTTTAGGAAAACACATACTGTACTGAACAGGGACCTAAAAGAGACCTAAAATAGAGAGATACAATGTAATTAATTTCCATGTGACTTTACAACCACTTTAACATACAAATATTACATCCTGATCAAACTAATATTAACTGATGTTTCAATAAAATATGGCTATATATGGGCATCAATTACTAACCAAAGTTGCCACTGAAAAAACATTACTTACGTTCTTTCCAACATCATCTTTGGAGCTGACCAAGTCCTCCATTTCTGCCTTTAACATTTTGTTCACCCTCTCAAGTTCTTCCTTTGCTTGTATAACTTCATCTAGAGCTTTGGCAAGTGATAGCGCTTTGGTCTCCTTCTCTCTAGCCTCAGCCTCAGCTCTGTCTCTCTCATCAGCATATTTTGAAGAAATAGTTTTCTCTTCTGCTAACATCTGAAAATTAATAAAGTTAGCCAACTTGGCCTTGCAAAACAAAACTTACCTACATTTAGAATCAGAAGTAGCATGCTTCACCTGGTCAAACTTTTTCTGTTTCTTCTCCAGGTTGGACACAAGTTGACGCTGGTTGTCCAAGTCAACTATTAAGTCATCAAGTTCCTGCTGTAGGCGGTTCTTGGTCTTTTCCAGTTTCTCATAAGCAGAAGCTTTCTCCTCAAACTGTTGTGTCGTGGCCTCAATATCTCTCTGGAATTTCTTCTTACCTTCTTCCATAGATTCTATTGTGGCAGTAAATTCTTGCAATTTCCTCTTGGAATCTGAAAGCTAAAACAGGACAGTGGTGAACATATCATAAGCTACCCTGTTGCTTTAATCTGCTATGAAATTTTACTGAGTAATGATATCTGATAGAAGGGGCTTTGGTAAAAACAATATAGACATTCTGTATAGATAAATGAATGTGCACTCATAACTGTGTCTGTTTTGCACATTAAACATGTAACAACCCTATATGCAAACTTGGTAAATTGTACCTGTGTTACCTATTTGACAAGCTGCCATACAGCTCATCTGCTACCACAGTATAGAACACCACATAATCAAATTGTTCCTAATCCTGTTAACTGGTCTGAACTGGTAATCAGGCAGCTTTGACAGATACCAATAGGCCTGTTGTATCTAAGAGCTTTTTTGGGTATTTGAGTATGCCAGGGCTTCTTTATATGTACATACTGGCATTGTAACTGTACATCTCACTTCTGTGTCTAATAAAACATTTTGCTTCAGTGAACACTGGACTTTTTGATTCTTGCACATAGCATTTTTACTTATGTGCTCATTAATATGAGTAGTCATTTTCACTCATAAAGATATTGTTCTTTCAATCTTTCAGGTTAATGTGGTGGTATTACATTTCGACTATACCAGCATCTGTGTGGAGACTTAATAAATGTAATAAAGTGTCTCAAACTGCTTTTTTTGTGCTTTAGAATAACAACCTTGTATCTTACAACTTTTATTACTTACAAAATACCATTGCTTATATATATTATGTATAATAAGCAGGTTGTTAGAGATTCTTTGAAAAGTGAAAGTATTAACGTGTATGCCTTAAGATGCTGTGCATATATCAATTAATTATCTGTAGAACTACTCTGGGCTATAGTAATACCTGAATATTTAGAGTTGAGATGTGACGTTCCAGGTTCTGTTTAGCCTCTGTTTCTTCATCTAGTTGGTCCTGAAGCGTGTTCTTCTCATCCTCTACTTGGCGAAGCTTGGTGCCAACATTCAGTTTCTGCCGGGTCTCTTCTTGCAGTAACTCCTGCAAATTGAAGGCCAATAAATAATTCAGTAACATTCCCCCAATAATAAAGGCCTTTATCTATTGATATGTAAATTGAAATTGAATAACTTGCCTGTGAATCCTGGAGCTGGGATTGTAAACTGGCAACATCTTTGGAAAGCTTAATGGATTTGGTCTCTGCTTCACTTAGCAGAACTGTGACATTTTCCAGTTCTACCTGCAGATGCAAGAAAACATATTTAGTACAAACAACAATATTATCTTCAATGCAATTATATGCTCCTAAAATTATGATCTACAATACCTGTACTCTATAGGATTTTTCTGTCAGCTCATTTCTGGCCCGTTCTCCATCAGTGTATTTAGACTGTAACTCCTGCAACTGGACTTCAAGCTTCTTCTTCTTGTGCTCTACATCTTGTTTGGCCTGGTTCAGTGATCTAATCTCAATTGTAAGCTCAGAGTTGTCTTTCTCCAAGCCTTGCTTGCTCTTTTCCAAGTTGACTTTAACCTATGGACAGAAAACACATTGTAAACCAGGAAGGTATTTTGCCAATAAATGTGCTTTTTGTATGCTAATAAAGACATCATACCCTTTTCACTTGTTCCAGTTGTTCCGTTAGCTCCTCAACAGCTTGAGTATGTTTTTGCCTCATTTCCTGAACCTGGGCCTCATGTGATCTTGTTTCCTCTTCCAATGCTCTCTTCAGAACAGTAACTTCCTGCTCTCTCTTTGCTCTGTAATGGGTTTCATAAATTATCCACAGTGCACATGCACAATACATTTTAACCTATTACAACAATCATCAGTTCTCAGCAGTCTACTATTGACAGGTCATTGAAAGCAGAATTATGTTTGATTGTTATAGGTTAATGAACACCACAGATATTTACACCATGTTTTAAAATACAATCTATCAAGATATGTAATTCAGTGCAAAAAATAGTGAGGTGGTGTGACCCATAACAGCTCATCAGATTTCATGAGTGCAGCAGTCAGAACAGCAAAATGTGATTACCTAATGGTTGTTACTGGTTACTGTACATTTCTCTTTGCTTTATAAAATAATGCTTTTATGAGTTAATAAAGTAATACATTATTATAATAATGTATTTGTTGCTCCTATGTATTGTATCTTGACTTTTAAATAATTTTTTTAACACCCTTAGTCCAAAAAATGGCAGGCTGTTGCTATGTACTGTGTGTAGCAACCCCTTTTTGTTTTTTTATTTTTTAACATTTTTGCTCTACAGTAAGTCCTCATGCACACGGACGTTTTTACAGCTGCTTTTTTGAGCTTTTTTTGCAGCTTAAAAAGGCCTGTCTATGTTAGTCTATGGCTTCATGTCCACCTAGGCGTTTTTTAGCTGCAAGTGGCATAGGCGTTTTTAAGCTGTAAAAAAAACCCAGGACCAGTGGGTTCTGAAAGACGTTTTTCAGCTGTAAAAACGCTCTAACGCTGAAAAACGCTCAAAAACGCTCAAAAACGCTCAAGAACATCATTCACCAACGTTTTTTAGCATTTTTGATCCATTGAAAAAAAAAAAAAAAAAAAAATTTGAAAAAAAAAAAAAACGCTCAAAAACGCTAACGCGGAAAAACGTTCAAAAACGCTAAAAACCGCTAAAAAACGCTATTGCAAAAACGCTGAAAAAAGCTGAAAAAAGTTTAAAAAAATCACTGCAAAGATACTGGCGTTTTCATAACTTTTTTTAACAGCCTGTGTGCATGAGGGCTAATGATTGCAGGATTGCAGGAAACAAAGGTGTTACCTTTACTACAATTTTAAAATTGACTGGGGACAAACAGATGGCAAATTTATTAAATAGTTTCTTCAGTTCTGAGTATACAACGAAGCATGGGGTAACTCATGTCCATAATAGGGATGGTAGTGACACAGCCCCAAATTATCCTCAATGGCTCAAAAGTATTATGGTCCAGAAATATTTAGACAGAATAAGGTGCATAAAGCACCAGGACCAGATGGCATCCACCCACAGATCCTAAAAGAATTGAACCCTGTCATTTCAAAGCCATTGTTTCTACTTTTTAGGGACTGTTTAATGATTTGAATAGTACCACTGGGTTGGCGTAAGGCCAAAGTGGTGCCTATATTTAAAAAGGGATCAAAGTCTTCACCAAGTAACTATAGACCTGTTATTTTAAAGTCTACAGTTGGGAACATTTGGAGAGTTTAATAAAAGACCACATATATGTGTTCTTACTGGAAAAAAATATTTTAAGCAACAGACAGCATGGATTCATGAAAGTCAGAAGTTGTCAAACAAATCTGATTTATTTTTATGAGGAGGTAAGTAAAACCTTAGTCATAGGAGTGGCTGTGGACGTGGTATACTTGGATTTTGCAAAAGCATTTGACACAGTTCCCCACACATGGCAAATGTGTAAGGTAAAGTCTACAGGCTTGGAAAGATCAGTTTGTAAATGGATAGAAAACTGGCTAAAAGATAGAATTCAGAGAGTATTGGTTAATGATTCTTATTCTGAATGATCTAAGGTTATCAGTGGTGTATTTATAAATGATATAGGGTCCGAGATTAAAAGTACCATTTCAATCTTTGCAGATGACACCAAGCTATGCAGTGGAATAATGTCCTTACAGGCCTGTCTCCAACTTACAAGCCGACCTCAATGCACTGTTTAATTGGGCAACTATGTGGCAAAGGAAGTTTATTGTTAAAAATGTATGCACTTCGGGCTAAGAATATGTATGCATCATACAAACTAAGGGGTGTACAATTTGGTAAATCATAAGCATAATAATAGCATCCAATGCCAAGCTGTGGTTTCCAAAGCAAGCAAAATCCTTTTTTGTATTAAGAGAGGTATGGACTCCAGAGAGAAAGATATAATTTTGCCCCTGTACAAATCATTAGTAAGACCTCATTTGGAATATGCAGTTCAGTTTTGGGCAGCAATTCACAAAAAGGATATTGGAGAACTGGAGAAAATGCAGAGAAGAGCAACCAAAACTGATGGAAGGTATGGAGGAGCTCAGCTACAAGGATAGATTGAATTTATTCTCTCTTAAGAAGAGGCAATTAAAGGGGGGGGGGGTATGATCAACATGTATAAATACATAAGGGGTCCGTATAGTGAACTTGGTGTTGAGTAATTCACTTTAAGGTCATCACAGAGGACAAGGGGGCATTCTTTACTTCTAGAGGAAAAGAGATTTAAACTCCAAGTACAGAAAGGTTTCTTCACAGTAAAAGCTGTGAAAATGTAGATTGGACCCACTCAAGAGCTGGTTCTGGCCAGCTCAGTAGATTGGTTTAAAAAGGCCTGGATATATATACAACTGGATACTAACAATTATAGGTAAAGTTGATCCAGAGAATATCCTATTGCCTCTCCGGGGATCAGGAAGGAATTTTTTCCCTGCTGGAGCAAATTGGATCATGCTTTGCTGTTTTTTTTTTGCCTTCTTCTGGATCAACTGTGGGTATAGGATTATGTATATGAGATTGTATATACAGGTGCATTTCAAAACATTTGAATATCATCAACAAGTTTATTTATTTCAGTCATTAAATTCAAAAAGCGAAACATATATTATATAGATTCATTACACACAGAGTGATATATTTTAAGCATTTCTATTTTGTAATTTTGATGATTATGGCTTACAACTAGTGAAAACCCAAAATTCAGTATCTCAGAAAATTCGAATATTACATAAGACCAATAGAAAAATTATTTTTAATACAGAAATGTTGGTTTACTGAAAAATATGTCCAAGTACAATAGAGTCTGCATTATACTAATACTTGGTCGGGACTCCTTTTGCATGAATTACTGCATAAATGCGGTGTGGCATGGACGCGATCAGCCTGTGGCACTGCTGAGGTGTTATGGAAGCCCAGGTTGCTTTGATAGTGGCCTTCAGTCCGTCTGCATTGTTGGGTCTGGTGGGTCTTCCTTTTGCCAATACCCTATAGATTCTGTCAGGCGAGTTTGCTGGCCAATCAAGCACATTGATACCATGATCATTAAACCAGGTATTGGTACTTTTGGCAGTGTGCCAAGTCTTGCTGGAAAATGAAATCAGCATCTCCATGAAGCTGGTCAGCAGAGGGAAGCATCAAGTGCACTAGAATTTATTGGTAGAGTGCTACGCTGACTTTGGACTTGATAAAACACAGTGGACTAACACCAGCAGATGAAATGGCTCTCCAAATCATCACGGATCGTAGAAAATCTTGCATTTGGAAATCAAGGACCCAGAGTCTGGAGGAAGAGTGGAGAGGCACAGAATCCAAGTTGCATGAGGTCCAGAGTGAAGTTTCCACAGTCAGTGATGATTTAGGCAGCCATGTCATCTGTTGGTGTTGGTCCATGTTTTATCAAGTCCAAAGTCAGCGCAGCCCTCTTCCAGAAAATTCTAGAGCACTTCATGCTTCCCTCTGCTGACCAGCTTTATGGACATGCTGATTTCATTTTCCAACAGGACTTGGCATCTGCCCACACTACCAAAAGTACCAATACCTGGTTTAATGATCATAGTATCATTGTGCTTGATTGGCCAACACACTCGCCTGACCTAAACCCCATATAGAATCTGTGGGGTATTGTCAAGAGGAAGATGAGAGACACCAGACCCAACAATGCAGATGAGCTGAAGGCCGCTATCAAAGCAATCTGGGCTTTCAATAACACCTCACCAGTGCCATAGGCTGATCGCCTCCATGCCACACTACATTGATGCAGTCATTATTGCAAAAGGAGCACAAACCAAGTATTGAGTGTATACTATACTGTATATGAACATATTTTTGTAAGTCAACATTTCTATCCTAAAAATCCTTTTTTTTATTGGACTTATGTAATATTCTAATTTTCTGAGATGCTGAATTTTGGGTTTTCACTAGCTGCAAGCCATAATCATCAAAATTAAAATAAAGAAATTCTTGAAATATATCACTCTGTGTGTAACGCATCTATTTAAAATATATGAGTTTCACTTTTTGAATTACTGAAATAAATTAACTTTTTGATGATATTCTTTTATATAATTTTTTGAGCTGCACCTGTATATCTATATATATCTATATAGATATATATAGATATATATTTATATAGATATATATAGATACTGTATGTTTTTTATTATTGGTTGAACTGGATGGACTTGTGTCTTTTTTCAATCAGACAAACTATGTAACTATGTAAAATCCCTAAAATATGTGAAGTAATTAGTAAATCATACATAATAATTTGGATATCAGATTGGGACCATATCTGAGAAATTTAAGCTGGGTATACATGGATAGTTTTTTTCAGATTGAAGAAAAAAAAACCTGACAGATCTTTGCATCAACACAGTGATGTCTGTGATTTTTCAGCATGCCTGTTCGTCAGAAGCCAGCTGAACAGACAACGGTACGCACATACTGAAAGTCGGATGGTTCCTAGTGAACCAGACAATTTTCGGTATGTGTTTACCTGGGCTTAAACCACAGTTCCTGAATCCTATATTTTATCTAGTTCAGTGGTTCTCGACATTTTTTGAGTCACGGACCCCTTTAAGAATCAGATAAAAGTTATGGAGCCTCTACAAAGAAATATTCACGTAAAAAAAAATGGAATGCAGTCAATATATTGTACTTTAATTTTTTTAAATGTAAAAATGTACATACAGTATATGACATAAACAAAGCTTGAATAAAGTAAACAATCTTAACAAAAAACTCACTCCTTTTCTTACAAATATTAT
This sequence comes from Lithobates septentrionalis, assembly GCA_037952835.1. NCBI lineage: Eukaryota > Metazoa > Chordata > Amphibia > Anura > Ranidae > Lithobates > Lithobates septentrionalis. The sequence goes on along the minus strand of JBBDGP010000162.1, from coordinate 500,626 downwards.
TGTAATTGCTATTTTTTTTATCTGACCCTCAAAAAAAACCCTCTTAATCGCCCCTTCTTAAGGCTTCATGTACACTACAGCTCCTAATTTTTTTTTGCCAAAGCTCCTAAACTCAACTCCATAAAAGCCTATGAGTCCATGTACATTTAGGAGCTGCTGCGGTTAGGGGAGCTTCAACCTCCCTCAACCTCCCCCTCCTGAACATGAAAGAATTGTGTTCAGGACAGGAACGTTTTGCCGCGTTTTGCGTTTTCCCGTGCCGGCGGCCAAAGTAGGCTATGTGTACATGAAGCCTTAAAGTGAATAAATGCAGTTCAGCTAATCTTTCCACATAGCGGAGCTCCTCAATGCCTATTATAAGTTTAGTTGCTCTTCTCTGCACTTTCCCCAGTTCTCCAGATCTGTAAACCAAAGCTCTAAGGCACAAGGATCATATTTCTTAAAATAACACTAAGCTGTAAATATCATTAAGCCTAATTAGACCTGGCTACCTTGTCTGATCTGTGTTGCTCTCTTGACATTGTGATCTACTCACCTGAGTTCTTGCTGTGTTGCTGTGCTATCAAGTGTGTCTTCCAGCTCCGTCTTCAAAGCTTCCAGCTCTTCACCCAAATCCCTCTTTTGCTTTTCTGCCTTGTTTCTTGCGGCTCTTTCTGACTCCAAGTCTTCTTGCAGGTCTGAGATATGTGCCTCCAATTCACGGATTTTCTTCAATGCATTATTTTTCTGGGCAATTTCATCTTCCAGCCTTCATGGTGTACAAAATAGAGAGGCAGCATTTTAGTTGTAGAACAAGACTGTAATACAGGTGCTACCATCCATATCCAGGTATTGTACTTGTCTCTGCAGCATATCATATTATTAGACTCAGGTGGTTCTAGTTCATGCATTAAAAGAATTGTCCGTATCCACCAAGATTAGGTTATCAAACTTGACCCCCATTCCGAACTGATTTTTAAAGAATATGTAAACCCAACATTTCATATTCCTGGTATGTGCCTGCTGTACCATGTACTTGTATGAAAAAAGTACTGTATCCTGTTCTCTTTGTATTGCTTCCTTTGTGTGAAATACTTGGTGTTCCTGCCAGTCTCTCTACTTTCCTATCAACAACTGACCACATTAGGCAGTAGGACACAGCATGGTCAGTTCTCTAGCTAGCTCTCCTGCAATGATCAGACTTGTCCCGACACGTCCCCCCACCCCTGCACAGCCATTTACTGGGAAGACCAGTGTGCTGCTGTTTCTCCTCCCTTAGCTCCTTATGCAGCTGAGAACAGAGATTATGCGATCACTTATAAAAAAAGGTGGAAAAAAAGGTAGTTCTAATGTTTTTGTCGCCTCATGCACACGGGCTTATGAAAATATGCTGCATTTAATCTGCTAAAACTTGGTAGAAAAAATGCCTTTAGTGGTGCATGAGTGCATAAACTCATTCTACTGGCTATAATATTATTTTTTGCTAGCTATTGTAATAAACTTACCCGCATATGCCCTCGCTTAAGCACGTCTGTGCTTATGGGCATAAATTATGCTGGAAAACTCTGAATGCAGGTTTGGAACACTTTTTGTGCCTCTGAACACTGCTCTAAAATACATCTGTAAGAAACACAATGTGCATGTAACCTAAAGCTGCTTTCAGGGGCATGAAAAAAATGTAAGTTGCCTTTAACAGCAGCATTTTTTCTGCTTGTGTGCATGAGGCCATAATCTATACACAAATGTTTGCCTTTCATTTATTTTTTAAACTGAATTAGTTATTTTACAAGGTGAGCATTTACATATACTTTATAGTTAAACGTGTAAAATATTAAATCTTCAAGATCTGAGTATCTGGCACCAGTACATATCATGGGATTTCTGAAGGGGCAAACGAATTGTAGCATACAAATTGGAGAGGCAGTCATAGTACAAACATATTTTGCATTCTATCCAAATTAATTCTGAGTACATAATGATTGATTGGTGAAGTTCTGAAACACATCCATGATGGTTTGCCTTTATAATAGTTATATTAGGGTATATACAGTATATTTTGTAATTTTTCACTCTGTAAATATGCACATTCTTTATTATTTAATTTTACCTGGCAAGGGCAGCCTGTAATTCCTCTTCCTTTTTGGCCAGCTGCTGTTTGAGCTCAGCAATCTGTGCCTGTAGTTCTGCTATTTGTTCATTGAGATCACTAGCTTCACCTTCCAGCTTTCTCTTTGTTTTCTCCAATTCTTGCCTGCTTTTCTCTTCTTTCTTTAGACGAACTAGAAGAGAAAATAGGTTTCACACATGCACAAATGAAAAGCTAAGGTTACCAGATTTTTTAAATGAAATCTGGGAACACCCTACAGACTATGCCCTCTTTTTACCATACCCATAAAACATGCTCTCATTTTTAGTCACAATCACAACATCATGCTGTCATTTTTAAACACCCTCATATGATTGGTCACAGACTTCTAGAACAAGAGGCAGATGTTCAAGGTATTAAAAAAAAAAAAAATAATCAAATGAGAGGCACCAAGATATGCATGCATAATTTTGAGGGATGTCTTGACGGTATGAAGAAGAAAACGTGGTGCTCACTGAATGCTTGGAGGCATGGCCAATAAAGTGAGTGTTGCTTCACGGCGCATGGCTTGAAGTGTGGGAGTAAATTAAGCCCCAGCATTTGTGGTATTATCACTGTAAAAATATAACTGTTTCTCACCTGTATGTGCACTTGAAACAACACAGTTGAGTACTGTCCATGATACTTTTTTATTTGAACAGTTACATTTTTAGGAGAAGATTTTAAGATGTTCCTTTTTTTCTTGGTCCAGGTATTGCTTGGACTGAGAAGAAGGCAACAACCTGAAATCTTGTTCTGAAAATGTAACTATTTGTTCAAATAAAAAAGTATCCCAAACAGTATTCAACTATGTTGTAGCATCCATGAGAAACTTGGCATCCACCCTTATTCACAGTGCAGGTGTCAGTAGTATTAAATGTGGAGTTTGGAGTCAGTAGGATGTAACACAGAGTGTAGAGGTGTAGAGGTCAAGAGTAAGTAACACAGAGTTTAAAAGTCAAGAGTATTTAGCACCGATTACTGGGGACAGGAGTAGGTAAAGCAGAGTTTAGGGGTCAGTAGTATGTAACAGCATTTAGAAGTCATGCAATGTAATGAATATAATGCAGAGTAAGGGCGTCAGGAGTAAATTATGGTGAGTTTAGAGGTAAGAAGAAGTATGTAACTCAGTGGTCAGTAGTAATGCAGAGTTCAAGGGACAGTAGTAAATATTGCAGAGTTTAGTGATCAGTATTAAGTAATGCAGAGTTCAGAGGTCTGTAGTAAATAACGCTGGGTTTAGAGGTCTAGAGCAGGTAGTTTGTAAGGAAGGATTCTGGGATAAGGAGAAAGAAATACAGAACAGAGGTCAGTAGTATGTAACACAGAGGTCAGTAATAACACAGAGTCCAGGGGTCAGTAATATGTAAAAAAGTTCAAAAGTCAGTAGTAATTAATGGAGAGTTCAGAGGTCTGTAGTAAATAATGCAGAGTTCACTGATTAGTTGTATGTAATGCAGTGTGTACAGGTCAGACTTAGGAGTAAGTAATGTGTAGTTTAAAGGCTAGTAGTAAGTATTGTAGAGTATATAGGGCAGTTGCAAATCAGAGTTCAGAGGTTAATAGTAAGTAAAGAACGCTACATTTCTGTTCTATATTTTATTCTCCTAACCTCAAAAAAATGTTCTTGCCAGACATACAGCACACTGAAGCATGCACTTTAAAACTTTTGTAGCCTCACTCTTCTATTACATTACATGTAAACAATATTTGGGCAGGTACCTCAACACGCAACCTGCATACTCTAGAGCACATTTACCAAACACGAGGCCCGCATGCCAAATCCGGCCCACCATGCCATTTCATGTGGTCCTTGCACCCAGGGCTTTTTAAAAATTATTTATTCTGGCCAATCAAATTAATTAATGCCCAAGCACTTGATGCTTGTAAACACGCCTAAATACTTGTAAAAGCGTAGACACTTTTACAAGCATCAGATGTTTTTTCAGCAAAAATGATGTGTGCATGAGGCCTAAAAGTGGCATTTCTAAAGTCCTTTTTGCCTGAGCAAAAAACAAAAAAAAAAAACAAATAATCTAAAACTGCACATTATATGGAAATTGAGCAACCAAGTTGAATTCAAACCGTAAATCCAGACGTAACATTTTTTTTTGAGCGTGAGAAATGTTTTTACTGCTGACTGTATCTTCAGTGGAGAGAGATTTACCCTCTCTTCTTGCTCTATTGACAAGTGGTCACAGTGAGGGAAAAATCTACTCAATGCAGGTATGCAGGCAGCAAAACACTCTTTTTTTTAGTTGGACAGAGTAGAGTTAAAATCCTCTTTAAATTTTATCACTGTCTGTACCCTCATTAGATAATGATTTATCCTCAGTCCCTATCATGGTCCATCCCTTTCCCACTCTTATCAAAGGTAAAAAAAAACATTTGCAGGAATTAGACATAAGTCCAATATGGCAGACTCTCACAGGTATATGAACATGCCAATTATGAAACCTCAGCCACGACACCCTGTTATAATAAACATAAAGCTTGCAATTACACAACACTTATTGGCTCTCAAAATTAAAAAAATACAAGCCTCATTTCAAGTTACAAATGGTTTTCATGACAAATACATGGTCACAATGTTTTCATGATTTCTATTTCAGTATTTCTTATTTATTAATATGACCAATTTGGATCTGTTCTTCCTATACCGATTGATACAGAAGATCCTTCTCCAAATTTCTAAATGACTAGTACTATCTGCATATATTTCTCACTGAAATCACTGGTAAAGCAAAAGTTTTGTCATACCCTCCAGTTCTGAGATCATAGATTCATGTTTGTTTTTTAATTTAGTCAGATTCTTTGCCTTTTCTTCTTCTTCTGCTAGGTTAGAGGTAAGGTCATTCACTCTCTCCTCTAGCACTTTTCTTTCCTGTTTTTAAAAAAAAGATAAAAATCATTTTTTAACTTCCAATTATTTTCTATTACTGCCAAAAATTGATTTGCCTATATTTTTATCAGCATGTCTATGGGGGCTGATGTGTAGAAAATGTGTAGATGTGTAGAAAAAGAAAACCTGTGTAGAAAAGGAAAACCAATGCTAATGGTGACCATTTACACTGTAGCATGTTTTTGTGCAATACATTGCCTATTAAGTGCTCACTTAGAGATGAATGGTAAAGTGGTTAGCACTTCTACCTTGCAGTACTAGGGTTGTTGGTTCAAATTCCTACCAGAACACTACCCCCATGGAGTTTGCATGTTCTCTCTATGCTTATGTGGGTTTCCTCCCACACTACAAAGACATGCTTATAGATTATTTGGCTCCTGTCTAAATTGTCCCTGGCATGATTTAGGGACCTTACATTGTAAGAGATGAGAGCAGAGACTGATGTGGATGTATGATATATGTGTAAAGCCGGCAGAAGCAGCCAGGATCCTGCTGAGGGAAGAGAAGAGGCGCCCAGTGGATGCTGAAGGGATAACCCCCAACTGTCAGGTTGCTGGCAATCTCTGCTCTCCCCCTCTTCAATATAGAGACAGATGGCACAAATTTCAGGCCAGCTCCATCCTCCGCCTTCCGCTCCTGCTCCTGCTTTCTGCCTCTCAGCGACTCCCCTGTAAGGAATCCTGCAGCCCTGCATGTTTTAGTTTGGAGAGATGGGAGGCACTTTGACCACGGTGATCAGGGTGGAACTGCCCTGGTTATCGTGGTCTGATTAGAGAGGGCATACAGGAAGTGGTAGGTTTAGGGGTTTTTTTTACAGTTTAGAGGGGGGCAGATTACATAGGACAAGCGCAGTTCTGTGTAATCTCGTTTAAGGGACCAGAATCCGCATTTTATTGGGGGGGTTAACAAACGCTTTAAGGCCTGGAGAGTAGCTGAGGACTTGAAATATTGAGCCCTGGTGTAAAGCATTGCAAAAATTTTCAGCCCTATATAAGTACATATATAACATAAAAACACATACATCATACATTTTTCACATATATTAAATGTTTATAATTTTTATTCTTGAATGTTCTTCTCCCTACTTTGTGTAACACACACAGGGGCTTATTTACTAAAGTTGAAAAGTGCAAAATCAAGCTCACTTCTGCATAAAAATCAATCAGATTCTAACCTCAGCTTGTTCTATTAAGCTTTGGCAATAAAACCTGGAAGCAGATTGGTTTCAATGCAGAAGTGAGCTTGATTTTGCACTCGCCGGCTTTAGTAAATAAACCCCACAGTAATGCACAAAATGTAAGATTTTTTGTGCATATAGATGCGATAAAAGCCCTTAAGGAAAAAGCACAGTTGCTGCCAATCCTTGAAAAAAGACTGAGAGGATCTGTTTTCTGCAATAGAAAGAAAAAGATGTGCTGCCCCTGTCTGGTAGAACTTTCTGGGTTAAAGGAGAAGTCCAGCCTGAGTTTTTTAGGCTGGGCTTCTCCTAAGGGTCACAGGAGTGCAATTTGTTTTGCACTCCTGTGACCTGTTTTCAGCGGAGAGCGGTCTGAAGTCCACTGCCATCAGTCGAGGCACCGCGTCATCCCGACTTCCTAAGTCTGGATCCACCAGTTGCCTTGATTGATAGCAGTCTCAGCATCTTAGTGAGACGCTGAGACGGCCTCCCCCCGCCCCTCCACAGCTCATCGCTCCAATGAGCGTGGAGAAGCAGACCAGGAGCGATGCTGACTGACAGTCAGCATCGCTCTGCTCAGGGAGGAGTGAGAACCGAGCCATCGGCGATGTTCGGTGGCTCGATTCTCAGTGCAGAGATGCCGGGGGACAGCTGCAGCATTGGTTTGATGTTCCATCCACCGAGGTAAGTATGATTAGCAAAAACAGAACAAACCCATTCATCTCTTTCAAACACAACAATTTTTCTTGTTGGCCTTGGCATCCAGAGGCCTTCTTCCATTTTTCCAGTGTAGTAAGGGCTCTACCTTAGTTAATTTGTTGTTATGGTCATCCATTAAAAGAACATCATCTTCCAATTTCTTGATCTTGGCCTCTGCTGTCACTTTCTCTAGTTGCAGCTTCTGTCTGGCTGCTTCCTCTTCCTCTAGCTGCTCCTCCAGGTCCTAACAAAAAGCATACAAAGTCATGGCACAGATCCTGAAAATTTCTAGGGTATGAAAACTGTGCTAAATTAAAGTTGAACTAGCCTTATCTTCAGTCTTGCACAATTGCACAGGTTCCTCTCCTGTACCAAAGTTAGCTTACTCTAATTTCACTGCACACCATGCGTTTCTTAGAGTGTGCAGTAGAAGCTACAATAAGTCAGACAGAACCCACCTTATTTTCTGGCTGGAGGACAAACAACACCATCTAGAACTCTCCTCCCCCAGTATGACTGTCTCTGGCCCAGTCTTTAGCTTTTGGAGGTTGAGCATAACATGTGGCATGTGGGCATTATCTAGGGTGGTCTACCAACCACCCATAAAGGCATTTTGATGTTTACATAACTCTTCACAAGAGGCAGCCCACTGGTTGCATCAGGACTAAGATTTTTCAGGAGGTGTAGTGAAACAGGGTGCTGTGATGTTTTCAGGAAACTACAGTATGTATAGCACCCCGCTGCCCCCTAACAACAACAACAACCATGATCTGCCTGCATTGCATAGAGTAGTACAAAAATCCAGAGATTACATCACTGAGTATTAAGGTATGTAATGAAAAGAGTTTTTATAATGGGATTTTTAGCATGCTGATGAGGGGGAATGATGGAACCAAAGAAGGCAAAATATAAGCATATTTAAGTTTAGTTTTAAACATTTATAGTTGTCTATAGCAATCAAAGTAGGTCTTCTAATAGCAACTTGGGAAGCTATGTTATACCTGCATCTGCTGCAGCATTTTTTTCTTTTCTGCTTGCAGTTGCTGGCCACGTTCTTCTTCCTCTTCTATCCTGGCTTCCATTTCATGAAGAATCTCCTCCAGTTCTTGCTTCTTAGCTTGTAAACGTATCCTCATCTCTTCTGCTTCAGCATACAGCTCTGTTTCAGCTTGAAGTTGCTCTTGGAGGACATTCTTCTCTTCTGTAATCTGATGGAACAAACAATAAGTGTATAAACACATAAGTGGTCCATATAGTGAACTTGGTGTGGAGTTATTCACTTTAAGGTCATATAAAGGACAAGGAGGCTCTCTTTATGTCTGGAGTGAAATAAATTTTTACCTCCAAATATGGAAAGGCTTCTTAACAGTAACAGCTGTGAAAATGTGGAATAGACTCCCTCAAGACCTAGTTATGGCCAGCTTAGTAGATCATTAAATAAAAAGACCTGAATTATTTCCTAAATGCACAAAATTTACCTTGATACTAATATTTATAGGTAATAACACCAGGAGTAGTTTATCCAGGGAATATCCGGTTGGCTCCTGGGGGATAATTTTTTCCCCCACTGGAGCTAATTGGATTTTATGATTTATTGGGGTTTCTTTTGCCTTCCTCTGGATCAACTGTGGGTATAGGATAGTGCATGTGAAGGTTTTCTATTGATGTGAGTGTTTTTTTTTTCCCATTATTTGATCTAGATGGGCTTGACAACTTATCTTGGAACTCGACTGCAAGATATACAATTATAATTCAATGATAACAATGAAACTGGCAAAAAAATTTGATAGGTTGAGCTAGAGAGAAATGTTTGCGTCTCTATACCTGCACATGTTTCATGTGTAGTTCCTTCAATTCAAGCTCTGTTTTGTGGTATTTCTCAGTGACTTGTTTAAGCTCATCATCCTTAGCTTGCATTTCTTCTTCTTGACGGGTCACTTGCAAAAGAGGCTTTACCTGAAAGAAGAATGACAGTCAGTGAAGGGTGGAACAAAAATATATTGTAATGTATTGTTTGTTAATTTATGCATAAATCAAAACTAAGTAATAACTTTACACCTCAGAGGTACCTTGCTAAATAAGAGTGTAAATACGAACTTCACTGGTCAACAAAGAGAAGGATTTATACAGATGACTCAAAGAGCACCTATTTCATGTAAAACCTAAGTGACGGGATACAAAATTTTAGCAAGGTGGTATCAGGTTCATAGGACTGTACATAATTTGTTCCAGCTTTCTGCTCCACTGTGTTGGAGATGTAGGGAAGAGGAGGGCTCCATGCTCCACGTTTTCTGGCCTTGTATGGGTCCCTGGGACTTCTGGGCACAAGGTAAATACTGGATTTTTAAGTTGACGGATGTCTAAATGCCAAATGATCCTTCTGCCTTCCTTTTGCACTTAGCCCCAATGGCAAAGAAGCGCAACAAGTGTTTCCTACTGATACACCTGCTCAATGCAGTTAACACCTGTATTCCACTATACTGGAAACAACCTGTGCTCCTCCCATTAGTCTGTGGTTCGCCAAGATCAATGAAATTAAACTAATGGAGGAATTCAAACCCCCACAAATCACAGGTAAGATAGTTTCTGTAAAACATGGTTCTATTGGACTGAATTTACCTGTTCACCTGAATATCGAGACATTCTGGGCTCTCAACTACTGAACCAAAACCCCTGGAGATGCAGCGAACACCATTTGGGATATGTCTCGACCCATGATGCACACATTCTTGCTGCTTCCCTCTCCCCATCTTTTTCTTTTTTCACTGGACACCTTCGACACAACTGACAGCCAAGTACTAGGTTGAGACTGTGGAGTTGATTTACTAAAACTGGAGAGTGCAAAAACTGGTGCAGCTGTGCATAGAAACCAATCAACTTTTAACTTCTAACATCAGCTTGTTCAATGAAGCTTTGAAAAAAAAAAACCTGGAAGCTGATTGGTTTCTCTACAGAGCTGCACCAGATTTTGCCATCTCCAGTTTTAGTAAATCAACCCCTGTGTTTCATTAGCACATCTAAACTGCAGGCTTTTTACCTGACTAGTATGGATTACCACTGCCCGATGGGTGCTTTATTGCTACTCTGTATGTAATAATGATAACTACCTTGTATATATAAACATTTATAGCAGGCGGTGATGTAACTGGAGCATGCAAACTGTGCTCTGAATAGACGGCACACTGAAGTATGCTGTCCCTAGGGGGACAGCATTTTAGCATCCCTAGGGGGCCTCCATTTTAGGGTAAGTCTGTCATAACGTGCTAGTATGCAGTGCATATTAGCACATTATGACTTAAACCACCTGGGGGGGCCTACATTTATTTTTTATTGTCAGAGTTTACTACAGCTTTAACACTTTTAGAAATTTTTTAACATTGTTGTAGAAGCCAATATGCAGCTAAGGAATTGACATTTAAACACATTTTGTGTCTGTGCTCACGCACTTCATTACAATTCTATCCCATGGATTCTTTTGGAGTTTGGGGCTGCAGACAGTCTGCCTTTATTGTAGTCTGCCAAAGGGTCACATGCAGGATACAACTGTTATCACATACATGAATGAAAAGCAGTAAATCTGTGAGATGGGCATTTATACATATAAAGTTGTTTCTTTCGGCAAACTCACCTTAGTGAATAGTCTCCACCACTGCCAGTTTCTCAACTTTAGATAAGCAGCACAGTTTCTCTGGATGACTCTCATAGCAGTCAGCTGCTGTTGTCTTTTTGCAAATGCCCTATAAAAGCAAAAGGTGTAAGTACAATTCAATTGCATACAACATTTTTGTTTCAAAGACTTTAGGGTTCAGAATTATTGGGACATATCACTTTTAGGAAAAACATATTTACAGTCATTGGGGTTGGGGATTCATAGAGACTTTAGTTTTAAGCAAACCCTTCCCCTCTCTATCCAAAATAAAATAAAAACGTGGTTTGAGCAGGTCTTTAAAAAAGAATATAAATATGCCTAGAAAATCTTGGAATATGACAGAGCTATTTAAAAATGTGGGTCCCTCAGGGACTATAACATTTCATGTTTGTATTTGTGCTTGGTCCTTAAATACAGATAAACGAGTGGAGCAATCACTATTCATAATTACATATTTGTATATAGGAGTCCAGGACTTTACGTGGGTTTAACATTTTTTTTAGCAAAGCTTTACACATGCCTATGTAAATTAACTAATGTGAAACCTCCAGCCCATTCACATTTGACTGCTCCCTGGAGCAGAAATATACTTCTGATTTTTACCTTCCCTTTAATTTAAACAGTTGTTTTTCGTGAATGTTAGTCTTCGGATAAGTGTGTCCTATTAAGCAATCAAAACTAATTTAATAGTATTATATATCATATCTGAAAATCTGGGCAATGCATATATAATAAACTACATGGGTTATAAAAAAAAAAAAAAAAAATTTGCTAAATTTTCAGTGCTAGAGAAAGCATTATCTTTTTGGTAAAAACCTGTATTAGTCCTGATACCTGCTGGAGAGCAGGGTCCTCTTATTAGAAGTGTCAGGAATGTGGGTCTTTAGCTTGACCATATTATATGAGTGGTGGCAGTCTGTGTGTACGTTTTCTTATGTGTGGTCGGGGGGCTTGTTTTCTCAGAATTACTGGCCAGTCGGATAGTAAATCTTTTAAAATAAAAACTTTGCATTTCTCACTTTGTCTTCTTACTGATAGTAAAATTCACAGAACCCCAATTAAAAGCCAGCAGAATTGTGCAGTAGAAATTAAAGGTAAGAGCATTAAATTACCTCTGCACTAGTAACTAGAAAAGCTCATAAGGGCTTTCCCTATTTTTTTCTAAAAGTAAAAAGCTCCTTATAACATTAGTTTCCTGCTAAAGTATAGCAGATTACATGTAATGCAAAAAAAAAAACATATCTCAGTGTCACTCACTTTCTTGCAAGGTAACCACGGCTTTGAGCTTGAAATGCAATAATAATATCTGTTATCTTTAAGTCTCTTTCTTCTTCCAGGTGGGCGAGGACACCTGTCCTAAAGAATATCTTACTTTGACCAATCCTGAATAAATTAGTGTCAAGCTCTAAGGCTTTCATCTAAAAAAAAAAAAGACATTTCACATACATTGTAACACACCATTTTTTCATTAGAATATATCAATCACTGACCTTTCAAACAAAACATTAAGATATTTCAGAGTGGCAATATACTAAAAGTGATTCAGGGAAATACATAATACAATTATTCTGAGAGAATCACTCATGAAGATCACATTACCTTATATGTAAAGACAGAAAACTTTTATTGCAAAAAATAATTACAAAACTCCTCACAATATACAACATATGAAATCTGTCATACACAATTCTTTATTAATAATCACAAAAAAGAACAAATGTATTATTGTATCATATGATAAATATATGATTTATGCAGTTCATCTTGCCACTGCATATATTTAGCATACATTCACTCACTGACTAAATAGGGCTACAGTGTCTTGAAAATATACATAACCAATTGATATTCCAAGGTTATTGTACTAAAGACCATGGAATAACACATGACTCAATAGAATATTTGAAATGAGGAGGAAGAGAGAAAAAATGTTTTACAGTACACTGTATGTCAGGCCACCAAGTTAAGGTTATACTGCTACCGGGAGCACGTGTTCATTAAGGGTAGTAATACCCTATTCCATTCATATCCTCCTTTACTGCCCCTCAGTAGGGCAGTGCATCCAAACTATGATGTTTTACTGTTTAGAGGCCTCTCTATCAAGTTAATTACCACTGGCAATGTCACAAAAAGTGTTCCACCTGCCACCCCTAACTTCAGCAAACACAAGAGAGCTGCTCCTGGAAGAGCTTGAAGATATGCTGGGACCATAGCATGTTACGAATGTGGTCAGGTGGTATGCGCAAGATGGACAGAACAAAAACTAGATCCAGACCATGTTTCTGCACAGGATTCCCTCTTCATCTAATGATCAATTATATGCAGTAACCTAACTTTTTTTTTTTTTTAACACAGGGTATAAATGTTTGTTTAATGACATAGGTGGATCTGAACAAATCTGAGTCAGGTTACCAATGAGTTTAAAAAGTATCAGCTCAAACCTAACTTTAGAGGCTCGTTAATTTTTAGTGGAGACACATGTCCCTTGGCTATTTAAAAGGTAGGCCTGGCTTCTGAATGTGATATTGAATTGTTTGCCTGTGACTATATATGTGTAATGTTAAGAAGCAAGGTGAAAATCTATTACATTAATGTTTATTTATTTTTTATATTACCATAAGTATGCAGGCCTGTTTGCCATCCATAAAGCCCTTTGGAATAGCACCAGCAGCAAGAATTTCATATCTGTGATAAAAAATAATAATAATAATTTAATGCAGTGGCTTATTTTGTAGTCTAATAGGATCTAGAACATGAGAAAAGTTTTCTTTTTAAAATTATTTTCTTCTAGTTGTTGCTTTTAATCCTGTTGTCACGCTAACAAATCTTACCTTTGACGAAACTCCTGGAAGACAATTCTATTCGGGAATCCTTGACGGCAAATTCTGATTCCTTCCAAGACACCATTGCACCTCAACTGTTCCAGCACAAGGTGGGCATCGAGTTTTCCTGACTAATGAAATAAAAAATAAGCTTATAATTGTGAGTTCTTTCCCAGATGTTTTTTTGTTACCTTTTGTTACTCAGCCATTCAGTGTACTTATATTGTATAGTGTAGAGCTATATGCAAGAAACCAAATTAGTAAGTGCTGCTGTGTACTTGGAAACTAACAGGTGCTATAATAATTTTTAACAATTCTTAAAACAAATAAAAATGTTCACTTACCCGTTTTTCATGATTTGGAATAATACAACGGACAAAGTTAGGGCTTGTATTTCTCAGTGTTGTCATCAGCTTGGTTAGCTGCTCCTTATAAAGCTGGCCGACTGTACGGAACATGCCTTTTTTAGTCTTGGAAGCACTCGGTAAGGAGCTTTCAGTCATTTTTGCCATCTGGTCCAATCCCACAATACGATCAACTAGAATTATAAAACATATTATCTTTAAAGATATATGACTCTGCTAACTAATTTTATTAGAGCTTTAGGGCATAGGCTAAAAAGTAGAACAATAAGATGTGGCTGCTTCTAGCCTCATCTTAACCTTACAACTTTTCAAATGGCTACCACTCTCTTCAGAGCTCCAATGAAAAGGTGAAATGAAAGTGACTTAAAGTTACATTTGGAAAGTTGTTGATTATTTCTAATACAGTGAATTATGACCTACAGCTGCTATGTCTGCTGGCACTTTCAGATGCTAAGAGACATGTTCATCCAGTTACTCTCAGTAAGGCCAGCACCAGGCTTGCCTCCTCAGTAGATAAACATTTATACCTGTCTGATAGGTACCTGCATGTTTGTGCTCCATTCTGATAAAAAAAAAAACCTGTCAGAGATCAATATAATGTATACACCTAAGACCTTTTGTCTAGCAACAGCCTGCCTCAGCAATCCTTCCCTGATCAGAAAAAAATGTTACATGTCATCATGTCTCTATTATTTATTGCCATGCACCAACCTCTATTATTATAAAACACTTTTAGATCACATGTACTCAGAATAATGATTGCTAACAATAGAAATATTTTAATACCATCTTTCCATAGGTCTGCAACAAATTTATCAGATGACTGGTTCAGTAGTGAAGTTACATTGTCATTCAGGGGGTCCATATTTTTGGTCAACCAATTAGTGGCATCATAGTCTACCTGAAGAGTAAACAAAAACGTAGTAGTAGCAGTAGAGTTCTTTTTTTTTTTACTAGCATTATATAATAATCTGTACGTATTACAAAAATAGTTTATTTATTTCTAAGCTAAAAATGCAATGATCTTTTTACTTTACATTTTCTAACAAGTGACAAAATATAGAAGCAGAAGTAGGAACATAGATTCAAAAGAACCCAACACATACCTTTCCTGCATAGTGAAGAAGGGCGAAGATGGTTTTATCCTTCAGCTGCTTCACTTTTTGAAATTTGATGTGGTTTCCTTGTTCCTGAGTGAGTTTTTCAACAAATGAGACATCAGTTGCCTTAGGGAACCAGCATTCTTCATCAAGAAGGGCCAAGACACCAGGTGGGTTGTTCTTCAGAAAGAAAAAAACAAACTGGTATAGACCCAAACAAGCTATATTACACGTTACTGTATATAACATATATTTGTTATTAGCTTACAGGTCTTTCGATGAGCTCAATGCATGGCTGCAGATCAAGACCAAAATCAATGAAGTTCCATTCAATGCCCTCTCTTTGATATTCCTCCTGCTCCAGAATGAACATAGTGTGGTTGAACAACTGTTGAAGTTTTTCATTGGTATAGTTGATGCATAGCTGCTCAAATGAGTTGACCTGAAAGGTAAAAGCACAGTTAAGTTTGATGCAGCTCATACATACAGTATACACAAATAGTTCAATTATCTAACTATTCACATCTAAATTGTTTTGTCTTTTTATAAGAAACTATTACCAAGTGAACAGAAGGCATCACCAGTAAACTAAATGCATCTCTATCAGTAGTAATAACAGGGTCTTCTTTCTAATTACCATCTTAATGTAGCAGGGCAATAGCATCTATTTCTGTGTGTTTGGGTGTAGTTTTCATACCTAATCAGCTTTCATTACACAGCAACTTAAAGTGATTCTAAATGTTGTAATTTAATTTGGTGCTATGAGAAAGTCTAACAGTTGTTTACATACTCAACACACCTGACACATGACACATGAATATGTAAATTAATTGAGGTTTTTCAAGGGCTCAGACATCTCGGCTCTCTGCCTAATGAAGAAGTTCAATAGGAGACGCAATACATCTAGGAGGGAGGAGCCGAGTCCGTGATGTCATGCCACCGCCGCAAAAGTTTACATAGTGGTGAGCTGGCTGACGAGAGATTTTATATGCACATTTTTAAAAGTGTTTTTGTAAGTGTTTTTTATCTAATGGGGGATTAATAAACCGTTAAAAATGGAAAACACTATGGTCTTGCTTTTTTGTCCCATATAATCACCGGAAGGATCTCGGAAGAGGAGGCAAACCTGTCCCTCGAAGAGACACAGGGGAGAGAGGAGAGCAAAACTGTACGGGGAGAGTGGAGCAGCGTTTGGACACATTAGACGTTCCATCTACTTATCTGCTGGAGGTGAATCTCAGGAGAGGAGACAGATCTGATCCTCGGAATAACACAGGGGATAAAGAAGAGCTGTGCTGGGCTGAGAGAGCATAACATCGGTCAGATGTACCAGATGAGCGATTTACTCATGTATGGGAGGTGAGCAGGCATTACATTAGGTGGTGGATAATTACTTGTCACGAAGAGGATTTGATGTGTATTTATTGCAGCAAAACACAGCAGAGCACTGGGTGTTGAAATGAATACTGATATATAACTTTTGATTAATGCACTGGATCTATGAACTTTTAAGCTGATTCACAGTTGCCTTGGTTTGTTTGTTTATTTTTGTGTTGCGCTTCACTTTTTTAATAAAAACATTTATATGCAAGGGTGAGGTGAAACACCTAATAGTGTTATAGCTAGTGACACAAGGAAAAGTTTAATGATGCTTTGTATAAATTTATCAGTATTTATTTAGAATTTATTTACACGTGGTAGCGCAGATTGATTTAATATAAAAAAAAAAAACATATTGTATTTATATTGGAGGTAGGAGGATTTTCAGCGCCACCTAATGTCTGTTTATTCAATTTTTTCAGACACTGATTTGATTTGTTTGATTTTTAAAGGGGCAGCAGCACTACACACTATTTTTGTTTATTATTGATTTTTTTGTGTTTAATATTTAAACATATTAAAGGATTTTTCTTGTAAACATTATATTTTTACACATTTGCACATTTAACCACTTCAATACAGGGCATTTTCACCCCCTTCCTGCCCAGGCCAATTTTCAGTTTTCAGCACTGTCGCAGTTTGAATGACAATTGCGCGGTATTGCAACACTGCACCCAAATGACATTTTTATAATTTTTTCCCCACAAACAGAACTTTCTTTTGGTGGTATTTGATCATCTCTGCGGTTTTTATTTTTTGCGCTATGAACAAAACAAGTTTGAAAAAAACACAATATTTCTTACTTTATGCTATAATAAATATCCCAATTAACAAAAAAAAAACAAATTTTTTCCTCAGTTTAGGTCGATATGTATTCTTCTACATATTTTTGGTAAAAAAAAATCGCAGTAAGCATATATTGATTGGTTTGCGCAAAAGTTATAGTGTCTACAAAATAGGGGATAGTTTTATGGCATTTTTATTATTATTTTTTTTTTTTACTAGTAATGGTGGCGTTCTGCGATTTTTATTGTGACTGTGACATTGCAGCAGACAGTTCAGACATTTGTGACACCATTTTGGGACCATTCATATTTATACATCGATCACTGCTATAAAAACACTAGGAGGGCGATCAAGGGGTTAACTGTGTTACCTAGGGAGTGATTCTAACTGTAGGGGGAGGGGACTCACAAGGGGAGGAGACCGATCGGTGTTCCTCTGTACTGGGAACACAGATCGGTCTCCTCTCACCTGACAGGACGTGGATCTGTGTGTTTACACACACAGATCCACGGTCCTGCTCTGTTATTGGGCAATTGAGGGTGCCGCCGGGCACGCGCATCGGCTCCCGAGTGATGCAGCGGGGGCACGCCCCCCAGACGGCCGGGAAGCCCAGGATGTCATATGACGCCCGCCCAGGATGAGAGATCACTTCTGTGGACGTCATATGATAATGGGCGTGATGTGAAGTGGTTAAGTGTTTAGTCTGATATATATTTAGGAACATTTGGGCAGTACAAGTGTTATTCACACTTTTAATAACACACATGTTACACTTACCTTCTCTGTGCAATGGTTTTGCACAGAGCAGCCCTGATACTCCTCTTTTTGGGTCCCCTGACGGTGGTCCTGGCTCCTCCCCCTGCCAAGAGCCTCTAATAGCTAGCCTCTTGCTATGGGGGCACTTAAGCGGGCTCACTCCCAAACCGTACTCCTGTGAATGGACATTGTCCATTCACACACAGACGTGGCTCGGCCCCCACCCCCTATTTGGCTCATTGGCTGCTGAGGAGAAATGTCATCCTTGCATCCACAGAAGCAGGGTGCCGACGTGTCAGTGTTCTCTTTCAGAGAGTGCTCAAGCATCAATAGAGGAAACGCTGTGCTCCCAACCAGCCCAATGCAACATAAAAGTGAACAGCAGCCTCAGCCTGCATGTCTCCACCTAACCACGCCTCTGATGCATTTTGCCCCATCCACCGGGGGCTAATTACTAAGGAGAGCAGTGTTTCCTCTATTGATCAGATACAGAATGCATAGGGGTTGATTTACTAAAGGCAAATATACTGTGCACTGCAAGCGCACGTGCTTTAGAGCTTAGTAAATAAGGTAAAACTTTGCAAGGAATACTCAATCACATGCAAGGAAAATAAAAAACAGCATTTTTGTTTGTACATGATTGGAATGATAGAAACCAGCAGAGCTCCCCATCATTTCAGAGCTTCCCCTCAGATCTAGAGCAAATGCCTTTAAAGTGCACTTGCAGTGCACAGTATCTTTGTCTTTGGTAAATCAACCTCCCCATGTGTATGACTGTGTTTCTTTAGTCGATTACATAATGAATGTGTTGCAGTTCCTGGCTGTGATTATGGTCTGGCATACAAAGCAAATCAGTCCACATTTTTGTAGGTAATTAAGGTCTTCTGAGTTCAGCTACAATATTTATACCCTTGTTAGGCCTCATTCATATGGCTAATAAAATTGCATCTACATGTAAATGCAGCTGAATTTTTTTCAGTAGAGTCCGTCACACAGGTGCATAAACATGCACAGTGTTCAGATCTGTAATACAAGATCCAAAAATCTGAGCACATATGTATGCACGTTTGCCAGATGCAGGTAGCGAAAAAAAAAACAGAATAATTTTACGCAAATAATTACAGATCATTACACAGGAACTTTTGTGCTAGAAAAAGACATGCGTAATGGTATCAGAAAAACTATTATGCCCATGTGAATGTAGCGTAAATTATAGCGGATAATGTATTTTATTGGAGCCATTTTGTTGTTTTATGAGCACAATATTAAATATTGCATACCTGGACAAAGATAAAATTTCTAAAAGTGTGTGTAAACCCTAATATTGAATGTATTAAATCTGCCCCCCTTTTGGACTGCTAAATATACCATTAGTATTTTGTCAGATCGGTTTAATAAATGAAATGTACCTGTTGATTTTGCCAGAAATCTTGTGAGCTGATAACTTAGAAATTCAGAACTGTGCTGTCATGTCATAGAGGAAGGTAGGAACACACTATATTTCTGACCTATCAACATTTTTTTATATTTGCAGCATGTTTAAAGGGATAAAACTTGGGAAATGTGCATGTATTGCAGAGATGCATGAAAGATATATATATTTTCTCATTTTGACTTGATGTACGCGTTAAGGTTTATTCCTTTGAGTGTTAACCATGCATTGGGATATATGAACAGTGAGCATGGCATCCACATTCTGAAACCTTTCAGTGTTACAGGCTATTGGTTCATCAATGTGGAATATCCCCTCAGATGGATCTAGCTGAGACCAAAGATATGTTCAAACTTTGTTGCCAATTTTTGACAAAAAATCTATCAGCCATTGTTGTGTAAGCTGATGGGGTTTTATGTTCACATATAGGCCTGCTTCATGATTAGCCTCTTACTAATTTATTTCCAACTTTGTAAATATATTTCAACAATATCACCTTTCATTAAAAAACTAAGTTATCTATCACCTTACCATAACTTACTATGTATTCAAATATTCAATATACAGTGGGGACAGAAAGTATTCAGACCCCCTTAAATGTTTCACTCTTTGTTATATTGCAGCCATTTGCTAAAATAATTTAAGTTCATTTTTTTTCCTCATTATAGTACACACAGCACCCCATATTGACAGAAAAACACATAATTGTTGACATTTTTGCAGATTTATTAAAAAAGAAAAACTGAAATATCACATGGTCCTAATTATTCAGATCCTTTGCTGTGACACTCATATATTTAACTCAGGTGCTGTCCATTTCTTCTGATCATCCTTGAGATGGTTCTACACCTTCATTTGAGTCCAGCTGTGTTTGATTATACTGATTGGACTTGATTAGGAAAGCCACACACCTGTCTAAATAAGACCTTACAGCTCACAGGCATGTCAAAGCAAATGAGAATCATGAGGTCAAAGGAACTGACTGAAAAGCTCAGAGACAGAATTGTGGCAAGGCACAGATCTGGCCAAGGTTACAAAAAAAAAATTCTGCTGCACTTAAGGTTCCTAAGAGCACAGTGGCCCCCATAATCCTTAAGACGACCAGAACCCTTCCTAGAGCTGGAAATCCAGCCAAACTGAGCTATCGGGGGAGAAGAGCCTTGGTGGGAGAGGTAAAGAAGAACCCAAAGATCACTATGGCTGAGCTCCAGAGATGCAGAAAGTTGAAAGTTGTAGAAAGTCAACCATCACTGCAGCCCTCCACCAGTCGGGGCCTTATGGCAGAGTGGCCCGACGGAAGCCTCTCCTCAGTGCAAGACACATGAAATGGAGTTTGCTAAAAAAACACCTGAAGGACTCCAAAATGGTGAGAAAAAAGATTGTCTGGTCTGATGAGACCAAGATAGAACTTTTTGGCCTTAATTCTAAGCGGTATGTGTGGAGAAAACCAGGCACTGCTCGTCACCTGTCCAATACAGTCCCAACAGTGAAGCATGGTGGTGGCAGCATCATGCTGTGGGGGTGTTTTTCAGCTGCAGGGACAGGACGACTGGTTGCATTCGAGGGAAAGATGAATGCGGCCAAGTACAGGGATATCCTGAATAAAAACCTTCTCTAGAGTGCTCAGGACCTCAGACTGGGCCAAAGGTTTACCTTCCAACAAGACAATGACCCTAAGCACACAGCTAAAATAACGAAGGAGTGGCTTCACAACAACTCCGTGACTGTTCTTGAATGGCCCAGCCAGAGCCCTGACTTAAACCCAATTAAGCATCTCTGGAGAGACCTAAAAATGGCTGTCCACCAACATTTACCATCCAACCTGACAGAACTGGAGAGGATCTGCAAAGAGGAATGGCAGAGGATCCCCAAATCCAGGTGTGAAAAACTTGTTGCATCTTTCCCAAAAAGACTCATGGCTGTATTAGATCAAAAGTGTGCTTCTACTAAATACTGAGCAAAGGGTCTGAATACTTAGGACCATATGATATTTCAGTTTTTCTTTTTTAATAAATCTGCAAAAATGTCAACAATTCTGTGTTTTCTGTCAATATGGGGTGCTGTGTGTACATTAATGAGGAAAAAAATGAACTTAAATGATTTTAGCAAATGGCTGCAATATAACAAAGAGTGAAAAATTTAAGGGGGTCTGAATACTTTCCGCCCCCACTGTAGCTAATGAATATCTGCATATTTTTCACATAGGTAATGTTAATTTAATAACAGCCAGTCATTTTACTTACCTCAAAAATCTCAAATCCAGCAATGTCAAGAATACCCAAGAAAGAGGCTCCTTGCCTCTTGGTTTTATCCAGAGCTTTGTTAACCCGATTAAGAATCCACAAAAAGAGTCGTTCATATGTGGCTTTGGCTAAAGCTTCAATTGCAAAGTCAGCCTATAGGCAGGAACATAGCAAAAAACACTTTATAACACTTGGTAACACAATATGTAAAAATATAACAGCATACAAAAGATAGCCTAGAATAAAAAAGAAATGCGTTACACATCCTTGAACACAGCCCAATGGCTTTATCGTTTCAGACAACTTTAGACAACATTCTATGTTCTTCAACCACCTTAAACGAATCCATGGATCATGACATTTACATTCAACCCTATAATGTGAATGGACATGTATCTCAGTAGACTGTACAACAATAACTGAAAACCTACCTGTTCTTTGGTTTGAGCTTTTTGCACAAAATCCCTTCCAACCTTGATGCGAGGGCTAAGGATGCATCTTGTAAAGTCTGTCACATTAATTCCCATAAGGTGACAACATTTCTGAGCAGCTGAGAATATATTAAGTAAAGTTAGGTGACTTGTATTTTTTAAAATAAATCAGGACTCAATTACTAGCATGCCTAAGGAAAGAACAGTCTTTGCTACCTACCCATGTAAAGAACTATTTTCTCCTTGTATTATAGTGTTTTGATGAAACGGGCCTAATGCAGTTTGTGTCAAATTTAATTGTATTTATATTTACAGTCTTTCTTGAATTTGTGGATTTTTTAGTATTGACATAAATACAATTACCAATGCTTCGTACAGTATACATCCTTTACAGCACCTGATATTTGACCTGATTTACTAAAGGAGTAAAGAATATTCACTCAAAAATTGGTAAATATTCACTTCAGTTATCCGGTTATGTGAAAAGCATCTGCATATGATTGGGTATTCAAAGTGAACAGGAATTAGCTTTTTGCACAATTGGATAATTAGGGTGAGTATCCAAACAATCTTTTAAATGGAGATTCTCAATGCCTTTAGTAAATTAGCCTCATGTTGGCATTTAAAACAAATTTTGCTATTAGCGTTGTCTATAATATATTATAAAAATACAACACTACCTATTATATATAAATTATATAAACCCTTAATATATTACTGAAAAAAAAACTCCAGGCAAAGAGCTAAATAAACATTTGAAATACATATACATGTACAGTGTCATTGGAGAATGAATAAACGTTATCAGTTATGTGAGCAATGAACTGCAAATGCTGAAGACTTAACGGGAAACATTACAGTAAAACTTCAATCAATGCAGTGTGGCAAGGGTTTGTGATTCACCAGAATATCTGACTAGAATTGCAAACACATTTTTTAGGATGAGCAGTTAGCATACATTTCAAATGTAGCAGTATTATTACTGTGTAAAACATTGATTAATGCAGAAAGTCTAGAGTTTAAGTAATACCCTTTACTAGCTAACTTAAAGTGTTAGTTCACTTTTTCAGAAAAAAATGGAAAGGTAAGATAACACCGTACACCCTCCGCAACCCCCAGTCCCTGCTCTACTTACCTCATTGGGCGATGAGCTGTCAGTGCCCATGCAGATAATGTAGCAGTCAGGAGATTTGAAATCCCTGTGGGGACCAAGGGGGTGGGAAGGGTGTACGGTGTTATTTAACCTTTTCATTTTTTTCTGAAAAGGTGAACTTACACTTTAAGTTATTGAAGATGCAAGATTTTGGGATTCAATAAATCCCTTCTCCAGGCTTTATACAATGCATATATGCAATAAAACCTGAAGAAGGGATTTACAGCCAGTCATAGACGGTCCCTGCTGAACCGGCTGAAATATGAAACCACGTATGGGCAGACTAATTGTACCCAAGTTGATCGATCAACTACTTGTATCTATAATAACGTAAGTTAGCCAATAAAGGTGTTACTTAAACTTTCTTCATACATCTAATATATATAAATAACACTTTAAAGCCCAATTCCAGGGAAAACTTTTCAGTTTTAGCAGAGAGTAAACCCTAGATTTGACCACTGTCTGAATCCCCATTGGGGAGATTTTCTTCTACTTCCTCTCCCAGTGACAGGAGTTTAGCTTTAGTTAATATAGGAAATGATGGGAAATTGCTTCATTGGTAACAAAGACTGCGTCAAAACATTTCTTAATAATAGAATAGGAAAAATGTTAGAATGTCTGAGATTTTTTTGCTTTTTATGGCTTCCTGTGCCAGTGACTCCAATACCCCTCAGACAGCAATAAAATCCTGACAGAAATCCTAATCCTTGTTCAGTCTATTTACAATTACTTGGCTGTAGTGGGGCTTTACACCGCTTGCTTTTTTTTTTTCTTTATAGCCCATATGTTTGCAGACATTTGTTTAGTTCTGTCTGATTTCTTCAGCACAAACCCAAAGCTCTGGAAATTGAAGACATTTACAAATTAGGCTTAATGTACACGGGACGTTTTAAAACCTCTCCTGAACAATTTAACTTGACAGATAGTAACCAACGTTTAACCTGTTCCTGACCAGCCACCGCAGTTGCACTGTGGCAGGTTGACTCTCCTGCGCGCATCGCCGTCGTTGTAGATTGGGCGCGTACACGGCGATCTGTGGACGTGCGCGTGTGCCCATTCGTTAGCAGGGGAGCCAATCAGCAGGTCCAGCGGACTCGATGTCCGCCGACCACCCACGATCGCTCCACAGAGAGGCAGAATGGGGATCTGTCAGTGTAAACAAAGCAGATCCCCGTTCTGTCAGGTGAGTAGAGTGAGATTGTCTGTTCCTAGTGATTAGGAACAGCGATCTCTCTACTCCCTGTCAGTCCACTCCCCCCACAGTTAGAAAGCACCTCCCTAGGGAACATTTAACCCTTTGATCGCCTCTGGTGTTAACCCCTTCCCTGCCAGTGTCATTTATAGAGTAATCAGTGCATTTTTATAGCACTGATCACTGTATAAATGTCACTGGTCCCAAAAAAGTGTCAAAAGTGTCCGAACTGTCCACCGCTAAAAATTGCAGACCACTGCCATTACTAGTAAAAAAAAAATTATAATAAACATGCCATAAATCTATCCCCTATTTTGTAGATGCGATACCTGGGATTTTTACTGAAAATATGTAGAAGAATACATATTGGCCTAAACTGAGGAAAAAATGTGTTTTTTTAAATTTTTTTTGGGATATTTATTATAGCAAAAAGTAAAAAATACTGTTTTTTTTTTTCAAAATTGCCGCTATTTTTTGTTTATAGCACAAAACATAAAAACCGCAGTGGTGATCAAATATCCCCAAAAGAAAGCTCTATTTGTGGGGAAAAAAAAGACATCAATCTCCTTTGGGTACAATGTCGCACGACCGTGCAATTGTCAGTTATAACGTTGCCGTGCCGTATCGCAAAAAATGGCCTGGTCAGGAAGTGGGTAAATCCTTCTGAGGCTGAAGTGGTTAAAAACGTCAGTTTTGTTGCGTTTACATGCCGCGTTTAGCGGGTTTGCTTTTAGAGACGCTAAAAACACCTACAAACTAAATGCGGCTATTGCGAGTTGCTGTGTTTACATGCATTTACAAGCTGTTGCAGGCATTTGGCGTTTCAAATGCCTCTGAACATCCGTCCTGAACGCATTTTTTTTGCTTTCCAACAAATGCTTCTAAACTCAACTGCCTAGAAACGACTATAAACGACCCTGTGTACATGTACCGATAAGATAACATAGAGGAGAGTTCAGGGGCAGCTGAAAAAATGCCCAACTGCTCCTAAACGTCCGTTTACCAGCAGCAGTGTACATGAAGCCTAGCAGAAATACTGGTGACAAGTTCTAAGTTCTTTATTATATAGGTATACCTGTATCATCTGGCAAGGAAGCCTGGTCTGTGTTTCTTTCCTTTTTGAAGACAATATTACCCAGCTGTAATACTGAGGATACCACCTTCATCATGGCTGCCACAGAGAAAAAAAGAGTTTCAGTTTGCTTTAAATAAACATCATCATATTTTTCATCATTGCAACAAATGGCTAGGTCTTTACCCATTTCATCAGGGTCATTTCACTAAAGCATAATACAGTAAAACCTTGGATTGCAAGCATAATTAATTCCAGAAACATGCTTGTAATCCAAAGCAATTTTATATCAAAGCAAATTTCCTCATAAGAAATAATGGAAACTCAAATAATTCCTTCCACGACCATTTATTCAGAAGTCTTTCAGTTTATAGCCCATATAAAAAGATTATCGCAATGTGATAAGTTGTGTAACCATAAAATGTCCGTCCACAAATGGCAGCCTCCACAAGAGGATTGGAAGCAAAATCCAGCAGAAGCTACAGGGTATAAAAGAGAAGAGAGGTGCCTCTAAGTGTAACAATATGTTGCTAAATGTTGTACCTTCATTAAATGCAACCATATTTCTACACTTAGAGGCGCCTCTCTTCTCTTTTATACTCAGTTGTGACATGACGCTACTTGTATATCAAGACATTGCTTGTATATCAAGTCAAACTTTATTTAAAACAATTAGCTTGTCTTGCAAAACACTCTAAAACCAAGGTTTTACTGTACATGCATAGTTTTCATTAATATGTATTATTGTCTGATTATATTTAATTGAAAATAGTCTTTTACAATTCACTATGGCCCCATTAACACCTCAGCAATCTGAAGCACAGTTTGAGGCTTAGTAAGAAGTGCTTCAATGTTTGATACGAGGATATCCGTCATATTCAGTGGTGCCCGTTCAGACCTGAATGTAGTGTTGCTTGAAGCTTGTCAATTGAAAATGTACATGAGTTCCTTTTGTGGCAGAGTCACACATTTTGGCCTCAACAGACTAGGGAATGCCTAAAATATACCTGTTTTCTTGCCTAGTAACTAGCTTTCCCTTGGTTAAAAATAAGAAAACTGCCATAAAGACAACCAAAGATGATCAGCCCACGTGTTAATGAAACCTAAAAGTTTTATTAAATTGATTATTTGAATTTACCATATATGCATTAAAATATGTACATAAAATGTAAACAAGAAAGAGTCGGCTTTTACTCCTAGTTTCTATCCTGTGAGAATTGTGTGGTGTATGAGACATCTAGTGAGGAAAGTAGAAGAAGGAGACATTCCCAGAAGAACAATAGTAAAGAGTGACTACACTTTTGTTAAAACTTTAATGAAACATACGGTATATAATTGCTACACTGAAATTAAGACCCATATGACTTCCTTGTAATGTAATGGTTCTTTACACTCTTGTTGTACAGAACCTGCCCAATCATTTAATAATGGGACTAGATCACTGCTATTTCCAGCAGTTTTATTACAAAGCTGGGACTGATCATTTGACTATAACTGGAATCCAATCCAACTCATCATATATGAAGTAGGAATCAGTGACTTAAATGTGTAAGCTTCTTTACAAACAGCAGCAGGTTGTTCTGGAAATAAGTTTACCACAAATGCTCACATTATCTGTAACTTCCAATTTTACTATTTATTTCAACATTACAATACAAGTGCACTTGTATTGCACACTGCACAAACATGTTCTGCTATTGCCGCCATAAGGAAACCCACCCTAAAAAACTAAATGTGACTGTGACAAACATCATCAGAGCTAATATGCAACGAAGGATAAAACAAAAAGTAATAACAGTATATTATTTAAAAAGTATTGATTGTTTATGATACACAGGACTTTTGCAAAGTAAATGTCATTCAGTTAGGTTTAATATGTGCCTAATGTTATAGGGTTTCTCAATCAGAGTTTTATGGAACGCTAGGGTTCTGCCACCACTGCAGCAAATGTACATACACCCAATGCTTGCTTCAATTTTCCCCTGTAGCTACTGCTAATAGTTCCAGGCCACCTGGGAAGGTAGAAAGACATTGGCCAGTGCTGACAGGATGGATCTATAGACCAGCAGCCAATGTGTATAGTGTGTGGAAGTGCACCAAGGAGAGTGCATCATCCCCACCCTGTCAGCACTGACAGTGGCTTTCCCTGAGGTTGCTCAGCAACCCAGAGGGGATCTGTTACCCCATAAGGGTCAAGATGAGTGGTTGCTAGGCATTGATGCCCAAGATGGAGCAAGTAAGAGGCACAACACCCTTTACCCCCTGGATACGGTCCCTGCTTACCACCAATGCAAACTTTTTCTATGAGTAGAAATGCAAACTTCTCCCTGGACACCAATGCAGACTTTTCCCTGAGCTCCAATACAAACATTTTCTCGAGCATCAAAATCAAACGTTACCCTGAGTACCAAAACAAAGTTTTTTTTCCTGAACACCAATGCAAAGTTTTTACTTTATCTCTATTTACACTGCCACATTTAACCATCATTACTACGACTTGACTTTCTTTTAGTAATTGTTACATCACCAGTACCAAGTGTACTTGATTCGTTTCTTCTGCATCCCCTAGTCATTGGATAGTGAAAATTCCCTTGCAAACAACCTATTTGCATTTAGTAGATTAAACTCTTTGCATCCTCCCCTGTATAAATATATCTTGTGTCATAAAGATATGTTTCATAACACAAACCCAATCAGTGAAACTTTTTTTCCCTATTATAGCCTTTGAATGTCTTAGGGTTAGTGTACATAGGTATTTGCAATGAGCCTAAGAACATTTTGAGTTCTGGATGAGATTAGATTTCTATGTACACTATTCCATAAGATGCAAAGCAAACATGTACAAGTACACTTGCCCTTAGACAGGTCACAGCTTTCTGACATAACATATATAAGTTGCAGGTGTACTCATCCTTTTACTAAATGTGAAATCAATATGTAATGCACCCTACTACAGTCTACTGATCAGCTGACCTGGCTTGACATACAATGAAGGAGTTAATGGTTACATTATTAAAGTTGCCAGCAATGATATTAAGGATCAGTGCTTCAGATGCACAAGATTAATTTAATTGGTAGATGAGGATACTTCAAAGAGAAAAGACTGACTATAATTGGTATAAATTCTTCTGTTGGGCTTAGCTCATAAAATAATTTATAACCTTTGGTGCAATCAAAATGTCATTTTCTTAAAGGACCACAAAATTTAAAATGAAAATGTTACACCGTTGGACAGGGCTTCTTAAACCATTCACATCTATTGTATGTTCATTACAGTACACCCACATGTACAAAAATGCAGATATTTGATATTAACATAAACTTTATTGAATGCCTTATTGCTAAATTTTTATGGCTACCATATTACACAAATTGAGATACCTCCTTACCAAATAATGTGTTTCTTCTTTGGGATGGCTGCTTAGGAATAAAAAAAAAATCAGCCCTATCTTTATTTGATAGTAAACTAATACTTAAAGAGTTTGGAAACCCAACATTTCATATTCCTTATATGTGCCTGCTGTACCATGTACTTGTATCAAAAAGTTCCCTGTTCTCTGTATATTGCTTCCTTTGTGTGAAATCCCTGCTGTTCTTGCCAGTTCCTATGCTTTCCTGTTACAAACTGACCACACTAAGTAGAAGAACACACCTCTGTCAGTTCTCTAGCTGTGCTGCAAACTCAGTGTGCTCTCCTCCAATGGTCAGACTTGTCCTGACACCCCCCCTCCCCTGCACATAGCCATTCACTGGGAAGATTAGTGTGCTGCTGTTTCTCCTCCTCCAGCTGAGAACAGATATATTTATAATGAGTTTTTGTATATCTATACACAGATATTTTAAACTGAATGAGTTGTTTTACAAGGTGAGGGTTTACAGTAGCTTTAAGAATACCAAAATATGTTTACATAAAGTAGCACATACATTTCATCCCTAGCCAAAACAGTGTAATGCCTTGTACACACGGTCGGACATTGATCGGACATTCCAACAACAAAATCCATGGATTTTTTCCGACGGATGTTGGCTCGAACTTGTCTTGCATACACACGGTCACACAAAGTTGTCGGAAAATCCGATCGTTCTGAACGTGGTGACGTAAAACACGTACATCGGGACTAAAAACGGGGCAGTAGCCAATAGCTTTCATTTCTTAATTTATTGTGAGCATGCGTGGCACTTTGTGCGTCGGATTTATGTACACACGATCGGAATTTCCAACAACGAATTTTGTTGTCGGAAAATTTTATAGCAAGCTCTCAAACTTTGTGTGTCGGAAATTCCTATGGAAAATGTGTGATGGAACCTACACAAGGTCAGAATTTCCGACAACAAGGTCCTATCACATATTTTCCATCGGAAAATCCTATCGTGTGTACAGGGCATAAGAGTGTTAAAGGATAGGAACCCCTTTCAGTCCCCTATTTATATCCAGGCTCTATTGGAGTGATTTCTGCACACATAACTGTCCTGGTGACTGCAGGTTCACCAGACCAGACATAAGAAATCAGCAAAACAGGCAAAAATGAAAGTGTGTTTTTTTCTTCAGATTGCCAAGGACAGGCTAGAACTCCTAGAAAACACAGGCTAAAGGACACAGGTTGAAAAAGTAAAGTGGTAACTTACATATTTGTTCCTCTTCATTAAATCCCATAATTTCCATAGCTTCCAATGTTTCTTGGAACATATCAGAATCATCCTGAGAAGGGATAGGCACATAACCATGGGACATAAATGTGTAATTGCTAAAACCTTCAAGAAGTAATTCCTCTTTAAAAAAAAAAAAGAACAAATTGTGAATTAGCACATTTAAATGCATATTGACATAATCAATCGAATACTCATTCTAATCTATATTCAATAGTGTCTATTGTTCTAAGTCAAAGTTAAACAACATGCTGCCAAGGAACTGCATTTTGCAGCCTACCCTGCCAACAACTGAATTATTAATTTGTATATAGACCTAAGTAAAAATACTTCTTTGTAATGCTCTATAGCAGTGATGGCGAACCTTGGCACCCCAGATGTTTTGAAACTACAGTTCCCATAATGCTCAACTACACTGCAGAGTGCATGAGCATCATGGGAAATGTAGTTCCAAAACATCTGGGGTGCCAAGGTTAGCCATCACTGCTCTATAGGTTTAGAATCATTAATGTATCAGACATGACAATTTTATAAAATTATGCATGATCTTTCCACAACAATGTAATACCAAGAGAGCTTTTTAGTAATAGGCCCATTGCATAGATGCAGCATTGAGCCCTGTCCACTGCCTGCAGCCTATCAGATTGCAGCTTGGCAGGGCTGAACGCTTTACCAAGTGGTACTCATATTTGGGAAAAACTAGGGGTAAGTGGCGCTCCCTAAGAAGGGGTATCCCTATATGAGTGTATATCCCAAAAACACCTAAATGTGTGGTGCAGTGGGAAAAAAATTGTGACCATCCACTGTTAAATAGGCTATTAAAATATTTATGTCACTTTAGTGGTATTTGTTCACATATTCTCAATATCATGTATTGATGCTATGCTTACTTGGTAAGGTATTGAGATACATATATATTTATAGGAATTTTTATAGGAATTTTTGTTTCACATATATTTATGAAGTTTAGGATTTAGATGGTTTCAGCACCACACATTTAGGTTTTCTTGGATATGCACTCATATAGGGATACCCCTTCTTAGGGAGCGCCACTTACCCCTAGTTGTTCCCAAATATTTGTATCTCACCCTCCTTAGGGAGGTGTGATTCAGGGGAGGCTGCATACCGGTATTGTCCTAAGTGCGGAAATCTAGTCCATTTTTGTAAGTGGTACTCATGTCTAGGGTTGAAATACTTTACCAAGTGGTACTCGTGCTTAGGGTTCTATGTGTTCAGGGAAGAATGCCCAGAATGCAGAAGAGCAATTTGTGGATGTGAAACACTTGGCAAAGCGGTTGATTTAATAAAGGCAAATAGACTGTGCGCTTTGAAAAGTGCAGTTGCTACAGAGCTTAGTAAATGAGGTAAAGCTTAATCTGGCAAAGAATACCCAACCACATTCAAGGAAACTAAAAAAAAACCAGCATTTTTGTTTGAATGTGATTGGATGTTGGAAGTCAGCAGAGCTTCTGTTCATTTACTAAGCTCTAGAGAAGGGATATGCAATTAGCGGACCACCAGTTGTTGCAGAACTACAAGTCCCATGAGGCATAGCAAGACTCTGACAGCCACAAGCATGACACCCAGAGGCAGAGGCATGATGGGACTTGTAGTTTTGCAACAGCTGGAGGTCCGCTAATTACATATCCCTGCTCTAGAGCAACTGCCCTTGCAGTTTGCAACTGCACTTTGCAAAGTGCACAGTCTATTTGCCTTTAGCAAATCAACTCCACAATGTTTAGCTCCACCCAGACGCAGACTGACAAACTTTGACAGGCTGCAGTCAGTGGGGCTAGATACTGCACCTGTTCCCACAGCGTGCAAAAAACGCCAGTAGGGATGCACAGCAGTTAGACACTCGCCACCCCCGTTTGTAAAGGGTTCTATAGTACAAGAGCAGTTATGTGCATTGAACATAGACTTTTAGCATTTAGGATAAGTATATGAAACAACATTTCTAATTTGTTCTTTTATGTTACTACTACAATGTTCTGGTACCAGACGGCTGAAATATTATTCAGTCAGTCTAGTTCTTATTTAATTTTATTTTTCTTGGATTAAAGTAGAACTGTAGGCACAAATTTTTATTTTTTATTTTGGATAGAGTAAAGGAGGGTTATAACCCCTTCAGATTTTTATTTATTTATTTTTTTTCCATCTTTGTCCCATTGCAGAGATTTCCCTTCACTTCCTGTCCCATAGCCATATGGGAAGTGAGAAGAAATCTCTGCAAATTAGGGGATTTTTGGGGACTCCTAGGTCACCAGAACTAGTGTCCCAATCCCCCTACTTCTTTTCTGAGGACACCCCAAAATTTGGGATTTTTTCTTACTTTCAATTTCAATGCTAATGGTAAACAGGACAAAAAGGGAAGGTGAATCTCCTTAGCAGGGGCACAGACAGCAATACAAACTGACAAGCATTCTAACTCCTCTTCATTCTATCCAAAACTAAAAAAAAAAAGTTTTGCCTTCAGTTTTACTTTAAGGTGCTCTGGAGGCCATACTGCTTTCAATTTTAAAACACAATTAATGTGCTTTGTTCATGAATCTGATTGTATCTCAATAGATCAGTTTATTAGATTGCATAGTAAAAACACAGAGGAGATTGATGGTTTATGATCGTATCCTACAAATATCGATCAAAATTGATCTATGAGGAGTAGCCACATACAGATACTGTACATAATATATGAACATATCTAGCAGTTGCAACAAACATGGGACTCTAGAGTGTAAGCTCCTTGAGGGTAGGGACTGATGTGAATGTGTAATATATATGTAAAGCGCTGCGTAAATTGACAGCGCCATATAAGTACCCGTAATAAAATTAGAAAAATAATTATTTGCAGATGTTGTTTTTTTACAGTGTTATAAATGAATTTGTTTAGAAAAAAAATCATGCTTTTTAGAGGTTTTGTTATTAGGCAAGTGTGTTGCAACAGGTGCTGTATCTGCAGCTGACCTTGTTCTGACAACTGAATGTTTAAACATAACATGCATATACTATTTTGGATCTATATTACATACCTTTCCAAGCAGGTTTGGCACCTTGGAGTAAATAGTAAAAGATGTGGAAAGCTCTTTCTTCCCTTGCTTGACGAACAGCACGGGATTTTTCGAGCAAATCTATTTAGTTATTAAAGAAACAACTTTCTCTAGGACAGAAAACAACTGTAAACAACGCTGAACTAAAAAGTTAAGAAATTCAGTACTTGTTTATGCAGTGGTATATGGTGCCAACATCTTAATATTCGTTATATGGAATGTCCACTTATATTTTAACCTTTGTACAAAACATTCCTGTGTAATGGATCTAAACAAGATCCAATAGTGAGGACACTACAGTGATATGCTATGTTAGGAAATGTTTGCTGAACTTGTAATTCAGAAGGTTCAGTCTATAATATTTTCATCTAAGTTTCATCTAACCCTGTGATTTTTCTCTTTGCTAGGTTTGGTACACACACACACACAAGAAGTTTTCAGCTGCCCTAGGCAAGTTCAGATGTCTTCAGATGTCTTATGCCGCGTACACACGAGCGGACATTACGGCGGACTTTGCCCGGCGGACTTTTCAACGTACTTTCCGACGGACTTTGTGAATGAACGGACTTGCCTACACACAATCCACCAAAGTCCGTCGAATTTGTACGTGATGACGTACGACCGGACTAAAACAAGGAAGTTCATAGCCAGTAGCCAATAGCTGCCCTAGCGTGGCTTTTTGTCCGTCGAACTAGCATACAGACGGCGGACTTTTCGACCGGACTCGATTTCAACGGATAAATTTAAAACAAGTTTTAAATCTAATTCCGTCCAACTTTTGAGAAAACAAAGTCCGCTGGAGCCCACACACATCGAATTGTCCGACGAAATCCAGTCCGCCGGGCAAAGTCCGCCGTAATGTCCGCTCGTGTGTACGCGGCATTACATTCGAGGCATTCAATAAAGTCATTGCTTTATGTGACCCAGTGTTAAGCTGACCATACACTATACACTTTTCTTATTCAATTTTCTTTAGATTTACTTTCAACTATGTAGTACAATGGCCTGGCTGATTGTATACAAATTGAAAGTGTTTAGATTTGCCCTCCTTTTATATGGTTTTGGTAAATCTAAAGGAAACGTTGTACAAGAAAAATGTATAATGTTTGGCCAGCCTTAGTATTCTAAAGATAACAATAGGAACACACTTGCAAATGCACCTTGGTATTGGTGGAAGGCTTCAAAATATATTTGCAAATGTGTTAAGCTGAGACCTCCAACTATTTTTAAATGTTAAAAATAGGCTTTAAAGGAAACCTGTAAATATGCAGGGTGCCATTGACGGCCACCTCCTGAACACGCTAATGGTGCAGATGTCCCTGGTATCAATGCTTTCAGAGTTACTGACCTAAAATAAGAATGTAGAAAGTAAAGTCAGAATGAAAATCTTCATCACCTGCTTTTCTGATCAGTGGTTTGAAATAATTAAAGCAAGTGGATTAGGCAACTAGCATTTAAAAAAAAAAAAGGACAGGTCAGTAAATGTATTTTCCATATGTCCCTGAATTGCACCTTCCATATGCATCTCCCTAGCTAGCTATAAATTAACAGAGCGGTTTGCAATCTTCTCTTTTAACTCTTTTAGTGGGCAGCACAGCGGTGTAGTGGGTAGTACTCTCACCTAGCAGTAAAAAGGGTCGCTGGTTCGAATGCCAACCACGACACTACCTGCTTGGAGTTTGCATGTTCTCCCTGTGCCTGTGTGGGTTTTCTCCCACACTCTAAAGACATGCTGGTAGGTTAATTGGATTCTGTCCAAAATTGGCCCTAGTATATGAATGTGAGTTGGGGACCTTGGATTGTGGGCTCCTTGAGGGTAGGGACCAATGTGAGTGTGCGATGTATGTGTGGAGTGCTGCGTAAATTGACGGCGCTATATGGGTAGCTTAAATAAATAGGGATAATTGTAGACACGCACCCACACTCACTCAGGATGGACTGGTGTCTTTATTCAACCTTACTAACTATTTAACTGTTGTCAATTAAGTAGCCTAATGTGGTCACTTGACAACACTAACATTAGTCAAAAGGGCTTATAAGAGTGTTTTGAGATTCTATAGGCTGCTGAAACTCAATGTATTTTCCTTGTTTGTGAGATTCTTCCATTCAAAAAGTGTTAATAAGAAGAAGCAATATATAGAAACAGAACAGTATTAAGGCAAAGAGCAATGTGCAAAAAACAGTACTTGGCAAATCATCTTCAGGTGTTCAGCCATAAATTAATGCATGGTAAACTTTGGCTTCCACTAATTTCCATACAGCATTATTCCTTGCATTGCCTTATTAGAGGTATAGAGACTCATGAAGTTGCCAACTGTTTCTGGCTTCCAGGAACTGGCCTACAGCATTGGTTTCACTAGAAATGATTTTAATTTGTTGGCAATCATGGACTTAGAAAAAATGTTTTCAAGGAATGGGTGAATTATTTTCTTAGATAAAGATAATTTTTGAATTGAGATGGCGGAACACATTGTCATAATCTTTGACTTTGGTAGCAGCTGGGAAGAGCATCTTTTGGAGCTGTAAAAATTGGGAATTTAGCATCTATATAAACTATTTTCCATGTCTTAGTGTGTTTATATTTCTACTGTGGCTATTTGCCTTACTTAGACATACAGAGCATATCTGTTTATCTAACTGGCTGACTAGGCTTACCAGAGTTCCTTGAAGTATAGCAGGCTAAAAAGGATACAGGTTTCAATGTTCGCTCCCACAATGTAGCCAGTAACGTCAAAGTTGATTCGAATAAATTTACCCTAAGCAAGACACAGAATTTATTTTATTGTCATATCATCAAATGTGATTATTTTACATATTTCACGTGTGCTTCGCCCATGTAGGGAAAAGCAGCGGGTCCGATTTAATGCCCACCTCTCTAGTAGCAAACTGCCCCACCTTACCCAGAAATGCTGGATGCTTTCTTCACTTCAACAGAGCAGCTAAGAAAAGGTGAGCATGCGCTGCTAGGGAAGGAAGCATTAAAGTGAACCTGTTGCTTGGATCTTCATGGGCAGAGTTTGCTTTATAGGGTAAAGGCACATTCAGACTTATGGAGAATGCACAAGCAGATTTCCGACAGCAGGTAGTTTTCAAACTGAATTTATTATAAAAGGTTGCAGGTAGCTAAATAAACAGAAAACAAATCTAAGCCAGTGAAGCACTCACTGAGGATTTTCTCAAAGACTAGCTTCCTGTGGCCCACGACGAAGAGAGAGGCCTGCAACAAAACCTCCTTAAACCTCTGAACACAGCAATAGCAGCAATAGAAGCCAGTAAAAACAAAATTTGTCTTGGATCAGGGCTAAATGTAAGGACAATAAACATTAAAACATACCTCCTTCCCCTCTCTTCTCAATGTCACAATACATACATATACAGTATATATATATATATATATATATATATATATATATATATATATATATATGTATACATATATATATATATTAAAAATCCAGCTATAGTAACGCACTGATATATACTGCGTTAAACGTACAGTAATGCACTCAAATATACTGCATCAAACATGCAGTAACGCACTCAAATATACTGCGTTAAACGTGTGGTAACACACTCAAATATACTGCATTAAACGTGCAGTAACGCACTGATATATACTGCGTTTAACGTCCAGCAACGCACAGATATATACTGTGTAAAACGTACTTTAACGTACTGATATATACTGCGTTAAACGTGCAGTAATGCATAGATTTATACTGCGTTAAACATGCAGTAACGCACTGATATACACTACCGTTCAAAAGTTTGGGGTCACCCAAACAATTTTGTGTTTTCCATGAAAAGTCACACTTATTCACCACCATACGTTGGGAAATGAATAGAAAATAGAGTCAAGACATTGACAAGGTTAGAAATAATGATTTGTATTTGAAATAACATTGTTTTTACATCAAACTTTGCTTTCATCAAAGAATCCTCCTTTTGCAGCAATTACAGCATTGCACACCTTTGGCATTCTAGCTGTTAATTTATTGAGGTAAGCTGGAGAAATTGCACCCCACGCTTCTAGAAGCAGCTCCCACAAGTTGGATTGGTTGGATGGGCACTTCTGGCGTACCATACGGTCAAGCTGCTCCCACAACAGCTCAATGGGGTTCAGATCTGGTGACTGTGCTGGCCACTCCATTACCGATAGAATACCAGCTGCCTGCTTCTGCTGTAAATAGTTCTTGCACAATTTGGAGGTGTGTTTAGGGTCATTGTCCTGTTGTAGGATGAAATTGGCTCCAATCAAGCGCTGTCCACTGGGTATGGCATGGCGTTGCAAAATGGAGTGATAGCCTTCCTTATTCAGAATCCCTTTTACCCTGTACAAAGCTCCCACCTTACCAGCACCAAAGCAACCCCAGACCATCACATTACCTCCACCATGCTTAACAGATGGCGTCAGGCATTCTTCCAGCATCTTTTCATTTGTTCTGCGTCTCACAAACGTTCTTCTTTGTGATCCAAACACCTCAAACTTGGATTCATCCGTCCACAACACTTTTTTCCAGTCTTCCTCTGTCCAATGTCTGTGTTCTTTTGCCCATCTTAATCTTTTTCTTTTATTGGCCAGTCTCAGATATGGCTTTTTCTTTGCCACTCTGCCCTGAAGCCCAAAATCCCGCAGCCGCCTCTTCACTGTAGATGTTGACACTGGTGTTTTGCGGGTACTATTTAATGAAGATGCCAGTTGGGGACCTGTGAGGCGTCTGTTTCTCAAACTAGAGACTCTAATGTGCTTATCTTCTTGCTTAGTTGTGCAACGCGGCCTCCCACTTCTTTTTCTACTCTGGTTAGAGCCTGTTTGTGCTGTCCTCTGAAGTGAGTAGTACACACCGTTGTAGGAAATCTTTAATTTCTTTGCAATTTCTCGCATGGAATAGCCTTCATTTCTAAGAACAAGAATAGACTGTCGAGTTTCAGATGAAAGTTCTCTTTTTCTGGCCATTTTGAGCGTTTAATTGACCCCACAAATGTGATGCTCCAGAAACTCAATCTGCTCACAGGAAGGTCAGTTTTGTAGCTTCTGGAAGGAGCTAGACTGTTTTTAGATGTGTGAACATGATTGCACAAGGGTTTGCTAATCATCAATTAGCCTTCTGAGCCAATGAGCAAACACATTGTACCATTAGAACACTGGAGTGATAGTTGCTGGAAATGGGCCTCTATACACCTATGTAGATATTGCACCAAAAACTAGACATTTGCAGTTAGAATAGTCATTTACCACATTAGCAATGTATAGAGTATATTTGTTTAAAGTTAGGACTAGTTTAAAGTTAGCTTCATTTAAAAGTACAGTGCTTTTCCTTCAAAAATAAGGACATTTCAATGTGACCCCAAACTTTTGAACGGTAGTGTATACTGTGTTAAATGTACAGTAATGCATTATTATTACATGTATACTGCATTAAATGTGCAGTAACGCAAGGATATATACTGCGTTAAAGGTGCAGTAATGCACTGACATATACTGCGTTAAACGTACAGTAACGCACTGATGTATACTGCATTAAATGTGCAGTAACATACAGATATACACTGCGTTAAACATGCAGTAACAAACGGATATACTGCGCTAAACGTGCAGTAACCCACTGATATATACTGCGCTAAACATGCAGTAACGCAAGAAAATATACTGCTTTAAATGTGCAGTAACACACTGATATATACTGAGTTAAATGTACAGTAACGCACTGATATATACTGGTTTAAATGTGCAGTAATTCACTGATATATACTGCAGGAAACCTGCCCTCACAAATTAAGCTGACAATAAAAGCAAAAATGAATGATCACACTACACTCACTAAATGGACACTAAAGTAAAAATGAATGGTCACACTATATTCACAAAACTGACACTAAAGTAAAAATGAATGGTCGCACTACACTCACACTGAACTATCACTAGATTCACACTAAACTGATATTCTACACTGATAATAGAAGCACAATAGCACACTATAGCACACCTACTCGCTAGCAACACTGAACAGAGCCCTGTTCTATCTCTCTCCACGCCAATATCACACTGCAAATGGCCGCTCTGGGGAGAATATTTTTATAGTGTGGGGCGGGACTAAGAGCAATGAGCCATGATTGGATAGAGTCATCATTACTTTCTCCAATCATGGCTCTTAAAGTGATCTGTGCCCTGATTGGGCAAAGCCTTCATTGCCTCAGCCAATCAGGGCCTCCAATGCACTGTGTGGCAGCCCAGTGCGTTGTGGTCATTCGGTGGGCTGAACAAACGGTTGAATGTCCCGATAATTCGGGTGTTTGTCGAACGGGCGAACAGCCAATGTTCAGCCCAAACTCATGCTCGGACCGAACCATTCACCCAACTCTAATGCACAATGTAAGGATCTTTCTTTACACAGAAAATATGAGCAGAGATACTCACTATTAACTGAAAAAGTAACTCTATATTGCCTGAGTATCCTGATGTTTAAACCAGAAGCATTGTTTGGAAAAATGTAGACATGTTTGTGCTATTGGGCTAAGAACTAGATTAAAAAATATGAAGTGTATGATAGCTTATGGTCTATGAGAAAAATTAAACATTTGAAATTGTGTAAGAATTGTTGGGCTCTGAAATACTCGTTCAATCAGTGGCACCAGCTATAGCCAGCATGCTGATGAGTTTATTCTGATGGCGGGGATCTCACCCGCTGTCAGAATACAATAGCTCCACAAGAGGGATTCCACACCTTGAATGTGTGGATGGGGGAATCAATTAACTTCCTTTCATTCTACTTGCTGGTTAAATAAAAGAAAATTAAACATGTATGGCCTGCCTTAGAGGGTATGTACACCATACTGGATGAGGGCAGAATAAGCATATTGTAGCATCTTTTTGATACATGTCAGAAACTATCATTGGCTGATTAAATAGAAGTATTTTGAAATCTGCAATATATAGTATATGCTAGGAGAAGCCATAGTAGCAACCAGTCAGACCTTTTCTCCAGTCCTGTAATGAAAATTTGACAAATTAAGGTGAGGGCCCATTTACATCACCGCAGTGCTTTAGCACATACGCATTACCTAGGTTGCATTAGGTAGCCCTATAATCTGAATAGGCTGCCTAAAACACCAGAACACACCAAAAGGGAGCAGGTACCATTTCTGGCAGCACACTGCAACATGTATTGTGCTGTGGTGCAGCACAAATCTGCTGGCAAGGTGCGCTTAAGTTAAAAAACAAAAAAAAGTAAAACTATAGGCAAACCTTTTTTTTTTCATTTTAGATCAAGAGGAGTTTATAAACTCCTGCCTGATTTTTTTTCACCATCTGTGTCACATTGCGGAGATTTTCCTTCACTTCCTGTCCCATAGCCAAACAGGAAGTGAGAGAAAATCCCTGCAAAATAGGGGAATCCCTTGGGCCCCCCAGGTCACTAGAATTAGTGTCCCCATTGGAAGATTTCCCCTCTAATACTTTTTGGGGACAACCTAAAATTTGGGATTTTCTTTTACTGTCACTTTCAATAAAAATGGTAAACAGGACAAATAGAAAGAGTCATTCTCTTTAACGGGAGCACAGACAGCAAAAAAAACAAAAACTCAGAGGGGTTCTAATCCATCTCCACTATATCCAAAACAAAAAAAAAAGATATTGCCTTTAGTTATATTTTAATGCAATACACTAATGTGAATGGGCCCTCAATGTTTGAAATTCTTAACTGACAATGAATGCTACTTACAAATCGAGAGGAGTTGTCATTTTTCACAGTTTTGGCATTTCCAAAAGCTTCAAGGATGGGATTAGCCTGAAGAAGTTGTTTTTCTAGCTCTCCCTGGAATTCATATCAAGCAGTGTTATGAACATGAAGTCAGAAAATGATACTTATTCAAACGTTTTTAATAAAGTAATGCAAAGAGCAATAACGACTGTAAAATTGTGCTGCCATCTCGATTTTTATTTACTCTAGTCATAGTGATAAACATGATTTGTGGTTGGTTGGCAAGGGATTGCACAGCTTTGCTCTTGGCATTATTACATAAGCCACACAGACACAATAGTGATAGATTTAATATAACTGTATACTGTACATTTGATGGCATTTGTTGTTGATTTACTGTTTGGATATTGACCATAAGACATCAATAGTTGTTATTGAAGTGATCTCTAACATTGCTTCTTTTTTGCTTTGAACTTCAAAATTGCCAAGTTTATCATTCTGTAATAACATTTCTAATGTATTTGAATATGAAAATTAAAGTCTGCTCTTCCACAAAAAGATGGGGGCTTTTTCAGCATTGTTTTTCGCCCTTTCCTGAGTACGGCTTAAACTTGGGAAGTTCTTGTCCCAGGCATACTTGGAGTCTCAGTTAAACGACCTTGTGTAGAATCTGATCGCCTCCACTGAATGATCTTCTTGCATACCATCCAGTAGCCACCACTGCGTGATCGTGTCTAGAATCTGGTTTGAGCACAGATCTTTTCAAGTCAGCCAGGGTGCAGTCCAAATTTCCTAGAAAATCCTTGTAAATATTATAATATGGTTCTTGATTGCAATGTTCAGGCTGAAACAGTCATTTATCTACCTAAATTGATCTCTAATGGCTCTAAAACTACCAAACGTAGTTCAAGCTTGATCCTTTTACAGCTTTGGTTTCTTTTCTGGGTTGGAATCTTCTCTTTAACTCCTGTTGCTTTAAGAAAGATGATCTTGTTTTTCATCTATTTTTGTATTCTCTTGTATTCACAATTGCAGTAGTTTGCTTTGTCTAATCTAAGCACACAGCATTTTTGGATAATTTAGCAAACTGCAAAAGTCTTTGTTAGCTTGTGCTCACAGATCAGTTGCCCCTTTGAATAAACAGGTCCATGTACTAGCGAATGCAATTCAATTAGGGTCTCTGCTGTAGCATGAAGTATAAAGCAGCAGCTATAATGCAGTTCTGTAATGTTTCACAGATCAAAGGCACAAGCTAGCACCAGAAAAGCATCATTACTGGGGACCCTGACTGGCCTCGGCACACAACCAAAGCCAAATGATTCATATTCTTAGCATAAACTATTATTAAACTAAGACATTAGGGATTCCCATAATGACATACTTTCTGAACTGTGCATAGCATTGGGCCATGTTATGAAGAATTACATAGTATCAGGATGGAAAGTGGCTATAACCCCACCTTAACCACTTGCCTGATTTCCACTGCATTCCACAAAAATGCAATAGCGTTAAATGCAGCCGATGAAACAAATCATTGTCTTTGAATGATATAATTGACTTTTCATGCAAATTCACAATAAGGGAGGTTATTCACTTCATCAATAAATACACAGCACAACATGCACGTGCAGTAACGGACAGATGTAATATTGACAAAATAAAGCATTTTATATGGAGAATTAACAAAACTACTTTAATTATCATATGCGGATGTTAATCAGTGCAAAAATGATATTTAAATGCAATGAGAGTGTGATATTTGCCTTTGTTTTAATAGCAATGCATAAGGCAATGATATGCAGATTTCTCGAGTAACTGTTTGTACTTTAAGGC
Source organism: Lithobates septentrionalis (assembly GCA_037952835.1). Classification (NCBI taxonomy): domain Eukaryota; kingdom Metazoa; phylum Chordata; class Amphibia; order Anura; family Ranidae; genus Lithobates; species Lithobates septentrionalis. The sequence continues at coordinate 458,136 of JBBDGP010000162.1, read as the reverse complement.
TGGGTTCACACCGCAGCACGGAGCGGCTCACAGCAGGGGTCCAGTGTGTCCCTGTTCGCGGTTTCAGGTCTGATTTTAGCCAGAATTTTTGGCTGATTTCGTACCTAAAACAGACCAGAAGACAAACAGGACTCCTGTGCAATTTGCACCGGTGCCGCTCTGGAGATGTGTGAACCGACTTCATAGAGAGCCGGTCACAATCTCCTGACATGCGAATTGGATGCAGGGAAACCTGCATCCAATTGGCAATAGTGTGAACCCAGCCTCAATTTGTCATTACATTGGAAGAATATTTTTTATTTGTTGCTATTAGTTATTTCACATTTATGTTTGCCTTGAGAAAAGAATTCCTGTATTTCTCTGCTAAGAGCTGCAACATGTGATACTGGCCTGAAGGGGTACAATATACAATACTTAAAGAGACCAGCTTAAAAAATTGCAGGTAAAAGCACAGAAAAATAAAGTATTTTTAAATGCATACTTGCAGTGTTTTTACTTTCCTTAAATGATTTTAATTGACTTGTAGCGTGCCCTTCAGCTTGAATAAAACATGTGACTACTCTAGGGAGAGCCAATTCCAGTGCAGCTCCCTCCCTTATTGCATGTCATAGCCCTTTCCTTTTTTTGGGAGTGTTAAATTTCTCTCTGAGCACACCCAGCTCTTCCACCTATTTGTTCACCTATCTGGTGGGACCCAGCAGTAGTCTCCAGATTTGTGGGTGTCTACCCAAGGGAGGCTCTTCACAGGTAAACATCTTTCATAAAATATGTCATTTTATGGGAAGATTTTGGATGAAATAAATGGTCTAGGAACGGGGGGGGGGGGATTTACTAAAATTGGTGCACACAAAATCTGGTGCAGCTATGCAAAGTAATCAATCAACATCTAGGTTTTAGCCCCTGTTCACATCGAACCAATTTGACATGCGCTATTTTACTTTAAATACACCACTCTGTTAAATTTCATACCTACACAAACATCATGCCCCCCCAAATCCTATATTACATACAATAGTGCCCCAATTATCCACCCTGCTGGGTGTATTCTACATAAATTTCAACTTAAATAAACACAAAAATTAATATATGACATTTGTAACCAAACTATAATGTCCCAATTGCTGTGCAAAGTGCAATGTGCAATAGTTGCAGAGGTTTCTATAAATCCTTACTTTGCAACATATAATATCCGTGACTCTTCGTGACACCCTCACCACTTTCGTGACAGGACCACCACCACCTGGATTAGCCACTCACCAGATGCCGGTGAACACTGCGCCTATGGTTCATTTAGTAGGGATAACCACTCCACATGCTCCGTATCCTTGCTGACCCCAATGCGCTATATGTAGACCATGTCCTCCTCATGAAAAACATACAACGATCATTGTGCAGTATGTAAAAACTGTTTATGCGAAACACGTAGAGGCTGCTGGGAGATTTTCGTCACGTCAACACGTCATTTCTGGGCTAGGCGAAAACGAGGGCTGAAGCACAAGCCGGGTGCAAACGAGGCTTGCACCGCACCGCGGCACGGGAATCACATGGCGCCATCTCTACACCCATCATTAACTGCTGGAATAGCTTGGTGCCGGCTTATGGGCACCTGGAAAATGTGAGTGTAACATTTTCTTTTAAACTTAGCATAAATTAACAGTTTTTACATACTGCGCAATGATCGTTGTATGTTTCTCATAAGGAGGACATGGTCTACATATAGCGCATTGAGGTCAGCAAGGATACGGAGCATGTGGAGTCACGAAAGTGGTGAAGGTGTCACGAAGAGTCACGGATATTATATGTTGCAAAGGAAGGAATTATAGAAACCTTGGCAACTATTGCACATTGCACTTTGCACAGCAATTGGGACATTATAGTTTGGTTACAAATGTCATATATTAATTTTTGCGTTTATTTAAGTTGAAATTTATGTAGAATACACCCAGCAGGGTGGATAATTGGGGCATTATTGTATGTAATATAGGATTCGGGGGGGCATGATGTTTGTGTAGGTATAAAATTTAACAGAGTGGTGTATTTAAAGTAAAGTAGCGCATTCAACACATACATTTTCCTATTTTTTCACCTAGTGGTGTTTTTTTTGATTGCAGCAACTTAATTATATATTAATATTTTTATTTAATTGTTTGCGTCGGTGACACATACTTGCTTAATTTGACATGCCAAATCTGAACCTATTGCCGGCAACTGCGCCGCCCGAATCAGTGCAATGCCGCACGGATTCCCAAAAGTAGTTCCTACACTACTTTTGGCGACTTCGGGGGTGATTTCAATAGACATCTTCGCATGAACTTGCACAATAGATGTCTTTCAAATTGCCACCAAACTCGCACTGAAATACGGGTTTGAAATCATGCGAGTTCAGCTGAACTCGCACGATTTCAAATCCGCTCTCAGTGTGACCTCACTTGTCATTGTCAAAGCTTGATTGAACAAGCTGAAGTTAGAAGCTGATTGGTTACTGTGCACAGCTGCACTAGATTCTGTGTGCACCAGTTTTAGTAAAACTCCTCAGGGTCACTTTAAAAGGTGACATTCCAAAAAGAGAAGAGTGAGCTATTTTTTAGTCATTAAAAAAATCCAATTGCTCTAAATTTTCACTATTCACATTGTCTGTAGAAGGCTGGAAAAATACAACACGTAAAATGTTCATCTTTACATGAATAAAATAGGGATTAGGAATAGTAAAAGCTGCTATTGATCTGTTACTTGTGGTTCCACAGACCAGCAGACCAGCTGTTATTTGTAGTCCCACAGACCAGAAGGCAAGTCAATATGTTACTTGTAGTTCACAGCTTTAACATGCAAAGCTGTTCTGGTTGCTGTACTGTAGTTCCACTAAATGTGCTCTGTTCTTATCTTGGTTCTGGATACAGGACTGAGTGTCTCGTCTCACCTGCTGATTATTATATTTAGCTACTCCACTAGGCCTTGTCCAACCTGACTATCTTTCTTAGTTCTACTGCAACTGATTAAAGCAGCATCCTCCCCCTCCTGTCAGGCAGCAGCCAATCAGGAATTTTCCTTTATTTTGCCTTGTCTATTTAAAATCAGTGCAGCTTTCGACTCGCCTGCTATCACCTGCTTTTGTCCTTTGAATATTGTGTACCAACCTCTGGCTTTGGCCACTATCTGCCCATACCCTTGGCATTGTTCCTGGCTAACCGAGTTTGCTACCTGCCCCACTCTCAACTTAATTCCCGACTAACCATGTGTGCTACCTGCCTGGATCCTTGACTTCATTACTAGCATGTCTGTTGAGTAGGGTAAACCTGGGGGTTGCAATGTGGGGTCAGCACACAGTGAAATTAATTTCCACCATGAAGAGATCTGGTGAACACTGACTGATCCTTGGACTCCTGGAGGATCCCACATCATCTGCTCTCACCTGGGAACTTCTGCCTACTTCTACGAGTCCTGTCCTGACTCCCAGGTCAGACCTGTCCTGTGGTGCCCTGCTTTATTGTAAACCAGATATCAGTCTACTCTTCTTGAGTAAGCCTATCATCTCTTTTCGGGGTATCCTTAATAGTGTAACTAGAGTGTCCATGTTGGACTAGACGTCAGAACAAGGGAGCAGTTTAATCTGCTCTCTATTTATATTCAATTATATTTTCCCAGAAAAATTCCTCCTGTATATAATTAGTTTTTTTTTTTACAATGTCTGTTTAAAAATGGTGTGTAAAGGGTGTGTTTATATTTAAAAGCCAACTCCATCCCAAACTGGCATTTTGGTTTTGGATGAGCTCTAGTGGATTGAACTTGTAGGCTATATTGGCAAGATTAGCCTGCAGATGTTTTTCTCTCTACCCCCTCCCACAAGGCTGTTACAAAGATGACACAGACCAGAAGTTGTCTAACCCAGTTTTGCTAAATTTAACTTAAAAAAAATCAATTGGAGAATATTTAAAAGCACAATTTGGCTTTGTAATAACTATGGCAGTTGTGCAGCACTAGAAGACTTGTGAGGACTTCTCACCAATCGATTCCCTAAGAGATATAAGTCAGTATGTGATCATGCCTGCTACCATCACACATATTTAAACATCATTTTTGGATGGAGTTGACCTTAAAATCCAGAAAACATTAATAGCAAGCAGGTTGGCATGCAATCATGCAAGACACTCGGAATATCAGTAAAGAACATGCACATTTGGGTTTACAATCAGTAGAAATTTAACAGTCCTAATATATCAAGTTTGAATGCCATTATTATTTAGACTCTTGACAGGTTTCCAATTCAACTTGTTGACTCTTTCAGGATTATCATAATTAATCAACCACAAATATCTTACACACAAAAAAAGAGTATGAGGTTTGACGGTAGACCAATGATTCTCAACCATTCCTAAGGCTGAAAAGCAGCATTAGCCAATAAAACAGAACATCTGTAGTAAGATGGTATAATTTTTGAAGTAACAGTTTTTGATGTTTCCAATTGTTTTTGGACTTAGCAGATGGATAATATTGTCAATTTTTATACCTACGTGGAATTAGCTTGGTTGACAACCACCTTTCTAGACTTGTCAGAGCTCATTCATTTCACACTGTTATGTGTCAAGGACAGGTGCAATTGTTGCGTTTCTCCGTGTGATACAACATTATATCACCACCACCAGCTCCTATATCACTACTGCCACCACTGGTACTATAGCATGCAAAGTTCCACACTGTGGTAAAAAACACACACTTCACAATCTAGTTACTCACGTAGGCAAAAGATGGGCCTTGCTGTAGTTGAATAATGTGGTAAAACAAATGTCAGGATCATAGTGGCAAAAACAACATAATGTCCTTTTGTAGCAGACATTAAATATACATAATTTGCATGTAGAACATGTCTGCACAATAATTACAGATAAATGATACGATGATTTCTTCCAGACTTATCAAACTGACCAGTGGACCAAAAAATGATGGGAATAGTAACATAGCTTGCACTGAAATATGTATATAAGGCTTTTGTTCAAACTGTGACTCACCAGCTTATTCAAATGATATAAGTATTAGGGGATTCACAGCTTTAACTACAGTTAAATGCCTGTTTCAGGCAACTGAATACAGTAAAGTAGGGGGGCACAAATAACAGAAGAACTCATTTAGTTAAAAACAAAGTACACAATTAATCTGGAAAAAATAAAATGTTATATACAGTATTGCTGGAGCATCAATAGAACTATCCATATTGACCCAGAAATTTAGATAATTGCTATCCAGCTGAGTGTAGCCTCTCATCCCCTGTGGTCATCTGTTTCCATTTATTTTCACTTTTGCAGTCAAGTTTGAGAAAACCCCACTATATGTTTGTTATGTGTTCCCATTCACATAGCATACCTAACAATAATTTTTAAAAATATTTCTCACATTTTAAATGGGTCTTTGGAGCAGGCTCTGGTAGACTGCAAGCTACTCTGAACAATTTCAAAGTGAGTCTGTCCCCAGACGAAATGAGGACAGACTTAGGCCTGGTTCACACCTATGCATTTTTTAGGATGTTTTCAGTTTTGTAGAAACACACTACAGTCCATTTAACATGGTTTCCTATAGATGTAGTTCACATCTGTGCATTTTATGGAAAGGGCCCGGGACTTTTTTCTGGTTTTTGGTTCCATAGACTTGGATGGATGGATCAAAAATGTGTATTAAAAAACGCAAAATGCACCTTGGGGCTGGATTCACACCTATGCATTTTTAGTGCTTTTTGCATTTTGCAGATTTGCACTACAGTCCGATTAACATGGTTTCCTATGGAACACGTTCTGTAGTGGAAATCTGCAAAACGCAAAAAGCACTAAAAATGCATAGGTGTGAATCAGGCCTAAATATGCAAACTGCAACCTGCATGGGTGTGAACCAGGCCTAAGGCCTCATACACATGATGAGAAAACAAGTGACCGTCAATTTTTAATTTTTTTTGCATGCTAGTCTCATATCGACAATGAAGAGGTTACCAAAGTTATGAAAATTCTGGTATGACAGAATACAACTTTGGAAGTTCAGCTGAACTCGCACGATTTCATTCCCGCATGTCAGTCCCGGGGCAATTTCAGAGACATCTATGTGGGTTTCTGCACAGATGTCTATTGAAATCATACCCTGAAGTCGCCAAAAGTAGTACAGAAACTACTTTTGGGAATCGGTGCGGCGCCGCAAATGTGGTGTCACACCGATTTGGACTGCGCCATTGTCGGCAATAGCTGCCGATTTGGCATGCGATTTAACATGTCAAATTGCATGCCAAATCGCTGGAATGTGAACCAGGGCTTAAGGAGAGCCTGTCTGCAGCTTCTCTTAATAAGCACTGACACAGGTTCAGGTGCATATTAAAGTGGTTCTAAAGCCTTAAGGTTTTTCACCTTAATGCATTCTAAGCCTTAAGGTTTTTTCACCTTAATGCATTCTAAGGTTGATAGCAGCAGGAGCCATTGGCTCCTGACGCTGTTAATCAAATCCTGTGACAAGGTAGCGGGGATCAGAGACTTAGGAGCGAGCCCACATGGGTGTCCCCAGGGAAAGCGGCTTACCGTGGGAGCACCTGATGAAGAGGAGGGGCCTGGAGTACCAGCGAGGGACCCCAGAAAAGGAGGATCGGGGCTGCTCTGTGCAAAAACATTGCACAGAGCAGGTAAGTACAGTCATGGTTATTATTTCTATTTTTAAAATAGGAAGGTTTACAACCACTTTAAGAAATGTTTTCTTTTAGATTATACATTTATGTGGAAGATATTATCTAATTGTAAAGATGGCTCTTTCATATATTACTGGTAGGAACGTGGGTTGATAGTCTACTGACTAGAATGGTACCAGCGGATTGGAAAAAAGCCAATGTAGCACCAATATTTAAAAAGGGCCCAAAATACATCCCTGGGAATTACAAACCAGTTAGCCTAACATCTAAAGTATGCAAGCTCTTGGAGGAGATGATAAGGGACTATATACAAGATTTTAGTAATGAAAACGGTATCATTAGCAGTAATCAGTATGGATTCATGAAGAATCACTCTTGCCACACCAATCTATTAACCTTCTCTGAGGAGTAGGGATGGGCCGAACACCCCTCCCGATTCGGTTCGCAGCAGTATATGTGAACAGGCAAAAAATTTGTTTGAACACGCAAACATTGTTAAAGTCTATGGGACACGAACATGAATAATCAAAAGTGCTAATTTTAAGGGTTAATATGCAAGCTATTGTCATAAAAAGTGTTTGTGGACCTGGGTCCTGCCCCAGGGGACATGTATCAATGTAAAAAAAAGTTTTAAAAACTGCCGTTTTTTTTCGGAGCAGTGATTTTAATAATGCTTAAAGTAAAACAATAAAAGTGAAATATTCCTTTAAATTTCGTACCTGAGGGGTGTCTATAGTATGCCTGTAAAGTGGTGCATGTTTCCCGTGTTTACAACAGTCCGAGAGAAAAATGACATTTCTAAAGGAAAAAAAGTCATTTAAAAGTACTTGCGGTAGCGCCGGCTGCTATAATGAATTGTCGGGTCTCTGCAATACTCATTGAAAAAAACGGCCTAGGATTCCCCCACAATGCATTACCAGGCCCTTTGGGTCTGGTACGAATATTAAGGGGAACCCCGAACCAAAATTAAAAAAAAAATGTGTGGGGGTCCCCCAAATTCCATACCAGGCCCTTCAGGTCTGGTATGGATATTAAGGGGAACCCCGCGCCAAAATTAAAAAAATAAATGGCGTGGGGGTCCCCCTCAAAATCCATACCAGACCCTTATCCAAACCGCAACCTGGCAGGCCGCAGGAAAATAGAGGGGATGAGACAGCACCCCCCCTCCTGAACCGTACCAAGCCACATGCCCTCAAAATGGGGAGGATGTCCCCATGTTGATGGGGACAAGGGCCTCATCCCCACAACCCTTGCCCGTTGGTTGTGGGGGTATGCGGGCAGGGGGCTTATGGGAATCTGGAAGCCCCCTTTAACAAGGGGACCTCCAGATCTCAGCCCTCTCCTGTGTGAAATGGTAATGGGGTACCTACTATTTCACAAAAAAGTGTCAAAAATGTTAAAAAAGATACAGTTTTTGACAATTCCTTTATTAATGTCTTCTTCTTTCCCCGCTTCTTCTTCCATCATCTTCTGGTCTTCATTTCATTTTCTTCCTCCATCTTGTTCTTCCCCCGCTTCTTCCTCTGTTTCTTCCTCTTCTTCCGCCTATCCTCTGCTTCTTCCTTCAGTCTTCTCGTCCGCATCCTTCTCCGGCTTCTTCTTCCCCGCTTCGTTCTCCAGATGATCCGCATCCATGGGAGGTTCCCGCAGTGTGACGCTTCTGTTCTTTTGACAGTTCTTATATAACGGAGGGCGGGGTGACCCCGCCCCCCTCTGACGCATGGGGATTTCACGGTGACTTCCCTATGGCTTTCCCGTGATGTCAGAGGGGGGTGGGGTCACCCGTTACGTAACGGGTGACCCCGCCCCCTCTGACATCACAGGCAAAGCCATAGGGAAGTCACCGTAAAGTCCCCATGCATCAAGGGGGGCGGGGTCACCAGGTGGTCCCGCCCTCAGTTATATAAGAACTGTCAGAAGAACAGAAGCGTCACACAGGGGGAACCTCCCATAGATCATCCGAAGAACGAAGCGGGGAAGAAGAAGCTGGGGGAAGATGCGGATGAGAAGACCGAAGGAAGAAGCAGGGGAAGAACAAGATGGAGGAAGAAAACCGAATGAAGACCAGAAGGAGATGGAAGAAGAAGCAGGGAAAGAAGAAGACATTAATAAAAGAATTGTCAAGACTTCTGGTTCCGGCGCCGCATGGAGTGACTGCTCCTCTCCTCGGCTCCTGCAGCAGAACTCAAAAATCAGCATAAAAACCCTGATTGAGCCGCCCTGAACACCCCCAGCCCCCTCCGGGTGTCCCCCCACCGCAGATGGACCGCTTGTTGAAAAAACCGTCTCCCGCACCCAAACGACCCTGACAGTGCCGCCGGACCGGCCGCAAATCGAGGCCCCTATTCGGAGCTTGTAGCTGACACACAAGCAGCGGATATGGAGGTAAGTGGCTGCTTGGCCTCCCAACCCACCTCTCATGCCTCATCCCCACAGACATTTTCTGCACCTGCCTCAGCTCTCCATGCCATATCTCCAAATGCCTCCATCTCACAGCAAACAGACACCAGACTGAAGATAGATCATCCCCCAAACATCTTAGGCCAGGACCCGATCCCTCCGTCCCCACTCTTTTTGCATGGACTCACTCCATCTGCAAGACCTTTGGCGCCTCTCTTACCCAGTTGATAAAGAATTTACATTTTATTCCAATCCACATAATGTCTTCACCAGGATTGATTATTTCTTTGGTTCTGATAACCTTATCCCTATGATGTCTGGTACAGACATCCATGATATAGCTATCTCTGACCATGCCCCAATAGCAGTGACACTCGATAATCTGGATCTACCTCCCCATCCCAAAATCTGGTGTTTCCCCTCCTACCTCCACAACAACACAGAAATACATGGAAAATTCTTGGACAAAATTCTCCACTGCCAACGCTCCCCACACCAATGATCCTAATCTCTTCTGGGATGCCGGAAAAGCATACCTCAGGGGACGGATCATTTCCTATGCCACCACCTTCAAAAGAAACACCTTAACAAAGTACAAACTAGCCAGCGCATGACCACACCGAGCACAACGATCCTTGACCACCAAAGACTCCCCTGACAACAGGAATGAATGTCAGGCAGCAAAGAGGGCCTTTGATACATGGGCAGACACCCTTGAGTTAACCAAAAAGGCCCACCTGGACGCCACCCTACACAAATTTGGAAATAAAGCGGGAAAGCTACTAGCCAGGCTTTGTAAAGGTACTTTCCACCTGACCCATATCACCTTACTACGAGACACCAACGGCTTCATACACCACAGGCAATAAACAAAACCATGCTTCAATTTTACTCTGCACTGTATGCCCCCGACCCCATAGACAAACAAGTAGCACACTCGTTTCTAGAGAAAGTAGACATACCCACCATCACTCCCCTACAATTAGAGGCCCTTAATGCTCCTATTTCTCTCTCCGAAACCTCAAACACTATCCGTAACCTCACCCCCTCCAAGGCCCCCGGTCCCGACGGATTCACTAATGAGTTCTACATGACCCTCCAAAACATAACAGCACCCACACTCCACACAAAGTTTACAACGGTATCTGGTCCTGCGGTTCATACCTTCCAACAGGGAACCAGGCTATCATTAAGTTACTCTCTAAGAAGGGCAAAGACCCCCTAGAACCGGGGTCTTATAGACCCATCTCATTGCTAAATCTGGATGTCAAAATCCTATCTAAGATAGTTGCCACTAGACTCCCTGGCATCCTCCCCCTCCTCATACATCCCGCCCAATCTGGCTTTGTGAGAGGTAGAACTGCTACTCTGAATATTCGCAAAGTTCTGCTGGCCTTAGAGTATGCTAAACACGACCCAGACGGAGACTATGCCATCATTATGTTGGATGCGGAGAAAGCCTTTGATAATGTCAGCTTCGAATGGCTCTCCCTGGCCTTATCAAAAATGGGACTCACAGGCCCCTTCTGCCATCTCATCGACACTATGTACACGGCACCTATGGCTAGGCTAGTGGCTGCGGGCCTACTTTCAGATGACTTTTGCCTCCATAAAGGGACTAGGCAAGGCTGCCCCTTATCCCCGCCTCTTTTTAATATTGCTCTAGAACCCTTATCCAGATACTTGTCCCAAGTAGCCCCCTTACATGGCGTCAAAATTGGTAAACATGATCTACGCACTTCCCTTTTTGCAGATGATGTCCTCATTTTCACAGCTAGCCTCTCTTCTGACATGTCCACTATTAAAAAAGTATTAGATGAATTTAAATTGTGCTCGGGCCTTCGCATCAACTATGGCAAAAGCGAAATTCTTCCCATAGGCAACCTATCCACCCCTCCCTGGGCCCACCACTCCATCTTCTCTGTAGCCAAGTCCCACATTACCCATCTGGGAATTAAAATTGGGAAACTACCCTCCTCTTTATATCTCCTCAACTACCCTCCCCCGATCGCAAAAATATCTTAGGAATGATCTAACTGGATGGATCTGCCCCTCTCGCTCCTGGGAAGATGTCATCTGGTAAAAATGGTCAGTTTTGCTAGATTACTATACCCAGTGCAAACCATTCCTTTACTTTTACAACACAAAGATGTCAAACTTCTTAACTCAACCATCTCAAAATTCCTTTGGCAGAACAAAAGACCTCGCATAGCATTAAAAAAATTATACCTTCCCAGGAGCGAAGGGGGTATCAGTCTCCCAAATGTTAGGACCCTATAACTTGGCATGCTTGTTGAGAACTAGTCTGGACTGGATAGCTCAATCTTCCCGCTATTCCAACTATCATATGAAATCTGAAATGGCCCACCCATACTCCTTAGTGGCCCTTCTTCACTGCAAATGGAAGTCAATTCCCCCTCCCTTCCAACACAACCTCCTACTGGGGGACACAGCTGTCGCCTGGAGGGAATCCAGGAAAATCCTCAAGCTTTCACCTTTTATGTCTACGCACCTACCTATACAAGGCAAGCCCAGTTTTCCCCCTTGTCTGCATTACAAACCTTTCACCGTCTGGCAAGAAAAGGGCCTCACAAAATTTTCTTACTTATGCAATATGGACACAGGGAGGCCTTTGCCCTTTTCGACCATAGCGGATACTTTCTCGCTCCCCCAAACTCATGCCTTTTACTACAATCAGTGCATCAGCTTTCTAAACCGTACCTGCAAGGAGGACCACAAAAGATTCAAACCAAATGTTATGGATCAAATTCTCCTAGATGGCTCCTATAAAATATCAGATATCTTTAAACCTCTTTTACGTGAATCCACTCCCCCTCTGTCATCCTCATCGGTGGCTAAATGGGGTAAAGATTTTCCGGATCCGGACCTTATAGTAAAAATTCTGCAAGGTCTTAAAAAGGTACTGCAACTAACCCCCAATGAAATATGGAGAGAATCCCAATTGAAGATCACCCACCAAGCCTACATACCCTTCCTATCTTCTAAAACAGATCAGAGCAAAGCTTCCTGCCCCCTATGTCACCAACCGAGGCCATCCCTGACCCATCACTTCTGGACTTGTTTATTCATTTCCACCTTCTGGGATCAGGTCCTATCCTTTATTTATGAAGTTACCCTACTAAAGCTACCCAAGGACCCGCTGCTTCTTATCTTCGGTCATTGGGACCCCCAACTTCTACCATGGTCCCAAACTACAAATGTAATCACCACTGGATAATCCGACAAAAAACTCCCCAACAAGGAGTGGGCCCTGATTTGCCTCCTCGTCGCACGGAGAACTATTCCTAAAAACTGGACCTTACCACATCGCCCTCCCATTTCTCAAATTAAGAGAGAGCTCCTTCTCTTACTATTCAAGGATCGAATTAACACCGACTTCAATCAAGATAAATCCCAGAGCCCACTTCTATTTCAAGTGGCATGCCTTCATGCTTAAAACACTCTCTCCAGCTGAATTAGCCACCTTTGATCCTATCTCATTCTCATACTTTGGACCCCCACTGTTAATCTCAGAGACAGGCACCCCCCCTTCTGGATCACTTACAACTAAAGGTCCTTAACTTTAACTTCAACTGGTCGCAAACTACACTTCAAACTTTTCCACAAGTCTAACCACAACGGATCCCCTCTCTTTCTCTACCAACATCAGGAAGAATCATACCACGATCAGACTCAGCGTCAGTCATGTTGCCCCTCCCCTCTCCTCCCCCTTTACAAGGGACGTTACCATGTTATTCACCCCTCCGCCCTTCCACCCACTTACCCCGACTTCCTTTCCCGCTTCTGTTGGTTTTTTTTTTCAGTTGCACCTTCTTGAATTCCTAGGGAACTCTTGTAGACAGATCCATCCAGTTTTTCTCGTGTTGACGTTAATCTCTGCCTAGTCTGATGTATCCTTTAGCTTATCTGACTGAGCTACCTCATCCTGTAATATATGTCTACAAGCCCTTGTTCACCTTGCTTGTTCACCATGTTTATCAAAATCTACTCTGTAAAATGTTCTCACAAATGTTGTCATCAATATGTATGGCTTTTTCTATAAGTCTCAATAAAAACTTAAAAAAAAAAAAAATTGTCAAAAACCGTCTCTTGTCTTTTTTAACATTTTTGACACTTTTTTTGTGAAATGGTAGGGGTACATTTGTACCCCATTACCATTTCACACGGGGGGCGGGATCTGGGGGTCCCCTTGTTAAAGGGGGCTTCCAGATTTCGATAAGCTCCCCGCCCGCAGACCCCCACAACCACCGGGCAAGGGTTGTGGGGATAGGGCCCTTGTCCCCATCAACATGGGACATCCTCCCCATGTTGGGGGCATGTGGCCTGGTACAGTTCAGGAGGGGGAGCGCTCGCTCTCCCCCCTCTTTTCCTGCGGCCTGCCAGGTTGTGTGCTTGAATAAGGGTCTGGTATGGATTTTAGGGGGACCCCCACGCCATTTTTTAAAAATTTTTTAGTGTGGGGGTTCCCATTAAAATCCATACCAGACCTTAAGGGTTTGGTACGGATTTTGAGGGGGACCCCCACACCATTTTCTTTTAAATTTTGGCGCGGGGTTCCCCTTAATATCCATACCAGACCTGAAGGGCCTTGTAATGCACTGTGGGGGAACCCCATGCCGTTTTTTTCAATGACTTTTATGTGTATTGCAGAAACCCGACAATTCATTATAGCCGCGAGTACATTTAAATGACTTTTTTTCCTTTAGAAATGTTATTTTGCTCTCGGACTGTTGTAAACACTGGAAACATGCGCCACTTTACAGGCATACTATAGACACCCCCCAGGTACGAAATTTAAAGGAATATTTCACTTTTATTGTTTCACTTTAAGCATTATTAAAATCACTGCTCCCAAAAAACGGACGTTTTTAAAACTTTTTTTAGCATTGATACATGTATCCTGGGGCAGGACCCAGGTCCCCAAACACTTTTTATGATATAACTTGCATATTAACCTTTAAAATTAGCACTTTTGATTTGATAAAGGAAGGCCCGTAGACATGGTGTATCTGGATTTTGCAAAAAGCATTTGACACAGTTCCCCATAAACGTTTACTGTTCAAAATAAGGTCCATTGGCATGAACCATAGGGTGAGTACATAGATTGAAAACTGGCTATAAGGGCGGGTTCAGAGGGTGGTGATAAATGGGTAGCGCTCGGAATGGTCAGTGTTGGGTAGTGGGGTCCCCCAGGGTTCTGTGGTGGGACCAATCCAATTTTGTTTTGTTCATAAATGACCTGGAGGATGGGGTAAACAGTTCAATCTCTGTATTTGCGGACAATACTAAGCTAAGAAGGGCAATAACTTCTCCGAATGATGTGGAAACCTTGCAAAAATATCCGAACAAATTAATGGGATGGGCAACTACATGGCAAATGAGGTTTACCGTAGAAAAATGAAAAATAGTGCATTTGGGTGGCAAAAATATGAATGCAATCTATACACGGGGGGGGGACCTCTGGGGGAATCTAGGCTGGAAAAGGACCTAGGGATTCTAGTAGATAATAGGCTCAGCAATGCCATACAATGCCAAGCTGCTGCTAACAAAGCAAACAGAATATTGGCATGCATTAATAAGGGGATCAACTCCAGAGATAAAACGATAATTCTCCCGCTCTACAAGACTCTGGTCCAGCCACACCTAGAGTATGCTGTCCAGTTCTGTCACCAGTCCTCAGGAAGGATGTACTAGAAATGGAGTGAGTACAAAGAAGGGCAACTAAGCTAATAAAGGGTCTGGAGGATATCAGTTATGAGGAAAGGTTACGAGCACTGAACTTATTCTCTCTGGAGAAGAGACGCTTGAGAGGGGATATGATTTCAAATTTATAAATACCGTACTGGTGACCCCACAATAAGAATAAAAAAAGAGGTTTAACCTTAAACTAGGTAGAGGGTTCTTTACTGTACGAGCGGCAAGGATGTGAAATTCCCTTCCACAGGCAGTGGTCTCAGCGGGGAGCACAGATAGTTTAAAAAATAAGCTAGATAAGCACCTGAACGACCGCAACATACAGGGATATACAATGTAATACTGACATATAATCACACACACAGGTTGGACTTGATGGACTTGTGTCTTTTTTCAACCTCACATACTATGTAACTATGTAACTATGTATACTGTCTCATTAAACAGTTTTCCTGTGTTTGTAAAAAAATGTCTTTATTTAGTCAAGAAATTTCTTTCAAGTTACATAATTAATATGAATGTAGTTTCAAAGACAGAAGTCATTGTAGGAATCAAATAAGTTCAAGCAGTCGCACACTAAAATGTGTATGCTTACTAGACCTAACACTTACATTTTTTGTCAAAGTCTAAACATTTTGTAAACATTGGAACATAAAATTTATGCTGCATGTTCTTAACATGACAGTACCTTGGCAGAAGAACAAATACCTAGCGATATGCTGTTTAATTTATCAGATCCTTGCCTAGAAAAGTGTTTACGTATTTATGTAGTATCACAGAACATTAACATGGATTATTTGGCTTCGGTTTGCACTTACCGTGATAGTTTCTTTCTTTCCTTTGTGTGAGGATGCCACCACAGCTAGGTACTGAATGACTTTTTTGGTGTTCTCTGTTTTTCCAGCACCAGATTCACCCCTGAAAAAGACAAAGGAAACAGCATATTAAAATACAAGCAGGGAGAAAATATTTCACCATCCAAAAAAGTTTACAGGATTCCAACGACTGAATGACAAAATGTGCCTAATAGAAATCTGTATATTTGTTTGACTGCAACATATTAGAGGACATATTTTAAGCCCAACTCTAGGAAAGTTGAAAATGATTCACTGCAGTGGGGCTGAGACCTCACTGCAAGGGTTAACTACTCATTTGGGTCTAGGGGGCATAGAAAAGCAGATTTACTGACCCAATCCTCCACTACTTCATGCTGCTAGACTGGTTCCCAACGCATCATTCCCCCATGCTCCAGTGGTCAAAGGTCCTGACGTCATCAGGGCCAATGGTTATGGTGGTCCAAAGCACAGTCCACTGCCGAAGCATGAGGGAATGCTATCTGCCAGAGGAGCAAAGGATGAGGTAAATAACATGCTTTCAATCCCCACCAAAACCTAAATGAGCAGTTAATTTGGCATTTGGGGAGCAGCCCCACTGCAAGGAGAAATTTTCAGAATTTCTTTAGTTGGGCATTAAATAAAGTTTTAATCCAGATTAAATGTGATCTTTTTGTAGAAGCTTTAAAATAGTAAAATTAAACTATTAATCTTAGGGAATTATACAAAATATACCCTTGCAGTGCCCCCCCATTCAGCTCTAAGAAAGGTCAATGTGTACCAAAAGAAGTTATTTTATTAAAAAAGCAGGATGAGCACTGATAGCATAGTCCCATATTCCATATAAATATTTCTAACCTACAAAAACTAAACAAAATGGAAGGCGCACGTACCTAGTGCCAAAAAACATTTATTTAATAATAAGATCAGTAAAAAGTGGGTACCCACAAAGTGGCAACTATCAATGAGCCATAAAAAAACACAATGTTGAGTTAAGCTCTGAAAGGGGGTGCACCCCTGAATCGTGTCAACTTTATACCCCTTGATGTGATACGGCATATGTGTCTGCACTGCTCAACATGGTGTGTTTTTTTGGCTCATTGATAGTTGCCACTTTGTGAGTACCCACTTTTTACTGATTTTATTATTATATAAATGTTTTTTTGGTAATGTACTAGGTGCGTGCGCCTTCCATTTTGTTTTGTTTTTGTACTATCTATCGGAGTACACCATCTCAGGAGGGCAGCATCCGCCTAGTCCCAGAATACCGTTATCCTTGCTGCTTTTTAGCACAGAAGACCTCTCAGAGCTGGAAGTGACTGCTTGCCTTTGTAAATATTTCTAACCTGTTCAATCTCTGTTTCGTCCAAGGACACTTGGCCAGTGGTGTTTGATGGTAATTCTGAGACAAGAGCCTAAGGCCTCATGCACACTGGACGTTTTGCTAACTTTCATAGACTCCTTTCCTCCTGGCAGCAGAGTTTTAGCAAAAAAACGCTTGACTCTTGTGAACTTGTGAATGCCTTTAGGTACGTTTAATGTTTCTTGATGTAAAATTGCACTAAACTCCCTAATGGTTAAATCCCTAAGTCATATTTATAAAGCAGTAAATGGGGCATTCACCAAACATTCATGGTGGTGAATCATTTACCTTATATTTAAACACATTGATCAGGAAGATTTACCTGAAGTTATTGTTTGGTGAACGTCACACAAATAAACCCCCAAGAATGAGAAACCTGGAATCTGTTTGAAAAGTGAGGAAATGTCCTGTATGGGCATGGCAGATTTTATTTAGTATTTACTAGGGTTGTCCCGATACCACTTTTTTAGGACCGAGTACAAGCACCGATACTTTTTTTCAAGTACTCGCCGATACCGATTACCGATACTTTTTTTTTAATGTCACGTGACAGTTTTTTTTTTTTGCTATTTTTTTGGGGGGGGGGGGGGGTGAACGTTGTATGTGTGTGTGTTTTTTTTTGTTTTTTTTTACAATTTTTATTTTTTACAATAATATTTTTTTATTCTTTATTGTTTTTTTTGTTTTGTTTTTTTAATCCGCCCTGTTGGGGGGCTTTGGTGAGATATCAGGGGTCTTAACAGACCTCTGATATCTCCCCCTTGAGACAGAGAAAGAGACCGAGGATAGAGATTCCCCAGTCCCTTTCTCTGCAGCCTCAGCTGCACTGAGAATGAATGGAGAGAAGACAGCGGCTCCTCTCCATTCATAAACTAACACATCGTAATCACAGGAGGTTACAATGTTTCAGTTATGTGAATGGACAGAGTCAGCTGACTCTATCCATACACAAAGGAAGGAGGAGGGGGACGGAGGAACGGAGGGGGGGAACGGAGGGGGACAGATAAGGAGAGAGGAACGGAGGGGGAGAACGGAGGGGGACAGATAAGGAGAGAGGAACGGAGGGGGAGAACGGAGGGGACAGATAAGGAGAGAGGAGCGGAGGGGGAGAACGGAGGGGGACAGATAAGGAGAGAGGAATGCAGGGGACAGCGGAGGGGGACAGCGGAGGGGGGCAGAGGAACGGAGGGGGCATGGAGGAGGATGCAGTGACAGTCAGCTGTGAGCGATCACTGCTGTATGTCACTAAAGCTGGTGAAAGCCGCTGGGGGAGAATCTTGTAACTCCCCCACACGCCGATCACAGCTGTCCTCTAGGTATCGGCGGAAGCATCGGGAGCATTTGCCCGAGTACAAGTACTTGGGCAAATGCTCGGTATCGGTGCCGATACCGATACTAGTATCGGTATCGGGACAACCCTAGTATTTACATCTTGTCTCTGGGTGCCATCGGAATTATCATAAATTATCATTACAATTCCAGAATATTACTAGGATGAAAGAAAACAAGGCACAGATTAGATGAATGTAATTGTTTCCTATTTAATTGAATCTGTGTTGGAAGGCATACTGTATAGGCTAGAATCTCTGAAATTTGTAATACAGAAATTACTTTGTTTGCTGTTGTCAATAAGCATTTTTGTGCTGGTATATAGTGTAGCACAGTGGTGTAGTGATTAGCACTTTTGCCTAGCAGCAAAAGGATCGCTGGTTCAAATCCCAACCACAACACTACATGCCTGGAGTTTGCATGTTCTCCCTGTGCCTGTGTGGGTTTCCTCCCACACTTCAAAGATGTGCTAGTAGGGTAATTGGCTCCTGTCTAAAATGGCCCTAGTATGTGCATGAATATGAGTTAGGGAATTAGATTGTAAGCTCCTTGAGGGCAGGGACTGATGTTAATGTACAATGTATATGTAGAATGCTGTGTAAATTGATGGTGCTATATAAGTACCTGAAACAAATACAATAAAACATTGATAGCAGCTAAAAGTCCAAAGATCTCATTCAGTAAAAAAAAAGATCAATCAAAAAAGCGTAGTTACCTATCAGATGTCAGTATACTGCCACTTCTATAGGTGGTTAGGAACAGCCATCGGAAAGATTGTACAAGTTGGAATGTGCATAGGAATGCACTCACAACAGCAGGCACATCCACTACAGACAGTGGTTCCTATATAAACCTGGTCCCTTCATGAGATTGTTGCTGAATGGTCCTTGTCATGCCTTCGTAGTGAGGGACATAACAGTCCTCTTATTTCATATTCCAACTTTCCCTGATCCTGAATCTGCTTAACCCTGTTACGGACCCAGCTGTCATCTGACCTGATTCTGGAATACCTTTTCCTGTCACTGTTTGCTACCTGCCTTTGGCACGACCTCAGTCTAGACTCTTGACCAACATTTTACCTGTAGATTCTCTACCTCGCTGCCTGCACATTGCCAATCTCTGCTCCTCCCTGATCTTGATCCTGCACATGATTTACTGCCATCCCACTCAACTGCTACTGAACTTGATTTGTGACCTGGCTGTGCTGATCCAACTTTCTGGCACCTGCGCCCTTCCATTGCCCTAGCAGACCCTGTCCCAACTTCCAGGAGTTCTTGGATGGGAATTATGCAAGAAGCCACCCTCATCATCATGAGCACCTCATACAGGTATGTGGAACAGATGTCTGAGTCCTATGTGGTATGTGGAACAGATGTCTGAGACCCTTCGGGTCTGGTATGGATTCTTAGGGGAACCCCACGTCAAAAAATAAAAAAAAGGCGTGGGGTCTCCCCAAAATCCTTACCAGACCCTTATCCAAGCATGCAGCCCCGCAGGCCAGGAAAGGGGGGGGTCAAGTGAGCACCCCCCCTCCCGAGCCATACCAGGCCAAATGCCGTCAACATGGGGGGTGCTTTGGGGCAGGGGAGCTCCCCGCACCCCAAAGCACCTTGTCCCCATGTTAATGACAGCGTGAGGAGAGAAAAAGAGAGCCAATAACCGGCTTGTGTTAAATGGACATCAACACTAATAATCAGGGCACTGATTTTATCAGTGTCCTGATTTTTAGTGTAGTCCTAACAGTCCCCACCAGTGCTGACAATTAGTGCCCATCAGTGCCTCCTCTTCAGTGTCACCTATCAGTGCTGCCTATCAGTGCCCATCAGTGCCGCCTACCAGTGCCCATCAGTGCCAATCAGTGCCACCAGTGCCCGCCTATCAGTGCAGCCTCATCAGTGCCTCCTCACTCAGTGCCACCTATCAGTGCCCATCAGTGCCACCTATCAGTGTCCATCAGTGCAGCCTATCAGTGCCGCCTCATCAGTGCACATCAGTGAAGGAGAAAAATTACCTTATACATTTACCAAAATGTATAACTATTTATATATATTTTTTTCTTCAAAATGTTCGTTTAGCAAAAAAAACCCAAAAAACAACCCAGTGGTGATTAAATACCGCCAAGCTCTATTTGTGTGAAAAAATTATAAAAAAAAATTTAATTTGGGTACAGTGTTGCATGACCGTGCAATTGTCATGCAAAGTGCGACAACGCTGAAAGCTGAAAATTGGCCTGGGCAGGAAGGGGGGAAAAGAGCCCTGTAAGCAAGGGTTTAACAATATATTTACAAATGGCACAGTGTCTGCATAAGCCAGTTTTTGTAAAAGAATAAACTGAAAGTTTAGGCTGAAAGATGATAAGGGCAGACTTTCCTTTAATGCTTTACAGGATACAGGTGGATAGCAAAATATCTCCCACCCCTTTATCTAAATATGACTCTAAACAACAGAGATGAAACTAGGGGGGCCTTTTCCTTCGGGCGCCACATTAGGAGAGGCGCTGAGGCTGACAGGAGTAGTGAGAGCAACATCACTACTCGTGTCAGCCCAGAGCTGGGAGAAAGCAGGAGAGAGCCAGGCGCTGACTGTGTTCTCTCTCTCCCTCCTCCTTCCTGTCATTGCAGTGCTCCTGATTACACAGAAACAATCTTTACTGAAGATCAGGTGTTCTCTCCCCCTAGCTGTTTCTCTTGGCTCCCCTTGTTTTGTTTTTTTTTGCTGTGCTAATGGCTGCCATCCCCATGTGCCAGGTCTCAATGGGAGCCTAAAGGTAGAACAACAGTGAGAATGCAGGGTGCCTGAATGTCAGCAGATGCTTAGAGAGGGAGCGGACCTGTAGAAGAATGGGGCTGGTAATGAGTATGTAGGAGAACAGGCCCCCCCCCCCCTTTTCCCCTATCAGCTCCTGGTCCGGGTTCACAGCTCCAGTGACCTGTCCTAAGGAGCTCTGGAGAGGCAGAGGACTGTGGGAACCTGATGCAGGAGAGGGAGATGCCTCAGATGCCAGATTGTATGCTGTGCTTGGGAGGACACGTGCGCCCCCCTATTTGTGTCTGCTCTGCTGTCAGGCAGCGCCGATGGTCTGTCCCTGGGGATCCCAAAGTGTCCAGAGTGTTTCTAGGAGCCTGTGCAAGCAGGACTGGATGGAGGACTGTGCCTGGAAGACAGCAGATCCTCTGGGCTCTGTAAGTACATGTCCACATGCCCCCTCCCACACTCACACATGTGACCGATCTTTGAGCTGCACCTGACAGTGACAAAAACAGATCAAAGATCTGTTCATTGTTACTAAAACTGCATTGCCTAGTCCTCTAAAACTCTGTAAACCTCCTCCCCCCCAGTTGGTTTCCTAACAACCAGTTACATGACTTGTTTAGTCCACCCCCAGCTCTTAGAGGAGGACAGAATTCCCTCATTTAAACTCCCTCCACCGCCCAGCTCCCGCTGTGCTGCTACAATCATGCTGGTAAAGTAGGGGGCACACTGATATTAGGGGGGTACATTGATGTAAAGGGGGGCACACTGATATAAGAAAGGGGGCAAACAGATGTAAGGAGGGCAGACTAATGTGGGGGTCACATTGATCTAAGGGGGTTACTCTGATGTAAGGGGGGTCACATTGATGCAAGGGAGGGACTCGGATGTAAGGGGGAAGCTCTGATGCAAGGAAGGCACTATTGTAAGGGGAAACACTGATGTAAGGGAGGAAACGGATGTAAGATGGGGACATGATATAAGAAGGGACACTGATATAAAGGGGGAATTGATGTAAGGGGGAGCTCTGAAGAAAGAGGGGACACTGAAGTAATGGGGCACACTGATGTAAGGAAGGACTCTAATGTAAAAGGGGGAATGGTTGTAGGGGGGATCTGAAGTAAGGAGGGACTCTGATGCAAGGAAGGCACTATTGTAAGGAGGACATTGATGTAAGAGGGGACATTGATATTAAGGGGGGACTGATGTAAAGAGGGGCTCTGAAGTAAGGAGGGACTCTGATTTAAGGAAGGATTCTAAAGTAAATGGGGGGCACTGATGTAAGTGGAGACTCTGGTGTAATGGGGGACTCTGATGCAAGTAAGGCACTACTGTAAAAGGGGACACTGGTGTAAGGAGGAATTGATATAAGCGAGAACATCAATATAAAGGGAAGAACTAATGTAAGGGGGGGCTCTGAAGTAAATTGGTGCATTAATGTAATGTAAATGATGGAAGGAAGGACATGGATGTAATGGGGATACTAATGTAAAGTGGGGCATTGATATAAGGGGGGGACACTGATGTAAGGTTGGACTCTAAAATAAAGGGGGATTCTGATGATAGGAAGGACTCCGATGTTAGGGGGAAAGTCTAAAGTAATGAGAGAAACTGATGTAAGGGGACACTAATGTAAAGGGGGCACTAATGTTAGGGGGGATTCTAAAGTAATGGGGGACTCTGAAGCAAGAGAAACACTGATGTAAGGGGGGGGCATTGATGTAAGATGGGGTATTGATGTAAGGGGGGGCGCTAATGAAGGGGGGGATTGATGTGAAGGGGACACTGATGAAGGGGGGGGGGGCATTGATGTAAGGGGGACACTGATGCAACATAATAATCTTCTAAAAAAAATAATATATTAAAGAGATATGCCTGTGGTGCTGAATAAAATGGTACAAAAAAATATTAAAAACTTACAAAATGTATTTCAGAATACATAAAAAATACATACAATTCAATTTTTGGTTGCATCATCAATATCAACAAATCAAGAGTACACTCATATGGTTTTGCACGGTTGGATATATTCTCAGGTTTATCTGTTTCAATCTGGGTAAAATTATATCCCCTTATTTCATTCACCTTTCATCCACTTAGTGCCTTCTTATATTTTCCATGCACCTCTTCTTAGCAGTTGCCAACAGGCATGTTTTTGCATGCCCTTTCACTACCCATTCTCCTCACAGCCTATCACTTTTATATTTCTTTGTATTTCATTTTTTGAGCCCCACCTTTCATTTATTTCAAGGGTACGGCGGTTTTGGCTCCTCTTGTGTGCCTGGCCCTGGGTCCTTTCACCACCATCAGCTCCCAGGTGAAACCTCTCCTGTGGATTCATTTCCACAGCATTAATGAATGATATCATTAGCAGTAATCAGCATGGATTCATGAAGAATCGTTCTTGCCAAACCAATCTATTAACCTTCTATGAGGAGGTGAGTTGCCATCTAGATAAAGGAAGGCCCGTAGACGTGGTGTATCTGGATTTTGCAAAAGCATTTGACACAGTTCCCCATAAACGTTTACTGTACAAAATAAGGTGCGTTGGCATGGACCATAGGGTGAGTACATGGATTGAAAACTGGCTACAAGGGCGTGTTCAGCGGGTGGTGATAAATGGGGAGTACTCAGAATGGTCAGGGTGGGTAGTGGGGTCCCCCAGGGTTCTGTGCTGGGACCAATCCTATTTAATTTGTTCATAAATGACCTGGAGGATGGGATAAACAGTTCCATCTCTGTATTTGCAGACGATACTAAGCTAAGCAGGGCAATAACTTCTCCGCAGGATGTGGAAATCTTGCAAAAAGACCTGAACAAATTAATGGGGTGGGCGACTACATGGCAAATGAGGTTCAATGTAGAAAAATGTAAAATAATGCATTTGGGTGTCAAAAATATGAATGCAATCTATACACTGGGGGGAGAACCTCTGGGGGAATCTAGGATGGAAAAGGACTTGGGGGTCCTAGTGGATGATAGGCTCAGCAACGGCATGCAATGCCAAGCTGCTGCTAATAAAGCAAACAGAATATTGGCATGCATTAAAAGGGGGATCAACTGCAGAGATAAAACGATAATTCTCCCGCTCTACAAGACTCTGGTCCGCCCGCACCTGGAGTATGCTGTCCAGTTCTGGGCACCAGTCCTCAGGAGGGACGTACTGGAAATGGAGCGAGTACAAAGAAGGGCAACAAAGCTAATAAAGGGTCTGGAGGATCTTAGTTATGAGGAAAGGTTGCGAGCACTGAACTTATTCTCTCTGGAGAAGAGACGCTTGAGAGGGGATATGATTTCAATTTACAAATACTGTACTGGTGACCCCACAATAGGGATAAAACTTTTTCGCAGAAGAGAGTTTAATAAGACTCGTGGCCACTCATTACAATTAGAAGAAAAGAGGTTTAACCTTAAACTACGTAGAGGGTTCTTTACTGTAAGAGCGGCAAGGATGTGGAATTCCCTTCCACAGGCGGTGGTCTCAGCGGGGAGCATTGATAGCTTCAAGAAACTATTAGATAATCACCTGAATGACCACAATATACAGGGATATGTAATGTAATACTGACACATAATCACACACATAGGTTGGACTTGATGGACTTGTGTCTTTTTTCAACCTCACCTACTATGTAACTATGTAAGATCCTGGTGTTAATAAAATTTGTTCTTTAGTTTGCATCGTTTTGCTTATTCTTTACTCCATCAATGTTTGTGTGAGTATACTCTTTATGTATATTTGGATCGATTCAATGCAAACGGATGCACTTCTCTAATACAAACGTATAAATTCTAAATTCCTCAATTTATTGTTTTTTCATGACATGGTCTCTCCACAGATATACACAAATAGTAATCTTAAATGTCTCCTGAAGAAGTGGGCGCTGCCTCACGAAACGCATAGAGATTACAGCCTGTATGAAGTGGAAATTGTATTGGGTCAAGGTGCGAATCCAACACTTCGCAATCTCAAATAGGAAAAAACTTTGCTAGCAATTTTACCTGAAATTATGAGATTAGTCAAATTCAGGACAGGCGTGACTCTGGATTGGAATTTGGCAAGAATGACATAGCAGAGTGTCAGACGAAATCGGCAGAGTAGAGGACCTTCATATGATTTAGTTTCTATGTTGAGGGGTCCCCGAAATTGAAGTGCCCTGGGCCTGCCAAGGTCTAAATCCAGCACTGGTCACTGACACTGGCACTGCAACTGTTATTGCAAGTGTTAATACTAGATTGTAAGCTCCAAGGAGCAGGGCCCACCTTACCCTTTATATTGAATGGTATTGTAGCTGTATTGTAAAGCACTGCGCAAAATGTTGACACTATATAAATCCTGTATAATAATAATAATAATAATAATAATATAATAATACCAACAATAACCCATTGCCTTACTACTTTTCCAGTACAAGAATTATTCCTTTCAATTGGTCTCTGTGTAGTGCTCTTCCATCATTGGGTACCACAACCCTCGGCTTCACTCACAATCCTCTAACAGGAAGTCAGATCACAGCAGCAAAAAAAAGCAGTTTAGTATCACTTTAACTGGTTGCCGTCTGCCCACTGTCAAATGATGGCGGGGTGGTGCAGCTCTTGTTCTGGGACACCGTCATATGACAGCATCCCAGAATGGCCACTCCCGTGCACCTGCGAGGGCACGCAGTGCGGCGATCGCGGCTGTGCCGTGTTGCTAGGACACAGCGGAACCCCGATCTGTGTAAAGAGCCGCGTCCGCGGCTCTTTAACCATGTGAACGGCTGTGTCCAATCACAGCCGGTCACATGTAAACACGGAGATGCCGGTAATCAGCTCTCCTCGCCTCACACTGACAGAGTTTGTGGCGAGGAGAGCCGATCAGTGGCATCTCCTCACAGGGGGACATGTAGGAATGTAATCAGGGAACTGATCATCAGTGCCCTGATTACAATAAAGAAATACAGTGTTGCAATACAATGCCCACCATTGCCCACCAATGCCAGCATACAGTGCCCACCAGTGGCAGCAATCATTGCCCACCACTGCCCACAAGTGCCACCAATCAGTGCCCATTAGCCATGCCAGTCAGTGCTGGCAATCAGTGCCTCCTATCAGTGCTGCCCATCAATGCCCATCACTGCTGTCCATCAATGCCCATCAGTGTCACCCATCAATTGTTCATCTGTACCGCCTATCCGTGCTGCCTATCCATGCCCACCAGTGCCACCTATAAGTGCCTGCCGCTGCCGCCTATCAGTGCCCACCAGTGACGCCTATTAGTGCCCATCAGTGCAACCTAACAGTGCCCATCAGTGCCGCCTATCAGTGTTCATCAGTGACACCTATCAGCGCCCATAAGTGCAGCATATTAGTGCCTCCTCATCAGTGCCACATCATCAGTGCCCATAAGTGCCGCCTCATCAGTGCCCACCAGTTCAGCCTATCAGTGCTTATAGGTGCCGCCTCATCAGCGCACATCAGTGAAGGCGAAAAATTACTTTGTTACAAAATTTACTGACAGAAAAAAAGTAAAAAACATTTTTTTTTCAAAATTTTTGGTCTTTTTTTTGTAAAAAATAAAAAACCCAGCAGTGATTAACCACTTGAGATCCGCACTATAGCCGAATGATGGCTACAGCATGGACCTGCTTTGCCGGGACTATGTCTATGGACGTTGTCCCGTGCCCGAGTGGCCTGCGCGCCCCTGCAGGGCTCGCGCGGCGCGCTCTGCGATCAGCGAGTCTATGAGACTCGCTGGATCACAGATCGGAGTAAGGGGTCGATCCCGACCCCTTACCACATGATCAGCTGTCAGCCAATGACAGCTGATTATGTGATGTCAACAGAGCCGGTAATCGGCTATTTTTTCTCCTCTCGCTGACAGCGTGAGGAGAAAAAAAAAAAGCCGATCACCGGCGGCCATGAGAGGGACATCAGTCCCGATCACGGAGATCTGCCGCCAGATCACCAGTGCCCACCTGTGCCCCCTGCCAGTGCCACCTAGCAATAGGCAACAGTGCTGCCTACCAGTGCCACCAGCGCTACTCATCAGTGCCCACAGTGCCACCTATCAGTGCCCACAGTGCCACCTATCAGTGCCCACAATCAGTGCCAGAACAACAGTGCTGCACATCAGTGCCACCTATCAGTGTCACCTACCAGTGCCCATCAGTGCCCATCAGTGCCCGCTGTCAGTGCCCATCAGTGCCACCTATCAGTGCCATCTATCAGTGGTACCTCTCAGTGCCCATCAGTGCCACCCATCCGTGCCACCCATCAGGGCCCATCAGTGCCATCTTATCAGTGGCCACCAGTGCCGCCTTATCTGTGCCCATCAGTACCGCCTCATCTGTCCCCATCAGTGCAACCTTATCTGTGCCTATCAGTGCTGCCTTTACTGTGCCTATCAGTGCCCATCAGTGCAGCCTATCAGTGCCCACCAGTGCAGCATATTAGTGCCCACCAGTGCCGCCTCATCAGCGCATATCAATGAAGGAGAAAAATGACCTGTTTGCAAAATTTTATAACAAACTATTATACATGATTTTTTTGGTTTGTGTGGCAAAAAATAAAAATCCCATCTGTGATTAAATACCACCAAAAGAAAGCTCTATTTGTGGGGAAAAAATGATAAAAATTTCATTTGGGTACAGTGTTGCATGACCGCGCAATTGTCATTCAAAGAGTGACAGCACTGAAAGCTGAAAATTGGTCTGGGCAGGAGGGGGGTTTAAGTGCCCAGTAAGCAAGCAGTTAAATACCACCAAAAGAAAGCTCTATTTGTGTGAAGAAAATGATAAAAAAAAATGTGATTGGGTACAGTGTAACACGACTGAAAAATGGCTTGGGCAGGAAGGGGGTGTTAGTGCCTGGTAGGCAAGTGGTTAAGCAGTTCTGCAATGCCCCTTAAGGGCCAGTTCACACCACAATTTCTGTGCTCTGTATGCTATTCTGCATGCACATTTTTGATGCTCTCTGGTGTGTTATTGATGCATTTTTGATGTGTTACGGTGCCTTTTCCCCTCTTTTGACGTCATCTCAGTTCAGGCCATGTGCGTTAAGGTGTATTTTTAATGCATTTTTGATGTGTTCTATGCATTTTTGATGCATTTTTGTGTGCTCTATGCATTTTTGATGCATTTTGCCACGTTCCATATGCGTTCTATACAGAAAAAATGCTCCATGTTTTACCTTTGTTGACTGCACTGGAACACACTGCACTGGTATGAACTAGGGCCATTGGAATACATTAAGAACACTGTGCAAGCTTTTTTTTTTTTTTGAAGCAGAACAAAAAAAACCTGCACTGCATCTGGTGGGAACCCGTTCTAAAACTTTATTTCCTGTCTACTGGCCCCTAAAGAGACATGAGGCATGCAGTAACCCAAGCCCTAATGTGTTGGCTAAATCCCTGGGGTTTCAGACTGGCAAAGCTCTGACATTTCTGAGTAGCATCTGCCCTAATAAGAATATGTAGGAGGCAGGAGGGGACAGGCAAGGAAGCGTCAGAGCCATAGGTGTGCGCAGCCCATTGCATTAGGGTGTGCACCCCAAAGCTCAGACACACATGCCTTTCTCTATAGCCTGTTTTAGCCTCCCAAAGCTGCTTACTGCGATAGCCAGCTATAAATGAGAGTGGTGGCAAGTTTGTGTTATCACGTGAGTGTTTGTATTGGTCCAGCAGTGCACCAACACCTTTGCAGCCATTGTGCTATTGCTGGGTGTTTGGTGTGCTCCTGTACCTTTAAGGAGGGATGGGCTCCCCTCCAGCCACCTGCTCTCATTTATCCATTAAATGCATGTGCCTCCACTGTGGGGACACTTATACTTTAGTGATAGGACCACAGATACAAGGGTGCCGTGACGTGGCTCTGTGGCTCACGCATGCGTTTGCAAATGCGTGCGGACTAAACCCCTTTTTTAACGCTTACTGTTAGATAGGTCAATTTGGTTGTCTGCAAGCTGGTGGTAAGTAGACTTTGGCTTTTTCCTGGGCATTCCCCAGACACTTGTTGGTACAGCTTTCTCTATAGCCTCAGCTGCATGGGGCAGTGAATGCATAGAAAGTGCTCTGTGCTGAGTGGCTTCCTGTTCACTCACCAACTGAAGCATAGTAAACACCATTTACACAACGAGCAAGTGTGTTCACTGTGTTCATTTAGAAAAGGAAGGGGAAAAGAAAAGTAAAATTACATATTTACTAGCCCCTTCCCTCGCTCTCCTCCTTTCCCCCCGCAGCAGCTGGGGGGAAAGGAGAGGAGGGAAGCCAGCAGCACTGCAGGGCAGAGGGGCCAACATGGGGGAAGCCCGGGCAGTAGGGAGAATCGGTACC
This sequence comes from Lithobates septentrionalis, assembly GCA_037952835.1. NCBI lineage: Eukaryota > Metazoa > Chordata > Amphibia > Anura > Ranidae > Lithobates > Lithobates septentrionalis. The sequence goes on along the minus strand of JBBDGP010000162.1, from coordinate 428,785 downwards.
GCACAGTAATTAGGGTGTGCCCAGGCACACCTGGCACAACCCTTGCACACGCCTATGGTCAGAGCTTTTTTTGTCAGAATGGTCCTAGATTTGATAGTCAAGGGTTCAGGAGGTGATGCTTGTATACACAGGTAACTCTAGCTGCAATCATTTTTTTTTACTAATGACAGTCTCTCTAAAGTGCTAAAGGCGTATATCTAATTGGTAGATTATAGGCTGACTTTTGGACATTTGATAAGTACTGCACTGTGTTAACACAGCATGGTATTCCTATGTGTAAAAGCTTGTGTGTGTTCAGATATAAATAAAACATCCTGTGGGAACGCTAACAAAGCAAACATTCCTACACAGCGTTTGCAATAAACATACCTTGCAGCTAAACAGTTTGATTCTGTTTGTGTTTTGGAAAACTAAAACGTTTCCTCGGCATGGCGGGATGGAGCAGTGTCTCCAAATAAAAGGTTACACTGTGGTCACAAAGTCTTTAAATTGTATTTCCTTTCTCCCAGGCTAAAAGTGCCTATCTCTTGGCATTTCTCTGAAGTCCCTGGCTCTGACCATATAAGGCCTCATATTGTCTAATTGTCATACCATGCCAATTGACCTTCATTGCTAAACTCTCTCCCACATATTAGGACAGCTGGGAAAATTTCCTATACCACATAATCAGCTGTCTATCATTTAATAATGGCTATTTATTACACCTTTCAGATATGTATATGAAAGGTCTTTAAATTGTATGTTTATATATGGTTTATTAATTTGCCATACAAATGGACTCTAAATCATAAAGAAGAATTTCAAATATGGATATTTTTACATAATTACATAGAGATTGCTGTAGTAGACACCGCTACTACAGTGATCTCCGCTAGCTTCCAGGTCCTATGGCAAGCGGCTGACCTACTGCATAGTAAACACAGGAGGCTGCCCACTCTAAATGGATGCCATTCAGTGATCACTTTGTTTTTTCTCATTGAGTGGATGAGGTAGAGAGGCAGGGCGGTGATGTCACACTCTCCACCTCTTCCATTTAGAGAATGCTTTGGTTTCATTGAGAAAATGCAGAGCATTCTCTGACTAGTGCCCATACAAGTGGGCGCCCTCCCGTGTTCACAGTGCAGCAGGAAAGCTATTGGAAATCACTGCAAGGTCTACTTCAGTAATTTCCAGCTTCTAGAGCAGAGATGGTGAACCTTGGCAACCCAGATGTCTTGGAACTACATTTCCCATGATGCTCATGCATTCTACAGTGTAGCTGAGCAAACATGGGAGATATAGTTCCAAAACATCTGGGGTGCCAAGGTTCGCCATCACTGTTCTAGAGGGATCCCACAGGTAAGGCTTATGCATGTTGGACCAATGTAACTATGTAAAAATATTGATACTTGAAATTCTCCTTTAAAGTCTTGTTCTATATATTACTATAATTAGTCATGATGTTAAAGGGAATTTCCAGTGTACAAAGAAATTCCTAGGGCCTTTCTGTGAAGTAACACCCCCCCCCCCCCTTTAACAAAAACCTGGGACCCCCTCTCCAAATATTGCTTTCACTCACTACTCAGCAGACCTATGCCCTGTACACATGGTCGGACTTTCCGATGGAATATGTGCGATCGGAGCTTGTTGTCGGAAATTCCGACCGTGTGTGGGCTCCATCTGACTTTTTCCATAGGAATTTCCGAAACACAAAGTTTGAGAGCAGGCTATAAAATTTTCCGACAACAAAATCCGTTCGCGTAAATTCCGACCGTGTGTGGACAATTCCGACGCACAAATTGCCACGCATGCTTAGAATAAATTAAGAGACGAAAGCTATTGGCTACTGCCCCGTTTATAGTCTCGACGTACGTGTTTTACGTCACCGTGTTCAGAACGATCAGATTTTCCGACAACTTTGTGCGACTGTGTGTATGCAAGACAAGTTTGAGCCAACATCCGTCGGAAAAGATCCATGGATTTTGTTGTCGGAATGTCCGATCAATGTCCGATCGTGTGTACAGGGCATAAGGCTGGCTTAATGGATTCTTTTTTTTTTTCCTAGCCATAGTGCAAAACAACAACGACAGATTACCCCATCCACACAAACGGGTCCATCCAGTGCTGTAAGGATTAATATTAGCACCTCAAACTGTCACAGGCTCTTATGAAAAGTGCCTACTATGCCCATTCTTTCCTCCCCCATACTCCATTCATAAAAGCCATACTATTAGTCCCGCACAAGGAAAAGCTTTTCTATGAATGAAGGAGACACTACTTTCATTCATTTTCCATCCTCCATTCATGGATTGCTTTTCATGAGTTTGACCCAAACCTAAGCTATTCACAGTACACCAAATGGGCAAACTAAATGGCCAGATTTGGCCAGTTTGCCCGTCCACCAGAACCTGGTGCAGCCAGAAGTAATTAATTTAATGGTGGTATTACTGGCACAATAAATAAACTCTTCCAGCCACCTGCCTGCCACCTTGTTTCAAACTGAGTGAAAACACTGACTAAACATCACTAACTGCATATTTGAGTGCCCTGGGCTCAGGTCACTCCAGATGCAATGTTATAGGGTAAGGAAATGTTTACAATTACACCTTCAATCAAAGCCAGAGCAACATCAAACATCCTCTTCCAGGGCCAGGGATAAGGTAAGTATTAGCCCTTATTTATGAATCACTAGACTAAACAAGCATGGAACCCTGGCAGTAGGAGGGGTATGCACTGCAAGGGTAAATTTTGTCTTGTTTCCAGAGATCACCTTTAATGTCGTTGAAAGTTTTTATGTTGGAAGATGAGAATAATTTGATACTTATGTTTTAGTATGTAATACGACCAACGTTACAATAAAATGATTTGATTTTTTTAGTATTATACATCAGTCAGACATAATAAATCATGATTAACCACTTAAGGACCAGCCTCGTTCTGGATTTTAGGTGTTTACATGTCTAAAACAGGATTTATTTGCTAGAAAATTACTTAGAACCCCCAAACATTATGTATTGTTTTTTTTCTAACACCCTAGAGAATAAAATGGCGGTCATTGCAATACTTTTTTTTTCACCGCATTTGTGCAGCGGTCTTATAAGCGCACTTTTTTTGGAAAAAATTCACTTTTTTGAATAATAAAAAAACAACAACAGTAAAGTTAGCCCAATTTTTTTTTATATTGTGAAATATAATGTTACGCCAAGTAAATTGATATCCAACATGTCACGTTGTCAAGTCGTTTAAAAAAATGACAAAAAAAAATGTGCCTTTAACCACTTCCCTACCCGCCCATAGTCATATGACGTCCACAGATGGGATCTCCCATCCTGGGTGGGCGTCATATGACGCCCTGGGATTCCCGGCCGCCTAGGGGGCGCGCGCGCCGCCGGGAGCACGCGCGCGCGCCCGCCGCGTTCCTCGGGACCCGGTGCGTGTGCCCAGCGGCCGCGATGTCCGCCGGGCACCCGCGATTGCCGGTTAACCGGACCGGCATGTGGATCTGTGTGTGTAAACACACAGATCCACAGCCTGTCAGCTCTGAGGAGAGCGATCTGTGTTCCCAGAACGGAGGAACACTGATCGGTCTCCTCCCCTTGTACGTCCCCTCCCCCTACAGTTAGTAATCACTCCCTAGGAAACATATTAACCCCTCCCCGCCCCCTAGTGGTTAACCCCTTCACTGCCTGTCACATTTACACAGTAATCAATGCAATTTTATAGCATTGATCGCTGTATAAATGTGAATGGTCCCAAAAATGTGTCAAAAGTGTCCGATGTGTCCGCCATAATGTCGCAGTCATGAAAAAAAATCGCGATCGGCGCTAAAAAAATAAATAAATATTTTTTTTTAAAAACGCCATAAATCTATCCCGTATTTTGTAGACGCTATAACTTTTGCGCAAACCAATCAATATACGCTTATTGCGATTTTTTTTACCAAAAATATGTAGAAGAATACTTGTCGGCCGAAACTGAGGAAAAAATTAGTTTTTTAAAAAAAAAATTGGGATATTTATTATAGCAAAAAGTAAAAAATATTGTGTTTTTTTCAAAATTGTCGCTCTTCTTTTGTTTATAGCGCAAAAAATAAAAACCGCAGAGGCGATCAAATACCACCAAAAGAATGCTCTATTTGTGGGGAAAAAAGGACGTCAATTTTTTTTGGGTACAACGTCGCACGACCGCGCAATTGACGTTTGAAGTGCGACAGCGCTGAAAACTAAAAATTGGCCTGGGAAGGAAGGGGGTGAAATTGCCCTGTATTGAACCGGTTAAGACAAATGGGGGGAGCTGACGTTATGACGTCGCTTCCGCCCTCCTATGGTATGGAGATGGGTGGGGGCCATCTTAGCCTCACTCGTCTCCATACCTAGGAAGTGAGAGGACCCGATTGCCTCTGCCGCTACCAACGGCTCCGGTAAGCGGAGGGCACGGGAGAGCGGCAGGAGGGGGGTGGCACCTCTAGATGGACCTAAAGATGGATACCTCGGTTTTGGCAGCAGCTGCTGCCGTTACCGAGATATCCATCTTCAAAGATGGTAATGACGTATATATACAGTGGCCGGTCGGTAAGTGGTTAAAGTGCAGCAGCTTCCATTTGAAAATAGCTTATATTGTATGTGATTTAAAGTGGTTCTAAAGCCTAAACATTTTTTACTTTAATACATTCCCTGCATTAAGTTAAAAATGTTTAAGTAGCAGTTGTTAACCACTTCAGCCCCGGAAGAATTGGCTGCTCAATGACCGTGCCATTTTTTGTGATACTGCACTGCGTCGCTTTAACTGACAATTCCTTTTTTTCTCACAAATAGAGCTTACTTTGGGTGCTATTTGATCATCTCTGCGGTTTTTATTTTTTGCGCTATAAACAAAAAAAGGGCGACAATTTTGAAAAAAAAAAACACAATATTTGGTACTTTTTGCTGTAATAAATAGCCCCAATTTTTTTTTGAAAAAAAGCTAATTTTTCCCTCAGTTTAGGCAGATATGTATTCTTCTACAATTTTTTTGTAATAAAAATCGCAAAAAGCGTATATTGATTGGTTTGCGCAAAAGTTATAGCGTCTACAAAATAGGGGATAGATTTATGATATTTTTATTCTTATTTTTTTCTTTTTTTACTAGTAATGGCGGCGAGCTGCAATTTTTATCAGGACTGCAACATTATGGTGGACATATCGGACACTTTTGACACATTTTTGGGACCACTGGCATTTATACAGCGATCAGTGCTATAAAAATGCACTGATTACTGTGTAAATGTCACTGGCAGGGAAGGGGTTAACACTAGGGGGCGATCAAGGGGTTAACTGTGTTCCCTATGTGTGTGTTCTAACTATGGGGGATGGGACTGACTATAGGAGGTGAAAGATCGTGGTTTCCAGCTCGTAGGAACTCACGATCTCTCTCTCCTCTCCTCACAGAACTGGGATGTGTGTGTTTACACACACGTCCCTGTTCTGCCTCTCATGCCCGAGATTGCTCGTGGCCAGCGGTCATCGCGTCCGCCGGTCATGAGCATCGGCACCCCTGCTGTGCAGCGGGCGTGCGCGTCTGCTATCCTGCTTAAAGGGACCGACATACAGCTACGACAGTTCGCAGGATCGTGCCAACCTGCCGCAGTATAACGACGGTGGCTGGTCGGCAAGTGGTTAAGGTAACATAGTTAGTATCGTCCCCTCATGCCCCCTTATACTTACCTCCTCACTCCTCGAGTCCTCTGCTCTCTGCTCCTACTCTCACAGGCTTTTCTGAGGCAGTCAAATCCTGTGATGAGGGAGTGGGGGCAGGGCCAAGCCGTGCTGTCTGTGAGCATGGATACAGGGAGCATGGCTCAGAATCGAGCCAATATGAATGTCCCCATAGCAAGTGGCTTGTTGGGGGGGCACTCACAGAAGAGGAGAAATGCCAGCAGGAGACCCCAGAAGAGGAGGTTGGGGGCTGCTCTGTGCAATTCAATTGCAACATACTTCCAAAAAAGACTTCCAGTACAAACAATGCATCAAGGCCCCCAATAATGTCAGTTATGATGAAACGCGTTGGACGTCGTCACACCTTGATGCATCGTTTGTACTACCTGGAAGTCTTTTTTACATCGTTTGGGAGTTTCATATGTATACAGAGCTGTTTTTATGATTCACATGTGAGTAGTTTTACCATTTACTTTGAATAAAATTTCCTTATGGATTTCACACTATGTGGGCTTTTTCATCTTGATATTATGGTGAAATCCTGCATCGCCATCATTAACATGTATATCTAACATGCTACTGGGGAATTGGACACATCATGAGGATCTGATCAAACCATATGGGCCCAGCATTTTGTGACAGGATACTTGTTTCAGGCTAAACTGACTCCGTAACAGAGTCTGTTGATTCTGGTAAGAGTCCACCTTTAATATTAGGGATGGTCCTTGTGATGAACCTGGAATCTTTTTGAAAATAAATATCCCCTATTTCACGGTGGTGTATGTATTACTGGATTGGGACTACCATTGTTACCACACGCAGTGCAATTGGACTTTCCTTTATTTTCTTTCATTTATATGAATGAGCATTATTAGCACTGCAAAAGTTATATTTTTATGTTTTATGCAGCATAACTCTCCAGTCTCACAGGGGAGGGGGTCCTGTAATTGTGTAGTAAAAGGAGAATCAGGACACTAAAAATATTTTCTATAGATACAAAATAAATTGTACTTACGTGCACAGAATAGACTGATCTTCACGATCTGAAAAGAAGAAAGAATTATTATATATCGACTTATTGCATGATTACAGTTATTTTGATTTGTTCAATATTTGTACTTGATAAGATGTGATTGATCAACATATATAAAAGCTTAAAACAATCAATATAAATCCAGTTCATTGATAGGGACATTTTCTGTGCTTGTCTCACTGAGTACTCTTATTTAGGCCATACACTAGTAGATTTTCGGATAGGACTCTGCATACGAACATTCATACAAAAATTATTTGTACATTCAATGAATGGACGAATGTCGTTTGAAAATTTCACTTGCTTTTTACATTCAATTTTAAAATGTAATTTCTGAATGGAAACCACATACACTGTCAAATATGTATTTAATCGTGAAAAGTTTTCCGTCCTGCTCCATTAAATTTTCCCATCATTGTGGTTGTGGTTGAAAACAAACGTTGATTTGACCCCACTAACGATTAGAAAATCAAATACACATTCTTAAAACAAAATTTTTCAAACCAAAATCTATACCTGCATGGCCAGCATTGGGCTCCATTCGGACAGGTGATTAAAGAAACTGCACTCCAGCAGCAGGAATCTACAGATGTGTGAAAACAGCTGCATCTACTGAACCCGTACAATGACTTGCCAGGCTGTCAGCAGCCGCAGCTATTTGCGACTGTTTGCACAGCCAGCAGTTACCTATGCTGGTCAACTTTGTAAGATAAAACCCACACAGAGGATAATCAAATCTTATACCCTAGCTGTGTAATTTTTAAGGTAATGGTGTAACTCTGCACTGCACATTTGACTAAATGGACTTCAAATATACAGGCGTACTGTATAGAGGTGTATATGCTAAATACGCTATATACTAAGTACATATTGTCCTTGAGTATTACGCCAAAAATATAGACATAAATTTTTTTTTGTCACATACAGAAAATTCAAAGTAAAATATTAAAGCAGAACTAAACTGTGTCTGAGCAAACTCAAAGAAAACTCACCCATCCACCCATGTCTCCATGCTTTATTTTTTGGAGAAATCACTTTGAAAAACACCCCCCTAGCATTTCTAGCTGTGGCCATCTTGAGTAAGGGCAGATGATTCGTTTAGTAATTACTTCCTGAAACCCATCTGCTCCTAGCTCAGGCATGCAGGCAGAAGGGTGAGCTTAGCTGAGAAAGCCCCTCCTCCTTCTCCCCTGAAGATGCCTTGAATTTATAACATAATTTTTGCCTAAGCCATAAACCAGGAAGCAACTGAAAAAAGTGGGGAAAAAAAATAAAACAAGAAAATAAATATACAAACAAAATAATTTAACTTCCTATTTTCTAATGCTAGATTCATAATTATTAAAAATAGTTAATGTAGCCTGAGAGAGTTCAGTTCCATTTTAAGGCACTAAAAGTGCAATAATCATCCTCTTCTGTGTAAAACCAAAATGGACTTTTCTCACACAGCTCTGCAGTGATGAGAAAATGTCAAGACAAAAATAGACTCAAGCACACTGGATCTCATCCCCCATGGCTCATAAAGACAATAAACTCTCTTGGCATCTGCTCAAGCCACAAGCCCCTACTATACAAACGTCTTTATTATTATTCAATAACACTGCCATCATTTTTAACGTCTTCTTTAAAGTTGCATTTATCCATGTTTTTATTTTTTTCTCTTACTTATGAATATACTCTGCAAAGGCACAACAATTTTGATTAAACTGGATGAACATCTTTTAAATATATTCTAAAATGTGGCAATTATATCATCAATCAGCTTTCCATAGTCAAAGTGAATTCAAAGCTGTTTAATAGGCTAGGTTAGGTGTCTATATAGTGCTAAACAATCTAAACAATTTATGCAAGGCTTTGCATACTGTAAATTCACATCAGTCCCTACCCTCAGGGAGCTTACATCCCAAAGCTAGGTACACGCCGTTCTTTTTTTTGTTCAACCAAAGGACTTATTGAAAAGAAAAACCACAAAGGAGGTAGATGCAAGAATCCCCCGCACTCACATTGTATTCTAACAGCAGGGACTCCTCTGCTGTCAGAATACACTGATCAGTGCTGCAGAAGGTTTTCCAGCAGGACCGTTTGACAAACGCTGATCTAATGATCAGCTTTTGTTAAACAGGGAGGGCCACACACAGAATTTAATTTGGCTAGTCCCTGCTGCACCAGCTGAATTTTGATTTGTGTGTACCTAGCATAAGGTATCTATCTTATACAATGTACAATCACACACAAGAACCAATTTAGAGGAACAATTAATCTACTAGCTTTTTTTTGGAGTGTGGGAGGCAACCAAAGAAGAAACCAGAAGAAACTTACACGAGCACAGAGTGAACTTGCAAACTCCATGGAGATAGAATCATTGCCAAGATTTGAACCAACAGTGTTGCAAGGCAGAGTTGCTAACCACTAAGCAACACAATGCTTTTCCATAAAACCATGAATTATCTTCCATCAACTGAAAACTACACTCTGCTGTGGGAAGCTGATTTGTAATTTGTAAGGAAATTCAACATTTTTATTTATACAGTAAAACCTTGGTTTGAGAGCGTTTTGCAAGACAAGCAAAATTTTTAAATACATTTTGACTTGATATACAAGAAATGTCTTGATATACAAGTAGCCTCATGTCAAAACTGAGTATAAAAGAGAAGAGAGGTGCCTTTAAGTTTAGCAATATGGTTACGTTTAAAGAAGGTACAACATTTAGCAACTCACATGGTTGATGATTAAAACAGGCACATCTAAGTATGCAGGCATCCGGGGTAAAGTTGTCCACATAGACCGTACTCTGCGCCGCTATCAATGTCATCCCTTCCACGCTGCTCTCCACGAGCGCTTCAAGCCTCGCTTTCAGATCTCTCTACTTGCAGGGAAGTCTTTCCGGTCACAATTGCAGACTGACATCAGAGAGAGCCGGCGGTGCGGAGGATGGTCTATGTGGACAGCTTTACCCCGGATGCCTGCATGTACTCTGTAGCTTCCTGCTGGATTTTGCTTCTAATCCCCTTACGGAGGCTGCCATTTGTGGATGGACATTTTATGGTTACACAACCTATCACATTGCGATAATCTTTTTATATAGACTATAAACTGAAGGACTTATGAATAAATGGTTGCGGAATAATTCATCTGAGATTCTATTATTTCTTATGGGGAAATTCGCTTTGGATTACAAGCATGTTTCCGGAACAAATTATGCTTGCAATCCAAGGTTTTACTGTAGTTAATAAAAAATAATGTTTTGTATTTTAATAATAAAAATAGTTATTCTGCCTTTAGGTCTCCTTTAAGATATTAAATGATATTACATTAATAAAAAAAACTGTCTACAATCTTCACCAAATAATTTTCATTTAATTTTCACAGGCATGTTTGAAAAGGAAAGTTTCTGTTGTATATCCAAGATTCTGGGCTAAATGCCATTACACCATATAAGTGCATTCAGTGTTGGTGTAATGTGGCACTCTGCTTGGAAGCTACACATCTACTGGCAGACACAGTAAATGCCTTTTAAAGAATGCTAATGCAAGGGCATGAGACACTGGTTTAATTGCTCTGATTTAGACTAATCCACTCTACCTCAAGAATGACTTAAATAAGCCAAAAACAAAGATAGTGTTCTTAGTCACGTGATAAATAAAGTGGAACTCAAGTGCCAACCACAACATGATGATGTAAGTAACCGGATGTACTTTAACTTTGTTCTACAATTAGGACTAATGGAGTGAAATGCGTCAGTGGAGCATGGCCATAGGCAAGGCCTGTCAGTAAGCCAATTAGGTGAAATAAACTATTCATGGTGTGACATCATCAGTGTGTGGCTGGCCCTGCTTTTACACTTGTATCTTTGTTGATGTTGTGTTTCTGGTTATGTCAGTATGGTACTAATCGTGTATCTGCAGAGGTTGTAATTGTGTCAGTACAGTACTAATGTTTTCCCTGCAGAGATGTTCCTGATTGTGATTTTGTTAATCTGGGTTTCATTCAGTTTTTCTAAGTATGATCATGACCATGCTATTGTTATAATGTTGTCTTGGTAAGTAGTTTTAGGTGCATTATGGTCAGTGTGTTGGTGAAAGGGGAGCCCAAGACTGCAAGGTGGTACGAGATCCATAACCTAGGGGAGAAAATATACATCCAGCTCTGGGTGCACTAAAGAATAAAGAGTGTGCATTTTAACTTCTTCCCACTGACGTGGACCATATATGCAGGCTTTCGGCTCGTGGGCTTTAACGGCAAGAAAAGTATTCACACCCCTTGAAATTTTACACATTTTGTCACGCTACAACCAAAAACGTAAATGTATTTTATTGGGGTTTTATGTGATAGACCAACACAAAGTGGCACATAATTGTGAAGTAGAAGAAAAATGATAAGTGGTTTTCAAAATCTTTTTACAAAGAAATATGTGAAAAGTGTGGAGTGCATTTGTATTCAGCCCCCCTGAGTCAATACTTTGAAGAACCACCTTTTGCTGCAATTACAGCAGCAAGTCTTTTTGGGGATTTCTCTACTAGCTTTGCACATCTAGAGAATGAAATGTATGCCCATTCTGCTTTGCAAAATAGCTCAAATTGCCATATATTCTCAATTGGATTTAGGTCTGGACTTTGACTGGACCATTCTAACACATATGCTTTGTCTAAACCATTTCATTGTTGCTCTGGCTGTATGTTTAGGGTCGTTGTCCTGCTGGAAGGTGAAGCTCTGCCCCAGTCTCAAGTCTTTTGCAGACTCAAACAGGTTTTCTTCTAAGATTGCCCTGTATTTGGCTCCATCCATCTTCCCATCAACTCTAACCAGCTTCCCTGTCCCAGCAACATGGTGGTGGCAGCATCCCCACAACATGATGCTGCCACCACCATGTTTCACGGTGGGGATGGTGTGTTCAGAGTAATGCAGTGTTAGTTTTCCGTACACATAGCGTTTTGCTTTTAGGCCAAAAAGTTACATTTTGTCTCATCTGACCAGAGCACCTTCTTCCACATGTTTGCTGTGACCCCACATGGCATCTTGCAAACTGCAAATAGGACTTCTTATGGCTTTCTTTAAACAATTAAGGAAAAAACAGGGAGGGGAAGGCGCCGACCTGAGTGTAGTATTAAAATGATGACTTTGATAGGATAAGATTAAAAACACTTACAAGATGATAGAAGATGCATGCTCGTCAAAGTAAAGTGCAGTCCTGGCATTCCACATGACTCTGTGGGTCCCACCGCTGTTCTGGATAGCTGGAAAGGATTGAGAAGCTGGCTGGAATGGATCACAGTGTTTCTCCAGGAGCAAAGGAACCAAGCAGCTCCACACAGACCAGCATGGACCATGGAACAGGAAATGATGTCACCGGCGTCTGATGGGACCTAGGCAGGGCTGGAATCTTGTCAATCAGGGCTGCAGTGATGAAAGGCTACACGCTCAGAGCTGACTGCTCCTTCTATTGGCCTGCTGCCCTCTAGAGGAGGACAGCTATATAGACACAATGGAGAGCATGTGGGAGTGGCAGTGGAACTGGAACTTCCAGCAGACCCATCAGTAAACAATAAATGATAGCAGACCAATCTATAATTTATTGTTTACTGATTGGTCTGCTAGAACTCTTTCCTGCAGAGTTCTGGACACACTCTGAAGGATGGCTGCCTTCCTTTTTAACCCTTAATACCCCTTTCTATGGATACATCACCATCAAGCTATTAAAGCCACAGACTATATCCCTAATGCCCCGTACACACGGTCGGACTTTGTTCGGACAGTCCGACAACAAAATCCTAGGATTTTTTCCGACGGATGTTGGCTCAAACTTGTCTTGCATACACACGGTCACACAAAGTTGTCGGAAAATCCGATCGTTCTAAACGCGGTGACGTAAAACACGTACGTCGGGACTATAAACGGGGCAGTGGCCAATAGCTTTCATCTCTTTATTTATTCTGAGCATGCGTGGCACTTTGTCCATCGGATTTGTGTACACACGATCGGAATTTCCGACAACGGATTTTGTTGTCGGAAAATTTTATATCCTGCTCTCAAACTTTGTGTGTCGGAAAATCCGATGGAAAATGTCCGATGGAGCCCACACACGGTCGGAATTTCCGACAACACGCTCCAATCGGACATTTTCCATCGGAAAATCCGACCGTGTGTACGGGGCATAAGGATTACTCCATCTGGAGTGCCAGATAAACACTGACTATACTGCTTTCTTTAAACAATGGCTTTCTTCTTGCCACTCTTCCGTAAGGGCCAGATTTGTGGAGTGCACGACTAATAGTTGTCCTGTGGACAGATTCTCCCACCTGAGCTGTGGATCTCTGCAGTTCCTCCAGAGTTACCATGGGTTTTTCTCTTTCTATTTTCGGATGATGGATTGAACAGTGCTCCGTGAGATGTTCAAAGCTTGGGATATTTTTTTATAACCTAACCCTGCTTTAGACTTCCAAACAACTTTATCCTTGCCCTGTCTGGTGTGTTCTTTGGCCTTCATGATGCTGTTTGTTCACTAAGGTTCTTTAGCAAACCTCTGAAGGCTTCACGGAACAGCTGTATTTATACTGAGATTAAAATACACACAGGTGGACTCTGTTTACTACTTAGGTTACTTCTGAAAGCAATTGGTTCCACTAGATTTTAGTTAGGGGTATCAGAGTAAAGGGGGCTGAATACAAATGCTCGCCACACTTTTCAGATATTTATTCGTAAAAAAAATTTGAAAACCATTTATCATTTTCCTTCCACTTCACAATTATGTGCCACTTTGTGTTGGTCTATCACAAAAAATCCAAGTAAAATACATTTACATTTTTGGTTGTAACATGACAAAATGTGGAAAATTTCAAGGGGTATAAATACTTTTTCAAGGGACTGTATGTGGCCCTATGTAAACACTTTTCTGTGCTCAAAAGCACAGTCACTGGCTTGCAATTGGGAGCTTTACGATCATGTGACCACTGTGACAGCCAATCACAGTGGTCACATGACACAAATGCCTGCCTTCGCTTCCCAGCATTTAGAAGCTCTTAAAGGGCCGGAAGGCAGCAACAGGAAGGGGTTAAGGCTGTGGGGGAGATTTACTAAAATGGGAGCAAAATCTGGTGCAGCTCTGCATCAGTTTATTGTCAAAGCTTAATTGAACAAGCTGAAGTTAGACGTTGATTGGCTAGTGGCTACCATGCAAAGCCGCACCACATTCTGATTACTCCAGTTTTAGTAAATGTTACGTCAAATGAATAACACTGAAAAAAAAAACCTACAATATAACAAGCAGCAGAATAGTTCACTAACATATCAAATGCTCAAATGCAAAACAAATGATGAGTTAAAAAAAGCCCATATGCCATGTTGTTGGAGCGAATAAGGTATATGCCAGAATTTTTTTACACAACTTTTATTCACAAGCAGAAACATATAAGAATGTGTATGTAATGAAAAAAAAAATTATATATATATATACAATATATTCTGCGCTCACCCTGATTGTGTCTACAAAAATATATAAAAATATAACTGTAAACTGTTAAATTATGAACCCTCTATATTCTGAACGTCAAAACAGTATAAATTGTAAAATCACTATAAATATATTCAGTCCACAGTGAAAAAGGTGAAAGTCCAATTGTTTTATCTGTGCTCTTTAAATGAACAGTGCTTCATAGACGAGTTCTCAGCAAGGTGCCTTCCCCACATATACACACGCCTCTTACCAGAAGAATTGGATCTCAAATTATAGAGACCTAACTCGCTCCCACAGGTTCCAACCACCAAAGATAAAAAACTGAGAAAGTTTGGTCGGTGGGACTTTGAATGAGGCCAATCACTATGTAAAGTAAGCATGTGGGATATAAAACACAGTATTGCTTTTATGGGTTCCAACAAAAAGGGGGGACCATCAGATATATTCCACTCTTTGGCCACTTTGAAAGCACTCCCTCTGTGTATGATCAAAGCTCCACTGTTACAATGTTTCCCAAGTATCCACCAGATCCATGTGAAGCGTGCCACTATAGATTCTTTCATGCATAGAGGATAACAGATGGAAGAAGATTCATAGTGGAGTATGTAAAAACATAATTTATTTAAAAAGTATTATTGCACTTACTGTACATGTTTAAAAAAGATCAGAAGCAATACAAAGAAATATTCAACTCATTGTTAAAAAGCTGACAATGCAGTACATTACATGCACATTACATCATCCTACATGACATATGCCAAAAAAATCTATGTAGTAAAGTTTTTATATTCTCTTTACCAATAATACTATGTTTGTTTGGAAATGTATCTATTTAAAAGTAAAGAAGTGCATGAAAGATATGTTCACCAATGCCAGGAGCCTGGTGGACAAGATGGGTGAACTAGAGATACTGTTGCACGAGAAGGATTTGGATTTTGTGGGAATTTCAGAGACTTGGTTCAACAGCTCTCATAATTGGCTGGCAACCATTCAAGGGTATACCCTTTATCACAGGGATAGAGAGGGTAAAAAAGGGGTTGGGGTTCCTTTATATCAAGAATAATGTAAGTGAATGTGAGAGAGGACATCACTAAGGGAGAAGGTGGAATCCTTATGGTTAAAGCTCCAAAGGGATGAAGTGAAGGGGAAAATAATACTGGGAGTATGCTATAGGCTCCCTAACCTGAGGGAAGAGGCGGGGCGGACCTCCTATCACAATTTGGATTAGCAGCAAGGTTGGAAAGTGTTATCATAATGGGGCATTTTAATTATTCAGACATAGACTGGGAGGAGGGAATCACGCATTCGTCTAAGGCTTGCCAGTTCCTAAATGTCTTGCAGGACAATTTCATGGGTCAGATGGTAGATGCACCAACTAGAAATAAAGCGTTACTAGATCTACTGATTACCAATAATACAGACCTGATCAGGGATGTGGAAATACTGGCAATTTAGGAAACAGCAATCACAGGTCAAATGGCTTCAGTATAAATCACACAAATAGGAAACATAAGGGAAATACAAAGACACTGAACTTCAAAAGAGCCAACTTCCATAAACTAAGAACCTTGCTAGAAGATATAAATTGGGATAAAATCTTAGGAAGAAAGAACACGGAGGAGAGATGGGTTCGCTTTAAGAGCATATTAAATAAGGTCATTAGCCAGTGCATCCTATTGGGTAATGCATTTCAAAGAGCAAACAAAAGTCCTGGATGGCTTAACGCCAATGTAAAAATGCATAAAAAAAAAGGAGAAGGCCTTCAAGAATTCAACAAGAAATATAACAGTGCAATTAGGGTGGTTAAGATAGAACACAAAAGACACATAGCGGAGAGCAAAAAAAATACCAAGAAATCCTTTAAGTATGTAAACAGTAAAAAATGGGAGGACAGACCATAAAAGAATGAGGAAGGACATCTGGTTACAAAGGATGTGGAGATGGCGAAGGTATTGAATTTATTCTTCAACTCAGTCTTCACGAGGGAATCGGGGGGCTTCAGTAACCAAAACTGCAGCGTTCATCCTCATGACAAATCACAGGAAGCACCCTCATGGCTAACAGAGGACAGAATTAGAAATAGACTTGGGAAACTTAACATTAATAAATCACCGGGACCGGGTGGCTTGCACCCGAGGGTGCTTAGGGAACTCAGTCAAGTAATTGCCAGACCATTGTTTCTAATTTTTACTGACAGTCTACTGACTGGAAGGGTACCAGCAGATTGGAAAAAAGCCAATGTAGCACCAATATTTAAAAAGGGCCTAAAATACATCCCTGGAAATTACAGACCAGTTAGCCTAACATCAATAGTATGCAAGCTCTTGGAGGGGATGATAAGGGACTATATACAAGATTTTAGTAATGAAAACGGTATCATTAGCAGTAATCAGTATGGATTCATGAAGAATCATTCTTGCCAAACCAATCTATTAACCTTCTATGAGGTGAGTTGCCATCTAGATAAAGGAAGGCCCGTAGACGTGGTGTATCTGGATTTTGCAAAAGCATTTGACACAGTTCCCCATAAACGTTTACTGTATAAAATAAGATCCGTTGGCATGGACCATAGGGTGAGTACATGGATTGAAAACTGGCTACAAGGGTGAGTTCAGAGGGTGGTAATAAATGGAGAATACTCTGAATGGTCAGGGGTGGGTAGTGGGTCCCACAGGTTTCTGTGTTGGGACCAATCCTATTTAATTTATTCATAAACGACCTGGAGGATGGGGTAAACAGTTCAATCTCTGTATTTGCAGACAATACTAAGCTAAGCAGGGCAATAAGGATGTGGAAACCTTGCAAGAAGATCTGAAAAAATTAATGGGATGGGCAACTACACGGCAAATGAGGTTTAATATAGAAAAATGTAAAATAATGCATTTGGGTGGCAAAAATATGAATGCAATCTATACACTATTGGGAGAACCTCTGGGGGAATCTAGGATGGAAAAGGATCCATGGCATGCAATGCCAAGCTGCTGCTAACAAAGCAAACAGAATATTGGCATACATTAAAAAGGGGATTAATTCCAGAGATAAAACGATAATTCTCCCGCTCTACAAGACTCTGATCTGGCCGCAATTAAGAGTATGCTGTCCAGTTCTGGGCACCAGTCCTCAGGAAGGATGTACTGGAAATGGAGCAAGTACAGAGAAGGGCAACAAAGCTAATAAAGGGTCTGGAAGACATTAGTTATTAAGAAAGGTTGCGAGCACTGAACTTATTCTCTCTGGAGAAGAGATGCTTGAGAGGGGAATTGATTTCAATTTACAAATACTGGTGACCCCACAATAGCGACAAAACTTTTTTGCGGAAAGGAGTTTAACAAGACACGTGACCACTCATTAAAATTAGAAGAAAAGAGGTTTAACCTTAAACTACATAGAGGGTTCCTTACTGTAAGAGCGGCAAGGAAGGAATTCCCTTCCACAGGCGGTGGTCTCAGCGGGGGGCATCAATAGTTTCAAAAAACTATTAGATAAACACCTGAATGACCGCAACATACGGGATATACAATGTAATATTGATATATAATCACACACATAGGTTGGACTTGATGGACTTGCATCTTTTTGCAAGCTCACCTACTATAAATGAATAAAAATATACATATAAAGACAAATCCTATTTTTAGTTTAATTATATCTTAAATTACCCAGCTAATTCATTACTCATTTATATTCACTGGCTTGACCAGCCATTTTTTTACCAAAAAAAAAAATTCATTACCAAAAATTTTAAAATTTACCATATATAAGCAAGCTCTAATAATATTACAGTGGAGTATTTCATGACTAATGAATTAGCTGGATAATTTAAGATATAATTAAACTAAAAATAGGACTTGTTTATATATATATATATATATATATATATATATATATATATATATATATATATATATATATATAATTTTTTTTTTTTTATTCATTCATCTTTCATGCACTTTTTTTACTTTTAAATAGATACATTTCCAAACAAACGCAGTATTATTGGTAAAGAGAATATAAAAACTTTATTACATAGATGTTTTTTTTTTTTATATGTCATAAAGGATGATGTAATGTGTATGTAATGTACTGCATTATCGGCTTTTTACCAATGAGTTGATCTAATTGTATTAGGTAGATGTATTTTTTAGAAGAAAACGAATAATTCATTTATTTTTGATGATGCTGTATAAAGTTCCGGTGTCTCTCCTGCCTAATAGTATTTAATGCTTAGTGAGTGACGTCCTAAGCGAGCCTCCATTCCTAGTTGATGCCTGTTATGGGGAAATGTCACAACGCACAAGCCTGCTGGTGAGATATTTGTTTGTATTGCTTCTGATCCTTTTGAAACATGTATGTGCAATGTTACTTTTTAGATAAATTATGTTTTTACATACTGCACTATGAAGCTTCTTCCATCTGTTATCCTCTATGCGTGAGAGAATCTATAGCGGCACACTTTGCATGGATCTGGTGGATACTTGGGATACATTGTAACAGCGGAGCTGTGATCATACACAGAGGGAGTGCTTTCAAAGTGGCCAAGAAGAGGAATATCTCTAGTGGCTGGAACCTGTTGGAGTGAGTTAGATCTCTATAAGTTGAGGTCCAATCCTTCTGGTACGAGGTGTGTGTACAGTGCCTTGAAAAATTATTCATACCTCTTGAAATTTTACACATTTTGTCATGTTACAACCAAAAACGTAAATGTACTTTATTGGGATTTTATATGATAGACTAACACAAAATGGCACATAATTGTGAAGTGAAAGGAAAATGATAAATGGGTTTCAATTAAAAAAAAAAAAATAAATATCTGTGTGGCGTGCGTTTGTATTCAGCCCCCTTTACTCTGATACCCCTAACTAAAATCTAGTGGAACCCATTGCCTTTAGAAGTCATCTAATTAGTAAATAGAGTCCACCTGTGTGTAATTTAATCTTAGTATAAACACAGCTGTTCTGTGAAGCTCTCAGAGGTTTGTTAGAGAACTGTAATGAATAAACAGCATCATGAAGTCAAAGGAACACACCAGACAGGTCAGGGATAAAGTTATGGGGAAGTTTAAAGCAGGGTTAGGTTATAAAAAAATATCCCAAGCTTTGTACATTTCACGGAATACTGTTCAATCTATCATCCAAAAATTGAAAAAAAGTATGGCAAAACTGCAAACCTACCAAGACATGGCCGTCCACCTAAACTGACAGGCCAGGCAAGGAGAGCATTAATCAGAGAAGCAGACAAAAAGCCCATGGTAACTCAGGAGGAGCTGCAGAGATCCACAGCTCAGGTGGAAGAATTTTTCCACAGGACAACTCTTATGCCCCGTACACACGATCGGACTTTCCGACAACAAAACCATGGATTTTTGTTCGAAGGATGTTGGCTCCAACGTGTCTTGCATACACACGGTCACACAAATGTTGGCCAACAATTACGAACGTAGTGACGTACGTGATATCTCCATTACAAACGCTAGTTATATCTCTGGCTCGTACTTGATTCCAAGCATGCGTGGACTTTTGTCCAACGGACTTGTGTACATGCGATCGGAAAGTCCGCCAACAAACATTTGAGAACCTGCTAGCCAACATTTGTTGGCAGAAAGTCCGACAACAAATGTTCAATGGAGCATACACACGGACTGACTTTCCGCCAACAAGCTCACATCCAAAATTTGTATTCAGAAAATCTGATCGCGTGTATGGGGCATTAGTCGTGCACTCCACAAATCTGGCCTTTATGGAAGAGTGGCAAGAAGAAAGCCATTGTTGAAAGAAAACCATAAGAAGTCCTGTTTGCAGGAAGCCATGTGGCGGACACAGCATGGTGTGGAAAAAGGTGCTCTGCTCAGATGAGAGCAAAACTGTTCTTTTTGGCCTAAACGTAAAATGCTATGTCTGGCAGAAAACTAACACTGCACATCACCCTAAACACACCATTCCTACCATGAAACATGGTGGAGGTAGCATCATGTTGTGGGGATGCTTTTCTTCAGCAGGGACAGGGAAGCTGGTCAGAGTTTAAGGGAAGATGGATGGAGCCAAAAACAGGGCAATCTTAGAAGAAAACCGGTTAGAGTCTGCAAAAGACTCCAGACTGGGGCAGAGGTTCACCTTCCAGCAGGACAACAACCCTAAACATACAGCCAGAGCTACAATAGAATGGTTTAGATCAAAGAATATTCATGTTTTAGAATATTCCAGTGAAAGTCCAGACCTAAATCCAATTGAGAATCGGTGGCAAAACTTGAAAATTGCTGTTCACTGGCGCTCTCCATCTAATCTGACAGAGCTTGAGCTATTTTGCAAACCAGAATGGGCATATATTTCACTCTCTAGATGTGCAAAGCTGGTAGCGACATACCCAAAAAGACTTGCAACTGTAATTGCAGTGAAAGGTGGCTCTACAAAGTATTGATTGAGGGGGGCTATCACATAAAATAAAATTACGCTTTTGGTTTTAACATGACAAAACATTTCAAGGGGTGTGAATACTTTTTCAAGGCACTGTATATGTGGGGAGGGCACCTTGTTGATCACTTGTCTATGAAGCACTGTTTATTTAAAGAGCATGGATAAAACAATTTGACTTACACCTTTCTCACTGTGGACTTAATATGTTTATATTGATTTTACAATTTATACTGTTTTGACATTCAGAATCTAGAGGGTTTATAATTGAATTTATTATGTTCACTACAACACAATTATTAAATAACAGGTTGCACACTTATTTCTTTTATATATGTATATGTATGCCTGCCATGGTCAAAACCAAGCCCAAAGTGTTTAGACATGGTGGAGCTTTAACCCTAGTGGATTTTTATTTTTCAGTTTCTTGTCATGATGTTTTGAACGAGAGTAGGCTTTTAATTCAAATATAGGTGTTTATGTGTGTTTGAAAGGGAATTTTATAGTGTAATGTAGCTCCCCCATATAAAGGCTGTGGACAGCTTTCACAAAAACTTTCCACAGCTCATTTTTGGAAGCTGCTGGTGAATCCCTAAGACAAATGTCTTTGCCAGGTGGAACTCGTTGTTTATCTGTGCCCCCTTCTCCTGAAACAGCCCAATCCTGACTTGTATTGGCATATCAGGGAGTCTTCATTCTATTGCTAGAAGGATCCTAGGAACTTTGTCCAGTTTGATGGACTGGTATCTTTTAGAAGAAGTTGATAATTGTCTGTGTTGTATTAATATAAATATATATATATATATATATATATATATATATATATATATATATATATATATATATATATATATATATAATAAAAACATATAATGAGATTGCAGGAGCAGATCATATAATGCATACCTCTACTACCAAGCCATAAGTCATACTGCCTTGTCATACAATTTTAAATTAAATTTACTTGCATGTGATTCCCGTGTTCTTTCTGTACAATTTCTTGACAATACACTGCAAAAATGATGTCTGGGAAAATGCGAGCTGATATATTTTCTGTGCTAATGGCTCCCTGCTCTTCCAGAGAAGCCATCTCTGCCTAATCTCAAACATAATCTGATGGTTTATTACAAGGATGCAGTCTTTTAGTAGCTTTACCATAAAAGGAGAAAAACAGATAGCAACTCTGATCAAGCACTGTGTAAGGAAATCTTTTATGTTTTACTTTCTGGATGGAATGCTGGACATTATTCTTATTTGTTGTACTAATAGGAGTTTGTTAAGCCATGTATTACAACCAGATTAGCATCTCTAGTTGTTATGATAATTGTGTGTTTACAAGGTTTCAATTCCATGCAAGTCCAGCATCTAGCAAAGTGGTTTGGAAACAACAGCTACTTGTTTGGAAAACCAAATCATAATAATAATAATAATATATACAAATGAACACAACGCAGACACACATCCAGTGGTGCAAAACTGGATAGTGGAACTGTCTAGAAGAGCTTTTAAAGGGAGCCAGCATCAAATCATGTAAATCCTGTAACGTGGAATGTGGTTGGTCTGTGTTTTTACTGCCCCCCCCCCCCCCATCTGTCCATCAAAAATAACATGATGGCCCCTCAGTTCTTTACACAATGCCATGGCCACGATGCATCACGGTGTGGCAAATTTAATTTCTCATGTCTCATTTGGCAGGCTGTGCCGCTTGATAAACACACCCATTGAAGTCAATGGGACTACATTATAACCCTGTGCTAACCACTTAGAACATGATTGTGGTGCAGTATTGCAATGCAAATAGGTAAAAAAAAAAAAAAAAACAGGCATTCAGGAGCTAGCAGTATTGCCTTGTGAGTATGCCTTGTTATATATTTATTTTGTTATTGCTATTAATATTATACTTATTTATTATGATTTCTTGTTTAAAGACCAAATTAGCTTTCCATTTAAAGGAGCTGAACACATTTTAGGTGCAACATAACAAAATGTTTGTTTGTTTTCTTTGGATAGCAGTCACAGCCTAAACCTGGCCATAGATGGATATATATTTTTTTTCTTTTTTGATCAGCCAGCTGGCTGATCAAAAAAAACAACATGTTTGTGGCGGATGAGATAATACTTCCTGCTGCACTATTGTATTCTGACAGCGGGACTCCACTGTCAGAATACGCTGATCAGTGTTACAGCTGATTGGCTGCAAGCGCTAATCAAACAAAAATACCCCAACATCTAATGATCCACTCTTTTCAAACGGGAAAGGCCATAGTTGGATCGAAATTCAGTCAGTCTTTGCTGAATGACCAGCTCTGGTAGATAATGTCCCTTGCCAGAAGGCTTCAGAAAAGAACCCTTAGGCCTTGTTCACATGTGGGGCCATGTTTACTCACATGGGGATACACAGGTGTTCTGTGCATCCCCATGCAGGCAGCCCCATTGATGTCACTTGAGATGCCACGGTTGTACAGACACAGATGTTGCTCCCAATCTGACATCCATGCAGGTGCATTGCCCCGAACGCACTGCTAAACTGGCCGAGATTCAAACCATCTGTGGCTGGCTTAATATGCACTGTTTGTCCCAAACAAACAGAAGTGGGAGGGAAGAGTAGAAGTTTGGGATCTACAAGGAGGCAGAAAAACACAGTAAGAAACAACTTCAGGAAAAATAGATTACAGGACCATTACATAGTGAATGTTTGGATTCTTTTTTGAGAATAAGGATACAATTTAGTGTGACTGGATCCAAGTGTTCAGAATCAATGAATGTGACCAAAATACCCCAATAAATGGTAAATTGAGGTTTTAATTGCAGAATATTTTTTTTTTCTTCATAGGGTTCCCACTTTAAATCAATACCAAATCCACAGGGTCTAGTATGGATTTTTTTTATTCTTGCTGCTGGATGTTCTACAGCAAAAGTGGGGCGGGGTACCCGTGATGATGAGGACAAGGGCCTCTTCCCCACAACCCTGTCCCAGTAGTTGTGAGTGTCTGTGGGCAGGGGGGGTTTTGGAATCTGGAAGCCCCCTTTAAAATTAGGGGGGCAACCAGATACTGCCCCACTATGTGAATACAGAAAGTACAGAAAATACATGTTGACCTTACCAAAAATTCTGTGTCTTTGTCACTTCATGTAAGCTAAACAAAAAGCACAAACAAGCATCTCTTTCTTGTGTAAACTACTAGTCCCATGTAATGAAGATGAACAAGGGCAAACATGTTCAGCCTGGGAACCTACAATGGCTCCATAGATACACAGGAGGTGTATATGGAGCCACCAAGGGACAGAGTGTTTTATTCGTAGGATTACTAGGTGAAAAATAAGGAGAAAAACTTTAATAAAGAAAACTAACTCGGGCAACTTATCTAAGGACTGGTAAGTTGTGATATATTCATTTTTGGGGATGGGGGGTGTCTAGATATACTTCATTTGAGTCTTCAAGTGGTTCTGAAGCTTCCTCAGCCACCCCCACCCCCCACCAAAAAACGGAGCCTTTAAAACCCCTTTTACTTTGAGCTTAGATCTACTTTAAAGTGGTTGTAAACCTTTACATATACTCAGTGAGGTGACTGGCCTCTGGTGATACACAGAGATGAAACAAATCCTCCTACATAAGTAGTATCTGTTTATCTGTTGTTGCCTCTCCTCTACAGCCGTTCAAAGTGCAGAATTTGTAAACCTTGTCTGAGAGCTCACAAAAAAGGGGGCAGAGAGCTAAAGTTAGGAGAGCTCAGTGAGGAGAACTCTGAGAGCTGATTGGAGGGAAGGAACATACCCCACTCCACACAGGAACAGAGCTGGGTCTGTTAATCAGCTGATGGTCCTTCCCCAGTCACCTTTTTTCTGTTGGTGTCAGGAAAACTTGTTAGAAATTATTCATGCTGATAGCAGAGGAACAAAGCAGCAAACAGAAATGACACTTAGTGCTCTTAATTGAGACAAGTACACACTATAGAGGGATATGCTTTGTTCACAGGGCCCCCGATAGGGGGTACCACTGGTCCTCCTGTGGGAGGCCCAGGCACACAGGGGGGCCCGTGCAGCAAGGGGATAGGTGGTAGTAGCTGCAGAGCGATGCCCTGTGCGGCTCTCTGCAGCAGCTGAAAGCCATTTTCTCCCCCTCTCTCTCCCACCAGCTTTCAGATGCTGGAGGGAGAGGCACAGACCAGTGTAACAACTAATAGCACTGCTCATCTGAGTGGGAGGGAGTGACTGCTAATAAGTTGCTCCACCTCCCGCCACCTCCTTAGCCAATCAGCATACCTCTGTAACCTGCCCCTTACCCAGCCCGCCACATTTGACCAGAAGATGCTGGTGGCCAGAGCAGGGCTGGATGGGGCGGGATGGAGAGGATCTGACATACCTGAGTATGAAGAAGGTATGATCACATTTAGATAAACAGATCACGTAGTACCCACACAAGAATCTACATAGCTAGCACTATAGAAACAGCTGATGATCGTCACTAACAACATGTCACACACATGTAATGCCAGCTGCAGAAGTCTAATCATCACCATAAGTGTATTCTTCCGTCCTGTGTGCAGTGTGCAGATTAGGCAGTGAACACACTGATCAGGGAATGACTGTTTCTTATTTTTGTTTTTATTTACATTGCACACTGCTCAAAGGACAGGTGAACACATGGATGATGATGATTAGACTTCTGGAAGATGTTGCAGCCAGCATTAGGCCACTTTCACACTGAGGCGCTGGCCGCGTTGACGGTAAAGCGCCGCTAGTTTTAGCAGCACTTTACTGTTGTTTTAGCGGTGCTTTTCGGCCGCTAGCGGGGTGCTTTTAACCCCCGCTAGCATCCGAAAAAGGGTTAAAAGCACCCGCAAAGTGCCGCTGCCGAATCGCTTCGGCAGTACTGGCCAATGATTTCAATGGCAGGGGCAGTTTAGGAACAGTGTGTACACCGCTCCCACACCGCCCCAAACATGCTGCTTGCAGGACTTTTTTTCCTGTCCTGCAAGACGCACCACCCCAGTGTGAAAGCACTCGGGCTTTCACACTGGGGCTGCAGAAGAGGCAGTTTACATGCGCTTTACAGGTGCTATTTTTAGTGCAAAAACACCTGTAAAACGGCTCAGTGTGAAAGTAGCCTTACATCTGAGTGTGTGACATGTTGTTAGTAATAAACTTCAGCTGTTTCTTTAAAGCTATTTGTGCCAGAGTCCTGGTGAGCCCTCCATGATTTGTTTGACCTTTCCCTTTTATGATATATATATAAAATAAAAAAAATTCGGGTTTACATCCACTTTAAATAATACAGAACTCCAGTTTCAATAAAAAGTAGGATTTGGTATTTACATTTTCATTAGTAGATTAATGACTTATTAAACAAATACGTATAATTACATATATATAGAAACAACTATAAGCTTACATTGCAGATAAACACAGAAAATACTGTATTTATTTAGCACATGAGTTATATGTCTCTTTGTTATCATGTCCTGCAAAGTGCATCAGACTTCCCTTTCATCTGCTTGTTGTCTATCTTATCTCATCATAGCATAACTTAAGTTGTAAAAGTGGTCTGTTAACAGGAGGAGTCAATGGAGCTTTCAGCAGTTATGCAACTAAATGATACACAGTGCCAAGATGTAACAATATAAATAGACTCAAGGGAAATCCTGACACTGAAGCTGAACTTATCTTTATGTTCAGCTAGAATAACTGTCTGTGGAAACACAAAACAAAGGATAGGTTTTCTTTTTATTAAAATAATAATAATAATAATAATAATAATAAATACATCTCTTTTTCCAAGTAAAAAAAAACGATTTGCATTTATTATGGCGCCTGTAAAGCATTGCACCTGGGATCAGCAGATCTCGGGTGCAATGCCATGATCTTGCAGACCCTCAGTACACTCTCTGCCCGTATTTCTGATACAGGCAGGCAGTTACTGAATTGCAGGAAGACAATGCTCACCATGGTCCTCGCAGTTCATTGAAAACTACAAGTCGTCGGCCACGGTGGACGACGGTAGTTGTAGTTCATTCATTCACAGAACTCTGTGAATAAAAGATGTGGCCATGTGGGCAGAGCCCTGCACAGCCATGCTGTTTTAAAATTGTAACCCGGGATGCTGGGAGAGGATCTGCCCATTGTCACAGGGAGGGGGGATCTGGGGGGAGAGGATACTGGAACTGGAACATGTTACATGTTCCACCTGAAATACAGGTGAAATACCTAACATGTTCCAAAGGTGAACTTAGCCTTTAAATATTCTGTTGATCATAGTTGACTTGATTTTCCACCAATGCAACAGTTTCATCTGTGGTAGTTGAATAGCTTAAAAATTATGCAGATTTATAGCGGAACTAAACCCATCAATGTAATTGTTTCCCAAAACAGTTACATTCAAGGCATGCTCTGAATGATAACTGTCAGAGTTTGTACTTTCAACCAAACTGTCAAGGAATCATATGGCTGGGGTCATAACTGATCACCATTGCAGCACCATGCCAACTGAAGATGATTAATTTTGATCCATCTATGGCCACTCCATCTTGACAGAAGTCAATCTTATGATTGACTTCTCTCAAACAGGGCTGTTGGAAAACAGTCACTGCAGCACTGCAGCACTGCAGCACTGATTAGTGTATTTTGACAGCAGAGGAGTCACCCCTGTCAGCATACAATAGAACAGCTGGGGGATTCCTCCACACACCTTGCTTGTGTAGATGGGGGAATCCGTTTGTTATTTTAGTTCTTTGTTTTTTTTATTAGCCCGCAGGCTGATTGTAAAAAAGAATGGACCATGTATGGCCAGTCTAAGACAGCAGTGTCTTTGCCTGTAAAGGGTTAGAGGGTTTAATTGTAGTCAAAGTAGGGGGTGCATCCTGGCCATGCTCTGGTGTAGCTCCCAGTGAAAGTGGTTGTAAACCTCTACATACATATATATATATATATATATATATATATATATATATATATATATAGTGATATTGGGGTGTTTAACTCAAGTGGATAGTTGCATTTTTGTGCAGTGAGTCCACATCAGACAGGTGTTTATAGTTAATGGTCTGGTGGCCCATGTTTATTATAGGGAAAAGAACAAAACAAAAGTCCATCCAGGAATCCAACGCAGGGGTTTAACTTCATTCGGCACTCATAAATGAAAACATACCAAGCCACCTGGCTCTCTGTTGTCAGCAGTTCCTCTGCTTGCTCCCAACAGACTTATCAATTCTTTCCAGCCAACTGGACTCACTGGCTTCCTTAGTTTTCCAGACACTCAAGGCCGGCCAGCCTTACACGGGCTGCAGTCTCCCACAGGCCAGACCACTCTCCAAGCACAGGTTTGTCTTCGCACAGCTGCAGCAAGCTGCTCACACTCCACCTTCCGTCTATCTCTGCTCTCACCAGCCCCTCGTTATATGCACCTGGGCACACACCCTGCTGGCTATCCACAAGACTTGGACACAGGGTTGGAGATCCAGTCTCACCCAAGACTCTGAGGGATCTCCAAACTACAGAGCCCCATCTGGATATAGCAAGACCTGGAGAAAGCTGCCAGAGCAGTCCTCTCCTTTTCAAATCTACACTCTGTAGCTCTGCAATGCGCAGATATGCAAACTCTGTGTCCCATTTAACCCCCTTTTCCCAGAGGCAAGGACTCTCACTATTACAATATATATATATATATATATATATATATATATATATATATATATATATATATATATATATATATACATTATCTCACAAAAAGTGAGTACACCACTCACATTTTTGTAAATATGTTATTATATCATGTTTTCATGTGACAACACTGAAGAAATGACACTTTGCTACAATGTAAAGTAGTGAGTGTACAGCTTGTATAACAGTGTAAATTTGCTGTTCCCTCAAAATAACTCAACACACAGCCATTAATGTATAAATCGCTGGCAACAAGTGAGTACACCCCAAGTGAAAATGTCCAAATTGGGCCCAATTAGTCATTTTCCCTCCCCAGTGTCATGTGACTCTTTAGTGTTACAAGGTCTCAGGTGTAAATGGGGAGCAGGTGTGTTAAATTTGGTGTTATCGCTCTCACTCTCTCATACTGGTCACTGGAAGTTCAACATGGCACATCATGGCAAAGAACTCTCTGAGGATCTGAAAAAAAGAATTGTTGCTCTACATAAAGATGGCCTAAGCTATAAGAAGATTGCCAAGACCCTGAAACTCACCATGGTCGACCAAAGAAGTTGAGTGCACATGCTCAACGTCATATCCAGAGGTTGTCTTTGGGAAATAGACGTATGAGTGCTGCCAGCATTGCTGCAGAGGTTAAAGGGGTAGGGGGGTCAGCCTGTCAGAGCTCAGAACATACGCCGCACACTGCATTAAATTGGTCTGCATGGCTGTCGTCCCAGAAGGAAGCCTCTTCTAAAGATGATGCACAAGAAAGCCGCAAACAGTTTGCTGAAGACAAGCAGACTAAGGACATGGATTACTGGAACCATGTCCTGTGGTCTGATGAGACCAAGATAAACTTATTTGGTTCAGATGGTGTCAAGCGTGTGTGGCAGAAACCAGGTGAGGAGTACAAAGACAAGTGTGTCTTGCCTACAGTCAAGAATGGTGGTGGGAGTGTCATGGTCTGGGGCTGCATGATTGCTGCCGGCATTGGGGAGCTACAGTTCATTGAGGGAACTATGAATGGCAACATGTACCGTGACATACTGAAGCAAAGCATGATCCTCTCCCTTCAGAGACTGGGCCGCAGGGCAGAATTTCAACATGATAACGACCCCAAACACACCTCCAAGATGACCACTGTCTTGCTAAAGAAACTGAGGATAAAGGTGATGGACTGGCCAAGCATGTCTCCAGACCTAAACCCTATTAAGCATCTGTGGGGCATCCTCAAACGGAAGGTGGAGGAGCGCAAGGTCTCTAACATCCACCAGCTCTAAGAGATTAACTAAGAGATTGGATGTGGGGTCTTTATAGAGAATAGAGGCCCATTTTTGGAACTTAGTGCGGTAGGCAAAAGAGCGTAACGCAGCCATAAGGAAGGGCCATTCTATCGAATCAAAGGCTTTTGCGGTATTCAATGAAGCCAGCGCACAAGACTCAGGCAGAAATTTTTGAGCTGAACTATCAGTTGCATCCTACGAATGTTGATCGAGGTGGACTTTCCTGGCATGAAGCCAGTTTGGTCTGGATGAATTATACGATACTAAGAATTGCTGAGTTAAGGCGTCTGGCCAAGATCTTCGCTAGTATTTTGTAGTCAATCCTCAGGTATTATTTATTCAAGAAATTAATCATATCTCTGCTTCTACCCCCCCCCCCCCCAACTAACCAGGCACTTTTTATTCAGTGGGAGCATGTCTCCCAAAGCTAAGGCGAGAGATGTAGCCAATTATTTGACCATGAGGGCTTTCTCCTATTTTCATAGGGTTTAATTAATGGTTTCAAGCTTCCCCTGCCAACAATTTATGCCCCAAACACACTGCAACTTTCTTTTATCAATCTAACTCTGACTAAACTACAGTAATTCAGAGAGGGCTTCCTAATTCTTGGGGGTGACTTTCATTTGGGTCTAGCCCCAGCTCTAGACACCGCTGCAGGTAAGTTTCCACTCCTGTTTGAAGACCTGAAAGATTTAGCCAAAACAATTTAATGTCTACACCTGGTGGATTACTGGAGGTCATTGCATGTACTAACTTGGAACTAAAGCTATTACGCAAAGGTCCATAAGACCTGCTCCAGGACAGACATGGAAGCAAGTGGAGACCCCTGGAGTAGTGGTGTCTGCTTTAGTGATTTCTGAATTTCAAGGACATCACCCAGGTGTGGTATATAGATAGCTATATTGATCCAAGCTGGATCAATTTAACAATGTAAAAATATACCATGGAATCCATCTTTAAAATCTTAACCACATGAAAAGTAGAAGGAGGGCTGGGTCCTCTGGATATAACATTCTATCATGAAGTGGATTAAATAGATATTTTTATGTAATATATAAAAGATGGGTCTCAATGGAAAAATCCATGGTGGGAGAAGTTTAGCACCTTGGTCAGCTGCTCTTTTGAGGCCACAAAGGATTTTATTTCTCCATTTGTGTGACAAAATTGACAACATTGTGGTTTTGCTTTGGCTTTCTCTGGACACAAACTGCAGGAGTTGTGAAGGGCTCAATGTTATTGGCGTGTGTCTTAAACCCAATCAACTATGCATATAATGCATGTAGATCAATGATAAATACAGCATTATGTGCAGGAATCTGCCATAAAGATGGAATTACTCTGCTGTGCATTTACTTCCCAGTAATAAAACAAAAACATGGCAAAAACAGCCTCAGAGTTAACACATTATTTATCTGCATGATAAGCAGAAAGTTAGAGAGAAGTTAAATACTGGATCATTTTTCCTACCACAAAAGATCTGCCTGGTTGAAGTGAACAGCTGATACAGTAGGCATTCTTAACAACTATTTTTAAAGTTTTAGTTTTGTTATGTGATAAAGATTCAAAAAACAGCAATGAAAAGAAATGTAAAGAAAGTCCGGTCTTAACAGCTTTTTTCCCCCATGTTATGTGAAAGAGGTTTACATGAACATCACCCTCAATCATGAAACTAGTAGCAATATCTTCACACAGTAACTTGGCCACACTCTGCCTTAAAATTTATTATGAGTCTACTTTTCATTCCTACCAAATAAGGCAACAACAGTCTGCAAGTGCTGTTCATTTTCTATTGCTTGACTTTTATATGTGGAAATACTTCATTTTCCAGATGTCTCTACAGCTTTGTGTGACACTGGGGACAAGGCACAGATCCCATATAGATATTTTACCATTTATATCCAACAGTGTATCGACTACTTTAACTCTCTAAAGCCTAAACGGTCCAGTGATCCTGAAAACTGCTAACCATAAAATACTGGCTCAGATTTTCACTATAAAAAGTCCAGACATAGAACTTTGCATAAAAACTGCTTTGAACATAGACCAATATCAAACATTACCATAGGGCAGGTGTCAGGGCCAAACTATTTGCTTCGTATTGGCATACCTAGCGTATTTGACATTCGGGGGAGAATATTAATTAAAATTCACCTTCTGTATACATCAAAATTATTTTCAGTTATAAGCATGAACTAAAAAAAATACTATTGATGGCCAGAGAAGAAACTCGGACAGCAAAAATGTTGTATAATCATTCCAAAGGATAAAAAATAAAATTGTAGAGTCTAATAGCAAAACATGGGAAATTGGTGGTATTGTTTCATAGTGACAGGCATGTAAGGGGGTGAAATTACAGTAATATAATTCTTTTAACAACAGTAACAGGCAATATATAGGCAAAAAAGGCAATCCTGACAATACATGAAGTACAACTGGGCAATCAAATACAATATCAAGGCAACCAATTGTTTCAATGGGAAGGCATAAAATAGGAAATTGCTATGATACAAACAATATTGATATAATATAATAATATAATACAACAGTCAGTTTCTGTAATTCATAGTAAAAAAATAGCCAGTCATTACAATATGTAGGCAGCAAACAAAAAAATATTACAATATGCAAGCAACAAACAGGCAATTGTAGTTATACAGTCAATCATTACAATGAGCAGGCAGTAAACAGACAGCCATCACAATACACAGCTATTGACAACAACAGTGACAATACCTGAAAGATAAGAAAAAATGTGCACTAAATGGTTGTCTCAATAATCCAAAATGTATTATTCCTATCAAAAGCGGCAACAGGAAAACAAAAAGCAGTCAACTCGTTTCAGGGGCAAAAATCCCCTTTTCATCACAGCTTGAACACTGTAGAAAAAGTATTTTGTGGACTCAAAACAAAAATCTCGGACAGGAGATGATATTAATGAGTAATTGGACCTGCATCAGCAGCCAAATGATTTGTCACATCATTTGGCAGGTAATGCAGGTGACCGCGGGATATTATTTCAACCCAGGTGCTTTTATTTTGAATCCTATAGATACCTTTGCTACATTGTTTAATCCCTGGTGAAGGGGAATTTTTAACCCCGGAAATGCATTGACTACCTATTATTATTCTGTTGACAATTGTGATACCAATAAAAGATTTTGCACTCATTAAATGACCGTTTGTCTCTATTTTTGTGTTATCTACATGTGGATTTCTCATTTTGGGTGACTCCCATTTCCCTAGGAAGTCCCACACTTTGTGGGGGGCTGCAGAATGCAAGCCACTAGGTTAATTTAAAGACTCAGTGTAATTGTTTAAAGATCTTAATCCAGCACCTCACCTACACCCCCCTTCAATGCCTGGAACCTAATCAGTGATAGCTAATGTGGTTGGTGGGAATTATGTTCCTTACATTGTGGGTCAGTGAGATAAATTCATTTATTATTGGTGGTTAGTAGGAAAATAATCCCTCTAAATTTAGTGACTAGCTGACCACCAGTGTAAAGGGTATTCCCCCTCTCATTGACCATGTAAATGTCCATGTATTTCTTGCATTGGTAGTCAGTGGAAAAATGCAGAGGCACAAAAAAAATCAGTGGGGTTAGTGGCACTACTAATTAGTATTCCCTATCCAGTCATACTAAGGCCAGATATAAATAAAACTCCCCAGGGTCCCTGCGTGTCTTGTTATCGGGGTCCCGAGTCCCCTTTATCACTGCTATCAGAGAGCCAGCAGAGTAGGTCATTCACTACTCACTTCCTTTTGTGGCTCCAACAGGTCACAAAGATATTATACAAAAAGGAAAAGTCTGCAAAGCACTCCCCCAGCTGGCTAAATCCAGAGTGGGTCTTTCCCCCAGGTTCGCCATTGCCTCAGGTACTGAATTTAGTAACACATCCAGCCTTTTTGTGAAGCAAAATACTGAATTGCCTAGAATATGCTATTGTGCAAGATTATTCCTTATTTATTTATTTATTTCAGGTACTTATATAGCGCCATCAATTTACACAGCGCTTTACATAGTGGCGGCCCGTGCACTGTGGGTTCATGGGTGCTGCCCCCCCATCCATGCACCCGGCCCCTCTCAGGGCGCTGGACGCATGGATTCCTATGGCGGGGTGGGGGGTGGTACTTTTTGAAGCAGCAGAGGCTCTAATAGGCTTCAAAATAGGGTGGGCTCGGGGAGCAGAGATTGCACCCTAATCCCACCCAATTATGTGACGATAGCAAATTAATTATCACTATATTCTCACACTAACCTTCATCCCCGCCAATCAGGAAGCAGGGCTGCATTTGATGGGCACAAGTGGCTGCATATGATGGGCACAAGTGCTACATTTGACAGGCACAAGTGGCTGCATATGATGGGCACAAGTGGCTGCATATGATGGGCACAAGTGGCTGCATATGATGGGCACAAGTGGCTGCATATGATGGGCACAAGTGGCTGCATATGATGGGCACATGTGGCTGCATTTGATGGGCACATGTGGCTGCATTTGACGGGCACAAGTGGCTGCATATGATGGGCACAAGTGGCTGCATATGATGGGCACAAGTGGCTGCGTTTGATGGGCACAGTGGCTGCGTTTGATGGGCACAATGGCTGAATATGATGGGCACAATGGCTGCATATAATGGACACAGTGGCTGCATATGATGGGCACACGTGGCTGCATATGATGGGCACAAGTGGCTGCATTTGTCGGGCACAAGTGGCTGCATTTGATGGGTACAAGTGGCTGCATATGATGGGCACAAGTGGCTGCGTTTGATGGGCACAGTGGCTGCATTTGATAGACATAAAGGCTGCATATGATGGGCACAAGTGGCTGCATTTAATGGGCACAATGGCTGCATTTGATGGGCACAGTGAGGCTGCAATTGATGGGAGGGGGTTTCAGTATTTTTTAGTTTGTTTGCGCCCAACCAATCAATGTGCAAACCAATCAATACACAGGCATACCCCACTTTTAAGTACCCAATGGGGTTTATTTACTATCGCTGCAGTGTGCAAAATAAGGCTCACTTCTGCATAGAAACCAATAAGCTTCCAGGTTTTATTACCAAAGCTTAATTAATCAAGCTGGGGTTAGAAGCTAATTGGTTTCTATGCAGAAGTGAGCCTGATTTTGCACTCTCCAGTGATAGTAAATAAATCCCATTGTGTACTTAAAAGTGGGGTATGCCTGTACGCTTATTGCGATTTTTTTTTTACCAAAAATATGTAGCAGAATACATATCAGCCTAAACTGATGAATGAATTTGTTTTTTTTACATTTTTTTTGGAAATGTTTTATAGCAGAAAGTAACAAATGTTGGTTTTTTTTTTCAAAATTGACGCTCTTTTTTTGTTTACAGCACAAAAAATAAAAACCGCAGAGGTGATCAAATACCACCAAAAGAAAGCTCCATTTGTGGAAAAAAAAGGACATGCATTTTGTTTGGTTACAACGTCCCACGACCATGCAATTGTCAGTTAAATCGACGCAGTGCAGTAACGCAAAAAATGGCCTGGTCAGGAAGTGGGTAAATCCTTCCGAGGTTGAAGTG
This sequence comes from Lithobates septentrionalis, assembly GCA_037952835.1. NCBI lineage: Eukaryota > Metazoa > Chordata > Amphibia > Anura > Ranidae > Lithobates > Lithobates septentrionalis. The sequence goes on along the minus strand of JBBDGP010000162.1, from coordinate 393,745 downwards.
GTAAAACTAGCCCTAATTCAACAGTGGGTAAAGGAAAATATCCCGGACAGCAACAAATGTAATAGTTGTTCTATCACGTAAAAAAAAAGTGTTCTATAGTTGTCTATTATTATGAGAAATTTCCCCAATGAGTACATAGAGGGCAATTAAAAGTTAGGAGAGATTCTATTCTTTCCCCACCCTATAAAATGTGGCTGGAGCTCCACTTTAAATAAAGCCTAAGGTCTGTAGAACGATACATTAAAAATCTGTATACACATAGTGGTCTCTGGAAATTGTATTTCAATACTGATGTTAAACAAGTTTAAAGTGTCATTATACCCTATTTTCCTTATGCATTCTTTGTCATATAAGCTAGTCAGCAGCTACATACCATTATATGTAATAAAGACATCATAAAAACATATTACTCTGCTTACCTTGTAGCATACTCCTATACGCAGTATCAGCTATTGCATAGATATGAGGGGGCATTTCATGCCTCTTCTTCCCTTTGTACATATCAATGATTTTCTCAGAATAAATTGGAAGGGCTTTGTAGGGGTTCACCACAACACAGAAAAGGCCAGAATATGTCTGTAAAATAAACAGATATATTTAATTGACTGTGAAAACTATTCAAATTGCACAAAGTAAACTGCATTCATCCAACAAACTGAAAGCTAATGAACAAAAACACTGGTCAGGTAATCAAATGCACTAAAATATTATGTCAGTATGCTCTAAACTCACAGACAATAGACATTTGATAATCATTAAACAGGTAGTCGTGAGAGGATGGAATGGCAATCAGAGCATGTGTGGAGTACTTACATTCTCAACAAACCTATGCCAACTCTTCCTAATATTCTTGACGTTTTTGTTCTAAAGCCTATTTTATCCCCAAAATAAGGTTCAGCCCTTGGGGGAACACAACTCTAAAGTGAGAATCAGATAGCTACAGGAAGTATGCTCGACATCTGCTCTAGGTCTAAACGTCATACCATAATATAATATAATATATGATATATATTTAGGATCTAGACCTTAAAGTTTTAAGCCATTTTGGATAGCATTTGTAGACCTGTTTGTTACTGTAGCTTACTAAAGCACAAAACTGTTTCCTAGAATTAAATGAGGTTAGGGTACTTTGTAGTAAAGCCATACTTCAGTGTTTAATCTGCACATACTAAATAAACAGGCGTAATAAAAAATATCAAGGTATTAAGTGTTAAACTGTAACTAGAAATATATATATATATATATATATTTGCATCATTGTTGTTCTCTATATGTGGTAATTCTTCCCTTCTTTTTTGGCACCTTGGAAAAGGGTTTCACATAGGAGTACCAAGATCTCTATTTGCTTGGCCTTATAAGGAGAACAAAGACAGACTTGTTTAAAGAGATGGTATGTATGGTCTGCTTGGTATTTAGAAACAGAACATAAATGGGAATATGTTTGTTACTGACTAGACGGTCTTGACATATGACGCAGGCACTTGTTTTTCCCTATTTTTGCTGTTCCCAATATTACAACAGGGCCAGACAAGCTGTGACATTACAGATGTTGATGTACTACATTTCCCATGATGCAATATCCCTCCAAGACTAAATTCTACATTTCTAGTCAGCTTGGATAGTCTTTGCTCTTTATGTAATTCCAAAACAATTAGGCTACTCTACTGGCGGTTGTTATTGTGATGGTTTAATTTTACAGCTTAAGTTGATAATCGAATCTTTTATTTACATATATACAGTCAATTGAATTATTGTCTGACCAATGTTTATTTGCATTTTAATAAAAGTTGGCAAAAACAAATAAAATTAATTATGGACATGATTCTAGCCAGGTTTCTGCCATTTATGTGTCTCTGGCTAATAGCAGCTCATGCTTTAAATAACCTGAAGCTCTAATTGTGAGACATCTGACAATGTTTTTGCTGATTAACCACTTGCCGACCGCCGCACACAGATGTACGTCGACAAAGCGGCACGGGCAGGCAAAAGGGCTTACCTGTACGTCCCTGCCTGCCCGCGGGTGGGGGGTCCGATCGGACCCCCCCCCCGGTGCCTGCGACGGTCGGCAAATGTCCCCCGGCGATCGGTGGTGAGGGGGAGGCCATCCATTCGTGGCCCCCCCCTCGCGATCGCTCCCAGCCAATGGGATCATTTCCCTGCCTCTGTATTGTACACAGAGGCAGAGGAAATGATGTCATCTCTCCTCGGCTCGGTATTTTCCGTTCCGGGCCGAGGAGAGAAGACTGTAATGTGAGTGCACAACACACACACACACAGTAGAACATGCCAGGCACACATTACACCCCGATCCCCCCCCCGATCGCCCCCCGATCCCCCCCCAATCACCCCCCCCCCCCTGTCACAAACTGACACAAAGCAGGTTTTTTTTTTTTTTTTTTTTTTCTGATTACTGTATTGGTGTCAGTTTGTGACAGTTAGTGTGTTAGGGCAGTGAATGTTAGGCCCCCTTTAGGTCTAGGGTACCCTCCTAACCCCCCCTAATAAAGTTTTAACCCCTTGATCACCCTCCGTCACCAGTGTTGCTAAGCGATCATTTTTCTGATCGCTGTATTAGTGTCACTGGTTCCGCTAGTTAGGGACATAAATATTTAGGTTCGCCGTCAGCGTTTTATAGCGACAGGGACCCCCATATACTACCTAATAAATGTTTTAACCCCTTGATTGCCCCCTAGTTAACCCTTTCACCACTGATCACCGTATAACTGTTACGGGTGACGCTGGTTAGTTCGTTTATTTTTTATAGTGTCAGGGCACCCGCCGTTTATTACCGAATAAAGGTTTAGCCCCCTGATCGCCCGGCGGTGATATGCGTCGCCCCAGGCAGCGTCAGATTAGCGCCAGTACCGCTAACACCCACGCACGCAGCATACACCTCCCTTAGTGGTATAGTATCTGAACGCATCAATATCTGATCCAATCAGATCTATACTAGCGTCCCCAGCAGTTTAGGGTTCCCAAACACGCAGTGTTAGCGGGATCAGCCCAGATACCTGCTAGCACCTGCGTTTTTCCCGTCCGCCCGGCCCAGCCCACCCAAGTGCAGTATCAATCGATCACTGTCACTTACAAAACACTAAACGCATAACTGCAGCGTTCGCAGAGTCACGCCTGATCCCTGCGATCGCTAACAGTTTTTTTGGTAGCGTTTTGGTGAACTGGCAAGCACCAGCCCCAGGCAGCGTCAGATTAGCGCCAGTACCGCTAACACCCACGCACGCAGCATACGCCTCCCTTAGTGGTATAGTATCTGAACGGATCAATATCTGATCCGATCAGATCTATACTAGCGTCCCCAGCAGTTTAGGGTTCCCACAAACGCAGTGTTAGCGGGATCAGCCCAGATACCTGCTAGCACCTGCGTTTTGCCCCTCCGCCCGGCCCAGCCCAGCCCACCCAAGTGCAGTATCGATCGATCACTGTCACTTACAGAACACTAAACGCATAACTGCAGCGTTCGCAGAGTCAGGCCTGATCCCTGCGATCGCTAACAGATTTTTTGGTAGCGTTTTGGTGAACTGGCAAGCGCCAGCGGCCTAGTACACCCCGGTCGTAGTCAAACCAGCACTGCAGTAACACTTGGTGACGTGGCGAGTCCCATAAGTGCAGTTCAAGCTGGTGAGGTGGCAAGCACAAGTAGTGTCCCGCTGCCACCAAAAAGACAAACACAGGCCCGTCGTGCCCATAGTGCCCTTCCTGCTGCATTCGCCAATCCTAATTGGGAACCCACCGCTTCTGCAGCGCCCGTACTTCCCCCATTCACATCCCCAACCAAATGCAGTCGGCTGCATGAGAGGCATTTTCTTTATGTCCTCCCGAGTACCCCTACCCAACGAACCCCCCCAAAAAAGATGTTGTGTCTGCAGCAAGCGCGGATATAGGCGTGACACCCGCTATTATTGTCCCTCCTGTCCTGACAATTCTGGTCTTTGCATTGGTGAATGTTTTGAACGCTACCATTCACTAGTTGACTATTAGCGTAGGGTACAGCATTCCACAGACTAGGCACACTTTCACAGGGTCTCCCAAGATGCCATCGCATTTTGAGAGACCCGAACCTGGAACCGGGTACAGTTATAAAAGTTAGTTACAAAAAAAAAAAAAAAAAAAAACACATACAAAAATATAAAATAAAAAAAAAATAGTTGTCGTTTTATTGTTCTTTCTCTCTCTATTCTCTCTCTCTATTGTTCTGCTCTTTTTTACTGTATTCTATTCTGCAATGTTTTATTGTTATTATGTTTTATCATGTTTGTTTTTCAGGTATGCAATTTTTTATACTTTACCGTTTACTGTGCTTTATTGTTAACCATTTTTTTGTCTTCAGGTACGCCATTCACGACTTTGAATGGTTATACCAGAATGATGCCTGCAGGTTTAGGTATCATCTTGGTATCATTCTTTTCAGCCAGCGGTCGGCTTTCATGTAAAAGCAATCCTAGCGGCTAATTAGCCTCTAGACTGCTTTTACAAGCAGTGGGAGGGAATGCCCCCCCCCCACCGTCTTCCGTGTTTTTCTCTGGCTCTCCTGTCTCAACAGGGAACCTGAAAATGCAGCCGGTGATTCAGCCAGCTGACCATAGAGCTGATCAGAGACCAGAGTGGCTCCAAACATCTCTATGGCCTAAGAAACCGGAAGCTACGAGCATTTTATGACTTAGATTTCGCCGGATGTAAATAGCGCCATTGGGAAATTGGGAAAGCATTTTATCACACCGATCTTGGTGTGGTCAGATGCTTTGAGGGCAGAGGAGAAATCTAGGGTCTAATAGACCCCAATTTTTGCAAAAAAGAGTACCTGTCACTACCTATTGCTATGATAGGGGATATTTACATTCCCTGAGATAACAATAAAAATGATTTAAAAAAAAAATGAAAGGAACAGTTTAAAAATAAGATAAAAAAATAATAATAATAAAGAAAAAAAAAAAAAAAAAAAAAAAAAAAAGCACCCCTGTCCCCCCTGCTCTCGCGCTAAGGCGAACGCAAGCGTCGGTCTGGCGTCAAATGTAAACAGCAATTGCACCATGCATGTGAGGTATCGCCGCGAAGGTCAGATCGAGGGCAGTAAGTTTAGCAGTAGACCTCCTCTGTAAATCTAAAGTGGTAACCTGTAAAGGCTTTTAAAGGCTTTTAAAAATGTATTTAGTTTGTCGCCACTGCACGTTTGTGCGCAATTTTAAAGCATGTCATGTTTGGTATCCATGTACTCGGCCTAAGATCATCTTTTTTATTTCATCAAACATTTGGGCAATATAGTGTGTTTTAGTGCATTAAAATGTAAAAAAGTGTGTTTTTTCCCCAAAAAATGCGTTTGAAAAATTGCGGCGCAAATACTGTGTGAAAAAAAAAAATGAAACACCCACCATTTTAATCTGTAGGGCATTTGCTTTAAAAAAAATATATAATGTTTGGGGGTTCAAAGTAATTTTCTTGCAAAAAAAAATTATTTTTTTATGTAAACAATAAGTGTCAGAAAGGGCTTTGTCTTCAAGTGGTTAGAAGAGTGGGTGATGTGTGACATAAGCTTCTAGATGTTGTGCATAAAATGCCAGGACAGTTCAAAACCCCCCCAAATGACCCCATTTTGGAAAGTAGACACCCCAAGCTATTTGCTGAGAGTCATGTTGAGTCCATGGAATAATTTATATTGTGACACAAGTTGCGGGAAAGAGACAATTTTTTATTTTTTTTATTTTTTTTTGCGCAAAGTTGTCACTAAATGATATATTGCTCAAACATGCCATGGGAATATGTGAAATTACACCCCAAAATACATTCTGTTGCTTCTCCTGAGTACGGGGATACCACATGTGTGAGACTTTTTGGGAGCCTAGCCGCGTACGGGACCCCGAAAACCAAGCACCGCCTTCAGGCTTTCTAAGGCCGTAAATTTTTGATTTCACTCTTCACTGCCTATCACAGTTTCGGAGGCCATGGAATGCCCAGGTGGCAAAAAAAAACCCCAAATGACCCCATTTTGGAAAGTAGACACCCCAAGCTATTTGATGAGAGGTATAGTGAGTATTTTGCAGACCTCACTTTTTGTCACAAAGTTTTGAAAATTGAAAAAAGAAAAAAAAAATTTTTTTTTCTCGTCTTTCTTTATTTTCAAAAACAAATGAGAGCTGCAAAATACTCACCATGCCTCTCAGCAAATAGCTTGGGGTGTCTACTTTCCAAAATGGGGTCATTTGGGGGGGGGTTTGTGCCACCTGGGCATTCCATGGCCTCCGAAACTGTGATAGGCAGTGAGGAGTAAAATCAAAAATGTACGCCCTTAGAATTCCTGAAGGCAGTGATTGGTTTTCGGGGTCCCGTACGCGGCTAGGCTCCCAAAAAGTCCCACACATGTGGTATCCCCATACTCAGGAGAAGCAGCTAAATGTATTTTGGGGTGCAATTCCACATATGCCCATGGCCTGTGTGAGCAATATATCATTTAGTGACAACTTTGTGCAAAAAAAAAAAAAAAAAAAAAAAAAATTTGTCACTTTCCCGCAACTTGTGTCAAAATATAAAACATTCCATGGACTCAACATGCCTCAAAGCAAATAGCTTGGGGTGTCTACTTTCCAAAATGGGGTAATTTGGGGGGGTTTTATGTCATCTGGGCATTTTATGGCCTTCAAAACTGTGATAGGTAGTGAGGAGTAAAATCAAAAATGTACGCCCTTAGAAATCCTGAAGGCAGTGATTGGTTTTCGGGGCCCCGTACGCGGCTAGGCTCCCAAAAAGTCCCACACATGTGGTATCCCCGTACTCAGGAGAAGCAGCTAAATGTATTTTGGGGTGCAATTCCACATATGCCCATGGCCTGTGTGAGCAATATATCATTTAGTGACAACTTTTTGTAATTTTTTTTTTTTTTTTTTTTTTTTGTCATTATTCAATCACTTGGGACAAAAAAAATGAATATTCAATGGGCTCAACATGCCTCTCAGCAAATTCCTTGGGGTGTCTACTTTCCAAAATGGGGTCATTTGTGGGGGTTTTGTACTGCCCTGCCATTTTAGCACCTCAAGAAACGACATAGGCAGTCATAAATTAAAGGCTGTGTAAATTCCAGAAAATGTACCCTAGTTTGTAGACGCTATAACTTTTGCGCAAACCAATAAATATACGCTTATTGACATTTTTTTTACCAAAGACATGTGGCCGAATACATTTTGGCCTAAATGTATGACTAAAATTGAGTTTATTGGATTTTTTTTAGAACAAAAAGTAGAAAATATCATTTTTTTTCAAAATTTTCGGTCTTTTTCCGTGTATAGCGCAAAAAATAAAAACGGCAGAGGTGATCAAATACCATCAAAAGAAAGCTCTATTTGTGGGAAGAAAAGGACGCAAATTCCGTTTGGGTACACCATTGCATGACCGCGCAATTAGCAGTTAAAGCGACGCAGTGCCGAATTGTAAAAAGTGCTCTGGTCAGGAAGGGGGTAAATCCTTCCGGGGCTGAAGTGGTTAAGAAGTAATTCTTGCCTCCATCATGGGCAGCTAATTTCAGGTTTAAGATGGTACTTGCTATGGGCATTATGGATATATTTTTTCCTTCACTTATTACTGTTCTGCTTTTCAGTGGGCAAAGAGGGATGGGCCCCTGAAAAGCGAATTAATACAGTCACCTGCACACATAATAGTCTCATGGCTGTCCAAATGTGTGGGTCTTCTCTCTACCAATAAGGACTAAGTGTATGAATTTACTATTATCTGAAATAGCCATGTGAAAAAGTCTCATGATCACTTTTTTTGTTGGTCGCCAATGCCAGAAGTCAGCCAAGAAAAATAGGAGAGTTGGTGCATGAGGAGAACTATGATTTAAATGGTATTGCTGAATCTTGTCCTCATTCATTACATTATTGAGCTATTAATATTCCTGGCTATGCTCTCTTTCTGTGACATAAGGTAGAAGTGAGAAGTAATATAAAGGTGAGTGTGAAAGACAGCCTTGTTGATGGAGAGTGTGATGGTGCTTAGGCATTATGGTTGAAGTTGCATATGGGTGTGAATACTTCAAAGTCAGTTATTAAAGTTCTTTCAGGCCCCCCAATGTCAATGAAGGGGTAGAGACTTAGCACTTTGCACAGATAGAAAGGACTGCAAGGGCTGGGGCAATGGTAATAATGTGAGATTTTAACTACCCTGAAAATAACTGGAGTAATGGTACTTCTATAACAGTAAAAGGGCGGAAATGTATAAACCTATTAGGCCTCCTGCACACTGGACGTTATAAAAATCCCAGTAGTGTTAGCTGTAAAAATCTGTAGCTATAGAATGAATTTTGCAGCGTTTTTGCAGTATCGTTTTTGAGCATTTTTTAGCTGTAGTGTTTCTTTAGCTTTTTTTTTAGCAAAACTATACTCCCACAAAAGCTTAAGGCTCAAAAACACTGATAAATGTAGAATAGCCACGTTTTACAGCGTTTTTCAGCTTTTACCAGATTTAAAGCGTTTTTACAGCTGAAAAACTCCGCTTAAAACCCAATATTTTTTATTTTCCCAGTTAGAAAACGCAGCTTCCAAAAAACAGCGATAACAGCCTATGTGTGCATGGACACATAGGAAAACATTCTGGGGAAGTTACTGGTTGCAGAAAAAAACACCTGAAGCTAAAAACAGCAGCTGTAAAAACGTCCAGTGTGCATGTTATAGAAGCCCCTACCAGAAATTGTGCGTCTTTTGGTCTGTTTCAGGTCCGAATTCAGCCAAAAATTTGGACTGAAACCTGACCTGAAACGGTGAACGAGGATGCTCCGGACTCCTGCTGTGAGCTGCTGTGTGCTCATATGTGAACCCAGCCTCAGACTGGGATGGAATATTGCCATCAAAGAACACAGAACAGAAATGTAAGTTACAAAGAATATAATAAAATGTGTAAAAAGGAAATTAGGGCTGCAAAAATTAAAAACAGTTTGAGCATCTAGGGCCTTTATAATAAAACTCAGGGTTGGTGACTCAACATTAACATGGTCCAGAAACAATTAGACAAAATATAAAGCACCTGGACCAGATGCCATACACCCATGTATTCTCAAAGAGTCTAGGCTTGGAAAATTCTGTCTATATATGGATAGCATATCAGTTTACTGTTGATAAATGTAAAGTTATACACTTAGGGCTAAAACATTCATTCATTTTAGGAGAACAATTTGGGGAATCAATGGTTGAGAAGCATCTGGGTGTCCTGGTGAATCATAAGCATGCAATGCCAAGCTGCAGTCTCTAAAGCAAGCAAAATACTTTCTTTTATTAAAAGGTATAGACTCCTGAGAAAGAGAGACATTATTTTGTCCCTGTAGAAATCATTAGTAAGAACTCACCTAGGATATGCAGTACAGTTTTGATAAACAGTTCACAAAAAAGGTATCAGGGAACTGGAGAAAGTGCAGAGAAGGGCAACCAAACTAAGCAGAGGCCTGGAGGAGCTCAGCTATGAGGAAAGATTAGCTGAACTTATTTTTTTCTCTTTTGATAAAGGGCGATTAAGGGTAATATGATCACCAGGTATAGATACATAAATGTACCATAGTCGGAACTTGGTGCAGAGTTATTCACTTTAAGATCATTACAAAGGACAAGGGGCCACTCCTACATCTTTGGAGGAAAAAATGTTTAACCTCCACATATGGAAGGGGTTCCTCACAGTAAGAGCTGTAAAATGTGGAAAAGACTCCATCAAAAACTAGCCCTAGCCGGCTCAGTTCATGGTTTTAAAAAAAGAGCTGAATGCTTTCCTAAATGCACACAATAAAACTGGATATTAACATTTAGTGGTAATAACACCATAGATTGTTTATCCGAAGAAAGGACCAACAGCAAACAGTTTTGTTCCTTTTGGAATAAAGGATTTACATCAACAAATAAAAGCTGATCATTGTGAGCACCCCTGTCAGTGGTAAATGGCTTGCCTTAACTGCTATATCTGCAGGACAGCTTGTTCTGGTGAAAAACAATAGACTTAGAGCCCTTTCACACTGCCAGCGCCGGCGGTAAAGTGTCACTTTACCGTCATTTTTGCGAGGCATTTCGGGCGCTATCGGGGCACTTATATCCCCCGTTAGTGGCCGAATAAAGGGTTAAAAGCACCCTCAAAGTGCCGATGCCGAGGCGCTTTACAGGCGCTTTACAGGCGTTACCCATTAATTTCAATGGGCAGTGGCACTGCAAAGGAGCTGCTTGCAGGACTTTTTTTTGACGTCCTGCCAGTGCAGCGCCCCATTGTGAAAGCACTCGGGCTTTCACACTGGGATTGCAGATGAGGCTTTTTTCAGACACCTTACAGGCGCTATTTTTAGCGCTAAAGCACCTGAAAAACGCCTCCAGTGTGAAAGGGGTCTTACTGGCAGGATTACCAGGTAAAAATTAAAGAAAGAAAGCCTACACAAAGAAAACGAATGCAGCAATCACATCTAAGAATTGGTCAGCTACAATATAATAAATATTTGCTTTTGGGCTTAATATTGCTTTAACTGAATTCCTTTTCACAAAGTCTTTAGCAAAATGTTGCAAAGTATTTGGTAAGATATTACTTCCATTGTCTTTGCTTTAGAATTTAGAATTATATGATCATAGTATTCAGAAATACTGAAATTAGTCCACTTTAAGAATTTTCATGGGAGACATACATGCTCAATATTTAAAGATCTTATAGCTTTAAATTCTTTTTAATGTTATGTGCTTCCCTGTAACTTCTCTTCTGAGAAACAAAACAAGCGGCTTGCTATTGGGGCTGCTGATCAAGGGGGAGGAGCCAGGAGTGCCAGCAGGGGACCTGAGAAGAAGAGGATGGGGGCTACTCTGTGTAAAACCATTGCACAGAGCAGGTAAGTATGACGTTTGTTTATTATCACTTTAACAAGCAGCGGGGATGTAAGCAATGCCCCCTGCACAGCCTCCTTCCCCCTTGGTAGTGACCAGTAGCTCAGGCTGGCCTTTTCCTGCCTCCTCGCCTCAAATCCGGCCTTCCCCCACCTCCTCCCCTTACATTCTCTGAGCCGATGCTCCCTGCTGTACCACCCATTGTCTCTCTGCTTCCTCCCACCTCCGCTGGTAGCATGGCTCCTGAGCTAAAGCATGCTGACTATGGGGGAGGCATTGTTACTGTTTGTAAGGACTCCGGTGGGTTCTGGCTCCTTAACAACCACCCGCCGGTGTCCTTAACAACCAATGAATAGCTGGTTCTTAAGGAGCCAGCCCCAGGGGGATCCTTAACAGCCAGTTATTTAAAGCTTTATTATTATTTTTTTAAACGCAGAATGCATTTTATAAGCACTGCAATGTAAATATGCATGTGATGCAGTGTGAAAGCAGCCTAACTGGACCATGAAAAGAAAAGCAACATTCACTCTGCTTTATCTTTCTATCAGGATGCTTCTTGTCAGAACATGAACTGGTTGGCTCCTTGCACTGCTTTTTCCTCTCACACTCCCGATCTGCTATAAAGAGACTGATACCAGGTAAAATTCAGGTACTTACTCTGCTTGCATTTAACTTATACATTTAATGATATATTCATTAATACAATGCTGCATTAATTTGTGTCACCTCTATGTCAGGAACATGGTGCATGCTTAAATTCTGGTCTGCTTTAGTGTATTGGCAGCCCTTTCAAATGAGAAGGCATGAGAAGGCATGACATAACAAGCATTTCTTAATGCACCACAATTGATTGCTTAGATCTAAAAGTGCTCAAAGATGCACTATTAATGGCACTTTGCATTAAGAGGTCTGCAGAGAGCTGTTTATTCATTGTATACACAGACTATTATTAAAAGTTGACAAAAGATTAATTAATAAAATGGCTTTGAAGATGACCAACATTTTTAAAGAATAACTGAAGGCAAAATCGGTCTACCTTTAGTACCCCTGTCAGTTCATATTGCTATCTGTGGCACCATTAGGGAGATTCATCCTCTCTATTTGTCCTGTTTACCATTATCATTGAACGTTACAGTGAAACAAATCCCAATTTTGGGTTGTCACCAAAAGAGGAATAGAGGAAACATCTTCCAATGTTTACATAGTTCTGGTGACCCTGGTGACAACCAGGAATTCCCTCACTTTAGGGGAATGCCTGTCACTCCCATTAGTGGTTAGGGGGCAGGAAGTAAAGGAAAATCTCTCCAGCGGGACACAGATGGATAACAAAAACCTGATGGAGCTTATAACCCTCCCATACACTATGCAAAATGAAAACAAGCGTTTTGCCTCTAGTTCTACTAAACTAACTAATAACCTTATTTTACACAAAGTGGAAAATTTAAACTAAATTGATTTAGTGCTAGTAGATGCCCTGCTAATCTCAAATTTACGTTAAAAAAATAATAATTTTGAAACATTGTAACAGCAAGAGTAGCATAACAAGGAAATTGTTGTTGGAATTATTGGAAATAATAAGCAGTTAATTCTTTTTTTTAACAAAGAATTCCTTTTTACCTGAAAAACTCACATCATATGTAGAGCATAACTACATTATATTTACTAGGATACCTTGACTAGTTATACTCCCAGATCAAAGTAGACATACCCAGACAAGGAAGTAGATTAAGTCCAGATAATATAATGGGTATTATGATAAAAGTAATAGCTTACAATTTTGCAATCATCACTAGCAAGTATCCAGAACACTTGTTGCAGATTGTTAAACTCATTATACTCAAAGTAAATTCTTGAAAATGTTCCAAGCAAGGAAGATCTGCCAAACCTTCAGTATGTACAAAGAAGCAAATGTTCATGCTTTAGAAACATGTACAATTTGACTTAGTCTTTGAAATTAGTGAAAAAAGGGAAGAACCCCTATTACTGTCCAAATGTTGGAGTAAAACACCACTCTCATCTTTCTTCAGAATTTTGTTTTGCCATGTTTGCCATGTTTTATAAGAGATCACGTTTTACACGTTTGCCATGTTTTATAAGAGATCCTGTACCCAGACTACTATACAATGCCTTGAAAAAGTAATCACACCCCTTAAAATTTTCCAAATTTTGTCATGTTACAAGCAAAAAATGTAAATACCTTGTAGAACCACCTTTCGCTGCAATTACAGCTGCAAGTATTTTTGGGTATGTCTCTACCAGCTTTGCACCACTAGAGAGTGAAATGTTTGCCCATTCTTCTTTGCAAAATAGCTCAAGCTCTGTCAGATTGGATAGAGAGAATCTGTGAACAGCAATTTTAAAGCCTTGCCACAGATTCTCAATTATATTTAGGTCTGGACTCTGACTGGGCCATTCTGACACATGAATATTCTTTGATCTAAACCATTCCATTATAGCTCTGGCTGTATGTTTAGGGTCGTTGTTCTGCTGGAAGGTGAACCTCTGCCCCAGTCTCAAGTCTTTTGCAGACTCTAACAGGTTTTTTTCTAAGATTGCCCTGTTTTTGGCTCTATCCATCTTCCCATCAACTCTGAACAGCTTCTCTGTCCCTGCTGAAGAAAAGCACCCCCACAACATGATGCTGCCACCACCATGTTTCACAGTGGGGATGATGTGTTCAGGGTGATGTGTGGTGTTAGTTTTCCCCCACACATAGCATTTTTCTTTTAGGACAAAAAGTTCAATTTTGGTCTCATCTGACCAGAGCACCTTCTTCCACATGTTTGCTGTGTCCCCCCATGGCTTCTTGCAAACTGCAAACGGGACTTCTTATGGCTTTCTTTCAACAATGGCTTTCTTCTTGCCACTTTTCCATAAAGGCCAGATTTGTGGAATGCACGACTAATAGTTGTCCTGTGGACAGATTCTCCCACCTGAGCTGTGGAGCTCTGCAGTTTCTCCAGAGTTACCATGGGCCTCTTAACTGCTTCTCTGATTAATGCTCTCATTGCTCAGCATATCAGTTTAGGTGGATGACCATGTCTTGGTAGGTTTGCAGTTGTGCCATACTCTTTCCATTTTCTGATGATGGATTGAACAGTGCTCCTTGAGATGTTCAATGCTTGGGATATTTTTTTATAACCTAACCCTGCTTTAAACTTCTCCAGAACTTTATCCTTAACCTGTCTGGCGTGTTTCTTGGCCTTCATGATGCTGTTTGTTCACAGCTGTATTTATACTGAGATTAAATTACACACAAGTGGACACAAGTGGACTCTACTTACTATTTAGGTGACTTCTGAAGGCAATTGGTTCCACTAGATTTTAGTTAGGGGTATCAGAGTAAAGGGGGCTGAATACAAAAGCACGCCACACTTTTCAGATTTTTATATGTAAAAAATATGGAAAAACATTTATCATTTTCCTTCCACTTCACAATTATGTGCCACTTTGTGTTGGTCTATCACATAAAATCCCAATAAAATAAATTTACGTCCTTGGTTGTAACATGACAAAATGTGGAACATTTCAAGGGGTATGAAAACTTTTTCAAGGCTTTGTATATACCAAAATTCATGTTCCTTCCATCACCCTGCCTCAACCCAAGACAACCGTACTCCTCCTGCTACCCCACCCTAGACCTCTGTCTAGTGGAAAGCATAACATCATATAGGAATAGATGACACTACATGATGGTGATGAACATGGTGATGTGCCTCAGTCCTCAAAAGGCAGAACAGCAACTGAGGAAGTGCTTCAAAAGTACGGGGAAAAAAGGCTGGCTTAAAGGAGATCTGAACCCAAAAACAAAAATGTAATATATCGCAGCTTATTAGTCCTTAGAAGTAGTGAATAGGAAGTGTATAGGAAGTTACTTATAGGAAGGACACTGTGATTCTAGTAGGATTAACAGGTACAGTAATTTTCCTTGGTTGCCTAAACTAAAGCAGCCACCATATCTACCAGTAAGCTGCAATATATATCATTTTTATCTGGTTTAGATATCCTTTAACAGAAACCTCTTGAATTCAACTGATGTAAATTTCTCTTCATCTGAGTACTCTCTACAGCAGGGACCTCCAAATTTTTCAGTATGCGGGCCGCGTTGTTTATTTTATATTTTTTACACTGCCAGAAAACAATCAGTTTGCAAGTGAGCAAATCAAATTTGAATGAATGAATGTTTAGCTTGGAGATTTTTTGTAATCAGCATGATATGCTTTATAACAGGGAAAATAAAGAAAACAAAGAAATTCCAAGTAAACTCGAGCCTATCAGAGTCTGCATTTACATCAGAGTCCTTATCAGAGCCCCATTATATCATACTTCCCACTAAAGTCCCCCTTACATTGGAGTCCCTGCTTACATAAGGGTCCTCATCAGAGTCCCTGCTTATATCATGGTCTCCATCAGAGTCCCCTCTTACATCATGGTCTCCATCAGAGTCCCCTCTTACATCAGAGGGCCAGGTAAAATCTTACAGCGGGCGAGATTTGGCCTGTGGGCCCTAGTTTGGAGACCCCTGCTCTACAGTAAATGTTCTGGCTGATGTGTATTTTTTTCCTTTTAAACCAGTGTTTATTTTCTGTGTACTAATGTCAACAAATGAAAAAATGTAACTGTATATGGCTTAAAAGAGATGTATGTTTTTTTTCTTTTAAAGAATCATACTTACCTAGGTGGATGCAGCATCGGTCTGGTGCTGCATTTGTCCCCCGGCACCCCTAACACTGAGAACTGAGCGATTGAACACCTCTGTCAGTCAGCAGCCCTCTGTTCTGCCCCCCCCTTGCGCTCACTGGAGTGCTGGACTGTGAAGGGGGCGGGGCTGAGAGGCTGAGCTGGGTGCCGTTCCAGGCATGTGGGCGGATCCGAACTTCATTGTTGCGATCTTGCCCGAGCCTGGACCGGCTCTGTGACATCAGCTGACAGTGGGCTTCAGTCTGCTGTCTGCTGAAAATGAGTCACAGGAGTGCAAAATGAACTGCACTCCTGTGATCCATAGGAGAAGTACAACCAAATGAGCTTTGGCTGTACTTCTCCTTTAATATACTGTAGATGTATACACCAAATGGCCCACCACTCTCCAGCATCAAGGTAGGATGATCTATGATTGTGAAATATAGGTTCTACCTTTCTTTTAGCATTTAATCATAAGCATATGGGTTAAAGTGATTGTAAAGGCTCATTTAAAAAAAAAAAAATAACAAACATGTTATACTTACCTCCTCTGTGCAGTTGGTTTTGGACAGAGCAGCCTGGATCCTCTTCTTGGGCCCCTCTTTGCTGCTCCTAGCCCCTCCCTCCTTTGGGTGCCCCTCAGCCAGCAGCTTGCTACAGGGGGCACTCAAGCTGAGTCAGAGCTCTGTGTATCCATTCAGACACGGATCCCCAACCTGGCCCCGCCCCCTCTCTCCCCTAATTGGCTGACTGACTTTGATTGACAGCCGCATGAGCCATTGGCGCTGTTGCTCTGTCTCAGCCAATCAGGAGGAGTGTCTTGGATGGCTGAGGGGATCATGGACATCGCTGAAGAGAGAAGGGCTCAGGTAGGTAATTGGGGGGGGTGCTGGGGGGCTGCTACACACAGAAGGTTTTTTATCTTAATGCATAGAATGCATTAAGATTAAAAAAACCTTCTGCCTTTACAACTACTGTAAGGGTTTCAAAGAATGATTTACTGTCAAAGAAGCAGACCAGACCACCAACACAAAAGAAATATACATAAACAATGCTGTGAATGTGAATGTCATTAGCCCCTAATTTATTCTTACTTGTGTTTGTTGGAGTAAATATTTGTATAATTAGTAAAAATGTTTCCAAAAATGTGGGTCTCATGATAACTACCACAGCTGTCACTGTGCAAGGAAATTATTAAAATAGAAAATGATTTAGTAAAGTCAGATGAGAGCAGACTTCAAAACAAAACCCGCTTGTGTGGGGGCGTCCAATGCTGAAGGGAGCCGAATGGGCTCGGAAACCTGCGTGTGCTGGGGAACCAGCATGACCCGCAAGCAGTACGGTTGCCGTGACTACTTTGAGCGCATGCACTTTATCAAAACAAGCCTACCCGATCTGACCTTGGCTTCCCCATCTGGACCAGGATGGCTCTGTCTGTCCATCTACAAGAGCAGCCACATGCTTGCCTGCACACCACCAGAGAGAGCGGCTTGCCATCTGACCATGGACCGCGGCCTCACCCTATCCCTGTCAGCACACCAGCTGGCTCTGTAAACTGACAGGTGAGATACGGCGCTCCATCCCTCTGTGGCCCGCGGCCGCTCCCCCTTACCAAGCCTAAGAATCCAGGCCACCCAACGGGTCCTTTGTCCGGCCGAGTGCAGCAGGGAGATTGGCCCCTCCCCGACTGCCGGGCTCACTCCATCTGTGGATGCTGTCAGCTCCCCGTTGCTATGGGAACCCCAGCGATACCGTAAGCTGTTTTTAATACATTTAATTGTTCCATCTTTCACATCATTATTGGATTGACTTTGGATTTTGGCTTTCCTATGTGCATGTCTTATTAAACTTTTCATGCTGTTTTATGCTGCTTTCCAGAGACTTTTTTTCTATTTGAGTGCTGACACCCTTGGTTTTGTTTTGCTGTCACCCATATCCTCCAGTATGGTTATTGTCTAGCTGCCTTGGATTTAGCCCCTATTATAATACCTGTGATCCCACTCCACATGACCACAGTTGAGTGCTGATGAAACTTTGCTTTTTTTCCAGAGAGCAGAATTCAACCCGCTCTCTGCTGAAAATGGGTCACAGGAGTGCAAAATGAATTGCACTCCTGTGATCCACAGGAGAAGTCCAGCCAAACGAGCTTTGTCTGGACTTCTCCTTTAATAAACCAGACTGGATGTTATCTATCAAGTAATCTGAGATCAGACTTGTCTATGTCTATATGGCTTATTGCACCCACATTCTCACATTCCTTCTGCTCGTACAATTTGGAAAGGTATACTAGAGAACCTGAATAATACTATATGCAAAAAAAAAGCTAGTGTGTGATATGTCTTTTACATGCCTATTAGCAAATTTTCTAAATGATATACATTTTAACTGTTTAAGTTTTACTTACCCCATCCTCCACTTTCCTTGCAGGCAGCACTCCCCTATGCTCTGGCAATGGACTGTCCCCTGGTGTCCTCACATTCAATGCAGGGATTTGGACTATGCATCAATCTTGATGACATCAAGACCTTGGACCACAGAAGCAGGGGGGGGGAAGATATTGCGGGGACTAGTCTAGCAGCTCGGAGGAGAGCAGAAGCAGGTATATAGATCTATTTTGACAATGGCCCCAGACCGAAACAAACAGTCTTTGCTGCAAGGGAGAAATCTCCAGTATCCTAGAGTTGAACTTTATATATATTTCTCAATAGCTATAAAGACCAAATGTCTTTGCAAACCCAACAATTATCCAGATTCAGCAGGCCCACCCACTACACACTGCCTGCAGAAAACTACAGTATGGGTGGATACAAGACCAGTTATACTGCACAATGAGAGGGGCAGTGACTGGTCTTTGTAACAGGAAGCTCTAGCACAGAGGCAAATCTTCATGCTGGATTACAGGACACAACTAGACAAAAAAATTCACCAAGCACACCAAAATGTAGGTAAGAATACATATGCCTCTTGCATTTAGACAATATTTGCTTATCTTGGAGTGCAGCTTTATTACGTTTTTTTTTTTTTTTTTTTAAATACAAGATAACAATGCTCTCCATTGTAATAGTACAGTATAACTTAAAGTAGTATTAAACCCCAAAACAAAGATGTAATATATTGCAGGTTACCAAGCATTAGTTGTGTTGGCTGCATTCGTTTTCTTTTTTTAGACTTATTTCCCTCTGTTTTACCTGGTAAATCAGGCCAGTAACACACCTCCTGTATTCGTGTGCCTACATTCTAGGCCAGGGATCTCCAAACTACGTCCCTCCAGCTGTTGCGAAACTACTCTTCCCATAAAGCATTGTAAAACTCTGACATTCACAGACATGACTAGGCATGATGGGAATTGTAGTTTGTGAACAACTGGAGGGCCATCGTTTGGAGACTCCTGCTTTAGATAAAGGAGTAACAAAGATACATTTGGACAGCAGCATTTGTTAATCTGGAGGGTGGGGAGTGTTAGATGTACTAGCAGATTTAAATACACTAACAAATCAAAGCCAGACTCTAGCTAAAACTTATTTGGCAATTACAGAAAACAGGCTTGTTCCTTTTGGGATAAAGTTTTTGCATGTATAAATAAAAACTGATTACTGTAAGCACCCCTGTCAAAGTTAAATGGTTTATCTCAACTGCTACATCTGCAGGACAGCTTGCTCCATTCAAAAATAACAGACATAATGGCAGGATCACCAGGTGAAAATAAGAGGAAAAAAGCCTAAAAAGGAAAACGAATACAGCCATCACATTTAAGAATTGGTAAGTTGCAATTCAATAAGTTTGCTTTTGGGCTCAATACTGCTTTAATTGTGCACCTTATTTATCAAATCAGTAATTTTTATGTGTAGAGTAATAAACGTGTGCACACCTGCAAATTCTTCCAGAATTTGTCTTGTCTTTTTTATATTGGAAATGTATCTTTCTGCCTGTATTTTCTATCTATGTATCTATCTATTGAAAACCTACCTAGATTTTCCAATCATTTATCTCATTTGTAATGAGGAATAATTATATTTTTAAATTCTTTGTAAAAAAGAAAATTAATGAATTTAATCTTTTTTCTTATTCTTTCTTTTTTGTTTTTTGCTGTGAAAAGCCTGAGTACCATGTGCATGCATGCTCCTCTCTGCTTCATCAAAGCAAATAACAGAAGAAGGCGAATTTACACATCAACACAGTGCTTAGTAAACTGTAATTTGTTATGTGATCACTGTCTAGTAGTGACTAGGACCACTATCTAGAGACCATTGTTATTGGATTCCAGCCTGTTTACCATGTTGGTTGCTGGAATGCTTTCATGGGAGATACATGAAAACTGCGATTGGCTCTCCTAAAAATAAGCTAGCTGACTTACTGTCACATGGACTCTGTTTTCAGAAATTTGTGTTTCTGAAAGTAATGTGCAGATAATGACATAATGTGTATAGGAGTACTGAAGATTAGCATCGCAGAAAATCCAAGCAACCAGCAATTTCAGCAGGAAATAATGACAGCCCTATATTTCCTTCATATGAAGTTTACTTTAACACCCTTAACACATTTATATGAATGCTTCTAGGGTTCTTCTTGGATTCACTACTTTTATAATTTTGCATTTTTTATGCACCGTACAGTAGTTGCAATACCAATTATGTTTATGGAAGTTGTTTTGCTGAGAATCACTCCAAAGGCACAACAAACAAAATTGTCTTTAATGCATTGCACTAAAACACAAAGGTTTATACTGTAAATGTGACTTACATAAATAAGGCCAGAGAAGTATCTTTCTCTTAGGTTGTGCAGAACAGATGCTTCATTAAGGCAAGTCAGCTCCGCCATGTCCTCCACTTTGGAGAATTTTGGGGGGTTCATTTTCTGGATATCATCCTTGTTTAGTGTTAATTTCTTTCCATTATCCAATTCCACCAGGACCTCATCACCTTTCTCTTCCTTGATACTTGCAGCTTCAAATCCATGTTTCTCGGATGGCACCCAAACCTGTTTTTTGGCTGACCAATCTGCCTGGGCAGCAGGGCTGTTTATGAAGTCTTTGTCCAAAAAAAGGAATTTTTCATCTTCGGAGATGTTTTTTTGTGACATTTTGACTGAAAGGGTACCTAATCGGCAAACATTAAAAAAAGAAAAATTAGTGACAAATCCATGACAAAAAATATATAAAACAGCTTTCTCTGTAAAGTAAGTTAAAGAGTCATTATCCTTCCACCTGTAAATTTGTCAGATATGCCCTAATATCTGATTTCTTGCCTACTTCAAGGCAGCTGCTATGCCCACATTGCTGCAAGCACTGGCTGTGCAATTAGAGATAAACCAATGGTTTTATATCAGTAGTGTGAGAATAAAGGTCTTTGTTTAAGTGCTTCTATGGGCAAATACAGTGTGCTTTTGTCTTCATTTTGCAACACTTTTAAAATCATTCAGAAAACAAACATTGCATATACAGTTGGTCTGTATTTGATCTGGCTGCCTGCAGCACTAGCTTCCTCCTTATCTGCATGGAGTTTGCATGTTCTCCTTGTGCTTGTGTGGGTTTCCTTCAGGTACTCCATTTTTCTCCCACACTTAAAAGACATGCTGGTAGGGTAAATGGTTTCTTTACAAAATGGCCCTAATATTTTTGGGTGTGTATGTATGGATGTGACCTTGGAGCGTAAGCTCCTTGAGGGCAAAGACTGATTTGATATATAAAGCATGGACAATTATTGACACTATATAAATACCTGTAATGAACAAATTAAATAAATCACAGCTGCCTTTGCATTCTCATATGTTTGGAGAGAAAAGTATTTCTGAAAACAACAAAAACTCATTAACACTGACCCTAAAACTACTAATTTAATTTAGCCTATTGAGTTATGAAAGACTAAATAATCAGTGCCGGATTTTTACGGGGGCAAAGGGAGAAATTGCCAGAGGGGGCCCCAGTCTTCCTTTATTAAAAAAAATGAAACTAAATTTCCCTCGAGGCTTCAGTAATGTGTCCAGTCTTCAGTCTTTGTCAAGCTCTGGTCATATGTCTCACTCCATCTCAATAGGCAGTTTTATTACATGATTAAGGGCTTTCTGATACTTTTCCAGGTGTTAATGTAGCCCTTAGAATATATTTGAGCATGATGGTCACTAGTTGTTTGGGAGAACGAGCATTCAGCAAATTGTCACTGATAAGGAATTATCTGAGAACCACGAAGAACCATGAAGACTAAGTGCTCTGTGCCTACTGGCCGTCAAAAGCAGTATCCTCAAGAAGATACAGTTTAATGAGTTAGGTAGCCTATATTGGCTCTGTACTGGTGAGTATCTTATAGTACACCCAAATTTAATCTTTGCAACTGTAACAGAGCAGTGGAAAAATAACCTAATGTGACAGTTGTATAATTATGTGCTGATGGTGTGTATGATCAAATAATCGTAATATAGATACACAATAAGTGCTAATAAATATAACGTGCAAAGTGATCAGTGCTTGAACATCATGGTAGCAAACATAAATATATAAGTGGATAAATATAGCATAGATAAATATAGCAGCTGGCTCAAACTATCGCCAGTCGCCAACTGGCTTAATAAAATTTAAATCAACACATTCACAAGTGCATATATAACCAAAGTGCATACAGTGAAGGTTAAATGTGGCTAAGTGCTTGAAAGTTCATTAATATGCATGCAAATCTTGCGTGCAAAGTATTATCAGGTGTAGTGCTCCGTACGGAAAAAAACAATTAATCAAAGTCCATAAAACGTGTAATCACTTCCGTGCTAAACATGGGTGACAATGGTGGTCAGTCTTCATGCAACAACGTGCACATTGGTGGGCAGTGGCCCCTTACCTGAGGGTAATGGGGTAATCACGTTTAGCCACTTAGAGGCATGGCAGCCTGTGTAGAGACCATGGGTATAATCTGCTGTGAAGGATGGTAGAAATATGGTCCTATCCTGATCACTTCTCTTGTAGGGGCGTCTGGTCCTTTCAAGTAGTGTTCCGGGGTCACCCAGATAGATTGAGAAAGGAAGCCCACAATAGTGTATTATTGTATGGAAGCGTACCACTTTTATTACAATATAAAATTCTGTACTCACATAAAACGTTTAAAACCGGGTGGAGATCCGACGAGCGGCGAGCTCGTAATGCAATAACTGTCAGAGAGTGCCTGTCCCGTCCCTACGCGTGACATCACAGGCACGTGACTTCTTCAGTTATTGACAGTTATTGCATTACGAGCTCGCCGCTCGTCGGATCTCCACCCGGTTTTAAACGTTTTATGTGAGTACAGAATTTTATATTGTAATAAAAGTGGTACGCTTCCATACAATACTACACTATTGTGGGCTTCCTTTCTCAATCTATCTGGGTGACCCCGGGACACTACTTGAAAGGGCCAGACGCCCCTACAAGAGAAGTGATCAGGATAGGACCATATTTCTACCATCCTTCACAGCAGATTATACCCATGGTCTCTACAAAGGCTGCCATGCCTCTAAGTGGCTAAACGTGATTACCCCATTACCCTCAGGTAAGGGGCCACTGCCCACCAATGTGCACGTTGTTGCATGAAGACTGACCACCATTGTCACCCATGTTTAGCACGGAAGTGATTACACGTTTTATGGACTTTGATTAATTGTTTTTTTCCGTACGGAGCACTGCACCTGATAATACTTTGCACGCAAGATTTGCATGCATATTAATGAACTTTCAAGCACTTAGCCACATTTAACCTTCACTGTATGCACTTTGGTTATATATGCACTTGTGAATGTGTTGATTTAAAT
Organism: Lithobates septentrionalis; assembly: GCA_037952835.1. Classification (NCBI taxonomy): domain Eukaryota; kingdom Metazoa; phylum Chordata; class Amphibia; order Anura; family Ranidae; genus Lithobates; species Lithobates septentrionalis. The sequence goes on along the minus strand of JBBDGP010000162.1, from coordinate 370,460 downwards.
TTTATTAAGCCAGTTGGCGACTGGCGATAGTTTGAGCCAGCTGCTATATTTATCTATGCTATATTTATCCACTTATATATTTATGTTTGCTACCATGATGTTCAAGCACTGATCCCTTTGCACGTTATATTTATTAGCACTTATTGTGTATCTATATTACGATTATTTGATCATACACACCATCAGCACATAATTATACAACTGTCACATTAGGTTATTTTTCCACTGCTCTGTTACAGTTGCAAAGATTAAATTTGGGTGTACTATAAGATACTCACCAGTACAGAGCCAATATACGCCTATCTCATTGGGATTAGCGCAGCACCACATTCTATTCCATTTCTTTTTAACCGGGGACAGGCTGTACCCCATTCGGTGTAGGCTGCTTTTCCTTGTTTTATTGAGATTGGGTTTCCCTCCTCCTTTCTCCCTAACCCCCGTTCACGATAGCGCAGGAATACCCCATAATCATTAGGTAGCCTATAGATTATGCAATTTTCTTTCCTTTCATCATGGGTAGAAGGAAAGAAAATCTCTTGATTCCCCCATTAACGCTGATGCATCGCTACTGTGTTCTGCTGGCGGAGAAGGGCGCAGGGAGCTTTCACGAAAGGCAGAACACAGTGATTACTGCTAGTGGCTATAGCTGTTGGTAGCAATCGCATGTAAAAAATTTGACAGGCTAATTGTACCCAAGTCGATCGATGGATCGACTTGGTTATCATTAGGCTGCCCATAGATGGATTAAATCTTGGCCAGTCCCTACTGAACCGGCAGAGATTTAATCCATCTATGGCCAGCCTAAGTTAAAAAAATTACAGATGTTAGTTCCCATTACCTGTCTACCGTGTATTCTTAGACCTCATGCACACTGGATGTTCTTACAGCTGCTCCTTAGGGTATCTGGTGTTTCTTTTTTCTGCCTCTAAACTCCCCTGCATGTCAGCCTAGCTCTCCATGCACACATTGGCTTTTAGCAGCGTTTAGTAGAGTGACAAGAAGGCTGCAGTCGCCGCAGCCACCCTGGCCAATCGCGTCTCAGAACGAATCAGGAAGACAATAGCGAATATTAATGTGCTATTGCACACAACAAGTGCTCTGCACCCCATCTGCCCTTTTTAAAGCCAATTAGAGCCTCTGGCTCTAATCGCTTGCATCTAAAAAATTTAGCACTTCAGTGTTTTGTTCATTTCAATAGCCAGAATCAATAAAAATTCTGGCCAATGAAATAAATAAACTCCCAAACAATAAAAGATGATAAACTCTGCTAAACTTGTTTGAAAAAAATGCAGCTTAGGTAAGTTTTAAACACTGATTTTCTCCTGTCAGGAGAAACAGTGTTTTACAATAAAACAGTGAGCATGAGGCCTTACAGTCCATAAAATTGAGAAAAAAAAATCACACAAGTGTCTTCTTCAGAATCTAACTTATATTTTTTTTAAGAAAAAATGCAATTTATCATTTATTTCACTTTTCTTTTTATTTGTCATATAATTTAATTTCTATGTTGCGGGGCCCATGAACTTGAAGTGCCCAGGCCCCCCCAAGGTCTAAATCTGGCATTGTAAACAATTGCTAAATAGGTAACTAATTTAAAGATGAACTCCAGCTATAGTTTATATCGCATAGTGACTTTTCTCCAGCTTGGACCAGTGGAAGTATACAAATTACATATGGGACCGCTCTGGAAGCAGTTGCCACTACTACAGTGATTCTTTGCAATAGGCGCCAACTGGCAAAGGAGGCTCCTGACGTTGATGCCAGCGTGAGTTGACGCTTATTACGATACTCTGGGTGGAGCCACATCTGTGACGTCATTGCGCAGGAGCTGGCAGGTGAGGTCCACAGCCGTGCTTGTATCTGTGTCCAAACTGCTGTTGATTTATTTTCTAAGTGTAAGTGCAATTTTTATCTTCAATAAATGCATGGTTTTAGCATACTGCACTATGAAGTGATCTCATCTTTCTACCCATGCATGAGAGTGGCAGCGATTCTGTGAATATATGCCTCAAGGTGTATTAACTGACTGGCTTGGTTAACATTGCTGCGGGGATCTGATGACCCTTCCTTACTAGCTGGGTTCTGTGGATATTTTACATAGCGAGATAGATCTCTATAACCTGAGATCCAAATCATCTGGTAAGAGGCGTGAGTCTATGTGGGGATGGTAGCCTTTTGAGCACATTTCACACTGTGTTTGTGGGATGTTGAACACTGTCAAATCACTGGGAGATTCACTTATTAATTGGATTGTTTACTCAAGATTTATTTTCATGAACTGTCGCTATAAATTGATTTATTGTATACTGTGATATATACATTCAGGAATGTTTTTCTTTATGAACACTTAGAGAAGCGCACTGGTATTTTCTGTAGTCTTGTATTCACTTATCACTTTCATTTGATGATTTAAATAATATAATTTTTTTGATTGGTGTGAGGAGACAAGTGCAGAAATTTTTCTTGGTTTTAATTTGTGAATGAAATATGTACATTTACATTAGTCCAAGCTGGATCAATGTACCTTGCAACAATAACCATACAAGGAGTTCAGCTTTAAATAACTCTTATGCAAAAATGCAGCTTTGTTAGACTGTCCTGCTTGATGTACACTTCTATCATATTTTTAAATATCTTGGTTCTATTTCTTAAAAATCCATTGCTCTAATTGTATAAGTAAAACAATTACAAAATTAGCACTTCTGCCAAGCAGCACTATGGTTGTCCTTTCGAATCCCAACCATGGTACTAACTGCACAGAGTTTGCCTGTTCTTCCTGCGTCTGCATGAGTTTCCTCTGAGTACTCCTGTACCCTTCCACACCACAAAGACATGCTGGTAGGTTAACTGGCTCCTGACGGATTGGCCTTAGTATGGGTACGTATGAATATGAGTTAGTAACCTTAGCTTGTAAGCTCCCTAAGGGCGGGGACTGATGTGAATGCACAATATATTTGCACTAAATTGACAACGCTATATAATAAGTAATAAAAAATAAAAAATTCTTGAGGCATTACAAGAAAACTCAGTGAAGTGTAGAAGACTTCTACTTTACATTATTTAAACCTGCACAAGTTGAAAATAAGTTTATGACCCCAGGCATCTTTCAGTCTTTAAGATACATAAAGTATATAATTAGTCAGGTTGAAAAAAAAGACAAAAGTCCACCCAGTTCAACCAATGGAAAAAAAAATGACAAAATAAATATATAGAAAACCTCCATATGCACAATGTTATACCCACAGCTGATCCAGAGGAAGGCAAAAAAGCCCCTATGAAGCATGGTCCAATTTGCTCCAGCAGGGGAAAAAAATCCTTCTGTATCTTCCAGACAGCAGTGAGATATTGCCTGGATCAACAATTCTTGGTGTTATTAACTATAAATTTTAGTATCCAGTTATATTTTGTACATTTAGGAATGTATCTAGCTCTTTTTTAAAACAATCTACTGATCTGGCTAGAACTAGTTCCCGAGGGAGCCTGTTCCACATTTTTACAGCTCTTAATGTGAAGAAGCCTTTCCATATTTGGAGATTAAATCTATTTTCCTCCAGATGTAAAGAGTGCCCCCTTGTCCTCTGTAATAGCCTGAAAGTGAATGACACCAAGTCCACAATGGACCACCTATGTATTTATACATGTTGATCATATTCCCCCTTAATCGTCTCTTCTCAAGAGAGAATACATTCAGTTCAGCTAATCATCATATCTGAGCTCCTCCATGCCTCTTATCAGTTTGGTTGCCCATTTCTGCACTTTATTACTAATAGTGTTACTGATGATTTGTTCAGGGGCAAAATTATGTCCCCCCTCTCTCTCCAGTCTATACCTCTTTTAATGCAAGAAAGGATTTTGATTGCTTTAAAAACTACAGCTTAACATTACATACCAATATTGCTGCTATAGGATATATGCCATTATAAGATAGCTGTTATCTACTTCATTTAAAGCTCCCATTCAGCACTCAAGGGTTCCACTGCCCACCTCGCAGAAGCAGTGTACGTTCCAGGGCAGAGCAGACATTTGTGAATTAGTCAATGAAAGCACTGAGTGTTGGATGGGAACCTCTGTTAAACAGTTAACAGCCATCATTAATAGATTCTCTTTAATAGCTAGACATTTTATGTCTGGGATTCTGGTGGGTGTTGAGGAAGGAAGCCAGCTGGGGGAAGAATGAACACTTAAGATTAAAGTGAGGGCGGTGGTGATGAGAGATTGAAAGGACTGATCCATAAGAAAAGGAAGTAAAGACACAAAAGAACAGGGTGCTGACAAGATTATTGAGAACAAAAGAAGAAGGGAATACAGCGCTGTGTCAAATGAAGGTTCAATAGCAGCCAACACAGCTGAAGACTAGAAGCGGTGTATATAGAGATATAAATGTGTAGCGCTATTAAACCCAATAAAAATTTGTGTATAACTATTAAAGTTAGATAAAAATTAGTGAATAACATGCGTTAGGTGAACAACACAATATGCAATAAAGCAAAAATCAAACAATAAAAATAGTCCAGCCAACGCGTTTCAACTAATTCGACTTATTAAGTAAGTCGACTTATTATTTGAAACGCGTCTGGTTGACCTACCTTCACATACCGCTCTGATTCCTGTATTCATACGATGCCTTTGATGATTTTTAAACATGTGAGTTTACTACATTTTACTTATTAAACCTTATGATATACGGTATCACACAATGCGAGTTTTTCTTTCAATCTTTCCGCATGGTTGATGAATACCGAACCTCTGGCTCCTACTAGCATATTACCTTCCTATTGATGTTTGAAAACGCTTGTGCCAAACCATCGCCTAGATCCAGGACCTATTATGCCTGTCAAGTCTGGTGCTTCCATCAAGCCACTCGATTTCAAAGCCTTGGTGACTTGGGCGGTATAGGCCTCTCTAAGTCATCAACATCTGGTAAGCCTCCCTTTTTCACTGGTGGTGGCTCTCTCACTTCATCTTTGGGATTTCTATGAAGTGTCAGTCTTTGATGGACTTTCACCCTAATGCGGTTTGGATTATCCTTTACCCTTGGACTTTGTGACCTTTAACCAGAATTATATCTGACAGCCTTTTTCTGGACTCTGCTTTTTACATATCATATTATTTACCATTTTCAGCAATTTTGATTCACTTTTTCAGTATACCCCCCAGGGATATATCACTTATCTATTCACTTTTTATTGATATATTCACTTTATAGTTTTATTGTTTGATTTGTGATTTATTGCATATTGTGTTGTTCATCTAACACGTGTTATTCACTAATTCTTATATAACTTTAATAGTTATACACAAATTTTTATTGGGTTTAATAGCGCTACACATTTATATCTCTGCTGACAAGATTATTGACTGAGGAAATGGAGAAAAAAATTGTTCTTTTGAAATAAAATAATGTAAAAGGATGCAAAAGAGAAACTTTAAAGTAGGCCGACAAATAACGTTGTTCACTTCATTGGCAATGATCAGACCCTGAGAAGATTTTGTTTCCTCCCAACACATACAATCAATGGACAGTGCATGTTGAGATTTGGTTGCATTTAGGAAAAAGAAGTTTATTGGACAGGTATTACATAGATCACCATATAAGACATTGCAAAACCCACCATTGCTGACAAAGAGGATAAAGCGTTTAGACATTAAAACTGGTCAGAGACATCAGAAAATACTAGATATGCACAGACCAGACATATTGCAATAGGGTTGATTTACTAAATGCAAAGTGACTGTTTACTTTTCAAGGAATTTGCCCCAGAGCTTAGTGAGCTGAGGTGAAGCTTTGGTGACTTCCATCAACCACATACAAGCAAAATTGCTTTTTTGTTTACATTTACCTTGCACGTGATTGGGTATTCATTGCAAAGCGAAGCTTCAACACATTCACTAAGCTCTGGGGCAAATTCCCTTGCAAAAAGCAAATTCCCCCTTGACAATTGAAGAGCCTATCTGCTTTAGTAGTAAATGAACCCACAATCTCAGTTGAAGGCTCATACAAGAACCTTTGGGAAACAATGGTGTCCAGCAAAGTTTTGTAAGCAGTGAAATCAATTTTCTCCTCCAAAACACTTTGTGCAGGACTGTTGAAGGATGCCCCATAGGTTTTACATTGTCACCAGATCTGGATGAAACACTTTAAGGCCAGGCATACATTGGGAGCTGTGTTCTATAAAGGAAATGCATTAATATAATTTATATACAGTAAGAGCTGTGGAAATGTGGAATAGACTCCTTCAAGAACTAGTTCCGGTCAGCTTAGTAGATTGTTTTATAAAATAGCTGGATGCATTTCTAAATGCACAAAATATAAGTGGATACTATTTTTTAGAGGTAATAACTCCAAGGGTAGTTGATACAGGAAATATCCAATTGCCTCCTGAGGGATGAGGAAGGATTTTTCCCCCTACTGGAGCAAATTGGAACATTCTTTATTGTTTTTTTTTCTTCTGAACCAACTGTGGGTACGGGATGCTGTATATAGAAGTTTTCTATTTGTGTGTTTTGTTATTTTCTGGTTGAACTTAATGGATTACTGCCTTTTTTCAATCTAATTGTATGTATGTATATATATATATATATATATATATATATATATATATATATATATATATATATTTTTTTTTTTTTTTTCCTGGGATATATGGTGAACGGATGGCTTACTATTTAAGTATGGAAATCAGAAATTCTGACCCCATTCTGACCTGCTCTTCTGCATACCTATTCTGGGTCAATAAGCTAGTACTGAGCCCAAAGGCAGTTCCTATAATAATAAAAACTAGCATTTTCAAAAGTTCAGCAATAGCAGTTTACATGTGTCTTTCTGTACAAGTGTACTTTAAAGCTGTCTGGAAAAATAGTGCTAAGCTGGGAGACTTGAAGTAACTATTCTTTCTCTTAACTGAATACTTACATAGTATATTTGCTTGGAAGGAAACAAATACAACTTCTGAGTACTAAACAGCAATTTAAACAGGAAATAGTTGTCCATTCCTTCATTAACTTATGCAACGAAAGAATAAAGAAACTTGATTTAACTAATACATGGTATAATATAACACGTATTGGGCCAGATAGTGGAAGCTTGTGATCCTTAATGATCCTCTTTTATATATATAAATTTAATCTAGATTTCACTGGGTCACCACCGAGCTTGGGTTAACAGCAATCACAGCACAAAAGGAAAACAGCAAAGTACTTAGTGCTAATTATAAAAGTCTTTCAACTTTCTACTTTTCGACACCAATATTACCATTTCCTCTACTGAATTTTCCAGTAATTATCTTCGTTAGCTCAAGGAAAGGATGTAAAAAGCTTGGAAACTACCCTTTTCATCTAATTTCCCACTGATAAACTCTAAAGCATAACATTCATTATAAAGTGACGTGGGAATAAAGATTTAGTCTGCAAGAGATCTATAGACTGCAAAACAGGAATGTAAACTATCAAACCTCAAGCCCAGCTTGCTGAACAAGTTTTTACCAGTTAAAGGGCAACTCTATTAACAATATGTAGAAAACTACAATATAACAATGGCTACCTACAGGAAGAATATATATATGTATTTTTATAAGTGGCAATCAGGAAATCCATGAAAGGCTTGTTGGATTTCTTTAGAAATCATCTGTTAAATAGCAATAGAAATTGCTCTCCCTGGTAAATCTTAATATTTCACTAACTCTGTACTGCTGATGGATATATATATGTCTTGTTCTGGGAAGGAGGAGAGCAGTGGCTTTGTATGCGTACTTGTGTGATTGTGTTTTCTGTCTTGTTTCAAAACATGTACGTTGCCATGTATATGCCAGGGACGTGCGGTGAGGTCAGTTTCTGGTGAGGCACTGGCTAGTATCAGAGCCAGATACATACAGGTTATATATTCACAAGTTACGTATTCGATTCTCATCATGTAGGCGATTGCAGTTCTACTAGTTCTATTAGTTATTCTCATTTAAAAAAAAAAATTACAAACGCTGTCCCTTTAAGATGCTGGAAACTATTTTTTTTTTTTATTCATGAAACTGTTTTTTTAAAAAAAAACGCATTTGAAAAATTGCTGTGCAAATATCGTGTGACATAAAAAGTTGCAATGACCACCATTTTATTCCCTAGGATGTCTGCTAAAAAAGTATATATAATGTTTTTGGGTTCTGAGTAGTTTTATAGCAAACAAAATGATGATTTTTACATGTAGGAGAGAAGTGTCAGAATTGGCCTGGGTGGCAAGTGGTTAATTAAAGTAAGTAATATACAAATAAATATGATAGATCGTTTTTAATGTGATTGTAAAGGTTCATTTTATTTTTTTTTTTTCTTAAATAACAAACATGTTATATTTACCTGCTCTGTGCAAGGGTTTTGCACAGAGTGGCCCCGATCCACCTTTTCTGGGGTCTCCTGGCGGTGCTCCTGGCCCCTCCTCTTCATCGAGTGCCCGCACAGAGAGCCACTTTCCATGGGGGCACTCATGTGGGCGCGCTCCCGAGTCCTGCTGCTGCATCCATTGACACAGACAGCAGGACTCGGCCCTACCCTCGACTCCCATGTCACAGGATTTAATTGACAGCAGTGGGAGCCAATGGCTCTTGCTGCTGTCAATCTGTCCATTGAGGACCGGAGACAGCGTCTGGAGCTGCTGGGCTCGTTCTCATCGCTGGAACGATCAGGTTCAGGTAAGAAAGGGGGGCTCTGAATGCATTGAGGTGAATAACCATGAACCTTTACAACTCCTTTAAGGTAATTTACTATATTTTGAAAAACTGTACTCAAGCAGGTGGCTTAACGGACAAATTACTGAAGTTTGAAGTTATAACTTTAAACCAGTAATTTCACAGTAAATGGATAAATAATAAATGATTAGGTTATAACATATAGCATAATAATATATTATTTAGCTTGATTAAAAAAGTACCTTTTCAGCAGCAGCAGATTCTCCCTCTTAACTGTGTGAAACCCCTTAAGCTACCCCTCAAATTTGGGGTCTCTGTGAACCCAGGTCGCAGAGCTATGACCCTCGAAGCTCAGTCGTTTTTAGATTTTTTTGTTTTTCTTATTTTATGTTCATAGCTGGTGAGGCTCTGCTTCACCTGCCTCCCCTGACAGCATGCCCCTGGTATATGCTGACTATGTTTATCTGGGCTCTGTGTAGCCTTTTCGTCAATGGTCATGTTGTGATGTTAAATTTTTTCCTTTTTTTACATGAATGAAAAAATCTTAAATAAACACCTATTAAAAAGAGGAATAGCAAAGTGAACTAGTGAATAAACTGATTAATGATATGCATGCTGCTCAAAGGTCATGCACACTGGTCAATTCAAGCAGCTACCAATTGCCCAAAGTTTCTAGGAGGTGCATGCCACTGTTGCTTGACCTTAGATGTACCTTGTACAATCTGGTCTTCTTGATCCACCATGGCTGCATTGCCAGAGTTTGACAGCTGGGTCCTGGTCTCTGTGTAAGGCCTCTTGAACATGGTACTCCTGTTTGAGCATCTAATTTTTTAAGACATTTTTTTTTTTTGGTATGTATTTGCGTGTATTTACGCGCATTTTTGCATATATGCATCCGCGCATTTTCACGCAAATGCGTGCAAACTTATTCTCGCTTTCTCTTTCTGCACAAAATGTAAATGAACATTTGCGCACATTTGTGCGCATTTGCGCGCATGAGGTGTAAATTACTGACCAAAAAAGCTGATTTTTCTATTTTTTTTTAACTGATGAATGCACGGCACTTGTTTATGTGTCTGTGTGCATAGATACATTACAATTAATGGGCTGTATTTTAGCTTAGTACAAAAAAAAAGCTGTACTGGGCTTTTTCAAGCTGCAGTGTGCAAGAGGCCTAATAGTTTGCAGACTTACATATTATATAGCAATATTATTGTTAAATCAAATTTAGACTAGTTATTTAAAGGTAAGATCAAAAAAGTATTCTTTAATCTACATATAACGTCTGTAGTGATGTGAGAATGTGCTCAGGTTCCTTTCACCAAGGGTTTAATTAAACGTATGCAAAATACGGCAAACTTGAACCTAGACGCAGATCCCACTGGTCTACTGGGAGGGTGCGAATCTTGGTGTAAAATTCTGATAATTATTAGCACGCTAGTAGGCAAATTAAAAAAGTTAAAAAAGGCATGAGAAAAAAATACTGTACAGTGGGGAGTTTGGGTCTTTTTATGCATCTTTAAGGGAAACACATAAATCCTTTGCATAATTTGCCTAGGGAATACATTAACCCTTTTGCTGCCTGAGCTGTTTTTTTTATTTTTTTGCACACATTAAAATGAATATTTTAGGCCTGGAGAATACTTAAAGCTCTCTAAGCATTATATATTTTCTGAAAGCAGAAACCCTTTTTGTACTAAATCTATATTTTCAGTAAAAACTAAATTTAAACAAATTTTAGTAGCCACAAACACAATAAAAACTCAAAAATCTCCCTGACAGGTCATTAAAGTGGTTCTAAAGGCAGAAGTGTTTTATACCTTAATACACTTGTGCATAAAGGTTAAAAACCTTCTGTGTTCATCCCCCCCCAGCCCCCCTAAATACTTACCTGAGTTTGATCTTGATCCAGCGCTGTGCCCGAGAATAGCGGCTCTCTTTGTGCTTCCTCTCCTCACTGGACATGGAGGCAACAGTGGAAGCCATTGGTTCTTACTGCTGTCAATCACAGCCTGTGAGGAGGGAGTGGTGGTGGGGGGGGGGCTGAGCTGTGCTGTGTATGTCAATGGACACACAGACCCGGGTTCGGGATCAAGCCCACATGAAAGGGTTCGGGATCATGCCCACATCAAAGAGCACAAGCTGGAATTTTACTATAAGAACTAGGGTACTGCAGAAAATACAGCAGTTTTGAATTGGCCATCAGTAGGACTGGTTTATACAGGTATTATAGGCCTAACTGGCGTATTCCTAACTTTTATTTTATCCATGAGGTTAGGGAGTGCGGGGAATGTGAGTGATATAATGTGAGGTGGTTTAGGTGCACAATGTTCTTGCACTTATTTTTTTTCTTCTTTCAAACAATGCAGTGGCATGCCACGAACAAAAAGCAGTTACAAGAAAAGATTGCCAGTAACAAGTGAAATCTCTGAACTAAGCAAAAAAGAAACCTATCTAGGCATTGAGCAAAAAAATAAAAAGACCCGTTGGATTAAAATAGCATTTTTGAAAAACCCACATAACAAATGAAAGCCTCAAAAATATCACCCACTGAAACAAAAGCCCCCCCCCCCCCCTTTTTAAAGAGGAAACCTTGCAGAAAAAAAATAATTTGCTAGGACAGCAGCCAAAAGAGACAGCAAAGCGGTTCATAGCCCAATTAGCTAGCAATCAGCAAAGAGGTTGGTAGCCCAATGAGCTAGCAAATCATGATGATTGCCGCTTTGTTGTCTCTTTTCTTTTACCTAAAAAAATATAATTTCCCCCTATGCATTTTGGCATCTTTCCCTAAGCTTTTCCTACTTTCTAAGCCTGCTGGCCATAGTTCAAAGGCTATGCACTGCATTATGGTAAAAAAAGAAAAAAAATTCTCCCAGGCAAATCTGCACATGAATCTACCGAGACTCAGAATCGCCTACCTGCAGGATTCGTCTTGAACCAATGGTAGCAGCAAACCCAAGCCTCATCCCTAAATGTAAGTGTAGCAACCTTACAATTGAAAAAATATATGTAATTTTTTTACTTAGGAAAAGTCTCTATTTACACCCCCTAACCTTTAATTACCCTTCATTAGTCTTAATAAGCCCCTATGTATTGACTTATTTAAGTCATAAATGTAAAAAGTAAAAAAAGAAAAAACACTTGCATTAAGTTGAATTAAATTTGCCATTGTACCAGAAATGTCATTTTATTGTCATTATAAACGGGTATTCCTTTGGTGGTTTACCACAGTGCAACATATAACGTATGCTATGTTTAAAGCATTAATTGTTGGCAGCTACATTCTGGTAACCAAAAAAGATTGTTCTGGCCTCTCACTTGCTGTTTTTAGAGTTCATTGAGCAATATAAGCAGCATTGCTAAGGTAGAGGCCCCTTAACTGAAAAAAGCCCCGGGGTCCAAGTTAGATTTAGTTAATGTCAGTGGTAAAACTTTATATTGTGTGCATGTACATTACAGCTCCTCATGTTTGCAAAACCTATGCCAAGATGTATTAATAATCAGGCCATGATTCTCAGAAAATGTATGCTTATTCTATTTTTGACTTTGAATTATTTTAATGTTTAGATACAAACTATATCTGATGTATGTGAATACATGAATTAGATCAGCTTTGCAACAGAACTACATCAGATCTGCATGTTTTTGTTTAATCAGACTTTAGTATGTGAAATAAGTCTATAAACTTATTTGGGAAATTTTAGAAATGACGCCAAGAACAAGATGCCTAATGTGCTCCTCTGCTGATATTGGTGCCTGGCACCATATAAGGTCATGTTACCCTTAAGACACTAGAACTAATTCATAACAAATACCTTTTAGGGGAAATGTGAAGAAAGTGCAATACACAATCAAAACTTCCGACAAGGACTTAAATCATCAGCTATGCCAAATACCTTCACACACATGTTTACTCTTCTGGTTGACAAATATAAACCATGTAGGGATGTTTAAATAAGTCATGCAAAGCTTTTGGCTCTGAAAAGGTTAACAGAATGCTTTGAAAAGCAAAAGGATGATGTTCCATTTGCTTTGCAATTAAACTATGGTTTAGTAAAATGAAAATGTATATCATCATCAAGTAGCATACCTCTTTTACAATTTCCTTTGTCAGCAAATACACACCCCTACCTATTTGGCATCATGAATGCAGTTCACCTGCGTAACGATATACAGTAAATGAAATGACTCCACAATTAAAATTCACTAGCACTGCCTAATGTTGTTTACATGATTAACATTAACTAGTTATAGTGTTTTTAATTTTCCACCTTGCTGACCTACACCTGAAGCACCAAATCATAATTCTCTTTCTACACTTTTAAGTATTATTACAGAATCAATAAATATATATAAAAAAAAAAAAAAAAATATATATATATATATATATATATATATATATATATATATATATATATATATATAATGTTGATGTTGCCGTAATAAAAAAAAAATATATATACATATATTATTTATTTATATATATATATATATATATATATATATATATATATATATATATATATATATATATATATATATATATATATATATATATATATATATATATATATGTATATTCCCTCTATCTGGCAACTGATAAAATGTTTCAAGTCACTACTTACAGATATCCAATTACTTGAGCAGAGGTTGAATTGAAGGCAGAGACTGGAACCTGTACAGCTCACAGCTGGGACAGTCCAAATTCCCCTTCAGTTTCCAGTCCCTCTATATAGACGAAGCCATCTCCACAGTGGGAGGGATGGAGAACAGCTGGAAGGAGGGGCTGAGAATTCATGTATTGTAGGTGCAGACTGAACGAAGCACCTAGTACAAGATTAGGCAGTAACCCTTTAGCTAATAGTGAAATACGTTGCACATATATGCAGCATCAAACTTATTTAAATAAAAAAAATACTTTGTTCATTTACATCAATTAATTTCCTAGTTTTAGCTACTGAATAAAAATAATAGCTGGTATTTACAGAGCATATATGTTTAAAAATTAAGCATTAAACCGAGATCAATATTGTGTAATACTAATTATTATTTTTACATTTTCAGCATCTATTAAGACAAAAAGCAACCTGCAAAGTGTTGCAGCACAAAGAAACTTAACAGCTCCTAAAGGAAATGTGAAACAAAACTGGAGTATGCTATTGGTTGGAGAAAATAGAATATCATTATTATTCCTTGTGCTTATGTTTTACAAATATAAATGAATTAGGATAACAATATTGTTAGCTGCAGCTTCTGCAACCTAGCAAACCTATGCAATCTCCAGCTGCTATGTGTTTAGGCAGATTGCTGGGATTTGTAGTTCTAGAGAAATTGCCTACCAGAGTTGTATGTTTTTTTATTTCTGGTATATGTGATTTTACAGTATCTAACATCTAACCCCTACATCTGGAATGGTGCTGAGATCCTACTCCCTTGTGGGGAGCAGATGATTCCCAGTCACACAGCTTGTAGCTGGGGGCTTCCCATGCATGTTCCTGAGAAAGGGAAAAAACACTGTCAAGATATGACTCCATCTGCCCAAATAAGGAGACGGACACCCGTTCTGCACTTTATTCTTCTATGTTAGGGGCTGGCTGTTCTCAGGGTAGGACTAAGAGGAAGGGAGAGAATGCTGATGTACAATCAGACAAGAGTGAATAAGAAAGAGGAATCCTTTGAACATAGAGAGCATAAACAAGGAAAGCCCTTGCTTTTAACTACTGCAGTGTTTAAAGGACCACTATCACAAGAATATGTCTTTTAATCATTGTTTGTCTTTAATATTGTACATGTGATGGTGATAAGCAGTACATTTATTTATTCATTTTTTCTACATACTTTCGCTTAGATTTGTTCTGTGCATTTATATGTAGACCAAGCTGTCCAGCAAAGGTGTGAAAGAGGTTGGGACAGGCTATACCAATGCAAGGGGTTCCTCAGCAGTGGCAACAACTTTTTAAGAATTAAGCCACCCGAAAAATGGTAACTATTGAATTCACTGCTTGCTGTATTATCAGCTTGAGATGCAGGAAAATCAGAAAAAAATAAAAATAAAGCATTTAAAATAAAAAAAGGAATATAATGAAAACTATAATTACATGTATGTAACCCCATCCAAAAACAGTATTTTTTCCATTTGTGGCCCTTTTTTAAAAACTGAATACAGTCGCTTCTACTTAAAGAAGAACTCTCACTTAAATTGTTTTCACTGCTCTGAAAAGGAGGCTGATGTGTCCCCCCCCCCTGCATTCTTCTTGCAACCACTTGTCTAAGAAAGCAATTTGAGACACGTGACTGTTATCAAGCAGCTGTTCTTGAAAGCTATGCTATCAGACGGCTGCAGGGGCAAGGGGTTTGCCCTGTCCCACATAGAAGCTAGGTTTCAAATGACATATGTGTGAGCAGTGACAGGTGTGTGCAATGGCAGGTGGGGGGGGGATAACAGTGGGGATACAGTAGCAGTGGTGCTGTGGGGTAGTGGCATGAAGTGTCAGGAGGTTTTAGTAAAAAGTGCACTAGGTGTTAGGGTGTGCAGTACAAAAGGTTCTGGATGATGGGCTGATATGGCAGGGAGGTCTTGTGTAAGAAAGGGGTGAAGTGTCAGGGGTTCTGTGTTTCTTCATAAACTCGTGTACCACCTAATTTAAATATGACCCACCCCTTCCTGCCAAAGCCACACCCCTTGCTGTTTAAGGCTGGCCATACACTATTCAATTTTCCTGTTCAACTTTCCTTTAGATTTACCAAAACCATATAATAGGAGGTCAAACCTAAACACTTTCAATTTGGATGCAATCAGGCAGGCCCTTGTACTACATAGTTGAAGGTAAATCTAAAGAAAATTGAACAGGAAAATTGTATGGTGTATGGCCAGCTTAAGACCTGCCCTAAAATTTTCGAGTGGGGACACTAGTTCTGAGGGCCGGGGGGCAGGCAATGGATTCCCTTATAGATTTCCTCTCACTTCCTGTTTGGCTATGGGGCAGGAAGTGAAGGGAAATCTCTGCAATGGGACAGGGATGGTAAAAAAAACTGACAGGGGCTGTAACCCTCCCTTATTCTATACAAAATTAAAAAAGTGTTGCCTATAGTTCTACTTTAAGCACAAATTTCTGATAATTTTGTGGAGAGGACTAAGAAGATATAACCATGCCAATGGTGCAGCAGAAAATATAGCACAGTGAGGAAAATTTGTGGTCCAGGATGATAGGACAGTCAAAATTAGAAGTGGTGCCCCCCCTCCCCCCCACAGTTGCGGAATGCCAGCCACCCGCATACCGGAAGAAGTGCATCCGCTTTATGGGAGCGCTAGACTAATTTGCCTCTCAGCCCAGTCCGCCCCATAAGACTGGCTACACTAACAAGACTTTTTCCGTGCTGCCCCCCTGCAAAGTGCTGCCCTAGGCCTGGGCCTTGTCGACCTAGGCCAGGATACAGCGTTGCAAAAAGGTTTAGTTAGCATGGGGGTGGAGTGACTAGGATTTTGTTATCTGAAAATATAATTAGCCTTTAGGCCTCCTTTGGACCTAAGCACAAGATTTAAAGTGAAAGTGATCCAGCAGCTGTATAGCCGCCAATTATTTTCACAGTGTGGGCCCATGGTCTCCCCCTCTCCCCTGCATGGTTTGCAGGCTCTCCTGCACTTACTGATAGCCTGGGACCACATCAATAGGTGTGGGAGTGGAGACTGAAGAACTTCCGGTCTTCGATTTCCTGTGCCCAGAATGAAATGGAAAGCAACAATAATTTTGTCACTTCTGGTTTCAGAACTGCCATTCTCTGGCTTAAACATTCTGAAAGGGATGTAAACGAGCAGATCTCTGCTTGTTTATATGCTTTTGAGACCCTCAATGTCTCCATAAAGTGTACCTGTCACCTGCCCAATGCTATCACATGGGGTTTTGTTAAATTCTCATGATAGCAATAAAGTAAAATTATAAAGGAATAAATAAATATGTTTTAAATAATAAAATGTCATTAAAATTTATTAAACCCTCTCCAAAAAAATTAATTGTAATGCCCATTGCCCTGCACTTACCCACAGATGCACATAAAATATATTATAAAATATATAAAGTTCTGTTGATTTAAAATAATTTTGCAGCCAAAAATGCAGACTTTTCATATGTCCAAAAAATGAATAAATTACTCTAGTGCTAAAGCGGTAGAAATTTTGATCTGAACTGTTGGCAATGTGACATGTGGGCTATGAGTACTTCTCAGTGCTATACGGGCTTAACATATGTTTGAATCAATATTCAGCTTCAGTTAAATCTCAACTGTTACATGTTTTAAATCTTAGTAAATATGTTTAAGGCAGAGTTTAATAAATTGTAAGCTATTCTTGTTTTGTTTGTTTGTTTATTCTCTTTTTTCTCTTTTTTTGTAATTTTCTTACAACAACAGTGAGAGAGACACACACTTCCTGGTCTTGGTATTTGTGTGTCCTGGAGACACAGGCAGAGGGAGCTTCTTTCTGCACCGCAGACTGAGCTGTGGCGACGCCCGGAGGGTTGCTATAGCAACGATACACTACAAATTAGCTTAGAGGGATCAGCCCACCCATCTACTGAGGAAGGCCTGTGATGGCCGATACACGTCTAGAAGGGAGGAGCTGATAGTCACGTCCAGCCAGGCACTGTGTATGTGGACACGGTGGTGCTACTCTGGAGGTTTTTATGTGGTTTTAAAAGTTTTTATCTAGTAAGTGCAACTTGTCTGTTTGGGGGCTTTGTATAAATTTGTATATGGAGAACACTATGGTCTCTATACCTATTATTTACATGTCCTGAACTCATGGAATCTTGAGCCAAGCTGGGAGATGATCCGCTTCTTTGGATATTAATGAGCTGAGTTACCATTAAGAAAAGAGCCATCTGGATTACCCACCATTGATTGGGAAGAGGAAGTAAGAGCAAAGAGCTTGTGGGGAGATCCGCATATGAGTTTTGACTCATCTGGGAGGTGAGCGCGCATTTTTACTGGTGGTGGTGTGCACTCCTTTTGAGGACGAACAATCACTGTGGTGGAATTGTGTGGATACACTGATCACAAGAAAAGTTTTTCATGTTTTATTTCTTCATTTTTTCATTTAATGGACTATTCATTTATATGTAAGATTTATTTATTTTAGAGATTTGCACTTTACATTTATAATTTTACACACAGCGCTACATTTATTTATTTACTATCCATTTTGAAATGAGTGTGGTGTACCACTTGGAATGTTTAGGAGCTGTGCACGTTTATTATTAGGTTATCTTATTTAAACATCACAATATTTTTTACTTGTGGCGCTGATTGTTTCATCTTATAATTTGGAAACCATAATTCACCATGAATGGAGACAATCGGGAAGCGGTATTGTGAGCAAACTCCGCCCAAGGTAAGAGGTTTAACCAGTTGTTATGCTGGTCAGAAATGTAGCAACGTAAAAATTTCTCCAAGGACTAGTTGGCTCGTTCTGCGACCCCATTGGACTGCAGGTGATACACAGAGGAGAAGGAAAGCTGAATTCCCAACTGTGCACAAAAAGCTCGCCAAAACCTGGACACAAACTGGCTACCCCTGTCTGAGATGATAACCTTGGGTTGCCCATGTAAGCGAAAGATCTCCCGAGCAAAAATGGAAGCCAGTTCTTTGGATGTGGGCAACTTCTTGAGTGGCTTACAATTAGACATTTTCGAGAACCGGTCAACCACCATGAGGATAACTCTGTAGCCCTGAGAGTTGGGTAACTCCACAATAAAATCCATAGACAGGTTAGTCCAAGGCCTCTCTCCATTGGGTATGGGTTGTAGGAGGCCCACTGGAAGGTGTCCTGGTGTCTTACTCTGAGCACACATGGAACAAGCAGCTGCGAAAGCAGCTACATCAGCACGTACACTGGGCCACCAGAATTGTTGTTAAATGGCCCAAATGAATTGATACTTCCCTGGGTGGCCAACAGTCTTGGGAGAATGATAAGTCTGGAACACGGCAGTGCTGAGACTCTCAGGGACAAAGCAGTGGTCACAAGGTTTTTCAGGAGGAGAATGGATCTGAGTGGCAACAGTTTTGTCACCCACATGTGAAGTGAGACTGGTACGAACCATAGCCAGAATATGACTGGGAGGCATCACAGGAACAGGAACCGACTCCATCTTGGAAGCGGAGTAAAACTGTCGCGACAAAGCATCAGCCCTTACATTCTTAGTACCGGGTATGAATGAGACTACATAATTGAAGCTTGACAAGAAAAGAGCCCATTGCGCCCTTCTGACAGAGAGGCATTTAGTCTCAGACAAGAATGTTCGATTCTTATGGTCAGTTAGAATAAGAACCGACACAGTGGTACCTTCAAGAAGATGCCTTCACTCTTTAAAATGATCGCTGACAACTCTCTGTCCCCAATCTCATAATTGCTTTCCGTCAGAGACAATTTCTTGGACAAGTAGCCACAAGGATGCATAGAGCTCTCAAAGGTAGGACGTTGAGACAGTAGGGCACCAACTCCAGTCTCAGATTAATCAACCTCAAGGATGAAAGGTACCGTAGGATCAGGATGTACCAACGCAGGAGCAGAAACAAAGGCAGCTTGAGACTCTCAAAGCAATAATGGAATCCGGAGACCAATTCTGTGGGTTACCGTCCTTTCTGGTTTGACCAGAGATGAAAAGTTACGAATAAACTTCCGATAATGGGCGGCACAGTGGTGTAATGGGTAGCACTTTCGCCTAGCAGTAAGAAGGGTCGCTGGTTCGAATCCCAACCACGACACTACCTGCCTGGAGTTTGCATGTTCTCCCTGTGCCTGCGTGGGCTTCCTCCGGGTACTCCGGTTTCCTCCCACACTCCAAAGACATGCTGGTAGGTTAATTGGATCCTGTCTAAATTGTCCCTAGTATGTATGAATGTGAGTTAGGGACCTTAGATTGTAAGCTCCTTGAGGGTAGGGACTGAGGGTAGGGACCCACGGGTTGGGTCCACCTTAGTACTCTGGGTCCATCGAAAAACCAGCAGTGGAAATGACATAACCCAGGAATTTAACCTGTTCATGATGAAATTCGCATTTCTCCAATTTACAATACAGGTTATTATCTCTCAGCCTCTGAATCACACGGCAGACATCTGTGTGGTGGCTCTCTAGGGGCTTGAAAAATATGAGGATATTGTCGAGATAAACCACCACACATAGCTGCAACAAATCTCAGAGGACATTGTTGATAACTTCCTGGAAAACTGCCAGGGCATTGCAAAGACCAAACAGCATTACAAGGTATTTGTAATGGCCTGTTCTGGTATTAAAAGATTGAGGCCCCTATAATTAACACAAGGTCTCAGTTCACCACTCTGCTTTTTCACAAAGAAGAAACCAGCACCAGCAGGAGATGAGGATTTATGGGTGAATCCTCGAGAAAGTGTGCAGACAACATACTCCTCCATGGCTTTGTCCTCCGAGACAGACAAAGGGTAAACCCAGCCATGAGGGGGGTATGGCACCAGGTTGAAGATCAATTGCGCAATCATACGATTGGTGGGGAGGCAAACTTGACCTTTGTCAAAGACATAGCTAAATTTGCGGTACTCCTCCGGCAGGGAGAAGAGTGAACAGGTGCACAAGACCTTAGCCACTTTCTGGAAACAGAATATTGGCATGTATTAAAAAGGGGATTAACTCATTAGATAAAGCGATTATTATCCCACTCTACAAGACTCTTGTCCGGCCTCACCTGGAGTATGCTGTCCAGTTCTTGGCACCAGTCCTCAGGAAGGATGTACTGGAAATGGAGCGAGTACAGAGAAGGGCAACAAAGCTAATAAAGGGACTGGAGGATATTAGTTATGAAGAAAGGTTACGAGCAGCACTGAACTTATTCTCTCTGGAGAAGAGACGCTTGAGAGGGGATATGATTTTAATTTACAAATACCATACTGGTGACCCCACAATAGAGATAAAACTTTTCCGTGGAAGGGAGTTTAACCTCCCTGGCGGTTTTCCCGAGTGTGGCTCGGAGTTAAAATTCAGCGCCATTAGCGGTAACCCCGAGCCACACTCGGGATTACATTGCAGGATCCTGGAGCGGTACACTTACCTTGTCCCCGGGTTCCTGCGAAGTCCCCCGAAGTGTCCGTGGGCTCCATCCTCCTCCCGAAGCCTCTCTGTGCCAGGCTCCGTTCCCTGCGAGCGTCGCGACGCACAGGGGCGGAGCCTGGCGGCAAATTCAAAAAAATTTTAAAATCATAACACATACAGTACTGTAACCTTACAGATTACAGTACTGTATGAAATGATTTCACATCCCTTTTGTCCCCAGTGCTTTGGCCCATGCCCTGCATGCAGTTTTTTATTACATATACTGTTCTTTCTGCCTGGAAACTGGAGATTGTCCATAGCAACCAAAAAGTGTCCCTTTACGTCAAAAGTGGCTTTAGACCAGCTAGAAAACAGCGATAGTAAATTAGAACACTTGCAGAATTGAGCGATAGTGAATCGTGGGGAAATTTATTTTATTATTATTTTTTATTTTTTAATTATTTATTTTTATTTATTATATTAAAATTTATGTTTTTGTGTTTCAAACTTTATCATACCCGGGATATCTACTAGACTCTTGTTTGGACAGATTTAAGTGTGTTATTGTTAAGAATTACAGACCTACAATATAAAACGCCAAATTTCCATGCAAAATAATTGCATGGAAACCGCTTTTAGCACCTAAAATCCGAAATAATCATACCGCCAGGGAGGTTAATAAGACAGGTGGCCACTAAAATAAGATTAGAAGAAAAGAGGTTTAACCTTAGAGTGCGTAGAGGGTTCTTTACTGTAAGAGCAGCAAGGATGTGGAATTCCCTTCCACAGGTGGTGGTTTCAGCGGGAAGCATCGATAGTTTCAAAAAACTATTAGATAAGCACCTGAACGACCACAACATACAGGGAAATACAATGTAATACTGACATATAATCACACACATAGGTTGGACTTGATGGACTTGTGTCTTTTTTCAACCTCACCTACTATGTAACTATGTCTTCATGCATTGTGGCGACCAGGAAAGAACCTCAGCATGAAGCCAGTCAAAAGAGGGGTTGTGCTTCTGTAACCAAGGATAACCAATAACCACCGGGAAATGAGGTGAGGAAATTACTTGGAATTGGATTATCTCATGGTAAGAGCACCTATGGCCATGGTCAACGGAGCAGTCTCATGAGTCACATGGGCTGGTTGTAGAGGTCTCCCATCAATAGCCTCAATGGCAAGTGGAGTGGCACAAAACTGCAGCAGAATCGAGTGCTTAGACATGAAGGCACCATCTATAAACAGGCCTGCAGCCCCAGAGTCGATCAGAGCCTGTATCTCGATGGACGACTCAGACCAAGAAAGGGTAACCAGGACCAGGGGCTTATCCTTCTGGATAACTGGGGACGTAACAATGCCACCAAAGGTCTGTCCCCTAAAGGACCTCGAATGTAAGTGTCCTCCCGGACGGGTAGGACAAGACTTCAGGAAGAGACCTGCCTGGCCACAATAAACGGCACAATCTCTCCCTCCTCCTAAAGCCCCCCTCCTCCCCAGAGAGACGTGTGAAGCCCAACTGCATGGGTTCTACATCTCTGGCAGACTGGGTACCAGGAAGCATGAGAGGTGAGGGAGGCAAGGGTGGGGGCTGCAAAGCTCAGAGCCAAACGTACAGGAGGCTTCTGCAAGCACTCCTTAAAGGAAGGTCTCTCTCAGAGTCTGGAGACAATGAGAAAGGCAAATGTGATCAACTTCTCCAGCTCAGTAGGTATGTCTCGGGCTGCTATCTCATTTTTGATGATATCCGAGAGACCATGAGAAAAAGCAGCCACGGGGGCCTCATTGTTCAAAGCAACCTCTGCTGCCAGAATACGGAATTCAATGGCATAATCAGCAACAGTTCTTGTACTCTGTTTGATGGACATGAGGCTCTTGGCAGCAGAAGTGGAGCATTCGGGAATGTCAAATACCCTTTTAAAGGAAGCCACAAACTCTGGATACCTCAGGCCGACAGGAGTTTCCATTAGAGGGTTTGCCCAGGCCAAGGCTCTCTCAGAAAGCAAAGAAATCACAAAGCCTACTTTGCTTCTCTCCGTGGGAAACGCATGGAGCAGCATCTCAAAGTATATCCCAACCTGGTTGAGAAACCCTCTGCAATAAATGTGCAGAGTGGTCGTCCCATAGCAGCTCGGAGGGGGAGTGGGAGTGGGGAAACTTTTAGGAGAATGTAGAGGTACTGTCCAAGCAGATGGGTGTGCCAGACTCAGCTAAAGGGACCAGAAGATCCATGCAGACCCCAGTTTGTGTGAAGTGGAATTTCCAGAACAGACCATCCACAACCCTGACCAGAGCCGCTGAGTACAGGCAATGGGTAGTGAAGTCGCCCAAGGCCTGTGTTTTCCCTGGGAAAGGCAAGCCTTGGGAACTCCCAAGGTTTTCATGATTCTAGAGGGAGGTGCAGTGGAAAACAGCTCTAGAGAGGGGTCCGGACTGCCCCTATGTCCCCCCAGACATCATGGACATCATTGAGGACTCTCGGGTACAGTAGGAGGATGACATGGTGTGGGACTATATGCATATCCCCAAACCCCTGCGGGGATCACACAATGAAGAAGCCCCGACCCAATTACAAGACATTCAGAAGTGGCAGCTGGG
Source organism: Lithobates septentrionalis (assembly GCA_037952835.1). Classification (NCBI taxonomy): domain Eukaryota; kingdom Metazoa; phylum Chordata; class Amphibia; order Anura; family Ranidae; genus Lithobates; species Lithobates septentrionalis. The sequence goes on along the minus strand of JBBDGP010000162.1, from coordinate 347,134 downwards.
AATAGCCATTTACAAGGACAAGGTGGTGGTTGTTAAGGCTGGGAAGCCCACCAGGAGCCCCTCTGTTGCTGTCAGAGAAGCTGATGGCAACCTGAGAAGACTGCCAAATCCTCAATACTACCTGTGAAGGGACTGATGTGAATTGTTCAGCTCACAGGTAACAACAATGAACAGCAGGGAGAGGATTGCTGCCTCTATTGTTCTTTCTTTACGGACTAGGCTGGTCTAAAACCCCGACCTGTTTCCAGATGGGATGTCCTGTTCCTACTGAAGAACTTTGGGTGACGCCTAGTATCCTACTACTCTATTTTGCTAACAAAAATGGAGGGGCTCCTCCTACCAGAGACTCGTTGCAAAAAAAATGTGCTTAGCTTGTTTCTTCCTGCAGGCTTATAACCCCCTGCTGGCAGAATGTACAGGTAGATAGTAATTTAGTGATAGGAATGTATTCTGTTCTGCAGGTATCATTGTGAACGGCTGTCCCTCCTGCTTCGTGATGGACTTTGAGTTTCTGCAATTTGCCAGGAAAGCTTCCCTCTAGGGTGAGGTGCTCAAGCTGAAGTATATGCCTTATACTGTACCTATTATGTTGGCTACAGGGACCTGCAGTTAGGATGTACAGTATATATATGATGTAAATATGTTTCTTTGACAAGATGTGTATATTTTTGATACCACTAACTTATTTGTACATAGCCCCTTCCAAGATGTTTCCCTTTTTCCCTCCTTTCTTTTTTATGGGATGCCCTATTTATTTTTCCTGGGCTCAGGAGTGTTTTTCCCAGCCGATGGGGACACGGCTGCTTTTTAGAGGGGTGAGTGTAGCACCCTCTAGTGTGTGCTAGGTGTTAGTGCAGGTATGTTAATGTAGGTAAATCTATTTAGCTCAGGGCTAAGCTTGAGCTGTGAATCTGGGTCAGGGGTTAAGTGAGTCAGGGCTGGATGACTCATCCTGACAGCCTCTAGTGTGTGCTAGGTGTTAGTGCAGGTATGTTAATGTAGGTAAATCTATTTAGCTCAGGGCTAAGCTTGAGCTGTGAATCTGGGTCAGGGGTTAAGTGAGTCAGGGCTGGATGACTTTTCCTGACAGCTCCTCTGGTGCCTCCCCCTGGTCTGGAAGGTTGTAGAAACTTTTAGGGCTAGTGGTGGAAGTTAAGAGGGCCTGTTTGGAATATTTATGAGGGTCTCAGCCAATCCCCAGTAAAGGGCTGGCAGGGGGCAGGCTCACCTCATAAATAGGCATGAGCCATGCTAGCAGGGGCAGTCGGGTGGAAGATGGAGATTTAGTGCTGTGGAGGCTGTTGGTGGCCCATTGGGGTACCTCTTAGTCGGGGGGGGGGTGGATCCTGCCACAACCCTTTGGAGGAAGCTCTTCCTGGAGGCACAGGAGCAAGTGGAGGACAGTGAGAGTAGAGCTGGGGACTTAAAAGGGGGAGAATTCCATACGTAGCCAGTTCTCCCTGAAGACAACGTTGTGCCAATTCAACCCTTCCCTGGGAGATCTCCTGCAGAGTCAGCTGGGTGGGCTGGTGAAAGGGACAGTCTGGAGGACTGTGGAGGAAAGTCAGCCTGGACAGCTAGCTGCAGCCAGGTGGGTTGGCAGTGCCTGAAGAGGTGGAGCTGTGACCAGTAGGCACAGGAGGAAGAGTGCAAGCTGATCACTGAGTACTGCTACACAACAAGGGGCTTTGAGTTCCTGCCTGCAAAAGGCCATTGCTAAATCTGACTGTGTCTGTCAGATTCATCTACAGCAGGGGTCTCAAACTGGCGGCCCTCCAGCTGTTGCAAAACTACAAGTCCCATGAGGCATTGGGCATTGCAAGGCTGAGAGTTACAAGAGAGTTACAAGCATGACTCCCACAGGCAGAGGCATGATGGGACTTGTAGTTTTGCAACATCTGGAGGGCCGCCAGTTTGAGACCCCTGATCTACAGTGATCCATCTGGAGTTCTCCAAGTAAAGTGCAGGAGGATTGTTAAGGAGACTGTATATAGACTGTTCATAGGAAGATGTCCCTGAAGATGTTGTTAAAGTGCTGTTGCTGAAGTCAAGTGGGCATCCCATAATTTCCCATGCTCATTCAAGTTATTAACCTTCAATAAACCACAAAAAACAAAGTCACGGATTGTGCTTTGTCTCTGAAGTGCCTGTGAAAATTCAGTGTGCCTGGCTGTGCAGGGTGGGGGATCCCAGTTCATCTGCGGCTCCTAAGGGGGTGCGCTACAAGTTTAATAGGGATGACAAAATGAGATAGGAGAGATTTCACTTTATTTTCTTCATGGATCAATGAGGACACAGACTGGGTAATGGAGTTTATTTTCTCTGACCAGTGTTTCTCAACTTTTTTCCAGTCGGGTGCTGTGTATATATATATATACACATATATATATATACATATATATACATATATATATACATTTGCATTTTTTCTATGTAATGTTAAATGGTAGACAATGCTATAAACTGGTATTTGGCTCCCTCCAGTGGTATACTTGTGAATAGACTTGTTTATTTTTTATATAACAGCTATACAGGAAGTGATTTAATGGCTTTAATAAAACGGACTACCCACAATGCTCACTCCCCTACCCATGAACATTGAGTGACTGAACTGCATGCTGGGTAGGTAAGAAAAGGCCTGGCGTGGCCATTTTCTTTCTCTTCTGGAGGCGTGGCCTGTCTGCAAAGATCTGTGAGGAGGTGTTCCAGAGAGTGCGGCCTGCATCTTGTGGAGCGGAGCAAGCTACGGACTCTGCTCTACCACAGTGTGCTGAAGAAGCAGTGTGATCGGATCGGGAAGGATCCAGAGACACCTGACGGAGCCAATTGAGGGTCCCAGTCATCTTGCGGAGCGGAGCAGCGTGACAGAGCTGGCTGGCAGCGGGACTGAGTCAACCGGAGCGGAGGTTTCCAACTTTCCAGGCCTGGTGTGGTGAGAGGGCTGTCGCCCAAAGTTCTTTAATGCACTTTACACACTTAGACTCATACCACAGTGTTGCTGAGACCTGCAGTTCCGCAGAGGGGTCTCATTCAAGTAGACTGAGTTCAAGCAGGCCTCAATGCCTATATTTCACTGAGAACTGACACTGTGCGGTTCAGAGACAACTATACCGGAGGCAGTTATAAGTGTGTTACACATCCAGAACAGTTCCAATCATCAATTTATGTCACTTCTTTGCTTGTTAAACCCTTGGATTACAAACACTGCAGTATAATAGCTAGCAGAAGATAGAAGACCAGAGGCTACATCTTTCACTGAAAGGCCTTGTGTTCAGTTACAGTATCAAAGGACTGCATCATACCTCAGGGGGAGCTCTTGAGCAATTGTACTGTGCTGTGTTTGATAACTTTGCATTACTGTGCTTAGTGCAGCGTGCTGGAAGTGGGAAGGTGTCTAGTGTGAAGGCATTGTCACTCTGAGCACTAGTCCCACTTGGAGACGCGCCTGCAGGGGTCATCCAAGAAATCTTTACACATGAATAATTTGTGAATACTTATCACATTGTCATATTACGTTTGTGTGGCAATGCAGTTATTGTGATTACCGTTTATACCAGTCTCAGTAAAATTACATTCTGGTTAACTACAATTGGTGTGAAGTGTTGTTCATTCTTCTACAGGTGGAACAGCGGATACCCAGGTAATGGTAAAGGTACATTTATGGTAAATTGTTATTGTGGGATTGTCCTTTGTTGTTTAGCTTCACACCAACACTGTTTCACAGCTTTGTCAAGCGGGTTGAGCCAATTTATTGGGGGGTGGAAGAGCAGAGTACAGGCCCAATCAAATATCAGCAGCTCCTTATATATTACTGTGGAAAAGTTTTAGGGAGAAACGCTTTCAGGAATAGAAGTGTTATTAGTATATTGTTATCAATTAACAAAATGGAAAGTATTTGATCACTAGCACATTAATGTGGTATAATGTATATGGACACGTGAAGAATTGTGTTGTAAAAGTTATCGGACCCTGTCATTTGAGCACTGAAGGAATTTCAGATATATATATACACAGTATCTCACAAAAGTGAGTACACCCCCTCACATTTTTGTAAATATTTTAATATATCTTTTCATGTGACAACACTGAAGAAATTACCTACAATGTAAAGTAGTGAATGTATAGGTTATATAACAGTGTAAATTTCCTGTCCCCTCAAAATAACTTAACACACAGCCATTAATGTCTAAACCGCTGGTAAAAAAAGTGAGTACACCCCTAAGTGAAAATGTCCAAATTGGGCTCAATTAGCCATTTTCCCTTCCTGGTGTCATGTGACTCGTTAGTGTTACAAGGTCTTAGGGTTGAATGAGGAGCATGTGTTACATGGCGTGTTACATTTAATGTTATCGCTCTCACTCTCTCATACAGGTTAATGGAAGTTCAACATGGCACCTCATGGAAAAGAACTCTGAAAAAAAAAGGATCTGAAAAAAAGAATTGTTGCTCTACATGAAGATGGCCTAGGCTATAAGAAGATTGCCAAGACCCTGAAACTGAGCTGCAGCACATTGGCCAAGACCATACAGCAGTTTAACAGGACAGGTTCCACTCAGAACAGGCCTCACCATGGTCGACCAAAGAAGTTGAGTGCACGTGCTCAGCATCATATCCAGAGGTTGTCTTTGGAAAATAGACTTATGAGTGCTGCCAGCATTGCTTCAGAGGTTGAAGGGGTGGGGGCAGGGCCGTCTTTAAACCAGGGCAAACTGGGCATCTGCCAAGGGCCTGGCCATTGTTGGGGGGCCAAAGCTGCTGCCTCAGGAGCCTGTGCTGCCCACTGGCTTTTTTCAGCTGAGTTCCTCCACCTCAATGATCCGGCACTGGCTGCTGAGCTACTCGCTACTGTCACTTGTAAATACACAGGTGATGCTTGTGTATTTACAAGTGACAGCGCTCTCCTCCTGACAGCCTTTTAGAACCCTCTCTGCTCTGCTAAACAACTTCAACGTCTATCTATCTCTATACAAGAGCAGAGAGAGAGAAGAGAGCAGAGGGGGCGGGGGATGTACACAGGCAGAAGCAGCTCCACGGACATGCAGTAAGTTACAACTTCTCTTCTGCAGCCCCACTCTGATGTTATTTAGGTGGTCGGAATGCTCAGTATTGGAAGGGGGAGGAGGGGGGATTGATACCAGAGGAAAGCTGTGTATTGATGGGGGGTGGGCTCTAAACTGGAATCTGGGGAGAGGAGAACTCTGTACTTGGGCGGGGGGGACATGGATGTACACAGATCACCCCTAAACCCTGCACTCCATACACAGATCACCCCTAAACCCTGCACTCCATACCCAGATCACCCCTCAATCCTGCACTCCATACACAGATCACCCCTCAATCCTGCACTCTGTACACAGCTCATCCCTAAACCCTGCAACCTGTACACAGATCACCCCTAAACCCTGCACTCCATACACAGCTCACCCCTCAGTCCTGCACTCCGTACACAGCTCGGCCCTCATTCTTGCACCCCGGAAACAGCCCACCCCTCAATCCTGCACTCCGTATACAGCTCACCCCTCATTCCTGCACTCCGTACACAGCTCAGCCCTCATTCCTGCACCCCGGAAACAGCCCACCCCTCAATCCTGAACTCCGTACACAGCTCAACCCTCAATCCTGCACTCCGTACACAGCTCACCCCTCATTCCTGCACTCCGTACATAGCTCACCCCTCAATCCTGCACTCCGTACACAGCTCAACCCTCAATCCTGCACTCCGTACACAGCTCACCCCTCATTCCTGCACTCTGTACACAACTCACACCTCAATCCTGCACTCCTTACATAGCTTACCCCTCATTCCTGCACTCCGTACACAGCTCACCCCTCAATCCTGCACTCCGTACACAGCTCACCCCTCATTCTTGCACTCCATACACAGCTCACCCCTCAATCCTGCACTCCTTACACAGCTCACCCCTAAACCCTGCACCCCGTACACAGTGCACGGGGCCCCAAATCTGGTTCGGAAAATGTCATTCTCTGCTGCAGAAAAGTGCTTGACATTTTCTGAACCGATCTTTGGGGCTCTGTATCTTGGGGACACTTGGTGCTAGGAACCCCAACTTATGGTGCTAGTTCCACTGAGTTTGCACACCAAATTTGGGGTTCCTAGCACTAAGTGGCCCCGAGATACGGGGCCCCAAAGTCAGTCAACTGTGTCCATCTGCAGCAATGTCATTTCGGGACCATTTGGGTTCAGAGACCCCAAATTTTGGCTGCAGCTAGGGGGCATCTAGGAACCCTTAACTACCGAGTTTGAAGTTCGGGGGACCTATGGCTGCAAATGGGCACAGTGAGGCATGCAAATGGGCACAGTGAGGCTGCAAATGGGCATTGTTGACCCTCTTTTCCACTTACAGTAGCTGTGCATTTCTCACCCTCGTCTTATACTCGGGTCACTAAGTTTTTCCCATTTTTTTGTGGTAAATTAGGGCCTCGACTTATACTCGGAACGACTTATACTCGAGTATATACGGTAAATGTAATGCAACAATATTCAACAATCCTGGGAACACAAACCAAGTAGTATGGTGATATGTACTTAAAACAAACAGTGGGGTCAGTGTACTGGGTTGTCAATGATAATATGACACACCATAGTATTTGAATACCACTAGCATTAAATAGAGTAAAAAATGAACCATCCTAGGTTTGGGACGATTGAAAGTCCATACTGGTATGATAAAAATTGAAGTTCATGCAGGTGAAGGCAGACTGATAGGTGTATATGCTGTATTTGTATATTTAAATATACACTGCGATCAAACTGGGGCCCCAAGTGATACGATCAACATCCAGGGATAAATTAAAAACAGATGTGGTACTCTTACCAAAACTGGTGGACTCACATAGGCCGTTGGCGGTGAGTCAAACGAGCTTGTACCGGAAAGGACCGGATTAAAGATAATGCAAAATGAGGTCTTGAGCGATGTGATGGACAAACTTATCCTCAGAAGGTCGAAGGTCGATATTCACGGATCGAAATTCATGAGCTCTTACTCACCACCAAGGTGTAATAGATCTGAGTAGATCTCTCATTCGTACCCACGATCGGCGTGGTTTTAAACATCGGTCGTCATCTTTAGTCCTCTCCGTGGTTATAGAAAGGAAAAAAGAATACCTCCACATAGTGTAATCCAAATATAGGGACAAGAATTTATTTAAAGTTGAAGTCTCTTAAGACGAAACGCGTAGGGTTGTTATGCTCGCCTACCCACTATTTTATTGCGCTTTCTTATTTGTTACAATACCATTTTTTATTATAACACCCCTGCTGTTTGGGTGTTAATATTTATTTTTAAATAAATTCTTGTCCCTATATTTGGATTTACACTATGTGGAGGCATTCTCTTTTTTCCATTCTATAACCACGGAGAGGACTAAAGATGATGACCGATGTTTAAAACCACGCCGATTGTGGGTACGAATGAGAGTTCTACTCAGATCTATTACACCTTGGTGGTGAGTAAGAGCTCATGAATTTCGATCCGTGAATAACGACCTTCAACCTTCTGAGGATAAGTTTGCCCATCACATCGCTCAAGACCTTATTTTGCATCATCTTTAATCCGGTCCTTTCCGGTACAAGCTCGTTTGACTCACCGCCAATGGCCTGTGTGTCCACCTGTTTTGGTAAGAGTACCACATCTGCTTTTTATTTTCCCTGGATGTTGATCGTATCACTTGGGGCCGCAGTGTATATTGACATATACGAATACAGCATATACACATATCAGTTTGCCTTCACCTGCATGAACTTCAATTTTTATCATACCAGTATGGACTTTCAATCGTCCCAAACCTAGGATGGTTCATTTTTTACTTTATTTAATGCTAGTGGTATTCAAATACTATGGTGTGTCATACTATCATTGACAACCCAGTACACTGACCCCACTGTTTGTTTTAACTACATATCACCATACTACTTGGTTTGTGTTCCCAGGATTGTTGAATAATGTTGCATTACATTTATTCATTATCGTTTGCCTCAGTTGTCACCTATTATATGTAACATTTAGCCTTTCAAACTACTATTTTAGTTCTTGTGGCTTCATGCGACATTTAGGCTGCTTATACTTTTATGTTTTTTTTTTTCAGATGGGCATGCTGGGACTGTGACGTTTAGGGGGCGTGGTCACTGGGTGACGTTGACCACGCCCCCTAAAACGTCACAGTCCCAGCATGCCCAGGGACTATGACATCAAAAGGGGGCGGGGTCTCCGCCTATATAAGTCACAACGCAGCCCTCGGAGAGCAGTCCAGCCGGAGAGAGCGTCGTGTCAACATCTGGGGAAGAGAAGAAGCCCAGAAGTCCGGACCTCTGCTGGCAAGAGAGCTACCTGAAGACAGCAGAGGAGCCGGCCGAAGAACTGGAGAGAAGAGAGCGGAGAAGAACCAACCGGACTCCGGGAGAAGATGAAGCGGAGGGACCCCCGAAGCCGGAGGAAGACCCCCGAAGCCGGAGGAAGATCCCCCCGGAGCTGTTTAATAAAATATTTTAAAAACCTGTGTAGTGTGTTTTATTACTTACACTTTTTCCCTAGGTGAATGGGTAGGGGTACCGGGATCTGGGGGCCCCCTTATTAAAGGGGGCTCCCAGATTCGGATAAGCCCCCGCCCGCAGACCCCGACAACCAACGGCCAGGGTTGTCGGGAAAAGGCCCTTGTCCTCATCAACATGGGGACAAGGTGCTTTGGGGTGGGGAGGGCCCCGCAGGGCGCCCCCCTCCCCCAAAGCACCCACCCCCCATGTTGAGGGCATGCGGCCTGGTACGGTTCAGGAGGGGGGGCGCTCGCTCGTCCCCACCCCCTTTCCTGACCGGCCAGGCTGCGTGCTCGGATCGGGGTCTGATATGGATTATAGGGGAGACCCCACGCCGTTTTTTTGGCGTAGGGGGTTCCCCTTTATAATTCATACCAGACCTAAGGGCCTGGTATGCCCCGCAACGGGGCTCGCAAGGTGTCAATCTCGCCGATAAAAGCGGCAAGATTGACATCCTTTTCTAGTCCCGTCGCACCTGAGTCACGTTCAAAATGAACGGACTTGTCCGTGTGTGGGCAAGTCCGTTCATTCTGAAAGTCCGCCGGAACTCCGGCGAAAGTCCGTCGGAAAGACGGGCGGACCTAGCCCGCCAGAAAGTCCGGGCGTGTGTGGGCAAGTCCGTCCGTTTTAAAGTCCGGCGCACCTGGCGGACAAAGTCCGTCGGAAAGTGTGCCGGACCAAGTAGGATAGAAAGTCCGACCGTGTGTACGCGGCATTAGGAACAGTAATCTGCATGGAGATGCAGAGGGAGCAATAGTCTGCATGGAGATGCAGAGGGAGTAACAATCTGCAGTGAGCTGCAGGAGAAGATTTCTACTTAGTCTAGTATACACATTCAATCTTCAGGCTCTATGATCAAAGTATATTGGAATCTGTAAATATGATGGCAATGATTAATTCTATGGGCATCCCTCTATCCAAGTTGTACCCTTCAAAAAACATCAAAAACAAAGCTTGCAAAAGATTGTTCATTGTCTCTGGAAAGGATGCATGAAGTCTGGCAGTGGGGTGATTTGGAGGATTGTTTGTCAGTAGTGCTAACACCATGGCTACAATTACATAACACCAATAAAAAAAAGGATTTTTTCTTCTCCCCAGTTCCTATTTTTTTGTGCATAGTTGAGTCACTTATGCCGAATACACACGGTCGGACTTTCCGGCATACTTGGTCCGGCGGAACAGAGTGTGCCGGACAATCCGCCGTGTGTAGGCTCCGGCGGGCTTTTTCCCAAAAGCCCGCCGGACCTAGATTTGAAACATGTTTTAAATATTTCCGTCGGACTCAGTTTCGGGCGGAAAGTCCGCTCGTCTGTGTGCTGGTCCGACGGAAAGCCCGCTTGTGTGTATGCTGGTCCAACGGACCAGATACGACGCGAGGGCAGGGTACTGTATCTCGCGCTCGCTGCAATAGGAAAAACAAATTTTCCTATTGCGGCGAGCGCGGGGCATACCAGGCCCTTAGGTCTGGTATGGATTATAAAAGGAAGCCCCTACGCCGAAAAACCGGCGTGGGGTCCCCCCTAAAATCCATACCAGACCCCGATCCGAGCACACAGCCCGGCCGGTCAGGAAAGGGGGTGGGGACGAGCGAGCGCCCCCCTCCTTAACCGTACCAGGCCGCATGCCCTCAACATGGGGGGTGGGTGCTTTGGGGGAGGGGGGCGCCCTGCGCCCCCCTCCCCCAAAGCACCTTGTCCCCATGTTGATGAGGACAAGGGCCTCTTCCCGACAACCCTGGCCGTTGGTTGTCGGGGTCTGCGGGCGGGGGGCCTATCGGAATCCGAGAGCCTCCTTTAATAAGAGGGCCCCCAGATCCTGGCCCCCCACCCTATGTGAATGAGTATGGGGTACATGGTACCCCTACCCATTCACCTAGGGAAAAAGTGTCAATAATAAAACACACTACACAGGTTTTTAAAATAATTTATTAAACAGCTCCGGGGGGATCTTCCTCCGGCTTCGGGGGTCCCTCCTGTTCATCTTCTCCGGTTGGTTCTTCTCCGCTCTCTCCGGCCTCTTCTCCCGGTGTTCCAGTTCTTCGGCCGGCCCCCCCGCTGTCTTCAGGTAGCTCTCTTGCCAGCGGAGGTCCGGACTTCTGGGCTTCTTGTCTTCTCTTCTCTTCTCCAGAAGTTGACATGACGCTCTCTCCGGCTGGACTGCTCCCTGAGGGCTCCGTTGTGACTTATATAGGCGGAGACCCCGCCCCCATATGATGTCACAGTCCCTGGGCATGCTGGGACTGTGACGTTTTAGAGGGCGTGGTCACTGGGTGATGTTGACCACGCCCCCTAAAACGTCACAGTCCCAGCATGCCCACCCCCTTTCCTGACCGGCCGGGCTGCGTGCTCGGATAAGGGTCTGGTATGGATTTTAGGGGGGACCCCACGCCGGTTTTTCGGCGTAGGGGCTTCCCTTTATAATCCATACCAGACCTAAGGGCCTGGTATGCCCCGCGACGGGGCTCGCAAGGTGTCAATCTCGCCGATAAAAGCGGCAAGATTGACTTCCTTTTCTAGCCCCGTCGTACCCGAGTCACGTTCAAAATGAACGGACTTGTCCATGTGTGGGCAAGTCCGTTCATTCTGAAAGTCCGCCGTAACTCCGGCGAAAGTCCGTCGGAAAGACGGGTGGACTTAGCCCACCGGAAAGTCCGGCCGTGTGTAGGCAAGTCCATCCGTTTTAAAGTCCGGTGCACCTGGCGGACAAAGTCCGTCAAAAAGTGTGCCGGACTAAGTATGCCAGAAAGTCCGATCGTGTGTACGCGGCATTAGCCTTTTGTCCATGTCACAAGTATACCTTTTTGGCTGCAATTCTTCCATGAAGACCACTTCTGTCAGAGAGGTTACCTGGTTGGGTGCCGGTGCGCGCCGGGCGCGTTGGTGCTCGTGTCTCTGTGCGTGCTGGGGCGCGTGTTCCTGGGGGCACTGGTGTGTCTGGTCTGGCCGGCTGTGGCGTGCAGGGTGGCATCTGGGCGTGCGTGCATTCGCGCTAGCGCGCTGGCGCGCGTTCGCCTATGGGTGTTACCGCGGGCGTGCCTGGTGGTGTTGGCCTGGTGGTGTTGGCGTGCACGCCGGTGTCGGGGGCGCGCTCGGGCGCGTGCGGGGGCACGGGGGGCTTTGGCGAATCGGCACGTGCACGAGCGCGGCGTTTTGGCGCCAAACAGCTTATTTAAGTCTGCCTCTATCCCTGTTCGGTGCTGCCTGATCAACAGCTCTGTGTCTAGTTCTGTGATCATCTCTGTGTTCCTGTATCTCTGAAGTTTGACCCGTTGTAACCCGGCTTGCCTTTGGACCTCTCTTGATTGCTGCCTGAACCCGACCCCGGCTTGTTTGACCTTGTTTCTGCCTGCTCCCTTTGTACCGTTGCTGCCAGCCCGCTGCTGACCTTTGCCTGTGTGTGACCAGCCTGATAAGCTCCTGCTCAGCATCAGTTCCAGCATTCCTGAAGCTCTACCAGTTGCTTGCAAGACCACCCTGCTCCAGGACCCTAACATCAGGCCCTCATACCACTCCACATTCGCGGGCCTCCTGTTTACTCTATCAGGGGCCTCGAATCGGATACGTAAGGGAGCCTACCCTCTGCCCAAGCGGACTCACCTGTCTGGTAAGTGTGGGACCTGACAGTATCAGGCATCCATGACTGAGTCCGGGCAGGGGGCCTCCCCCATGGATGAACTTTGCAGGCACCTAGCGGGCCTCACCCAAGCCGTCAAGAGCTTACAGGAGGGCTATACCAGACTGGAAGGACAGGTCCAGGCCCTCTCAGCCTCCCCTCCGGGAGCAGCACCGGCTAATCCTGCCTCAGCGCCTTCTGTAGTAATGCTCCCACCAGAGCCCAGGGTGCCTAAACCTGAAAAATTCTCCGGGGAACGTTGCAAGTTCCGGGCGTTCCGTAACGCATGCGAACTTTATTTTGCCTTACAACCCCGTACGTTTTCCTTGGAGGCCACCAAAGTGGGGTTTGTCATATCTCTGCTGTCCGGCGAGCCTCAGACCTGGGCCCACCACCTGCTGGAGCAAAAGGCCAGATCTCTGGATTCCTTGAATGACTTTTTTATAGCAATGGCCCAGTTGTACGAGGGTCCCCAGTTAACAGCCACGGCAGAAGCCGCCTTGCACTCCCTTCAACAAGGCCGCAGATTGGCCGAAGATTACGCTGTGGAGTTTAGGCGTTGGAGCTCCGATACGGAGTGGAATGACGCGGCCTTGCGTCACCAATACCGGCTGGGGTTGTCGAACCCTCTTAAGGATGAGTTGGCACGGATAGGGGTACCTCAGACACTAGAAGAGCTTATCAACTTGTCAATCCAAATTGACCGCCGCCTCAGAGAGAGACATTCTGAGAGGTCCGTTGGCCACCCACGCCTCACTTGGATGCTACCCAGGGCTCCTAGTGCCCAAACCAAATTCCGCTTGTCTCGTCTATTCCAACCCAGGAGGCTCCTGAGCCCATGCAGCTGGGACTGCTCCGTCCCTCTCTGACCCCAGAAGAGAAGACACGCAGACGCACACTCAACCTGTGCCTGTACTGTGGAGAGTCCGGACACTTTGCAAGAGCATGCCCCAATAAGAGACGTAAGTGCTTGCTGTCTTCCTCGTTGTGTGCACCTGTTTTACCTAGATCCGGTAACCACTTAACACTTTCCGTTGTATTACAGTTACCTGGAAGGAACATCCCAGTACCGGTCATCATTGATTCGGGAGCATGTAGCAGATTCATTGACCGGACCTTCATTTAATATCACCATATTCCCACTCAAACCAAGGCCCAGGGATTGGCAGTTTTCTTAGCGGACGGCTCCACCCTTAGCTCCGGTCCTGTTTCCCAGGAAACTGTTCCTCTACTGGCCACCATTGGTCCGGAACACCAGGAACTTTTACGCCTGGATGTCATCTCCTCTCCCCTCTTTCAATTATCTTAGGAATGCCTTGGCTACAGGCTCACAATCCTAGTATCAACTGGTCCACGGGCAAAATCCAGTTTTCATCTGAATATTGCAAGCAACACTGTCTAAAGGGGACCCCTATGACATCCTCCCAATGCCTGTGCCTAGATTCAGAAACCAAGTCTTACCAAAATCTTCCCGAACCTTACCGGGATTTCCTGGATGTATTCAGCAAAAAGGGGGCAGAAACTCTTCCAGTACATAGACCCTACGATTGCCCGATAGAACTCTTACCGGGAACTGAAGTTCCTTTCGGGAGGATTTTCCCCTTAACTGAGCAGGAGCTGGGCACCTTGAAAGTCTATATAGACGAAAACCTGAAGAAAGGATTCATTCGTCCCTCCACTTCTCCAGCAGGTGCAGGCATCTTTTTCGTAGAGAAAAAGGATCACTCCTTACGTCCCTGCATCGATTACCGGGAGCTCAATAAAATTACTATAAAAAACAGATACCCACTACCTCTGGTTCCCGAATTATTTCAGAGATTAGGATCTGCTACCGTCTTCACCAAGCTGGACCTCCGCAGAGCCTACAATTTGATCCGCATAAGAGAGGGGGACGAATGGAAGACGGCCTTTCGTACTCGATTTGGGCACGATGAGTACCTTGTCATGCCCTTTGGTCTGTGCAACGCACCAGCCACTTTCCAGCACTTTGTCAACGATGTCTTCCGTGACTTTCTGGACCTATATGTCATAGTTTATCTGGACGATATCCTGGTTTTCTCTGCTTCCCTGACTGACCACCGCAAACACGTGCGAAATGTACTTACCCGGCTTAGACAACATGGGCTTTACGCCAAACTTGAAAAATGCGAGTTCGAGCTCCAATCTATACAGTTCCTAGGCTTGGTCATTTCCCCTGACGGTATCAAAATGGATCCGCAAAAAGTATCCGCTATCTTGGATTGGCCTGCACCTATAGACAAGAAAGGAGTACAGCGTTTTATTGGCTTTGCCAATTTCTATAGGAAATTCATTAAAGGATTTTCTTCAATTATAACTCCCATTACGGAACTCATCAAACAGGGAATCCGGTTCTGCTGGACCCCTAAGGCGCAAGTAGCCTTTGAAAGACTCAAAGCTCTGTTTATGTCAGCCACTATCCTCAAACACGCCAACCCTGCCTTGCCTTTCGTCTTAGAAGTGGATGCTTCCGAAGTCGCGGTTGGAGACGTGCTCTCACAAAGACAAGGTGCCAAAGCACTCCTGTACCCTGTGGGATTCTTCTCACGTAAACTCTCCCCTTCCGAGAGGAATTATGACGTGGGAGATCGGGAACTTCTAGCCATTAAAGCAGCCCTGGAGGAATGGCGCTATCTCCTGGAAGGTGCAGCTCACCCCATTTTGGTCTACACGGACCATAAGAATTTAGAATACCTAAGGACAGCTAAGAGATTGAAACCCCGGCAGGCCAGATGGGCACTTTTTTTTCCCGATTTATTTTTCACATCACCTACAGACCCGGATCCAAGAATGTCAAATCCGACGCCCTTTCCCGAATGTTTCTTGATTCAGAGAAGACCCTGTCTCCAGACACCATCCTCCCCTCTGGGAATTTCCTGATCTTACAGGAGGATCTAATCTCTCAGATCAGACGATCCTGTATGGGAATGTCATCACCTGCTGAAGCTTGTACCAAAGATGGGCTGTTCTGGTACAAAAATAAAATTGTGGTCCCTGAGGAGTTAAAGGTACGGGTGTTAAGCTTGTGTCATGATCACAAACTGGCTGGTCACTTCGGCACACGGAAGACAATTGATCTTGTCCAACGCACCTTTTGGTGGCCTCACCTTACTAAGGACTGCAAGGAATACGTTGAGTCCTGTAATACTTGCACCAGAAGCAAGAGCAGCCGGGCAAGAGCATGGGGTCTGTTGAGACCATTACCAGTCCCAGAGAGACCATGGGCCATGATTTCAATGGACTTTATTGTTGAACTCCCCCCATCAGAAGGTTTTTTCGTCCATTTTTGTTGTGGTAGACAGGCTGTCTTAAATGGCCCATTTCCTCCCCATGAAGGGCACCCCTTCGGCTATGGAGACCGCTTCCATCTTTATTAAGGAGATCATCAGACTGCATGGAGTACCAACCAATATAGTTTCCGACAGAGGCGTCCAGTTTACCTCCAGATTCTGGAAAGCCCTTTGTGGCGCCCTGGAAATCGAATTATCATTTTCTTCGGCCTATCATCCCCAGTCAAATGGACAAACCGAGAGGACGAATCAAACCTTGGAGCAATACCTCCGCTGTTTCTCTGCATTCTCCCAGGATGACTGGGCTTCCCTGCTTCCCATCGCGGAGTTCTCTTACAACAATTCACTACACTCAGCTACCAATCAGTCACCATTTTATGCCAACTATGGTTTCCACCCTTCCTTCTTGCCTGGATCTATTCCCGAGTGCCCTGTCCCTGCAGTATCCGAAACCTTGGACTTTTTTTTCAAACAATAACAAATTGCTGCAGGATACCATGACCAAAGCCCAAGAAGACTACAAGAGAATTTTTGACAGGAAGAGAAGGGGAGAACTCGTTCTGGAACCGGGCAATTCTGTCTGGTTATCTACCGCTAACCTTAAGTTGGCCTGTCCATCCAGAAAACTGGGCCCTAAATACTTGGGCCCCTTCTCGATTAAAAGAAAAATCAACAACGTGGCATACGAACTTGACCTTCCTAACACCCTGAGGATACACCCAGTCTTCCACGTGTCCCTCTTGAAGCCGGTCACCCCCAACTCTTTTTCTGGCCGTAGTATTGGCCCACCCAAGCCTATCTTGGTTAATGGCGAAGAGGAGTTCGAGGTGGAGGCAATTTTAGATTGCAGAAGAAGACGCAATCAGGTTCAATACCTTGTAAAATGGAGGGGCTATGGACCCGAAGACAATTCGTGGGAGCCAGAAAGTAACTTGCATGCCAGAGAACTTCTACAGTCTTTTAAAACTTCTAATGCCTCAAAGATGGCCCAGCTGGGCATCCAGAGTCTGCCCTTGAGGAGGGGGCACTGTCAGAGAGGTTACCTGGTTGGGCACCGGTGCGCGCCGGGGCGCGTTGGTGCTCATGTCTCTGTGCGTGCTGGGGCGCGTGTTCCTGGGGCACTGGTGTGTCTGGTCTGACCGGCCGTGGCGTGCAGGGTGGCGTGTGGGCGTGCGTGCGTACGCGCGTTCACGCTAACGCGCGTCCGCGCTGGCGCTCGTTCGCCTATGGGCGTTACCGCGGGCGTGCCTGGTGGTGTTGGTGTGCACGCCGGTGTCAGGGGCGCGCTCGGGCGCGTGCGGGGGCGCGGGGCGCTTTGACGAATCGGCGCGTGCACGAGTGCGGTGTTTCGGCGCCAATCAGCCTATTTAAGTCTGCCTCTATCCCTGTTCGGTGCTGCCTGATCAACAGCTCTGTGTCTAGTTCTGTGATCCTCTCTGTGTTCCTGTATCTCTGAAGTTTGACCCGTTGTGACCCGGCTTGCCTTTGGACCTCTCTTGATTGCTGCCTGAACCCGACCCCGGCTTGTTTGACCTTGTTTCTGCCTGCTCCCTTTGTACCGTTGCTGCCAGCCCGCTGCCGACCTTTGCCTGTGTGTGACCAGCCTGATAAGCTCCTGCTCAGCATCAGTTCCAGCATTCCTGAAGCTCTACCAGTTGCTTGCAAGACCACCCTGCTCCAGGACCCTAACATCAGGCCCGCATACCACTCCGCATTCGCGGGCCTCCTGTTTACTCTATCAGGGGCCCCGAATCGGATACGTAAGGGAGCCTACCCTCTGCCCAAGCGGACTCACCTGTCTGGTAAGTGTGGGACCTGACACCAGACTTCTCCAGACAGTAGATGGTTGTACCTGGGTCCCACTGATTTCCACCAGTTCTATGCTGATGGTCCTGCTGGACATCTTCTGATGTCGAAGAGAAGCATGATGTGCCTTTCATCTGCTGCATTAAGTTTCCTTGGCCGACCACTGCGTCTACGGTCCTCAATGTTGCCTGTTTCTTTGTGCTTCCTAAAAAGAGCTTGAACAACACACCTTGAAACTCCAGTCTGCTTTGAAATCTTTTTCTTGGAGAGACCTTGCTGATGCAGTATAACTGCGTTGTGTGTTCAGTCTTGCCATTATGTATGACCTGTGACATGAAACTGTCTTCTACAACCACACAGAGTTTGGCTGTTCCTCATCCAGTTTTAAGACTCCTACACAGCTGTTCTGTTTCAGTTAATGACTGTGTTTTAACCTACATATGATGATAAAATCAGCAGAACTTCCCCTCATTTCAGATCTTCCCCTCAGATCTAAAGCGACTGCACTTCCAAGTACACTTCCAAGTGCCCTTGCAGAGCACTTGTAGTGTAAAGTGGATTTGCCTTTAGTAAATCAAACCCATAGTGTATATAGTTATATAGTGCAGGAATCTGTTAAGATTTCCCCAAATGGCTAAACTTTTCTTGTTCAGCCAGTAGATTCCTCCATCAACACAAATTGGGTGGATGGAGGAATCTAACCCCCCCGGTCAGTCTGTCCCCCAGTACAATCCTCCCCCCACAGTCAATTTGTCTACCAGTATAATCCTCCCCAGATCGATCTGTCCCCAGTACAATCCCCCCAGGTCAGTTTGTCCCCCAGTATAATCCTTCCCCCTCAATTAATTTGTCCCCCAGTTTAACCCCCCTGTATTGGTCTGTCCCCCCCTAATTATTACCCCAGGTCAATCTGTCCCCAGTATAATGCACCCCCCCATCAGTCTGTCCCCCAGTACAATCCCCCCAGGTCACTCTGTCCCCAGTATAATCCTTCTCCCTCCTCCCACCAAGGTCAATCTGTACCCCAGCATAATTTCCCCCAGGTCAGTCTGTCCCCCAGAATATTCTTTCCCCAAGCTCAATCTGTCCCCAAGTATACACCCTCCCCCCCCCCCCCGTCAGCCTGCCCCACATGTACAAAACCCTCGTTTCAGTCAGACTGACCCCCAGTACAATCCCCACAATAGTTTATTTTTTTAGGTCCCATAATAGTTGCACAAAGGTTTATCAAACAGTTGTTTTCACAAAAAATACACTAAAATCACTATTAGCACACATAAAAACAACATAACTTACACATTTCCTATTACATTTCTACTAAGGCCTCGTTCACATGGGATGCAGCAGCTGCACAGACACAGTTGATGCTTCCAATCTAATATCTGTGTGGTTGGGGGTGTACAGCCTTGAATGCAGACAGGGTGAATTCAGGGACACACACCCGCACCTACACAGGTGTTAGACCGAGAGCAGGGGCTAAAACCATACATGGCCTCACACAAAAACATGCCCCATGTTTTTTGTTTTTTTATATTATTATTAATATTTTTTACTTAGTTTTTTTGGTGGGAGGAGCTTTGCGAAACATCAAGAGTATAATCAGACCCCTGATGTCTCATTTTTGAGAGAAAAGGACTGAGAGTCTTTATACCCTTTCTCTGCACCTTCAGTTGCACTGCAGATGAATGAATAGAAGTCTCTATACAGAGAGGGGGGTGGAGCTAGCCAGCAACTCCAGAGACACTCGGAAACACTCTGTTCCTGATTGTCTCCGAGCATCTCTGAGTGTCTCCGAGTGGTCTCTGAGCATTCCTGAGTGTCTTCGTCGCTCCAACACCTCTGGCCACATGCGGTACTGCATACACTAGCAGTGACAATGGAACGAATTACCTGTATTTCCATTGTTTCCTATGGGGAAACTCACTTTGATATACGAGTGCTTTGGATTGCAAGCATGCTTCTGGAACGAATTATGCTCATAATCCAAGGAACTGCCGTACATACTTTTATATCACATACTTTGAATAGGCAGCTAGAAGGAAGGAATCACCGCGCTAAATGATAAATACAATAGGCAATCAAGTAGATGGACAAATGCCAAACAATTGAAAAGGAAGAGCAGCCGCTTATATATGAGATACACACATATAAACAAATAGATAAACCAAAAAAGAAGCAGCGCTGTATATTATATAAAAATAAATCACAAAAGTGAATAGTGATAAAAAAGTCCAAAACAATCAAGTGCCAAATAAAGTCCAATAAGTGAAAAAAAGGAATCTTCAAAGTGCAATGGGTAACCGGGCAACCGAGCCCATTATTCGGCAAATAAAGTGGACCTGGATGGACCTTCACCACACCACAGTGTTAGATATGAAATGGGCGCTTACCAGATGGCAAGCTTTAAAAAGCTTGTGACCTTGACCCGGTCGGGGCCTTTCTTGAGAAGGGGACACCGTTTGGACACCTCCTCAGACCGTGGATGGCTCACTATCCTCCGTAAAGGAAACCAGGATGCCGGGAGGCTATGCCCATAACCTGGAGTTAATCTCACAAACAATGCCCCAAAAAGAGAAGGGAGAGCAACATAGCGTAATCCTGGTAGGATATTTATTTAAAAGACATAAAATTACACTTACAGTGTGTTGGGTAAAAAACAGCATGGAAAGCCGGCCGGCTAATACGAACACCCGTCCTACAGACGGTGGATACGGCACGTCAGCACGTCAGCACGCCCGACGTACGTTTTGTCACACTTCTGACGTCGTCTGGGGCACGGGCGACGCACTGACGTGTCGCACATATATACCAAACAAATAAAACCAAGCCTCGAAATCACCGTAGGCCGGAAATCATCTTGCGCTCCACCCAGTAAGGGCGGAAGATATGAGAACGCCATCTTGGTTATGGGATCCCATATTTAAACGGATCTAGATCGGTTAATATAGTAAATATTAAAAATTAGTGGAAACAAAAAGGGAAACAGGAGGGGACAAAGAAGAAACACAATAGGCTCATCGGTAACACATATGGAAATGGATACCAATTTAAATTAGATCAAACTGAAAAAATTGAATTCAGTTGTATTGGTTATACAAGGGCCCAGATTACAACAATGAGGGGCATACCTGGGCACAGTAATGATGTCAAGATCATGGGATATAGTAAGTACTCACATTAATGCTAAAATAAACAAAGACAAATTCCAGATAGTAAAGCGGAGGGAAAGATGATTTCTCGGCCTCTTATACCAAACAGTTCAAAATAGAGATACTATTAAACAATAACTCTAATATCACATATTGATTGGATATGTATGAAACAAAATTAAAAATATATATAAACATAACAAATACCTCCATCATTTAAAAATTGGAGACAGAGCTTATAATAAATTCATAAACAACAGAACCAGCCCAATGAGATGTGAACCAACACAAAAAGAACTTGGACCACACATATATTATAGGGGGTTGAAAATAAAGGGGAGGAAAAATATAAGGAAAGTACATAAACACCAGAACCTGCCTACTTGGGATAAGTAACAACCTAAAGAGTCATTTAAGGGAAGTGTAAGCCTATAGGGATATGAACAGCAATGGTTATTATCAATGATAGAACCAATGAACTAAACAAAGGGGTAATGTTAGGAGTTGTCAATAAAAGCATTGGTGTCAGTATCGACATTAAGTCCGTGCGGGACGTAACACCTGATTTTATGTATCCACAGCATTTCAAGTTTAGAGATGCTCCTAGTCAGGGAACTCCCCCTCCAGTGGGGCCGGTACCTATCAATCCCTAAAAACAAAGTTTTAGAGGGATCTTTGTTATGAGAAATCAAATAATGCTTTGAAACAGAATGTTTGGGAAAACCATTAATAATGTTAGTAATATGTTCGTTCAAGCGAACAGAAAGGGGTCGTCTAGTCCTACCCACATACTGTAGGCCGCAAGGGCACTGTAGTAGGTAGACGACCCCTTCTGTGGTACAGGTGATAAAGGGTTTTATATCATGCTCCTCTTGAGTACTGGAGGAGGTAAATTTGAGGGTACGTCTGGATGGCACAGAATTTAGCTTGCAGACCCGGCACCTCCCACATTTGTAGTACCCCTTCAGATTATCAAAAAGGCCTTGAATCCCCCTAACGGGGGGGTCAAGAGCATTTGGGGTTAATCTATTCCTGAGGGATGGTGCTCCCTTAAAAATCACTTGTGGCTTATCTGAGATAACCTCTCTTAAAATGGGGTCATTACCTAATATGTACCAATGTTTATTGAGCAGGCCTTTGATGTTAGCATGTTGAATAGAATAGGTGGTAATAAAGGGCAAAGTGACAGGATTCGCTCTAGAACCCACCCTCTCGCTCAATAATTGTCTCCTATCTATAGCTTTAACCCCCTCTAAGGCATGAGTCAGAGATTCTCTGGTGTAACCCTTTTCAATAAACCTATTGGTCAAAATTCCGGCCTGTTGTAAAAACTGGGAATCGTCAGAACAGTTGCGTTTAAGTCGCATAAATTGACTCTTAGGTATAGACCGAAGCCAGGACCTATGGTGGCAACTACTTAAAGGGATATAGGAGTTACGATCTGTTTTTTTAAAAAACTTAGAGGTCATAAACTGGCCATCCTGGATGGTGATATTGAGGTCTAAAAATTGAACATTAGATTGGCTAGCCTCGAAATTAAGTACAATCCCCCTATTATTCTGGTTCAGTTCCTCCATAAAGAGGTCAAGATCGCTGCGATTCCCATCCCAGAGGAGGAGGATGTCGTCGATGTACCTAGCCCACAGCTTGAGCTGGGGCCTCTGGCAAACATGGACGACATCCTCCTCCCACAGGGCCATAAACAGGTTCGCAAGGCTGGGGGCATATTTAGCCCCCATTGCGACTCCCTGGTCCTGTCGGTAAAAACATTGATTGAACCAAAAATAATTATGGGATGCAGCGTATCTTAAAAGTATCATGATGAAATTGATTTGTTCATCATATAAACCTGAATCCCTTCTTAGGTAGTATTCTACTGCGTAAAGGCCTAACTCATGAGGAATGATCGTGTATAGGGACGTTACATCCGCTGTAACTATCCACATGGTAGAGGTAGGGGTGAAGTTGGTAAGCAGATTGATAATGTATTTAGAATCTCTGACATAGGAGGGCATCTTACCCACCAAGGGTTGTAGGAAAAAATCGATATACCTGCCCACCCGGGACGTAAGGGAATCGATTCCACTTACAATGGGGCGTCCCGGGGGGCAGGTAGGGTGTTTATGTACTTTCGGTAAGTAATATATAAGGGGAGTGCGGGGGGCCTTGGGTACCAAATAGGTCTTTTCTTTTTTGTTAAGAATCCCTTGGCTATACCCATACTCAACCACCTTTTTAAGTTCTCTAAGGTATGGAATCTTGGGGTCTGAACCAAGGGGGGTATAAGTCTCCCTATCTCCGAGAATCCTATACATCTCCTGAAAATAATCCTCTCTATTAAGGACCACAATACCACCCCCTTTGTCCGCAGGTCTAATAACCAAATCCTTGTTGTTGCAAAGGGAATCAAGGCCAGTCAGGAGTCCACGATCTAATTTAGCTCTTTTAACGGGCATCTTTTCTAGATCCCTCAATACCACCTCTTTGAAAACCTTAATGGAAGGTGCCAAGGCTCCTGGGGGATTAAAAAGGGAGGCATTAGCCAAACCTGAATGTTGGTAGTCGCTAGGAAATGCGTTTCTCTCTTGGATAGGGTTAGATAGCATATATCTCTTGATATTAATTTTCCGAACAAATTTGTGGATATCCATATAGGTCTCAAATTTGTTTAACTTCCTAGGTAATGCAAATTTTAGACCTTTATCTAGCACCAGTTTCTCTTCCTGACTGAGAACCACGGTGCTTAGATTAAAAATTCCTGTCCCTGCTAGAGCTTTTTTCTTTTTTGCTCGATTGCGTTTGCCTCCTCTGGTACCTCTCCCCGCTCTGCTAATCGTTTGGTGCCATGACCTGGCCTGTGAAAACCCTGGGGGTTAGGAACCGGGGGGCCTGGATAATAAGACGAACCCATCCTGTCAATCATATAGGCTGATGATGGACCAGGAGTACCTCCTTCACCAGGGTAAGGGGAATCAAGTGGACCTACTTCACCCTCTGAAGGACCCACAAGATCCCGTAGGGGGTAAAACCGATTCTGGGTAGTACCACCATAACCAAAATAGTTATCAGTGGTGGGACCAACCAAAGGACCATTTGTAGGAACCCCTGACATATGGGAGTACTGATCATTATGGTAGATAGGATAGTCAGTACTAGTAGGAGGGGGAGGAGCCTCTGACACTCTCCCATCAGAGTAATTCCCTAATCGGGGTGGGGGACCCCCCCTGGGGTTATACCCACCACTCGAATGTGGGGTAATTGAAGGGTAAGAACCCCAACTTTGATTGTAATTGGGTCCCCACTGTGTGTTAGGCGGATTCCAATGAGAATTGCGCTGAGGGGCATTGTGATTTCGACCACCTCTTTTGTTATTAAAAGGTTTAAAGGAACCTTTAGGGGGTCCTGATTGGTAATAAGGGGGTGGTGGTGGTCCCCCTCTAATGGGGTATTGTTGTCTCTGAGGAGACTGACGAAAACCTTGTGAGCTAGTGTCTCTAGTTCTCTGTACATTATTGGGCACAGGCAATTTATTTAGATTGGAATTACCAGAAGTGGAAACATCCATGGCGGTACTTTCTGGGGTGGAATTATCAGCACTAGCTCATATATAAGCGGCTGCTCTTCCTTTTCAATTGTTTGGCATTTGTCCATCTACTTGATTGCCTATTGTATTTATCATTTAGCGCGGTGATTCCTTCCTTCTATTTGTTCTATTTGATACTTCTACACTGCTGCTTTATTCACAACTATAATGGATATTTTTGACTATAGGGTCTCCAAGAAGGTCAACACTAGTGGGGTTTTTGAACCCTACAAAAACGATGAAGGGGACTTGGGTGGCCTCTTCATTAGATTAAAGAACCTCACCATCTCTGAAATTCACACCAAATGGGATGTGGCCTACCTGGAGACCTATGTCAAATCTAATATGGTACCTCGGAGCCTTAGGTGGGAGGTTAGTCCTCAGAAGGGTGACATCCAGTTGGATGAATGGTATAAATATTTCAATGAGGCTGGGGTTGGGCTCCTCAGATTCCTCATTGATAGGAAGTTACACAAATTATCCAGGTTAGACGAAGAGATAAAAACTCTTCGAGAAAAGTTTATTCCTCTACAGGATACAACAGAATACAAAGATAAGTCCCAATCATTATTAAATCTCCTAGAGAAGGAAGATAGGGAACAAACCTATAAAAAAAAGAAAAAATATAACAGAGATCTTGCTGATTATCAGGGTGGGATTGTGTTTGAATGGCAGAAGAAATTACTGGCAGCTAGTGCTGATAATTCCACCCCAGAAAGTACCGCCATGGATGTTTCCACTTCTGGTAATTCCAATCTAAATAAATTGCCTGTGCCCAATAATGTACAGAGAACTAGAGACACTAGCTCACAAGGTTTTCGTCAGTCTCCTCAGAGACAACAATACCCCATTAGAGGGGGACCACCACCACCCCCTTATTACCAATCAGGACCCCCTAAAGGTTCCGTTAAACCTTTTAATAACAAAAGAGGTGGTCGAAATCACAATGCCCCTCAGCGCAATTCTCATTGGAATCCGCCTAACACACAGTGGGGACCCAATTACAATCAAAGTTGGGGTTCTTACCCTTCAATTACCCCACATTCGAGTGGTGGGTATAACCCCAGGGGGGGTCCCCCACCCCGATTAGGGAATTACTCTGATGGGAGAGTGTCAGAGGCTCCTCCCCCTCCTACTAGTACTGACTATCCTATATACCATAATGATCAGTACTCCCATATGTCAGGGGTTCCTACAAATGGTCCTTTGGTTGGTCCCACCACTGATAACTATTTTGGTTATGGTGGTACTACCCAGAATCGGTTTTACCCCCTACGGGATCTTGTGGGTCCTTCAGAGGGTGAAGTAGGTCCACTTGATTCCCCTTACCCTGGTGAAGGAGGTACTCCTGGTCCATCATCAGCCTATATGATTGACCGGATGGGTTCGTCTTATTATCCAGGCCCCCCGGTTCCTAACCCCCAGGGTTTTCACAGGCCAGGTCATGGCACCAAACGATTAGCAGAGCGGGGAGAGGTACCAGAGGAGGCAAACGCAATCGAGCAAAAAAGAAAAAAGCTCTAGCAGGGACAGGAATTTTTAATCTAAGCACCGTGGTTCTCAGTCAGGAAGAGAAACTGGTGCTAGATAAAGGTCTAAAATTTGCATTACCTAGGAAGTTAAACAAATTTGAGACCTATATGGATATCCACAAATTTGTTCGGAAAATTAATATCAAGAGATATATGCTATCTAACCCTATCCAAGAGAGAAACGCATTTCCTAGCGACTACCAACATTCAGGTTTGGCTAATGCCTCCCTTTTTAATCCCCCAGGAGCCTTGGCACCTTCCATTAAGGTTTTCAAAGAGGTGGTATTGAGGGATCTAGAAAAGATGCCCGTTAAAAGAGCTAAATTAGATCGTGAACTCCTGACTGGCCTTGATTCCCTTTGCAACAACAAGGATTTGGTTATTAGACCTGCGGACAAAGGGGGTGGTATTGTGGTCCTTAATAGAGAGGATTATTTTCAGGAGATGTATAGGATTCTCGGAGATAGGGAGACTTATACCCCCCTTG
Source organism: Lithobates septentrionalis (assembly GCA_037952835.1). Taxonomy (NCBI): domain Eukaryota; kingdom Metazoa; phylum Chordata; class Amphibia; order Anura; family Ranidae; genus Lithobates; species Lithobates septentrionalis. The sequence continues at coordinate 321,106 of JBBDGP010000162.1, read as the reverse complement.
GTTCAGACCCCAAGATTCCATACCTTAGAGAACTTAAAAAGGTGGTTGAGTATGGGTATAGCCAAGGGATTCTTAACAAAAAAGAAAAGACCTATTTGGTACCCAAGGCCCCCCGCACTCCCCTTATATATTACTTACCGAAAGTACATAAACACCCTACCTGCCCCCCGGGACGCCCCATTGTAAGTGGAATCGATTCCCTTACGTCCCGGGTGGGCAGGTATATTGATTTTTTCCTACAACCCTTGGTGGGTAAGATGCCCTCCTATGTCAGAGATTCTAAATACATTATCAATCTGCTTACCAACTTCACCCCTACCTCTACCATGTGGATAGTTACAGCGGATGTAACGTCCCTATACACGATCATTCCTCATGAGTTAGGCCTTTACGCAGTAGAATACTACCTAAGAAGGGATTCAGGTTTATATGATGAACAAATCAATTTCATCATGATACTTTTAAGATACGCTGCATCCCATAATTATTTTTGGTTCAATCAATGTTTTTACCGACAGGACCGGGGAGTCGCAATGGGGGCTAAATATGCCCCCAGCCTTGCGAACCTGTTTATGGCCCTGTGGGAGGAGGATGTCGTCCATGTTTGCCAGAGGCCCCAGCTCAAGCTGTGGGCTAGGTACATCGACGACATCCTCCTCCTCTGGGATGGGAATCGCAGCGATCTTGACCTCTTTATGGAGGAACTGAACCAGAATAATAGGGGGATTGTACTTAATTTCGAGGCTAGCCAATCTAATGTTCAATTTTTAGACCTCAATATCACCATCCAGGATGGCCAGTTTATGACCTCTACGTTTTTTAAAAAAACAGATCGTAACTCCTATATCCCTTTAAGTAGTTGCCACCATAGGTCCTGGCTTCGGTCTATACTTAAGAGTCAATTTATGCGACTTAAACGCAACTGTTCTGACGATTCCCAGTTTTTACAACAGGCCGGAATTTTGACCAATAGGTTTATTGAAAAGGGTTACACCAGAGAATCTCTGACTCATGCCTTAGAGGGGGTTAAAGCTATAGATAGGAGACAACTATTGAGCGAGAGGGTGGGTTCTAGAGCGAATCCTGTCACTTTGCCCTTTATTACCACCTATTCTATTCAACATGCTAACATCAAAGGCCTGCTCAATAAACATTGGTACATATTAGGTAATGACCCCATTTTAAGAGAGGTTATCTCAGATAAGCCACAAGTGATTTTTAAGGGAGCACCATCCCTCAGGAATAGATTAGCCCCAAATGCTCTTGACCCCCCCGTTAGGGGGATTCAAGGCCTTTTTGATAATCTGAAGGGGTACTACAAATGTGGGAGGTGCCGGGTCTGCAAGCTAAATTCTGTGCCATCCAGACGTACCCTCAAATTTACCTCCTCCAGTACTCAAGAGGAGCATGATATAAAACCCTTTATCACCTGTACCACAGAAGGGGTCGTCTACCTACTACAGTGCCCTTGCGGCCTACAGTATGTGGGTAGGACTAGACGACCCCTTTCTGTTCGCTTGAACGAACATATTACTAACATTATTAATGGTTTTCCCAAATATTCTGTTTCAAAGCATTATTTGATTTCTCATAACAAAGATCCCTCTAAAACTTTGTTTTTAGGGATTGATAGGTACCGGCCCCACTGGAGGGGGAGTTCCCTGACTAGGAGCATCTCTAAACTTGAAATGCTGTGGATACATAAAATCAGGTGTTACGTCCCGCACGGACTTAATGTCGATACTGACACCAATGCTTTTATTGACAACTCCTAACATTACCCCTTTGTTTAGTTCATTGGTTCTATCATTGATAATAACCATTGCTGTTCATATCCCTATAGGCTTACACTTCCCTTAAATGACTCTTTAGGTTGTTACTTATCCCAAGTAGGCAGGTTCTGGTGTTTATGTACTTTCCTTATATTTTTCCTCCCCTTTATTTTCAACCCCCTATAATATATGTGTGGTCCAAGTTCTTTTTGTGTTGGTTCACATCTCATTGGGCTGGTTCTGTTGTTTATGAATTTATTATAAGCTCTGTCTCCAATTTTTAAATGATGGAGGTATTTGTTATGTTTATATGTATTTTTAATTTTGTTTCATACATATCCAATCAATATGTGATATTAGAGTTATTGTTTAATAGTATCTCTATTTTGAACTGTTTGGTATAAGAGGCCGAGAAATCATCTTTCCCTCCGCTTTACTATCTGGAATTTGTCTTTGTTTATTTTAGCATTAATGTGAGTACTTACTATATCCCATGATCTTGACATCATTACTGTGCCCAGGTATGCCCCTCATTGTTGTAATCTGGGCCCTTGTATAACCAATACAACTGAATTCAATTTTTTCAGTTTGATCTAATTTAAATTGGTATCCATTTCCATATGTGTTACCGATGAGCCTATTGTGTTTCTTCTTTGTCCCCTCCTGTTTCCCTTTTTGTTTCCACTAATTTTTAATATTTACTATATTAACCGATCTAGATCCGTTTAAATATGGGATCCCATAACCAAGATGGCGTTCTCATATCTTCCGCCCTTACTGGGTGGAGCGCAAGATGATTTCCGGCCTACGGTGATTTCGAGGCTTGGTTTTATTTGTTTGGTATATATGTGCGACACGTCAGTGCGTCGCCCGTGCCCCAGACGACGTCAGAAGTGTGACGAAACGTACGTCGGGCGTGCTGACGTGCTGACGTGCCGTATCCACCGTCTGTAGGACGGGTGTTCGTATTAGCCGGCCGGCTTTCCATGCTGTTTTTTACCCAACACACTGTAAGTGTAATTTTATGTCTTTTAAATAAATATCCTACCAGGATTACGCTATGTTGCTCTCCCTTCTCTTTTTGGGGCATTGTTTGTGAGATTAACTCCAGGTTATGGGCATAGCCTCCCGGCATCCTGGTTTCCTTTACGGAGGATAGTGAGCCATCCACGGTCTGAGGAGGTGTCCAAACGGTGTCCCCTTCTCAAGAAAGGCCCCGACCGGATTAAGATCACAAGCTTTTTAAAGCTTGCCATCTGGTAAGCGCCCATTTCATATCTAACACTGTGGTGTGGTGAAGGTCCATCCAGGTCCACTTTATTTGCCGAATAATGGGCTCGGTTGCCCGGTTACCCATTGCACTTTGAAGATTCCTTTTTTTCACTTATTGGACTTTATTTGGCACTTGATTGTTTTGGACTTTTTTATCACTATTCACTTTTGTGATTTATTTTTATATAATATACAGCGCTGCTTCTTTTTTGGTTTATCTATTTGAATAGGCAGCGCCACTTAACCCTCTTCTTTCTCACTACTCTTATACTGATCCCACATCTGTGGGATTTAGCTGGGGTGGGCAGCAGCTATTACATCACCTTAGCATGCAACACCTACTTACTTTAATGTGACACTTTATGTTGGCCTATCACATAAAATCCCAATAAAATAAATTTACGTTCTTGGTTGTAACATGACAAAATGTGGAAAATTTCAGGTGGTATTAGCACAGGCACTGTATAGCTGTGATGCTGAGTGTTAAGCCCCCTTCTTAATGCTCTTTACACCTACAATTGTATTTGGTGCTATTGTACAGATAGCATTATTAAACTTGCTGATGATACTGCGATAGTTGGCTGTATTATAGGAGGGGATGAGGAGCTTTAGAGAGAGGAGACTAGTAAGATAGTTGAGTGATGAGTACCAAATATTTTGGCCTCAAACAATGGGAAAAGAAAAGAGCTTATTGTAGATTTTAGGAAAAATAAGACTGCCACAGCTCCACTTTTCATCAAGGGTGAATGTTTGGAGAGGGTTTCTGCCTTCAAGTTCCTTGGTGTATGTATCTCTGAAAACTTATCATGGCCAATAAATATAAATGCTATTATTAAAAAATTTCAGCAAAAATGATACCTTCTGAGATTACTTGGGAAAAGTGATCTAGGGGAAAAGGTATTAGAGACCTTCTATTGTTTATCTATATCGTATTGTTGTACTGCATTTCAGTATGGTACCCCATTTATTTATTGACTGATAGGACTGCTCTTCAGAAAATAATCAATACCATGCAGAAAATTGTGGATTGTAAATTTCTCTCCATAACTGAAATTTATTAGCCCTTTTGTGTTTGCTGAACAGAGAAATTTATGAGTGATTTGTCCAATCCAGGTCATCATTTATTCAAATTATTCCCATCGAGTAGACTTTATAGAAATATCAAGCTAAGGAGAAATAGATTAAGAGTAAGTTAAGTAGCAAGGCAAAGACAATAACTCTTATGTTATCTGAGTAAGCACAGGAAATTGTAATCGTAAATGTAGAGAGATCAGGAGCAAAATGCTTTTCATGTACCAGAGTGGGTCTTATTAAAAGGTTTCAGATGCAGCTAGCTTCAGATCAAGGGGACCCAAGAGCTGGCGTTGGTGATCCCATATCCTGTGGCTTGAGGGTTTAGTGGCCTTAAATGGCCATGGTGGTCTATCTTTATGCTGTGTATTATCCAGTGTATACAGAATACAAAAGGCAGTCACCACAATGTATTTCTACTCGTGGGGGGACCTGCGTCCGTTATCACGTGATTCCATATAGTTTTCTGCATTGTTTTCTGATTATGCTATACCTATTCACCATTAGTCACATACTGGAACCTGCTATATACCGTAATACAGCAATATATGTCTACATGTACATCCTGAGATATTGTTTGGCTGGCTCCTGTTGCTATATTTAGAGGGGTTTCCCCTCTCCTGGGGATTTCTGCTCTCCTCGTGTCTCCTTCTCTTGGTGTCTTATGTGTGTCATCCCTCCTTTCCGGCCATTACCTTCCTCTCCTCTGCATCCAAAGTCATTCAGCACCCACCCAATCAGTCCTGAAAAAGGACTGATTTCTGCTCTCCTCGTGTCTCCTTCTCTTGGTGTCTTATGTGTGTCATCCCTCCTTTCCGGCCATTACCTTCCTCTCCTCTGCATCCAAAGTTATTCAGCACCCACCCAATCAGTCCTGAAAAAGCAAGCGTATCTTGCAAAATGCGTTGACGTTTGAGTATGAAGCAACACACCAGCAGCACACTCGTGCATCCTATGGAATGTTGATCCTACTGGTGGATTCCCATGTACTCTGCAATTTACCATGATTTTCTGTCTCCATACCATAGGATTGGGTATCTATTGGTTTATGGTAGATGGAGGGTGCTTTTTAATCATTCCCCCCCTTTTTTTATGAATGTTGTATTTTAATGTTTATCCAATAAAATGTGTTATTTTATATACATACCGCCTCATGTTGTGCCTACAAAATCTGTGTTTTGAGTCTAGCTTCTCTTCCTTTTTGTTTGTTCACTAAGGTTCTCTAAAAAACCTCTGAGGGCTTCACAGAACAGCTGTATTTATATTGAGAATAGATTACAACAGGTGGACTCTATTTACCAATTAGGAGACTTCTGAAGGCAATTGGTTCCACTAGATTTTAGTTAGGGGTAACAGAGTAAAGGGGGCTGAATACAAATGCATGCCACACTTTTCACATATATATTTGTAAAAAAAAATTGAAAACAATTTATCATTTTCCTTCCACTTGACAATTATGTGCCACTTTGTGTTGGTCTATCACATAAAATCTCAATAAAATACATTTACGTTTTGGTTGTAACATGACAAAATATGTAAAATTTCAAGGGGTATGAATACTTTTTCAAGGCAATGTATTCTAAGTTAATTTCTTTATTATGTCAGGACTGATGTGCCCAAATCGTCTGTGCCATGTGTGAATGCAGAATGTTTTTCCTCCTTGGCATTATTAACCACCTCATTGCAGTTCAGCTGATGTAGTTCATCTGTAATTTTTAGTCTTTACAAGTTAGATATCCCGTTTGTGATGGAACAGCTGTCATCTTGGAAGGTTACTACATTGCCTTGTTTTGTGAGCTTCTTCACTGACAAAAGATTACTTTCAAAAGCAGGGACATAGAGGTCTTTTTTTCACAGGTATCTTTCTAGCAACACTCTGGGAAATAGGACAGTAAAGAAAACGGTCTCCTATTCCTACTGATTCCATTATTTGCCCATTAGTTGTGGTGATTTGTTTATGTTTTACTCTGGTCAAGGTGAATAAAGAAATTTCAGTTATTTGCCATGTGACTAATAGCTCCTGAATCAACACACTATGCCTGCAAAGATTAGGTTCAACTTTTGGATTGCAAAACATAACAAAATCAGTTTCTACTTTCCCCTTTTTTGGTATTTTGTAGTTTAGTTTGTTTTTGCATTCTAGCTTTCCAGATTCTGCAATCTGCTTTTAAATTACCTTTTTTCTTGCACGCAAAACATTCATGTGTTTTTTGTTGCATGTTACTGCTTTTATTCCTATTTTTTGTCTTTAGAGCAGACTCTGTGATAGAAGTACCATCACTATTAAAGCTTTCGGTTTTACGCTTATATTTATCCACAAGCTTGCCCTTAACATATCCCAATATCAGTTCATCATCTGGGCGTGCATCAAGTACTGTGACAAGTGTTTCATAACTTTCAGGTAAACCACTGAGGAATAGTGCTGCGACATGAAAATCTTTTTCTTCTTCAGTCAGGTGTTCAACTATTTCCAAGGTATGCTGCATATCCTGGCCTTTCATCAGCTTGGTTTGGTATAGCTTTCTAACCAAATACAGTTTATTGCTGAGATTAGCTCTTTCATGCACCTTTTGTAATCCTTCCCACATTTCTTTAGCAGTTTCACACTTTACACTGTATGTATGATTTGATCATCTTCTATGCAAGAAAGTTTGTGCTCTGAGCTTTCTGGTCTCTCTCTATTCACTCATCTGAAGTGTGTTCTGGTCTGACTTCATTTACACATTTCCTTGTACCTTCTCTTATTAGCAGCATTTTCATCTTGAATTTCCAAGACTGTTAGTTCTGGTTTGTCAAATTTGCAAATGAAAGCTTTGTTGCAGCTCAGTTACTGGTCATGTTTACTCTATTCTGTTGCAGTCTTCTTTCTACTGCTGTATTTTGCACTTATCTGCTGTAGCTGGGCTATGGCTGGTTTCTCAGCTTTTCTCTGGACGTCTTGGTGGTGTATAGGCTATGCCTGGGCCCATAACCTGTTAAAAATTCTGTATATAGTTCTAGAGAACAGGCAGACAGTGCACAGTCCACATGGGCTTTGCTGCATAACTGCAGACAAGAAACAGGAACTTTATTCAGAAAGAAGGCATTGAGTATAGTCATAGATTCCACCAAAAACTTATAAACACTGCCATCTACTGGTTGAAGAATATATCTGTGGTTGTTGCATACAAATACATTAACAATATACTGTATTCCAGCAAAAACAAATAATTACATTGGAGTTTAGTGGAAAAGTGACTCCTTGCACTGATGGTCAGTGAATGGCCCTAGTAAAAAATAACACAAATAGGAGACACAAGGGGAACACAAAGACACTGAATTTCAAAAGAGCCAACTTTCTTAAACTACGAACCTTGCTAGAAGATATACATTGGGATGAAATCTTAGAAACAAAGAACATGGAGAAGAGATGGGTTTGCTTTAAGAGCATATTAAATAAGGGCATTAGCCAGTGCATCCCATTGGGAAATACATTTAAAAGAGGGAACAAAAGTCCTGGATGGCTTAACTTCAATGTAAAAATGCATATAAAAGCAAAGGAGAAGGCCTTAAAAAAATACAAGGCTGAGGGATCATCATCAGCATTCAGACTTTACAATGAATACAACAAGATATGTAAGGGTGCAATTAGGGTGGCCAAGATAGAACACGAAAGACACATAGCGGAGGGGAGCAAAAAAATCCCAAGAAATTCTTTAAGTGCTGTATATAAACAGTAAAAAAGGGAGGACAGACCATATTGGCCCCATAAAGAATGAGGAAGGACAGCTGGTTACAAAGAATGGGGAGATGGCGAAGGTATTTAATTTATTCTTCTCCTCAGTCTTCACGAGGGAATCGGGGGGCTTCAGTAGCCAAAACTGCAGTGTTTGTCCTCATGACACATCACAGGAAGCACCCTCATGGCTAACAGAGAATAGAATTAGCAATAGACTTGGGAAACTAAATATTAATAAATCACCGGGACCAGATGGCTTGCACCCGAGGGTACTTAGGGAACTCAGTCAAGTAATTGCCAGACCATTGTTCCTAATTTTTACTGACAGTCTACTGACTGCAATGGTACCAGCTGATTGGAGAAAAGCCAATGTAGCACGAATATTTAAAAAAGGGCCAAAATACATCCCTGAGAATTACAGACTAGTTAGCCTAACATCAATAGTATGTAAACTCTTGGAGGGGATCATAAGGGACTATATACAAGATTTTAATAAGGAAAACTGTATCATTAGCAGTAATCAGCATAGATTCATGAAGAATCGTTCTTGCCAAACCAATCAATTAACCTTCTATCAGGAGGTGAGCTGCCATCTAGATAAAAGAAGGCCCGTAGAAGAGGTGTATCTGGATTTTGCAAAAGCATTTGACACAGTTCCCCATAAACGTTTACTGTACAAAGTAAAGTCCGTTAGCATGGACCATAGGGTGAGTACATGGATTGAAAACTGTCTACAGGGCGAGTTCGGAGGGTGGTGATAAATGGGGAATACTCAGAATGGTCAGGGGTGGGAAATGGGGTCCCCCAGGGTTCTGTGCTGGGACCAATTCTGTTTAATTTGTTCATAAACAACCTGGAGGATGGGGTAAAGAGTTCAATCTCTGTATTTGCGGACAACACTAAGCTAAGCAGGGCAATAACTTCTCCATAGAATGTGGAAACCTTGCCAGAAGATCTGAACAAATTAATGGGGTGGGCAAGTACATGGCAAATGGGGTTTATTGTAGAAAAATTAAAAATATTGCATTTCGGTGGCAAAAAATATGAATGCAATCTACTCACTAGGGGGTGAACCTCTGAGGGAATCTAGGATGGAAAAGGACCTGTGGGCCCTAGTAGATGATAGGCTCAGCAATGGCATGCAATGCTGCTGCTAGCAAAGAAAACAGAATATTGGCATACATTAAAAAGGGGATTCATTCCAGGGATAAAGCGATAATTCTCACAAGACTCTGGTCCGGTCTCAACTGGAGTATGCTGTCCAGTTCTGGGCACCAGTCCTCAGGAAGGATGTACTGGAAATGGAGCCAGTACAAAGAACGTCAACAAAGCTAAGGGTCAGGAGGATATTAGTTATGAAGAAAGGTTGCGAGCACTGAACTTATTCTCTCTGGAGAAAAGATGCTTGAGATCGGATATGATTTCAATTTACAAATACCATACTGGTGACCCCACAATAGGGATAAAACGTTTTTGCGGAAGGAAGTTTAATAAGACACATGGGTAGAAGAAAAGAGGTTTAACCTTAATCTGCGTAGAGGGTTCTTTACTGCAGGAGCGTCAAGAATGTGGAATTCCCTTCCACAGGCAGTGGTTTCAGCGGGGGGCATCGATAGTTTCAAAAAACTATTAGATAAGCACCTGAACGACCGCAACATACAGGGATATACAATGTAATACTGACATATAATCACACACATACTGTAGGTTGGACTTGATGGACTTGTGTCTTTTTTCAACCTCACCTACTTTGTAACTATGTAATATTGGAGTTCAGTGGAAAAGTGACCCCTTGCACTGATGGTCAGTGAAAGGTCTTAGTACACTGATGGCTAGTGGGATGATTGCTCCTTACGTTAGTGATAATGCATGGCAACCAGTCAGCTTATATTTTCAACATTTTCAGTTAAGTTTTGAAAGTAAAAGACCTAAACCTGATTGATTGATATGCACAGCTGCTCTAGATTGCCTTTATCCTAAGCAGCAGGGTCAAGGAGGATCACTACAGATACAGTGGGGCAAAAAAGTATTTAGTCAGCCACCAATTGTGCAAGTTCTCCCACTTAAAAAGATGAGAGAGGCCTGTAATTGTCATCATAGGTATACCTCAACTATGAGAGACAAAATGTGGAAAAAAATCCAGACAATGACATTGTCTGATTTTTGAAAGAATTTATTTGAAAATCATGGTGGAAAATAAGTATTTGCTCACCTACAAACAAGCAAGATTTCTGTCTCTCACAGACCTGTATCTTCTTTAAGAGGCTCCTCTGTCCTCCACTCATTACCTATATTAATGGCACCTATTTGAACTTGTTATCAGTATAAAAGACACCTGTCCACAACCTCAAACAGTCACACACCAAACTCCACTATGGTGACGACCAAAGAGCTGTCGAAGGACACCAGAAACAAAAGACCTGCACCAGGCTGGGAAGACTGAATCTGCAATAGGCAAGCAGCTAGGTGTGAAGAAATCAACTGTGGGAGCAATAATTAGAAAATGGAAGACATACAAGACCACTGATAATCTCCCTCGATCTGGGGCTCCATGCAAGATCTCACCCCATGGGGTCAAAATGATCACAAGAACGGTGAGCAAAAATCCCAGAACCACACGGGGGGACCTAGTGAATGACCTGCAGAGAGATGGACCAACGTAACAAAAGCTACCATCAGTCACACACTACGCCGCCAGGGACTCAGATCCTGCAGTGCCAGACGTGTCGCCCTGCTTAAGCCAGTACATGTCCGGGCCCATCTGAGGTTTGCTAGAGAGCATTTGGATGATCCAGAAGAGGATTGGGAGAATGTCATATGGTCAGATGAAACCAAAGTAAAACTGTTTGGTAGAAACACAACCCATCCTGTTTGGAGGAGAGAGAATGCTGAGTTGCAACCAAAGAACACCATACCTACTGTGAAGCATGGGGGTGGCAACTTCATGCTTTGGGGCTGTTTCTCTGCAAAGGGAACAGGACGACTGATCCGTGTACATGAAAGAATGAATGGGGCCATGTATCGTGAGATTTTGAGTGCAAACCTCCTCCTATCAGCAAGGGCATTGAAGATGAAACGTGGCTGGGTCTTTTGGCATGACAATGATCCCAAACACACCACCCGGGCAACGAAGGAGTGGCTTTGTAAGAAGCATTTCAAGGTCCTGGAGTGGCATAGCCAGTCTCCAGATCTCAACCCCATAGAAAACCTTTGGAGGGAGTTGAAAGTCCGTGTTGCCTAGTGACAGCCCCAAAACATCACTGCTCTAGAGGAGATCTCCATGGAGGAATGGGCCAACATACCAGCAACAGTGTGTGACAACCTTGTGAAGACTTACAGAAAACGTTTGACCTCTGTCACCAACAAAGGATATATAAAAAAGTATTGAGATGAACTTTTGATATTGACAAAATACTTATTTTCCACCATAATTTGCAAATAAATTCTTTCAAAAATCAGACAATGTGATTGTCTGGAATTTTTTCCACATTTTGTCTCTCATAGTTGAGGTATACCTATGATGACAATTACAGGCCTCTCTCATCTGGGAGAACTTGCACAATTGGTGGCTGACTAAATACTTTTTTGCCCCACTGTATCTCCTGCACTAGACTATGGGGGGAGGGATACTATGGCAATCAGACATTCTCCAGTCTACCTGAACACTTCCCCTCCTCAATAAGTCTCAGCTGGTTACGTATGCTGGTACCCCATAGATAGCTGGACTGGGAGGCAAATTTTTAGCATCTCATTTCTAAGTTTGACTAAGCACATGTGTGTGAAACGCATTTACTGAACTTCTTTTGAGCTACCTGTGTATGTCATGTCCTCGCCTTTTATGGATTTACAATAAAGTACAACGTTTTTATGCTGGATGTGCCGCTACTCTCCTTTCTTTTGCTATAGTCAGAATAATACCTTACACCTTACTAACTGATCTGTGACTGCTGCTCCTCTCTGCCAATCCCTTCACTGTCTTCCCCTACCCCACTGTATAAAATTCAAAATACTAACCACAATATACAAGGCCATCCACAAAATTGCTACAGTGGGGAGAACAAGTATTTGATACACTGCCGATTTTGCAGGTTTTCCTACTTACAAAGCATGTAGAGGTCTGTAATTTTTATCATAGGTACTCTTTAACTGTGAGAGACGGAATCTAAAACAAAAATCCATAAAATCACATTGTATGATTTTTAAAAAATGTATTTGCATTTTATTGCATGACATAAGTATTTGATCACCTACCAATCAGTAAGAATTCCGTCTATCACAGACCTGTTATTTTTTCTTTAAGAAGCCCTCCTGTTCTCCACTCATTACCTGTATTAACTGCACCTGTTTGAACTTGTTACCTGTATAAAAGACACCTGTCCACACACTCAATCAAACAGACTTCAACCTCTCCACAATGGCCAAGACCAGTGAGCTGTGTAAGGACATCAGGGATAAAATTGTAGACCTGCACAAGGCTGGGATGGGCTACAGGACAATAGGCAAGCAGCTTGGTGAGAAGGCAACAACTGTTGGCGCAATTATTAGAAAATGTAAGAAATTCAAGATGACGGTCAATCTCCCTCGGTCTGGGGCATCAATGATCATGAGGAAGGTGAGGGATCAGCCCAGAATTACACGGCAGGACCTGGTCAATGACCTGAAGAGAGCTGGGACCATAGTCTCAAAGAAAACCATTAGTAACACACTACACCGTCATGGATTAAAATCCTGCAGTGCACACAAGGTCCCCCTGCTCAAGCCAGCGCATGTCCAGGCCCATTTGAAGTTTGCCAATGACCATCTGGATGATCCAGAGGAGGAATGGGAGAAGGTCATTGGTCTGATGAGACAAAAATAGAGCTTTTTGGTCTAAACTCCAGAGAGCATTGAAGATGGGTCGTGGCTGGGTCTTCCAGCATGACAATGACCCGAAACACACAGTCAGGGCAACTAAGGAGTGGCGTCGTAAGAAGCATCTCAAGGTCCTGGAGTTCCCTTTCCAGTCTTCAGACCTGAACCCAATAGAAAATCTATGGAGGGAGCTGAAAGTCCTTATTGCCCAGCGACAGCCACGAAACCTGAAGGATCTGGAGAAGGTCTGTATGGGGGAGTGGGCCAAAAACCCCTGCTGCAGTGTGTGCAAACCTGGTCAAGAACTACTTGAAACCTATGATCTCTGAAGTTGCAAACAAAGGTTTCTGTACCAAATATTAAGTTCTGCTTTTCTGATGTATCAAATACTTATGTCATGCAATAAAATGCAAATTAATTTATTAAAAAATCATACAATGTGATTTGCTGGATTTTTGTTTTAGATTCCCTCTCTCACAGTTGAAGAGTACCTATGATAAAAATGACAGACCTCTACATGCTTTGTAAGTAGGAAAACCTGCAAAACTGGCAGTGTATCAAATACTTGTTCTCCCCACTGTACATCACAAGCCTCACCTGCAGATATCGGCCAAATCCCATGCTCCAGGACATCTCCAGAGCCTCTACCATCCTCTGGAACTTCCTTCCCCAGTATGTCCACCTTTAGGCGATCCCTGAAAACTCACTTATTCAGGGAAGCCTACCCTACATCCACCTAAGAACCGTACCTGAGTAACCTCCATCAGATCATCCCCCACAGCTATTACTTTTTGTACCACCTCCCCTCCCTTTAGTTTGCAAGCTCCATGAGCAGAGCCCTCCTCTTCCTTTTGTATTGTAATTGTACTGTCCCCCCTCTATATTGTAAAGCAATGCGTAAACTGTTGGTGATAAATAAATATACAGTATATATGTACTGTATCATAATAAAAAATAATTGATGTTAGCTGTTATTATTGCCAAAGATTTTGGTTTTTGTGTCCATCAAGCACAGCACAGCCCTATCTGGCCAGACAGGAAACCTGATTCTCTGCTGCAATTCAGTAATACTCCCCTCCCTTCCCTACCCCAGCATGTGACTGGGCAGTGAAAGGAGAAGCAGATTACTGATGAGCTCATCTCTGTGATGCTCTTCTCTCTCCATGTATCCTATCAGCATGCACCTTGTCCTGCAGCACAACTCATTTGCTACTTGTTCTGCTTCTCCGTCTCCTAGTCTGAGCTCTGTTATACAGTTGATTGAAAGAGTCAAATAGCAAGCCAAATCCAGATACTTACTAGCTGTACTTACTTACTGTGTATTAGTGAATACAGTGCAGCATTGATTTGTGTCTTTTATATCTAGCTGGAGTTTAGCTTTGAAGTATAAGTTCCATGTCCTCTGAATAGTATTACCAGTGCTCCTCCTGTTTTAAATTCTGCATGCCCTCCTATTACACATGGAGCTATTGGGGACCTCTCCACAAAAACCACTGGTCCCTCAAACACTCTCCGTCTTGCCGTTTGCATGACCAGCCAGGCATTACAATTGTGCACCCCCTAGTAGCCTCCCCGGGCTATTTAAACTGTGTGAGTGTGCAGTGTACTCTCCAGCTGCTCCCACTCTAGTTGTACCCATCACCACCACCAAAGAACCTAAGCTGGAAGCCTCTCCTGTCTCAGGTTTTGGGCTGGCCCTGACTCAAGTCAAGAAACACTTATGCCCCGTACACACGGTCGGATTTTCCGACAGAAAATGTGCGATCGGAGTGTGTTGTCGGAAATTCCGACCGTGTGTGGGCTCCATCGGACTTTTTCCTCTGGATTTTCCGACACACAAAGTTTGAGAGCAGGCTATAAAATTTTCCGACAACAGAATCCAATCGCGTCAATTCCGACCGTATGTGGACAATTCCGACGCACAAAGTGCCACGCATGCTCAGAAGAAATTCCGAGACGGAACAGCTCGGTCTGGTAAAATTAGCGTTCGGAATGGATAGAGCACTTTCGTCACGCTGCAATGTTTAAAATTGTTTAATACAGCACACTCTCTTCTTCTTTATAATGTGAGAAGAATGAAGTAGTTTTGCTGCTCATATTCACACAGACTTCTCACAGACTTCTTTCTTTATTATTTATCGTGATTCCCTCAATATATTTTGATTTGTCACATCTGACCAAATTTGTTTTTTGTTGTTTAATTTTTGTTTTGTATTTTTTTCAAGGCTGTTTTTTGTTTTTGTTTTGTATTTTTTTCAAGGCTGTTTTGGGTTTTTTTTTGTTTTGTATTTTTTTCAAGGCTGTTTTTTTTTTGTGTTTGTATTTGTTTCAAGGCTGATGTTTTTTTTATTTTTTATTGGTTTTACTCCATAATATTTTTGTGTGTGTTTTGTGTGTCAAGTTACCACAACACCATTGGTATCTTGAATTATTTAATCTCAAGGAGATTGCTTGGTGTTGGTGTCCCTTGTTAATTTCACATTGTATTTTTGAAATGTACCTGCCTCCTCACAAACAAACTGTACTTTTTGAAGGAAAACACACATAGGCGAGTATATTTGAACCAAAAATTCCTTTATTAAGGGCTCAGAACCAAACAAAGAGGGAGGCAATGCTGGATAAACATCATAAATTGGCGAAGCCTTTGGCCCCCAGGGCAGACATCAATTATTTTCCAGCAAAATTGGTGGCCTGAGGAGTCCTTATCTAAGGGAGTGCAGTCTGGTCCAGAAGTCCCAGAGATCCGGAAAGCAGCAGATGACATCTGTGTCCCCAGGCTGTGGTATTACAAGAGCCTGCATATTTTGCCAGACCAGACTGAACCCAGGGCCATCACTCTCTGGTCTTCCTTCCACGCTTCCTTCCTGGCTGTGGCTCTGGTGTTGGAGATGTGGCAGGAGGAGGAGTAGGACCTGGAGGAGGAGGAGGAGTAGGACCTGGAGGAGGAGGAGGAGGAGGACTATGTGTAAGGTCACAAATGTGGGTAGCACATGTTATTTTGCCCCTCAACCCCTTCTTGAGAGCTTCCAAAATTAAGAACTCACACAGGAGTCGTTGGCCCTCCTCCATCTGCATCATTTTGCAGGCAGTTATGCCAGCAAAGTCCTCCTCCACACTGTGGGGGGGGGGGGGGTTCTCAGGGCCTCTGTAGCCTTCCAAAAGAGGCCTATGGCAGCCTCCTCCAGGTTACTCCTCTTCCTGCCACTTTTTCTTTGAAGGTGGAGGAGAGGGACCTGGGTATCGGGCAGCCTGCTTGGCCCGGCCACCTCCTGGCTAAGACTTCCCTGTGTATGAAAAGGGGACATGGTTTTAGTTTTTGCATCATCAATCACAATCATAAATTAGCAAACCAAACTAACATCTATTTAACATCATTGATTGGATAACCAGAAATATTTAGAAGAATGCTATACCTGGCTCAAGCTGGGCTCCTCCACATGTTGGCTTTCCTGGGGTGACTTCACCTCATCTGAACGCAATATCAAACACAGTTTGTAAATACTCATGTCTGATATTGCCTTCAAGTTCTATCAAATGTGAACTTTGTAAGTTCAAGATTTGTGTCTTTCCTGTTGGTTTTAAACATGCCTGTTTTATATTAAATGGACATTTCTACTTTCTAATGTGACCCCAAAAATTGTTATACAACAAACATGTTGGTTTGTTTTAAAAAACCTTTTCTAAATGCACATGTGATTGTGCTGGTATTAAAAAGATTGTTAATCAAGAATGTGTGGATTATTGTCTCAACGCTCCAACACTTTTGTGGTGCTCTAATTGGTGTTTTCTGTGACAATGGGGGTTATTTCCTAAGGGCAAATCCACTTTGCACTACAAGTGCAGTTTCAAGTGCACTTGTAGTGCAAAGTGTCTTTGCCTTTAGTAAATAACACCCAACAGTGCTTTGTAAGGTTACACAATCACGCCATTTTCAGGCCTCACCACATTTCTGTCAGGGTCAGCTAAAAGAAACACAAGCAGTAAATGTCACCAAAGATTTGAGTAGTTATTTTTTTTTATTATTTGAAAAGGGTTTCAGACATTGTCTGACATATTGATAGCCCCCCTACCCGCAAAGTATTCAAGGTATCTTAGCCGGACATCACAGGCACTCAGGGGGGGCAAGCCAGGACGGCCACTTTCAAGCGCCGTCAGGGTTGTTTCATTTAGAATTCCGGCCTCAGGCCCAATTGAGCCAGCATAGTTGGCAGAATGTTGCCGTAAAAAGTTGTGTAGAACACAGCACGCCAGGATAATATGATTCAGTTTATACTCCGCCATATGTATGGGTGTAAGAAATAGGCGGAACCGGCTGGCCATGATTCCAAACGTGTTCTCCACCACTCTTCTGGCTCTGGCCAGCCGGTAATTAAAAACCCTCTGGTCCGGGGTGAGGGTCCTCATCGGGAATGGCCACATAAGATGGTCCCCCAGTGCAAATGCTTCATCCGCAACGAAGACGAATGGGAGTCCTTCCACATTGTCTTCTGGAGGTGGCAAGTCCAAGCTGCCATTCAGGAGACACCTGTAGAACTCCGTCTGGGCGATGACTCCACCATCCGACATCCGGCCATTCTTCCACACGTCCACATACAGGAACTCGTAAGTAGCCGACACCACCGCCAACATCACAAAATTATTGAACCCCTTGTAATTATAATAGTATGACCCCGAGTTGGGTGGTTGGATGATGTGGACGTGTTTCCCATCAATTGCCCCTCCGCAGTTAGGAAAGTCCCACCGCTGGGCAAAGTGGGAGGCCACAGTCTGCCATTCCTGTGGCGTCTAAGGAAACTGTGGAGTCAAACAGCAACAAAAAAATTGTCATTTTGCACATAAACAGGGAAAGCAGATTAGACACAAACATTCTTGGCCAACATCAAGATAACATTTATTTGAGGGAGTTTTTAAAGACCAAAGTATAAGGTACACCTATCAGATCCCCCCCCCCCTCTCATGGGCCATTTCTAACATTTTCGGAGGGGGGGAGCTCTTGGACAGGTAACCCTCTCCACTTCATTGAGAGATGAATGCCTAAATAATGGGTATTACTTTGGCCAGCCCCTCCTTAGTTACACTATTGGCAGCCCACTGGAAAGGGAAGAAGTGTCATAATACAAAGATATAAATACACATTGTACACATTTGAGCACATTTGGCAATTCTACTATTACCTATCAAGATAATAATAGTATACAAAAACTTTAAACAGTACCATTTGAAAGTATACAGGCAGGCCCTTGCACTACATGCTTTGGGGAATTCATCCATAAATCTGACCACTAAAGAGATGGGTATAGTGTGTATGGGTTTGGCAAAGTGACCAGATAGATGATTGAGGATAGATAGAGAATTGGTATCAGCTGACTTAGCAGTTGGGGGGAGGGAGGGTTCCAAATGATTTGGGGACCCCCCAAAAAAGTCTCTGGCACTCTGCCTGAATTTAAAGCACACATCACATTTTAAAACATTTTAGGGGGTGTTTGGGGTAAAGTACTACTATGGAGCTGATAAAATACATTGTTAAGTGAATACACAAGGTGAATATAGGGCCAGGAGACCATGCTGGGGAGGTAAGTGAAGGCAAATATGTATGAAGGAGAAAAAAAATAATTACATAAAAATCCAGCATGCATGAGAACAAAGGGGACATTCACAGCATATTCCAATCATGGGAATGAGGAAAGAAATACAATATATTATCAAACATTAAATACAATAAAATGTGATATTAAAGGATAAATCTTACCTTAATATACTCCTTCTGCAGGACCTGGATGATGGCAAAACAGGTCTCCGGGATAATGATTCCCAGAGCCTGGGGGGAGATGCCTGTTGAGAACTTCAAGTCCTGCAGGCTTCTCCCCGTCGCCAAGTACCGCAGGGTGGCGACTAGCCTCTGCTCCGGAGTGATGGCTTGCCTCATGCAGGTATCCTGCCTGCCGATATAGGGGGTCAGCAAAGCCAACAAACGGTGAAATACGGGGTCCGTCATCCGGAGAAAGTTCCTGAAATCTTCAGGATTATTCTCACGGATCTCACGGAGCAAAAGCATGTGACAGAACTGGTCACTCTGAAGCAACCAATTCTTGGTCCATGAACTCCTCCCCACCCCGTTCATGGACTGGACTTGTGTCAAGGTCAGGACCCCAACACCAAGCCTCCGCACAGCACGAACTCTACGAGGAGTATGTATACGCAACATGGCTAGAAAACGGTCGGCTGCTCAGAACGAAGTAACAGAATGCACTGAAGAACAGCAAGGCCTGTGAAGAGCGACCTGAAAAACAGTAACGAACGTACAAGAACACAATGACAAGAGTCACGCGTAACTCGCTGCACGCCCTGAAGAGCAGATACAAACCCACAAGCACAAACTGAACAGCATAAAACGATCTGAAAACCACGAGTCTGAAAAAGCGCGAATCGTCTCTCACCAAACTTTTACTAACACGAGATTAGCAAAAGGAGCCCAAAGGGTGCCGCGCTTGGTTCTGAACTGGCCTTTTCTAGTCTCGTCATACGTAGTGTACGTCACCGCGTTCTTGGCGATCGGAAATTCCGACAACTTTGTGTGACCGTGTGTACGCAAAACAAGTTTGAGCCAACATCCGTCGGAAAAAATCCATGGATTTTGTTGTCGGAATGTCCGATCAATGTCCGATCGTGTGTACGGGGCATTAGTCCTTTAAACTCAGGGATTTTAGTTTTCTAGTTTAGTGTAGTCAGAAATTTTTCCAGTGAATTTCATTGGATGTACTCAAAATAATTTATCAAAGACATATACTAGATCCATATTGTTATGCCAATCCATAATTTCTTCATCTATGGATTGCTCCATGAATACCATGTAAACACTTTATCTCTTTTTAAATATCTTTTCCAGTGAAGATTGTAGTCTTCCTAGAATCATTATGTCTCTGTTGTCATTCTCTGCAGATTTCACTAATACCCCCTCATGAAGAATAATCAGTTAAAGTGAAAAGAGGGTAAACAATACACAATTAACAGTTTTATGCAGCAATTGTATGCCTGCTACCATAGGCTCATGCCTAGTCTGTCTCTATAATAAAGCAGTCTTGAACAACCTGATAAAGCTGTACTTGAGCAAACTGCAGACAGAGTGTGTAGGCAGGTTCAGTCTATGTTCTCCACTGCAGGTGGAGCTCGACCATAGTGGCAATGCAGACAGGGGAGGAACTTGATTCCTCTATGATTTCCTTGGTCACAGGGAGACAGCTTTCCGATTGGATGCTGACACCCCATGTAACTTCGGTGGCCATCTTTGGTGAGGGCAGAGCCTATTTAGACCCTGGCTCCCAGGCTTGGCGTGCAGTCTGCGAGTGACTAGCATAGAGACAGGACCCCCGTCTGTCAGGGACAGTACTTATGCCGCGTACACACGAGAGGACTTTCCGACGGACTAGGTACGACGGTCTTTCCGACGAACTTTGTAGCGTAGGTCTGCCGGACTTACAAACGGACGGACTTGGATACACACGATCTCTCCAAAAGTCCGGTGGTTTCGAACGCGGTGATGTACAGCATGTACAACGGGACTAGAAAAAGGAAGTTCAAGCCCCAGTACACCACCCTTTGGGCTCCTTCTGCTAATCTCGTGTTTACCGCGTGTTAGTAGAAGTTTGGTTAGAGACGATTCGCGCTTTTCAGACTTCAGCTTATTTTGCTCGTTTTCTGTGGTTCATCAGTTTGTGAGGTTTGTATCTGGTTTTCAGTGCGTGTTCGTCAGTTCGTAACCTGTACAGCAGGCCGTTCTGGTCAGCTCATTCCTGATCTTCAGGTCGCTCTTGTTTGTTTGACCAGCCGACCGTTTTGAAGCCATGGTGCGTGGACGTACTCCTTCTCGAGTCTGCTGGATTTGCTGACCCCTTATATCAGCAGGCAGGATACCTGCAGGTGGCAAACCATCACTGCGGAGCAGAGGCTAGTTGCCACGTTACGTTACTTGGCGACTGGGAGAAGCCTTCAGGACCTTAAGTTCTCGACAGGCATCTCCCCCCAGGCTCTGGGGATTATTATCCCAGAGACCTGTTCTGCCATTATTCAGGTCCTGCAGAAGGACTATATTAAGGTAATTTTTATCCTTTAACATTACATTATATGTATTTAATGTTTGCTAATGTATTAATTTCATCATTACCTAATTACCATGATTGGAATATGCTGTGAATGTCCCCTTTATCTTCATGCATGCATGTTTTTATTTTTTTCAATCCTTTGTTGGCCTACATGCATATTTGCCTTCACTAACCTCCCCGGCATGCAATCCTGGGCCCATATACACCTATAGCCTAGTCCCTTTAACAATGTATATTGTCAGCTCCATTGTACTGCTTTACCCTCCCCCACCCCCTCAAATGTCTCCAAATGTAATGTGTGGTCTTCAACTAAATTAGAACCCTCCCCCACCCTCTCAAATGTCTCCAAATGTAATGTGTGGTCTTCAACTAAATTAGAACACTCCTATCTTCTGTTAAAAAAAAAAATTAGAACATTCCCCCACCCCACCCCCCCATACAATTTGATCAATGGGCCATCAGAGGGGGTGAGGAATCTTATAAGTGGGCCCTATATTTTTGAATTTTAAAAATACTACCTCTAAAAAATGTTATACTGCTGTTGTGCAAGAATGTTTTTGTGTAATCTGCTTGCAAAGTTATGTTTAAAAGTACTTATATATTTTTTTATTGTTTGACTCCACAGTTTCCTTCCACGCCACAGGAATGGCAGACTGTGGCCTCCCAGTTCGCTGACCGTTGGGACTTTCCCAACTGTGTAGGGGCGATCGATGGGAAGCATGTTCACATTGTGCCACCACCCCATTCGGGGTCTTACTACTTCAATTACAAGGGGTTTAATAGTGTAGTATTAATGGCGGTGGTATCGGCACAATATGATTTTATGTAAGTGGACGTGGGGAAGAACAGCCGGATGTCGGATGGAGGAGTCTTCGGCCAGACCGAGTTGTGCCAGCATCTCCAGACTGGTGGCCTGGGATTGCCACCTAATGCCGAGAATGTTGAGGGACTCCCCTCTGTATTCATCGCAGATGAAGCCTTCGGTCTTGGCAAGCACCTCATGAGGCCGTTCCCCCAAAGGACCCTCTCCCCGGAGAGGAGGGTATTTAACTACCGGCTGGCCAGAGCTATAAGAGTTGTGGAGAATGCCTTCGGGATTATGGCCAGCCGGTTCCGTTTGTTTCTCTCAGCCATCAATATGGTAATAAATCATATCATCATGTCTTGTTGTGTACTTCATAATTTTTTAAGAAGACATTCACAAACCTATATAACTTCTATTGGGCCTGAGGTCAGACTTAGTGCAGAATCTGTACTCGCAGGCCTGGATACTGGCCATACTGGCTTGGCCCCCCAAACTGCCCGTCAAGTGTGGGACAGATATGTCAATTATTTTAATGGTAGGGGGGCCATTGCAATGCCAGAACATATTTAAACTTGAAAAATTTTTTTTTTAATTATTTACGATAAAATCTCTTGTTTTTATTCTTTTTTGCTTTTTTTTTTGGCTCCTAGGTTCTCTTAGTGCACTTGTAGTGCCAAGTGAATTTCCCTTTAGTAAATAAGGCCCTTTGTCAGTGTAAACACAAAATTAATTCCTAAACTGGTATTGAGTATTGAAAGAAGAAGCCACACACATTGTTGTCATTTAAAATTTTTAATGTGCTCACATTCAAACATGTGCATTTTTTTTAATGTCATTCCAATTTTTATTTATTTTTCTTGTTTTTTACTTTTTTACTCAATATATATATATATTTTTTTTGGGGGGGGGGGGTAACTATATTCTACATTTTTTTGGGGGTATTTTCTGCATAATTTGTGAAATATTTTTATTTTATAAAATTTTTTTTGTTAAAACAGGGTTTTTTCACACACAAAAAAGACACAACTGTGGAACTTACAAAGTTCAGCATGTAATAAAATGTGCTGGTGATGTAACCCATGTAAAAGCCAAATTTTGCAGATGCACACAAATTGGGAGTCCAAATGGGTAATGTCAACATGTGCTATCTCCCATCATGGGGGATCAATGGACGTGTTTTGTGGGTGCATTTCCTTCCTCTCACAAACTAGCATTATGAGGAAGGGGTTGCAAACACAAAACGCGTACATTGAGATCCCCTGATGGCAGATAGCACATGTTGACACACCGTGTGCATCTGCAAAATTTGTCTTTTACTATTTTACAACTAGAAAAACATAACAATGTTCACATTTCAAACTGAAATGAAGAACATGATTGATGTTTTAGGGAAAACGTGATTATATTCTCCCCAGAACATCAATCATGTTCTTCATTTCCTGTTGCATGCTGTCCAGCCGATTTTTCAGGCTGTCTAGTTGATTGCGCATTGTATCAATGTGGCCATTCCAGACCATTATCTGCCCAATAAGTCTTTGTGCACTGTCTGTGCTAAATGGGTCATCCGCTTGGCCTTCCACAACCAGAACATCACCTAAAATTTGAGGAAAAATATGTATTTAGAAATATGCAAGCATAAATTGATTACCTTAAGCTGGGGTGTCAGACACTCACCTGGTGGGGTGCAAATCTCGCCCACTTCCTCCACCTCTCCTTCCTCATAATCCTCAGGTGGGCTTGGGCTTTGGCTTGGGCTAAATACCCAATCAGGCTGGTGAGTTTGGGGGGTCCTGGGATCCTCTGACTGTTGTCTGAGTCTTTTCTCCCCTATGAGAATTAAAAAAAAGGTATACTTAGCACACTGATATTAGAGTACAGAAATAGGAATATGAAACCTTGCTTTGAAGTGGTGTACAATTGTCTGTTTGTGAAAAGATCCAATTTTAAGACATGATTAAAACTCCCTTTTAACCAAACTGCAATACTTATCTTTTTTTGACCAAGTTTCATAGATGGAGACACCTCAAGTATCCCCTGGAGCCCCTGTGAGGATTACCCTAAAAAAAATTTCTCTAGTGTCCCACAGTACACTAGTGCTCCTGAGTCCAGATGTGGAAACAGCTGCTGTGTCCTGTCCTTACATTACACTGAATCATTTTTTCAAAGCATTCCAGTTTCAAACACATCTACACAACAATATCCTAAACTTCTTTTAATAAGACAAATTATCAAGACCAAAATGTAGGTAGAGCCTATACTATCGTATTTCTTGGCAAACCTATGACATTTAGTTAGAATCATATGTATTTTCAAAAGAATAATATTTACAAACGATCGCATCGTTCAACAGTATAAAAGAAAAGCATATATGGATCAGCATGCAAGTTAAGTATCTCAATAAGAACACACGACAAGTAGTTACTTTTTTTAAGCACCTTCTTCATTCTGCAATTTTGTTCTGGCTCCCTCGTTTTTAGGTCAGACCAACGCTTTCTCAATTGTTCATTAGCCTGCCGTATCCCCAAATTTCTGCTCCAGAGAGGTGACAACTGAGGACATTATTTGGTCCTTCCACAAATTGGGTCTGGTGTACAGACCATTTTTGCCATCATAGTCCTCCCTCCTCAATATAGCCACCATCTCCACTATTTCTTCAAAGGCCATGTTGGTGGCCTTATATCTCCTCCTGGATCTGGATGTTTGGGGCTCCGGGCTTTCCTCCGCGCTAGTTCCTGAGAATGTCTCCGCCATCTTTAACTATATACTCCCACTGTGCAAAGAACAGAGAAGGGGCGGGGTAACTTCGTCATAAAGAACGTCAGGGGCAGGCGACGCAGGCGGAGCATGACACATGCGCAGTATATATAAAGCTAGTGTGCTGGCCTACGTATGTCCGAACGGAAGTAGCGAGCGTCATAAATGAAGGGAAGATTTAAACGTGTGTGTGTGTGTATACCAAGCTGTGGTACTACCCAAAATTGCGTTTTCTGGATGACAAGACAGAAGCCAGGCAATCGCTTTCGACCCTTCCCTTCACCCTTCCCTCCACCATTCCCTCCACCCCAGCTGAGGCGTCCCAGGAAGAACGGGGCCCTTTCATCCTTGAAGAAGTGGATGCGCCCAGCGGAAGCCAGGTATACTTTTTGTTTTGTAATTATTGATTGTCTGAATCTTAATGATGTAAACTAAAATGTTTGATTTGCTTACAAATCATTGATTTCATCACAAACATTATGTATACATATCACTAGACAGTAGTGCCCAAAAATGTTGTTCAAATATTGGTGAACAGCTAGAAAAATAGTGGGGTCAAAATGATAGCCTTTTCTATTGGTTTAAAATTAAATTTGCAAGTCATGAGCTGAAAATTGTGTGTGATTGATGAAGCCAAAAATACAACTATGTCCCTTTTTTTATACACGGGATGAGCTCAGCCAGGAGGAGGCCGTGCCCAGTGGTAGAGAGGAGGAGGCTGTGCCCATTGGCAGGCAGGAGGTGGCTGGGCCCAGTAGGAGCCTCACAGAATGCCAGGTGCCTCCCCTCCGCCTTCCCACCAATAGGCCTAGGAAGATGACCAGAATAGAGGAGCAATCACTTGCCCTCATTCAGGAAGCAACCAAAATCATCAGTGACCCCCCCCAATGCTGAAGAGGCCTATGGTACGTATTTGGCCACCAGGTTGATGGAACTGGAGAAGGACCAATGCCTCCTCTGCGAGGGGCTTTTTTCTGAGGCCCTTCAGAGGGGGTTGTGAGGCCAGCTTGCTAAAACAAGCCATATTTATATTGAAGCCCCTACTCCTCCTCCACCTCCTGCCACAAGTACACCACTAGAGGCACAGCCTCCAAGGAAGGCTGCAGAGAAGCGTGGAGGGAAGGCTGCAGGGCAGCGTGGAGTGAAGGCTCTACGGAAGAGTTGAAAGTGATTGCCTGGCTTCAGTCTGGTCTGACAGAAGACGCAGATTGTGCTCCCTATTATATGGACTCTGCAAGATCCCAATTTTGTTTTCCAATGACTTGATGTGTGCCCTGGTGGACAAAAGGATTCACAAATTCCAAAAGTGTCTCCAGTGTTGCCTTCCTCCTTATTTTGTTAACCAGAATAAATGGCTATTTTCTTTACACAAAATTTTTTTATATGGGTTTTTATTCCAAAAGGACAGTTTATTTGTGAGTAGGCAGGTACATGTCTAAAAGACTATGGGGGTTATTTACAAAAGGCAAATTCATTTTGCAATACAAGTGCAAACTACAAGTGCAAAGTGCACTTGAAATTGCACTACAAGTGCACTTGTTGGAAGTGCAGTCGCTGTAAATCTGAGGGGAAGATCTGAAATGAGGGGAAGCTCTGCTGATTTTATCATCCAATCATGTGCAAGCTACAATGCTGTTTTTTTAGTTTCCTTGTGTAGCGCCCACCAGTTTGGGTGAGGGCTACAATAGAGAGTTTAGTGTTATAATAGGCCAAAACTGCCAGAATCTCAGTGTAATCTGGTGGGGTTTGATTCCTGGGGAGGTTTATTAGTGTAGAGGAGGGTGTGACCCCCTGCACTCTGCTTGGACAGTTTCCTTTGTTTTCTGGGGTTTGGCCTAGAAGACAGGGGGAATACAAGTGTGAGTGACAGGTAGCTTCTGGAAGACGCCTCTGGACCAATAGTTAATTTGTTGGGACAGTGGGCAGGACTTCTATTTAAGGCCTGGTCACATGCTTCCTGGGGTTCGTTCTGCATGGGAAGTTGAGAGAACTGGTTGAAGGATGTAAGATCCATGATTCGTGCGGGTGCTCTCCCCTACGGGGGAGGGGAAGCATGCCATGGAGAAGGTATCCAGGATTGAAGATATAGACACTGATACAGAGCTGATGTTCTCCCCTGTGTGAGGAGAAGGAAAGCAAAGCTATGTGGATGGAGAGGAACTGAAGTACTTTCTTCCAAATTGCTGCCAATACTGACATCCAGGACTGGGCGAGGATTTTCCGTGTGCGACATGGATCATCACTCAGAAACACAAGTGAGTGTAACCCAGAGGGAAACAGAATTTCTGCAGAGAATTTAGAGGGGTTAGTGTGTGGGTTCAGGAGGACAGAGCTGAGCCCTGGAGGAACTAATACCCTGGAGAAATCCGGAAGTCACTTCCTGAGTGTTATTCAGAGTATCACAGAGGGAGTTAAACTCAGAAGTTCTGCCAAGTCAGGAAGTGGTGGTAAAGAGGAAGAAGGAAACATGCATTGCACTAGGAGATATTATTCAAGATGGAGGTCTACTACTCAGGGCTTCGAATAATCTGAAAGTAATATTGTGTTGCATATCATTCAACCCTACTGGAAGTTATTCAGTGTGACTTTTCAGTACAGTGCTGCATTTCATATGGAAACCGCAATAAACTTGTACATAGTTCATTTTCAATGACTGTCTGCGTATTCTATTTGGTTGGGTAAAAAGGGTAATGGAATCAGCTCCAGGGTAGAACGAACTTTCAGCCGCTCCTACGGGAGTAGGGTGCTTCACTTGCATGTGCCCCTCGGATCCACAGCGACTGCACTTCCAAATGCTCTTTCAGTGCAATTTCAAGTGCACTTTTGCACTTGTAGTGCTAAATGAATTTGCCTTTTGACAAATTAACAAGGGACACCAACCTCATTAAGGTTCATAAAAAATACAAGATAATAATATAATTGTGGTAACTTGAAAATACAAAAAAAATATAAAATGGAAATCACAAGAATTTTTTTAAACTTTTAAGAAATTGGAAAATATATATTGTTGAAATATAAAATGATAAAAGAAGAGTCTAAAAAAGAATTGTAAACATTATTTATGGAGATCTGGCTTTTAAAAACTAGAATATTAGTCATGACATGAGGATAAATAATGAAGAAAGAAGTTTGTGAGAACACTGTGTGAATATAAGCAGCAAAACAACTTCATTCTTCTAGCATTATAAAGAAAAAAAGAATGCGCTGTATTAAAAGATCACTGAATTAGCAGCGTGAGGAATGTGCTAGCTTCAATTCGAAGGCTAGTTTTACCAGACCGAGCGCTTCCGTCTTGTACTTGCTTCAGAGCATGCATCATTTTTGGTCCGTCGGACTAGCACACAGACGAACGGTTTGCACGCTAGAAAGCCGAGTCCGTCGGACAGATTTGAAACATGTTTTATTTCTAGGTCCGTCTGACTTTTGGGGAAAAAAAGTCCGCTGGAGCCCACACACAATTGAATTGTCCGATAAAGTCCGGTCCACCGGACCAAGTCTGCCGGAAAGTCCGCTTGTGTGTATGCGGCATTAGTGACAGGGAAAATTTCCAGAGCAGTAGGGAAAGTGCAAGGACTATGCCAACCTCTCCTAGGAAGTCTCCCTATTGGGTCTGGACCAGCCAGACCACATTCCGTTGCTCGTGGCAGATGCTGTTGGCATCTCCAGGTCTTCAGACTACTGCACCACTACTGTTACAGTTGTAAGTGGCTCCGGACAGGTTGTCTCCCCGCTGGGCCTAATTGTACTTGCTGAACTTTTCTACAATACATTTTTATTGCTGAACTTGGACTTTGTGTGCTCACTGCCCTCCACATCAAGCTGCACCTAGCCCACAAGTGGATATGATACAGACAGGGGAGCAGAATCAGGGTACCTATATTCATGGCCCATTTGGGTGAAAGCCTAAAGCATGGGTTGTAGGAAAGAAGTTTGATGGGGGAATCCCATCCCCTCCCACAGAGCTATTCTCCTGGGGGGGGGGGGGGGGGGGGGCTAGAAACGAGGAGCAGGAGAACACAGCCATTACTGCTAGCGGGTACAGCCCCTGGCAATATTCACATGCTAAAAATCCCCCCATGCTGATTGTACCCAGGTCAATCAATGGATTGGCTTAGGTACAATCAGCCTGCCCATAGATGGGTCGAATCCATGCTGAACCGGGTGAGATTTGATTCATCTATTTCCATCTGTCCTAAGTCTTTGTATGTCAACCTAGCTATTGTTCTACTGTTGGTTAACCATCTCCAGGTTCTTCTCCACACCTCTCTTCATAGATGTCACTTTCAGGCAAGTATGCAGAATGATCTTTACTAGAAAACGAAGTCAGGGTACATTTATAGCATGCTGTGGCCATGACATACTTCCCTCATATAATTAACATATTTTGAATTAAAAAAATGAATCAAAATAGACCTAAACCAAAAAATAACTTTTAGATTGCTAATGCACTTCCAAGAGAAAAACAAAAAAGAACTGGACTTTATTGGTACTCGGGAGGACAGAATTATATAAAATGCTTAATCAATTTTATTCCATGATAAAAAAAATACAAAAGAATAAAAGCATGTAAGTCCCATACATAAGGTTACATCTCACACGATCATATTCATACAGATATATAATTCACATGATGGTACAAAACTCCAAAGTATTGAAGGCTTCAAAAGGTCAATGCGTTTCACAAGAATGCTTTTTCAGGACCTTTGCTTGGAATTAGGAGAGAGCAACCTATCTAAGAAAGTATATATTAGGTGCATAAATTATAAACATGATTCATTTAACATAATCACAATTAGTTGTCCGTGACACATGCCACTTTGGAGCAAATAATGAAAGTGGCAGTCAGTAGCTGCCAGTGATCAGTCCACGCCCAATGAGTACACCAATCGAGTATAACATGTATCATCCGAGGCTACATAATAATTCAAACAATGTACCCCGTTGTCTGTTTACAAGATACATAGATAGGATGTAAAAAAGGAAAGAAGAGGACCCAATTAGCCAATCAGATACATATAAAGACTAGGGGTATAAAATGTACCAGTCCCGATAGGCAGACTTACTTATAGGTAAGTACCAACCAGCGGGTAAGGTGGATTGAAAAATTAATGTCCACTGAGGGTTATACACCCAAATATTGCTCCAAATGCAAGCTTAATGTGGTTGTAAAGGCAGAAGGTCTTTTATCTTAACGCATTCTATGCATTAAGGTAAAAAAAAGCCTTCTGTGTGCAGCAGCTCCCCTCAGCCCCCCAAATACTTACATGGGGTTCATCTAGATCCAGCAACGTTGGACGAGAGACTCAGCTGTCCAGGACTCCCCTCCTCATTGGCTGAGACAGCAGCATGGAGCCATTGGCTCCCGCTGCTGTCAGTTAAAGTCAGTGAGCTCCCGCTGCTGTCAGTTAAAGTAAGTGAGCCAATGAGGAGAGGGAGAGGGCAGGGCCGGGTCATGGCTCCATGTCTGAATGGACACAGGGAGCTGCAGCTCGGCTGCCCCCCTAGCAAGCTGCACTCAACAGGAGGGAAGGGCGAGGAGCACCGAAGTGGGACCCGAGAAGAAGAGGATCTGGGCTGCTCTGTGCAAAACCATTGCACAGAGCAGGTAAGTATGACATATTTGTTTTTTTAATGAAAAAAAAATGAGACTTTAGTATCACTTTAATTGTCACAAAAGCTCAAAAGTTTACAAGTCCTACCAATATAAAGAATAGATCAATTTGTATGAATACATGCACTGCTATAAATGACACATACCTAGTTAGTCCAAGGAGAGAGAAAGAGAAAGCCCCAGCCACGACCCATGACTACCACGATGTCTGGAAACAGACATGCAAAAAGAAGAAATAACGGTCTTCAATTAATCTGTGTATGGGAACAAAACCACCATCATGTACTTCGACCTCTCCTTCAT
Source organism: Lithobates septentrionalis (assembly GCA_037952835.1). NCBI lineage: Eukaryota > Metazoa > Chordata > Amphibia > Anura > Ranidae > Lithobates > Lithobates septentrionalis. The sequence continues at coordinate 290,850 of JBBDGP010000162.1, read as the reverse complement.
GAAAGTGTGTTCATACTTCCACCAAATGAGGACGGACATAAGACCAGAACCCGGTGGATTCCCATTGACCAGTTCTCCTGAATAAGTCCTCTCCTAGCCTAGCCCTTACCTGGCTGCTTCTATACCCGCCCCAATCCAGAAAGAGTAAAAACCATATTCTGCTACTGCATAGCCCATCCTCCCCAAGCTTTGTTTAATCACTACCACAAATTGGTTACAGTTCAATAACGACCCATGCAACGCTGGATGAACTTCCATAAAGCGAGCAAAACAATGTACTGGGCAGGTAATGCATGACTGCACCCTCCGCAATTGTACCTGAAAACCCCTTCCATGCAATCAGTTTTAGAATAAAAAGACAATATTTTCTCTACAGCCATGACATTTTCGAGCAATAAGCCCTCCATTCATCTCTCCAAGTTCTGACCAATTCACATATTCTAAAAGCTCCATAAAAGGCCAAAGCAAAGGCAAACTGGAAAAGACATTTGTCATAGTCCTCTTGACATATAGCATGTAATAGACAGAACAAACCTTCCAGCAAATGAAAGACTACAGGTCTCCTTCTGTCCACTGAGCACTTGCCCCTTTTGGAACCTTTAGCCGCTGCCTGCATCAGAAATTCCTTAGTAATGTCATGCCAACCTTACAATTTTAAGTCCACCCAAAACCAGAGCAGTAGATCTTGTTTAATCACATCTAAGGAGACATCCTGAGATTTCACCTCAAACTCCTTATCTTTTCTATAACCTATGTTAGGAGTCCCTGGTCAGTTTTGCCACCAAGTTCTTTACCAACCTGCAAATTATCTTTAGCAGGCCTTAACAGAAACTCCGGAACCCAAAGTATCAAACTTGCCTCTGGAGCCAGCTCCCAAAAATGCTCCAGCTGAAACTAAGACAGTTTTGCCACCATGTTCTTTACCCAACCTGCCAATTATCTGATGCAGTCCTCCATAGAAACCCCAGAACATAACCTCTGCCTCTGAAACCAGCTCCCAAAAATGCTCTAGCTGAAACCAAGACAGAGCATCAGCAATTCCATGTTCAACTCCAGGCACATGCACAGCCTGAAACTGAATTTTGTTATAAACAATGTAACACAAAAATCTAATTAAATTCACTACTTGGGGAGCGTGTACTGTGAGCCTATTCACAGCTGAAACAACAGCCATGTTGTCAGAATAAAAGGCACATAATTGTTAGCCAACAGGGGACCCCAGACTACAACAGCTACCACTAAAGGAAAGAATTCCTGAAATGACAAGTTCTTGGTAAGGCTCAGTGGCATATCATTCTTGTGTGCAGGGTGTTCATTGCACACGGGCCTCGAGGGGTGGCCACTGTGCCCTGACCCACCCTGCAAGACCCCCATCTCTCTCTACTAAGCACCATGAAGACCCATCTTTTCCCACTACGCACCAGGACCCCCCATCTCTCCCCACTAAGCTCCAAGAACCCCATCTCTAACTACTAAGCACCAGCCCCCATCTCTCCCCACTATGCACCAGGACCTAATCTCTCCCCACTAAGCTCCAAGACCCCCATCTCTCCCCACTAAGCAATAGGACCCCCCATCTCACCCCTCTAAGCACCAGGAACCCCATCTCTCCCCACTAAGCTCCAAGACCCCCATCTCTCCCCACTAAGCACCAGGACCCCCTATCTCTCCCCTCTAACCACCAGGACCCCCATCTCTCCCCACTAAGCACCATGACCCCCCATCTCCCCCCACTAAGCACCAGGACCACCCATCTGCCCCGACTGAGCACCAGTGCTCCCTTTTGTCCACCTTGAAGACAAAGCTGCATTCTTTTAGTTAGGTATGCAGGGTCAGGGGTGGGCTGGGGGCCTCATAAGGTAGGCTGCATGGGGCCCCATGATTACTAATAGTGGCCCTGCTGTAACTGCCCCACACCCACTGCATTGATCACCCCCGACTGTCCCCCTGTGTACTCCTCTGGCCCCTCTGTGTCCTCCTCCAGCCCCTCTGTGTCCTCCTCCGGCCCCCTGTGTCCTTCTCTTATGACACTGTGCATTTCTCTACTGACAGTCCACTGCCCTACTGACACCATTCACTGGCCCCCAAAAAGCATTTTGAAAAAATGAAAAAAAAAATACAAAAAAATTAAATTGTAAAAAAAAATAATAATAATAATAAATAACTACTGACATACTGACACTATCCCGCACATACTACCCACCGCCATACACTCCACACTCCTCTCCTGCACATACTACCCACCTTCATACACTCTGCACTCCTCTCCTGCACATACTACCCCCCACAGCCATTCACTCCATACCCCTTTCCCTGCACATACTACCCACCGCCATACACTTTGCACTCCTCTCCCTGCACATCCCATCCACCACTATACACTCCACATCCCTCTCCCTGCACATACTACCCACTGCCATACACTTTGCACTCCACTGCCATACACTTCACACTTTTTATGGGCAAGGGGGACACCAAACCACTTAAAAACCAAGCACAGTGTTTGTAAGAGGTGGAGGCAAGAATCTAATCCACTGGGTTCAATGCATTGGACATTGTTCAAATAGTGCACCAGCCCATGTGAACTAGACTCCCTCCCTCTTTAGCACCCACTCTAGAAAAGGACTGAAAGCCTCAAAGGAAGCGCATGAAATGGTGCAACCCATGGGTATGCACTGATCCACAAACATCCTCCTGCAAATTCACAACACATTGCATGTTCGAATTTGCAGGGAGCTTCACAGTGTATTCTAAGGCCCCAATTGGATAAAGCCTTGCACCTGACCACTGGTCAGATGCAAAGCTTCGCCAATTAGCACTGACAGAGCCCTGATTGGACAAAGTGATGGTGACCCCACACTAAAAAATGGAACTTCCCATAGAAAGCTTTTGCAGTGTGTTGGAGATAGGTAGAGCAGGACTCAGTTTGCTACTAGTGAGTTAGTGTGTTCACTTACCCCTTTCACACCAAGGCGCTTCAAAAACGCCTTAGCATTATTACCGTGTTTTTACAGCGTTTTAGGGGCGTTAGCGGTAAAATTAACGCAACGCTGCAGGCGTTTTCACAGCGTTTTTCAAGCGTTATTGAAGCATGTGTTATTGATGCTATCTTTCTGCTTCCATGTTTATCCTTTGTGATATCATGTAAAACAAGCAGTGTCTTGTAAAGTAACAAGCAGTGTCTTGTTTTACTTCAAATCTTCATTTTTCTGGAATTAATTCTTTTTTTTTTTGTCACTTTAATTTTGTTTTTTTGGCACTTTGATGGTCTGTTTAATCATTCTGACCTTCCCACAAGTTCAGTCCTGTTGTTGTAGATCTCTCTTTTCTGCTTACATGTTTACCTTTTTGTGAGATCATGTAAATTTTCTACAGCTCAGGGCGGATTATAGGTGCTATTCAGGCGTTTTTACAGCATTTTCAATTCATTTCAATGGAGAGGGGCGTTTTTGAAGCGCTTTTTTCAACGCCCAAAAGCTGCTTCAAAGATGCTGCTTGCAGGACTTTTCTCAACACCCCGCCAGCGCAACACCTCAGTGTGAAAGGGTCCATTGAGATGCATGGGGAGCGTTTTATGAGCGTTTTAATAGCGTTTTTTAGCGCTAAAACGCTGCAAAAACGCCTTGGTGTGAAAGGGGTCTTAGGCCCCTTTCACACTGGGGCGGTAGGGGGCGTCGGCGGTAAAACAGCGCTATTTTTAGCACTGTTTTACAGCGGTATTCGGCCGCTAGCGGTGCGGTTTTAACCCCCCGCTGGCGGTCGAAAAAGGGTTAAAACCCCTCGTACAGCGCGGCTATAGCCGCGGTATAGTCGCGCTGTCCCATTGATTTCAATGGGCAGGAGCGGTGAAGGAGCGGTGAATACACCGCTCCTTCACCGCTCCAAAGATGCGGCTTGCAGGACCTCGGGCTTTCACACTGAACAAACAGCGGAGGCTGTTTAGGGGCGGTTTGCAGGCGGTATTTTTGTGAGTATAGTGTAGTGTGTTAGTGTAGTGCAGTATTGAACACAGCATTACTTAACATTTAGTGCTTTTTTTGCTTGCTGCGTCTTTTTATCTTTCTGTCCCATGCCTGCCCTTTTTTTCAATTATCAGACGCAGTTTTTCTGACTGCAACGCTGGTGTTCCACCTTTTTAATTTTTTTATAGTTTTTACATTTCTGTCAATGTCAGTTCTCACTTTAAATTGCACTAAACACCACTTTTCATTCAATACAGTGCATCCAATCACAACCCATCATGTCTGGGAGGCCAACAAGAAGAGACAGACGTTCCTATGCCACTATGAGTGGGCCAGCAGCCTCTGTGTCCACAGGCAAAGGTGGACATGGTCAGTCCTCAGGCAGGGCACATTTTTCTGTTTAGTGATGTTGCCTGTGCTATCCAGCCACAGCATGTAGAGGAGGTGGTGGACTGGCTTACTAAACCATCCTCAATAACCCAAGCTGACACTAGTGCGCAGTCCACCGCAGCTGCCAGAGTGACTTTTTCTGTCTCCTTGTCTATGACTACTCCTGCCATAGCCCCAGCATCATGCATGGAGGAGTCAGCTGAATTATTTGAACACAGCATCAGCCACTTGTTTCTTGAGGATGCACAGATATTACTTGATTATGATGTTGGTTCTGAGGTAGAGGAAGGGTGTAACATGAGCCTACAGAGAGGGGAGAACACTGCTAAGCAACAAATTGGCAGTCATGGTCCCCCAGCTGCAGCGTATTTCCAAGTTGGCACCAGTGATGATGGGGATGGAGGGGATGATGATGACGTGACTTGGGTACCAGATAGAGCAGAGGAGGAAAGTGAGGGGGAGAAACAACCCCAAACAGGCAGGATGTCCTCCAGAGGCAGCCATCACAGAAGAGTAGAGAGCAGCCACCCTATTCCATCAGATTGTGGAGCTGTTATCTCCCGGCCCACTTCCCACAGCTCAGCTGTGTGGGCTTTTTGGCACATGTGCAGCCGATCGCAGTGTTGCAATTTGCAATCTCTGCAAGTAGATCAAGCGTGACAAAAACACCAGACATTTGGGTACCACATGCTTGACAAGGCATTTAACCTCCCACCTGTCCATTAGGGATGGGCGAACGGTTCGGCCCGAGCATAAGTTCGGGCCGAACTTTCGTTGTTCGGACATTCGTTTAACATCCAAACAAACAGGTGGTTCGACCGTTTGCTCGCCCCCCCCCCGATCCGACCACAAGGCATTGCGGCACTGAACAGTGCATTGCAAGCCCTGATTGGCTGAAGCAGTGAAAGCTTCAGCCAATCAGGGCACAGAGCACTGTCAGAGTCATGATTGGACACTGTCATCATGACTTTGTCCAATCAAGGCTCATTCCCGCCATGCAGTATAAAAGTATTCTTTCAATGGCAGCCATTTTCAGTGTGATTTTGGTGTGAAGAGAAATAGAACAGGACTCTGTTCAGTGCTATTCGTTAGTGTGCTATACTGTGCTATTTTTCTTCAATTGTCAGTGGAGAATATTAGTTTAGTGTCAGTCTAGGGATAGTGTGAGTGTAGTGAGGAGGACCATCATTCAGCTTTTCATAGTGTGCAGCTAGAGTAGGGACAGCACAGATAGTTTCAGTGTAGTGTAGTGGGACCGTGTCAGTAATCTTGACATTAGTATATAGCTAGAGTAGGGACAGTTCAGATAGCTTCAGTGTAGTGACGGTTGAACACTGTCTATTTGATTGCGTTACTGCCAGTTTAACGCCATATCGTATTGCGTGCGTTACTGCCAGTTTAACGCCATATTGTTTTGCGTGCGTTACTGCCAGTTTAACGCCATATCGTTTTGCGTGCGTTACTGCCAGTTTAACGCCATACAGTTTTGCATGCGTTACTGCCAGTTTAACGCAATATCGTATTGCGTGCATTACTGCCAGTTTAACGCCATATAGTTTTGCATGCATTACTGCCAGTTTAACGCCATATAGTTTTGCGTGCGTTACTGCCAGTTTAACGCCATATAGTTTTGCGTGCGTTACTGCCAGTTTAACGCCATATAGTTTTGCATGCGTTACTGCCAGTTTAACGCCATATTGTATTGCCTGCGTTACTGCCAGTTTAACGACATATAGTTTTGCGTGCATTACTGCCAGTTTAACGCCATATCGTTTTGCGTGCGTTACTGCGAGTTTAACACCATATAGTTCTGTGTGCGTTACTACAAGTTTAACGCCATATAGTTTTGTGCATTACTGCTAGTTTAACGCCATTTACTTCTGTGTGCGTTACTGCCAGTTTAACGCCATATAGTTCTGTGCATCACTGTACGTTTGCGCATTATTTTGCAGTATATTATATTGTATCCATGGATTGTGTCTGTGTAGCGTGAGTACTCAAATTAAAGGGAACCAAACACCTCTTTACATTGATTAAAGTGCATCTACGTACAGATTTCAACTTCTGCTTTACATTTGCTTATAAACACCGCCCCCTCCCTCCCAATAATGTCTGGGAGAACAACAAGGAGAGGCAGACGTTCCCTTGGCACTGTGAGGGGGCCAGCAACAAATGTGTCCACAGGCAAAGGTGGACGTGGTGGTCAGTCCTCAGGCAGGGCATCATTTCCTCTGTTTAGTGAGTTTGCCCATGCTATCCAGCCACAGCATGCAGAGGAGGTGGAGGACTGGCTTACTAAACCTTCCTCATCCTCCTCATCCTCTGTCACACAAGCAGAGACAAGTGTGCAGTCCCCTGCAGTTGCCAGAGTGGATAAACCTGCCTCCTTGTCCATATCTATTCCTGCCATAGCCCTAACATCAGCCATTGAGGAGTCAGCTGAGTTATTTGACCACATCGTCAGCCACTTGCTCCTTGATGATGCCCAGCCATTACTGGATTCAGATGCTGGTTCTGAGGTTGAGGATGACAGGAACATGAGCCTAGAGAGAGGGAGGAACACTGGTAGACAAATTGACATTCATGTTCCCCAAGCCACAGCGTATTGCCAAGTTGTCTCCAGTGGTAATGATGAAGATGGAGGAGATGGAGATGATGATGATGAGGTCACTGATGCGCAGAGGAGGAAACTGAAGGTGAGGCGGCACAACCCCAAGGAGGTCGGCATCAAGAAAGAGTAGAGAGCAGCCACCCTATTCCATCACATTCTGCAGCTGTTATCTCCCGGCCCACTCCCCACAGCTCAGCTGTCTGGGCCTTTTTCCGCACATCTGTAGCAGATCGCACTGTTGCTATCTGCAAACAGTGTCACAGGCACATCAAACGTGGCAAAAACACCAACCATTTGGGTACCACATGCCTAACAAGGCATTTAAGGTCCAACCACTCAGCCCGTTGGCAAGAGCACCTAAAAGCCACACAAAAGGGGTACAAATATGTCTCTCCTCCTCCTTACCCACTTCAGTCTGCCCCTGCGATACCGAGTCATTACCTATCAGCAGCCTCGACTGACAGGGATGATGGTATAGCACAGGGTGTTCAAGGTCCTAGCAGCTCATCTACCAGCAGCACACCACCAGCTGTAGACTGTAGCCAGTAAATTTCTCTGCCCCATCTTCTGCAGCAGAAAAAAAAATACAGCCCCTACCACCCACATGCCCAGCACCTGAATGCAAGCTTGTCAAAGCTGTTGGCTCTCCAACTTCTGCCTTTCAGCCTGGTGGATTCTTCCCCCTTCCGTGAAGTTGCACAATGTGCTGTACCACAATGGCAGGTTCCCAGTCGATACTACTTTTCACGTAAGGCCGTTCCATCTCTCTACCATCACGTGGAAGGGAATGTTCTGGCATCATTGGGCAAGGCAGTCAGCCGTAAAATCCACCTTACTGCTGACACGTGGTCCAGGAGGCATGGGCAGGGAAGATATATTTCATTCACAGCACACTGGGTAACGCTGCTTGCAACTCGAAAGGATGTAGGACAGGGCTCAGTGCTGCAGCTTGTTGTGCCCCCATGTCTCCATACAGCTGGTGGTGATAATGCCAGACCTGTGAGCTCTATGAACATCAGGTACCCCCTAAGCGTTCAAAGGACTTTTCCCAGAGTCAGGCTAAAAGGTGCCATGCAGTGCTTCAGCTGGTGTGTTTAGGGGACAGGAACCACACCGGAGCAGAGATTCTTGCAGCTCTACAAGGACAGGCCCAGAGGTAGTTCACACCACGCCAGCTGGAGTCAGGAATGGTGGTGTCCGATAATGGCTCAAACCTCATGTCCGCCCTTAGACAGGGAAGGTTGACACATGTGTCATGCCTGGCACATGTGCTCAATTTGGTGGTGCAGCATTTCCTAAGTGCGTACCCAGGATTGCAAGATGTACTAAAGCAGGCCAGAAGAGTCTGTAGCCATTTCAGGAGGTCATACACAGCCAGTGCTCGGTTGGCTGAAATTCAGCGGGAATTCCACCTGCCCGTAAACCGCCTGATTTGTGACATGCCCACCAGGTGGAACTCAACTTTGCGAATGCTGCAGTGGCTATACATGCAGCAGAGGGCCGTCAACGAGTATTTTTGTCAGTATGGCATGGCGACAGGCTCAGGCCGCCTTGGCTTTTTTTCCCCACTCCAATATCTGATCATTAAGGATGCATGCACTGTATTGTCACCATTTGATGAGGCCTGCGGCCTGCCAGGTTGCATGCTCGGATAAGGGTCTGGTACGGATTTTTGGGGGGACCCCACGCCATTTAAAAAAAAAAATTGGCGTGGGGGTTCCCCTTAAAATCCATACCAGACCTGAAGGGTCTGGTATGGATTTTGAGGGGGACCCCCATGCCATTTTTTTTTAATTTTGGCGTGGGGTTCCCCTTAATAGCCATACCAGACCTGAAGGGCCTGGTATGGAATTTAGGGGGACCCCCACACATTTTTTTAAAATTTTGGTTCGGGGTTCCCCTGTGGGGAAATCCCATGCTGTTTTTATCAATGAACTTTTATGTGTATTGTCGGAACGACAATTCATTAATAGCCACGAGTAGTTTTAAATGACTTTTTTTCCTTTGAAATGTCATTTTGCTGTCAGACTGTTCTAAACACGGGAAACATGTGCCCCTTTACAGGCATACTATAGACACCCCCCAGGTACAAAATTTAAAGGAATATTACACTTTTATTGTTTCACTTTAAGCATTATTAAAATCACTTCTCCAGAAAAAACGGCCGTCTTTAAAACTTCTTTTTGCATTGATACATGTCCCCTGGGGCAGGACCCAGGTCCTCAAACACTTTTTATGACAATACCATGCATATAAGCCTTTAAAATTAGCACTCTTGATTTCTCCCATAGACTTTTAAAGGGTGTTCCGCGGCTTTCGAATTTGCCACGAACACCCGAAATTGTTCGCTGTTCGGCGAACTGGCGAACAGCCGATGTTTGAGTCGAACTCAAAGCTCATCCCTACTGATCATAGAACGCGTCTGTCGACAGACTCTGTGGACCGTTTGACTTTTATAAAAATGAATGAGCCCTAGATTACCAGCTATGAAGGTCCCCATTGAGAACGTCCTTTTGATGACGAAACGCGTCTGGGTACGCACGCAGCGACGCTACCACGTGACCAGGAAGTAGGACGAGCTTCGCTTCCATGCTTGTATGCCGGCCGGCGACATATGCTTATGCGATATAAGTGCTTTTATTCTGTAAGTGCAATACTTTATTTATTAAATCTGTTTTTAAACGTACTTCACCATGGAGAGTTTATCATTTATATTCTGGGTGATTTACTGATGATGTGGACTCCGGGTAATGAGGACGTATTAAGGTGCTCCTTGCCAGCTATATGACAGCTCCTAACCTACTAGAAGCCTGTGTATCACCGTGAGTCGGTAAGCACAATCTACAGCCACGGTGGTGGGGTTTTTCACTTCCCTCCCCCCCCTTTTTTGGTTGTTTTTATGTGCACACCTGGGTGATTGGTATGTCCGTATGTCTATGTCCAGCATTTAACATACTACACTATGGCCAGTTTTTCTTGTGTTTGCTTTTTTCCTGTATCCATTGAGGGAATTTTGATCTGACCACGGACGGTGCTGATTGGTCCAATACCCCAGAGGCCCTGGCAAGGGTTTTTTGCCATCCGCTCATATCTTTGGAGTTCTGGTAAGAGCAATCATAGCTCATTTGGATCAGCATCCACATTTATACTGAATACCTACCACTTTGGGAATTTGGACTTTATTTATTTGTATTATATTTTAGTTGGTGATAGATCACACTATCTACTCACCCCAACACACATAATTTTTGTTTAGCGCAGTTTATTATTTTTTTCAATACCATGCATATAAGCCTTTAAAATTAGCACTCTTGATTTCTCCCATAGACTTTTAAAGGGTGTTCCGCGGCTTTCGAATTTGCCACGAACACCCGAAATTGTTCGCTGTTCGGCGAACTGGCGAACAGCCGATGTTTGAGTCGAACTCAAAGCTCATCCCTACTGATCATAGAACGCGTCTGTAGACAGACTCTGTGGACCGTTTGACTTTTATAAAAATGAATGAGTCCTAGATTACCAGCTATGAAGCCCCTGTTGCTGATGTCACTAAGTCTTTTTGGGATGTGGAATCTCTGCAGGACTTTGAGGCTGCCTAGCTTTGAGGGTGTTCAATCATTACATCTGGAAGAATGTTTTTGATATAGGTTTCATGGGCACAATTAACACCCAAAGACCAATTTTTCTGCACCTGTCTGACAGGTGCATATCATTGCAATTTTTTACAGCAAAGCAAATTCTTGCTTTCATCAAGAGTACCTCTATAGGGTTACGGTGGGAAGGCACCACCGACACCCAAAGACCAAATTTTCTGCACCCGTTTGACAGGTGCATATCATTGCAATTTTTTACAGCAAGGCAAATTCTTATTTGCATCAAGAGTACCTCTATAGGGTTACAGTGGGAAGGCACCACTGACACCCAAAGACCAATTTTTCTGCACCTGTTTGACAGGTGCATATCATTGTAATTTTTTACAGCAAGGCAAATTCTTGCTTACATCAGGTGTACCTCTATAGGGTTACGGTGGGAAGGCACCACCAACACCCAAAGACCAATTTTTCTGCACCTGTTTGACAGGTGCATATCATTGCAATTTTTTACAGCAAGGCAAATTCTTGCTTTCATCAAGATTATCTCTCTAGGGTTACGGTGGGAAGGCACCACCGACACCCAAAGACCAATTTTAACGCACCCGTTACTTCTATCCAAAGTCAAAGTGACACCAGAATGTATCCAAAAAATCTCTAATCTTGTTGCCAGTGCAATACATTGTGGCCTCATCATACACACTGGCTCCCCAGCTGTTGCTGAGCAAAATAAAGGCAGCTTGCAGGAAAAATGTCATTTTTTTGGCTTTATAAATTCAATTATTGCTGCAGCAGATTCTAGACATGGTACAGATCTGCCACTTTACAGTTAGACTAAGGGGACCCCCCCTGGCACTATATTGGAAGTATTTTTTCATTTTTAGGCTTTCACTTTAAAAATCAAAAAATCACTGTTCATTTAAAAATGACGTTTTTCACATACTTTTTTTTTATTGATCCATGTCCCCCAGGGCAGGACCTGGACCCCTATAACCATTGTATGCCTAATTACTTGCATTAAAGCCTTCAAAATGGGCACTTTTGATATTTGACGTTTGGGTCCCATTGACTTTAATGGGGTTCGTTATTTGGGTCCAAACGTTCGTGGTGTTCGGATGTTCTGGTCCGAACCAAACAGGGGTCCATTCGGCTCATCCCTACTGTCCATTGGCAAGAGCACCTGAAAGCCACACACAAGGGACACAATTCTTCTCCTCCTCACTCTTCACCTTCCATGTCTACCCCCACTATATTGCATGATCTCTCAGCAGCCTCCACTGAAAGGGATGATGGTATAGCAAAGGGTGTCACAGGTCCTTGCAACACATATGCCAGAAGCACACCAACAGCTGTAGGGTATAGCCAGCAAATTTCTCTGCCCCAGCTGCTGCAGGGGAAAAAAAATACACTCCCTTCCATCCACATGCCCAGCATCTAAATTCCAGCTTGTCCAAATTGCTGGCTTTACAACTCCTGCCTTTCCATCTGGTGGATTCTGCCCCCTTCCGTGAACTTGCAGAATGTGCTGTACCACAATGGCAGGTTCCCATTCGCTATTTCTTTGCACATAAGGCCATTCAAGCTCTGTACCATCACATGGAGGGCAATGTTTTGGCATCGTTGGACAAGGCAGTCAGCCGCAAAGTCCACATTACTGCTGACACGTGGTCCAGCAAGCATGGTCAGGGATGATATATTTAGTTCACAGCACACTGGGTAACTCTACTTGCAATTAGGAAGGATGCAGGACAGGGCTCAGTGCTGGAGCTTGTTTTGCTGCCATTTCTCCATACAGCTGGTGGTGATGATGTGAAATCTGTCAGCTCCAGCCCCTTGTCCTCCTCCTCCGTGCTCTCCTCTGCTGAATTGTCCTATGAACCAAAAAAGAGAAATTTTTCTCTTTTTTTTGTTTCAGTTTTAAGAATACCGATTGTTCTGAGGAGGGCACCAAGACTGCAGGCACTGTTTGATTTAGAGGGTTGGTCACACCACTTATTCATAGACTAAGCACCCAAGCGCAGGAGATTATGGTTGTTTTTTTGTCCTATGAACCACCAGTACCCCCTATGCGTTAAAGGGGCCATTCAATGAGTCAGGCTAAAAGATTCCATGCAGTGCTTCAGCTGGTCTGTCTCGGGGACAGGAGCCACACTGGAGCAGAAATTCTTTCAGCTCTGCAGGGGCAGGCCCTGAGGTGGTTCACACCACAGAAGCTTGAGCCAGGAATGGTGGTGAGCGATAATTGCACTAACCTTCTTTCCGCTTTTCGACAGGGAAAGTTGACACATGTCTGGCACAAGTCCTCAATTTGGTGGTGCAGCGTTACATAAACAGGTACTGTACCCAGGCTTGCAAGATCTTCTAAAGCAGGCCAGATGAGTCTGTAGCCATTTCAGGCAGTCATACACAGCCAGTGTTTCGATTGGCTGAAATTCAGCAGGAATTCCACCTGCCCGTAAACCTAAGGGGACTAGGGATCATATAGGGGACTAGCCCATTATATGACACCTGCAAACAAAGCCCGCGCTGTCCCCCGTGCAGGCCGCATCCATCTTCGCCCCTCTTCCTTCCAGGGCCGCGGACTCCGGCTCTGTGACTGGCTGGAGCCACGTGACATCACTCCCGCGCATGCGCGCGGGAGCCGTCAATCACGGCACACGCTGGGGGAAGAAACGGCACGGTGGTTCGTTTTTTCACAGTGCATGCGCCGATTTCAGATGCCAAGCGCGCCTAAACGCAGTACCGGCATTTAGCTGCGTTTTCGTTTAGAATCGCTTTTAAAGGTGCCCTATTTTTTTACATTACAAAACTTAAAAATGATAGCAAATGATGAAAAACCACTAAAAAAAAAATTAAAACTTGTAATTGCTTGCAATGCTTCATAGACCATTTATATACTCCTAATGAGCTCATGATCCACTCCAATACACCACTAGCATTGCTGTTAGCCAAAGAAGAATTGGAATTTGACCTATTTGTTGTTAGATTTGAACCAGATGACCCCACCATTGAGCTTGACCCCTGACTTGATCAAACATAGTTGCATGAAATTTAATATCTGGCTTTTTTAATTTCCTCACATATGCTCATTATGATATCCATAGTAAAAGCACCGAAATTGAGGTAGATACAAGTATATTGCTGCTCTCTCAGCTGCTGCTACTCAATCTGGTCTCACAGAATGGCTGAAATAGTTAAATAATACTGTGATTAGGGAGTGTCTTATGAGGTTATCTTAAATAAATGCTCCTAGATGTGAATGCGGCAAAACGCCGCTAAACGTGACTAAACGCGGCATGCAAACGAGGCTAAACAGGCATTTTTAAACGCCGGTTTCAAGCTGTCAAAAAAATCGTTCGTAAGAGGTTGCCTCAGCGTCCTGTGTACATTAGGCCTTAAGGTGCTTTTATTGCTTGTTAAGGTTACAAAAATACTGCATAGACTGGGCACAGTTTCCAAAACATCTAGAAGCGTTCATGGCATACTGGTTCTTTATTTGCTGCAATAACAAAATCTAAAAACAAATAAAAAAGGTTCATACTACACACTTTCTCAAGACATTTGGATTTATCAGTATTTAGCACTTTAAAAAGTGGTCTCCAGAACCAAGGACTGATTTCACAGTGTATGCATACCTCCTACCTATCCCAGATTCCATGAGAGAAATTTTAGCAAATCCTGGTGTTCTGTGGATCCAGGCCATGTCCCACAGTCGAGTGCCAGAAAACTCGTTCAGCACCCAGCTTCAACTCTGCACAAACTGGCTGGAGGAGGAATCCCCTGCCTATTACCAGCAGGAGGAGGAAGAGTGAGAGCAACAGCACGGAACACTCGTTATTACAGTACAAGGCAAGTCATCAGAGTTTTACCCCCAGTATCTGCATGTTGTGTCTAATTTTTAACCAGTTCCCACCCAGGCCAATTCTGACATTTCTCTCCTACATGTAAAAATATGTATTTTTTTTGCAAAAAAATTTACTCATAACCCCCTATCTATCTATCTATCTATCTATCTATCTATCTATCTATCTATCTATCTATCTATCTATCTATCTATCTATCTATATATTGGTTTTTCAAAAGCAATTTTTTTGTAAAAAATACACTTTAATGGATTTTAATGCTAAAAAACACAATATATAACAACATTTTTGTACAATATAAAAGATGATGTTACCCTGAGTTAACAGATACCTAACATGTCATGCTTTAAAATTGTGTACGCTAGTGGAAGCTTTAATTTTTTTTACAGGTTACCAGTTTAGATTTACAGAGGAGGTCTAGCACTAGAATTATTGCTCTCAGTATAACATTTGTGGCAAAACCTCACATGTGTGGTGCGAACACCGCTTACCGATGTGGGCACGATCTATGTATGAGTTTGCTTCTGTGTGCAAGCACGGGGGGGGGCGCAGGGGTGCTTTCATTTTTTTTTTTTTACACTGTCCCTTAAATTTTTTTTTATAATTTTTTTCCTATCACAAGAAGTGTAAACATCCCTTGTGATAGAAATAAGGCATAACAGGTCCTCTTTATGGAGACAACCAGGGTCTATAAGACGGGAGGGGGGGATGCCCCCTGCCCCTCCCTGTAAAAGCAATCCAGTGGCTAATCAGCCACTAGAATGGCTTTTACACGAGAGGGAATCGCCGTCTGAAAAGAAAGATATCTAGATGATGCCTGTAGCTGCAGATGATTTGGATCAGAACAAAAGTCCGATATTATATCTACCTCTGATCAGATTGATTATAAAACATGCATGTTTCAAGTAAGCTCACACTTTGACTAGTTCAGAGTCAAATTACTTTCTGTTTAATATTTCCGCTTCTCAAGACTTTTATACAATCCCATTAAAGTTCTGAGATAAGTCAGATAGACTAGCACATGCAAACCACAAGTACAAAAATACATATAGTGCAAGGAACGTGACAAAGTTTTGGCTTTTAGCTGGTGCACATTTAAGGAAATAAATTTTGTTCTTGCAGCATTTCTGCAGCATTTCTTGCTCCTGGTGTTATGTTGTTATATTCTGAATGTATTCTGGGAAGGAGGCGCAAACTTCTCTGTAAACTCTTGCAGTCCAGCCACAGTAAGAGAGGGGCAAGCTTTGATATCTACTGAATATTGTTTTTAAGGCCTATAAGCGTAGAAGCTGATACGTGACAGATATATAAAACATGTACTTACATATACATTAGAATTGACGTTTCATGATTCCCTTAATCACATCCATTACAGTTCCCCCCTTGAAACTGACTATTTCAAACTGTCCCTCATACTAAAAGTCCTAGTCACTCCCCTGGCCCATTCTCCTCTCCAACTCTTTTCAGCTGTATATAGAGAAGAGCAGTGACTAATTCACTACCCCCCTCGATACAGCTTGGAGAGGGCAGTCAGGTGCTGTCTGTCCCTGTAATTCTATGGCGTTGCATTTCGGGTGGAGGTGACTGTAACGGAGAGTAACACACAATCATCATCAAGTCTCACATAATCTTCATCATCATCTGGTATTTCCTGGTTCACAATCTTGGGAGTAGATTGGTCAACAGCTTTTCCTACACACTTCTTAAAGCAGGGAAGAACACAGCAGACCATGACAGCTAGGGTCACTAGAATTATCAGAATGGCTATTCCGATCTGTGTTAAAATTCCCTGCCCCCCCCCCCCCCTTGATCCAGGTGAAGTACTGATCCCAGGGGTTGGAGAGCCCTGAATTCTTCTTTAATTCTTTGGACAAATCCTCAAGTTTTTGGATGGCTAAAGTCACTTTACCATTTGGGCCTGTGTTATCTGGGATATAAGTACAGCATGTACTCGTTTCAGGTAACATCTTACACACACCCCCCTTTTCAGATAGGACCATGTCTAAGGCCATACGGTTTTGGAAATTCATATGTAAAGCGGCTTCTAGTTGTTCGGCTAAACCTCGGAGTGCATCTCTGATGTAATTATCAAACCTTTGTTGGTTGTAGTAGATGTAATTTATCCAGTCTTGTTTACAGTGATGATGGGGTTCAGGGACTCAAACCCTGCTGCTACTTGGTCTCTTGCTTTGAACTCATCTGGGACCCCTCTGGGGACCCCTATGGCATCTATGTATACATGAGGGTCAAAGCTTCCTGCTGGGGCACTCCTACGCCTCCTGTTAGGTCGGGGTGTGTTGTTTGCATTTGGCTTTGGGTTTTCCGAGAGAATATGTAGAGGCATTATGGCCTTGGTCAGTGCACATTCTCCTGTCCACTGTCTTGTCAATCTGCTTCTAATTTTCATGTCTCTGCAGATCCAGTACAAGTCTCCCAAAGACTGGACTTAATTTTGCACCAGATCTGCAGACACCTCACTATAAGTAACCCTTAGTGAAATTCCCAAGAGGTTTCCCCACTCCCTGATAACGTCCATAGCATGTGTAATTGCCAGGATATATGGTTATACCTTCTCTTGGCTTGGGGGTCTTGGTAAGTATGGGATATTCCTTCTTCCAATGTTCACACAGGGAGTGGTCAGTGGTTGTGTTGGTAAACAGGCTGAGGAAACATGTCTCATGTTTGGGGGATATGTTCAGGGGTACCGTTCCCAAGTGTGGTCTAGCCCCCCCCACACGCAAAACAATTAGTCTTATTGTGTTTCCCTGCACTGTACCATATCCACTCGAGCCACAAGTTGACATCTGAGAACCCGGTTTCTGCAGCCATAGTATCCTCAAAGGTAGGGTCTGCTATGTCCACCATGTCCTTTAATGTCTGTATATGGGGCCTCAGGGGGTTTGAGCTAGATGTGGATTGGGGAACTCCCCACTCTGGTTTATTGAACATATCTTTCAGTTGGAAAGGCTTTCTAAAACCAGGATACCCACTTCCCCACCATAGGCCCAGAACATAGGTCCCACTGTCTTCTGGGCTAGGATTCTCGATGGTCAGCCTGAACTCTTTGGTCTAATACTGATCTGTGTGCTTGTTGATTGTCATTCTATCAAAGAGTGACTTTCCATTTTTGTCTTTTCTATTTTGGGCGTTTTCAGGTTTGTACCCCCAGTTTGTACCCCCAGTGTTCCAACCCACTGCTCCCCAGGAATCACATTTGTACCCCAATAGGTGTCAGTGACACTTACATACACAGTCATGGGTCTTACTGCTTCATCCCAGGACCAGATCTTGTACATAGTACCTGGAATTATCTGTTCAAAAGAGGATATAAAAGTGGCAACATGTGTATTGGATGGGTACCATCTTTTTGTTTGATGGCTACCTCTTGTGCCTGAGCAATGATTATAATGAAAAGGATATACAGAATCATTTGGTCCCCTCGGCCTCTTCCTCAGGTACAGTGACTTTCTTGCAGTGGGAGGCGTGTGCCCACGTGTTCTTTCCGGCTAGGAGAACCTGGAAAGGACCATCATATCTGGGTTCAAGAGTGTGCTTTCTCACAAACTTCTTTATCAGGACCCAGTCACCAGGAACCAGCTTGTGCATTCCTGTATCTAGCTCAGGATCTGGAATGGAAGAAAACACTTCCGAATGGTTAATTCTCGATTAAAGCAGTCACATAATCAGTCAATACATCAGATCGGAGCTGCAACTGTTGTGGGAAATAACAACCCAGTCTGGGAGCTAAGCCAAACAATATCTCATAGGGTGAGAAACCATGGTTCCCCTTTGAAGTGTACCTAACACTGAATAAGGCAATGGGCAGGCTGTTTGGCCAACACATTCTGGTTTCCTGTGACATTTTTAGCATTCTAGATTTTATTGTGCCATTCAATCAATCCACCAGGAAGGTATGGGGTGTGGAAAGCTAATGTGACCCCTAAAGCTGCCCATATCTCTTTGGTTACCGAGGCCGTGAAAGCCAGCCCCGGATCGCTCTCTATGACCTCTGGGACACCACATCTGCACACTTCTTTTTCTTCTTTGTAAGCTGCTTCCTGTTGATCCTTGAGGTGAGTTCTGTTCACAGGAGGGTTTTGTGGATGCATGGTGGTTTGTACAGTCTCTTCAGGGGTGTCTATTGGGTCATCCAGGATAGGTGCATTCACTCTGCTGACCACTTCTCACGTCCCATCTGCAGCTTGTTTCGCAGCGGTATCTGCCAGGTGATTGCCTTGTGCTTCTTGGGAAACCAGCTTGCCGTGCGTCTTTACCTTAAGTATAGCCACTTGTGCCGGGAGGAGTAGGGCATCCATTAAGTCCTTGATAGCTGCACTATGCTTTACAGGTGTTCCTGCTGCTGTCAAGAACCCTCTTGTTTTCCAGATGATCCCAAAATTTCCCTCTGCCAATTTGCATGCCATAGTTAGGGCCTGGAGTTCTGCTTCCTGGGCAGACATGGAGGAGGGTAATGCTGAAGCTTGAAGAACTGTATCTTCGGTGGTGACTGCGTATCCTGTGTGGTACCGTCCAGTGCTGTCTGCATACCTGGAACCATCCACAAAAATTGTCAAGTCAGGATTCTCAAGGGCTGTTTCACTGACTGTCAGTAAGTGTGTTGTTTCCATCTTCATCACTTCGAAGCAGTCATGAGCGGTGAGATGAGGATCATTCTCCAAAGAGGTTCCCCCCTCGAGAAGAGGAAGCAGAGTTGATGGGTTAAGGGTATCACAGCGGAGGATTGTGATGTTATCAGGGAGAAGCAAAGCACACTGGAGTCTGGATTCTGAGGTGCCTCTGTGAGGACAGGTGTTTGGGCTGGACGTGGTTTAGTATGGCAGTTTTGTCATGAGGGGCATTGGGCTGCAAAGATGGCTCTGAGGCAGAAGGGTCCCCCCCTGGCCACTGAGACCAGTTGACAGGAGTAATACCCAATGGGTCTGAGTCTGTTACCATGGGCCTGAGCCAAAACTCCTGTGTCATGTCCTTGTCTCTCTGAGACAAAATCTTTTCATAATCTGGGAGTCCCAAAGCAGGGGCTGTTGAGAGGATCTCCTTCAGAGTTTCAAAATTGTCCACAGCTTCTGGAGAAAGAGTAAAAGGGTCACATTTCAGGGCATCATAAAGGGATTGCATCAAGAGGGAGGCTTCTGGGATCCAAGAATGGCAGTAGGAGATTAATCCTAGAAAGGCTTGAAGGGGCTTTTGACCTTGAGGCAAAGGGATGGCCTTGATTGCAGCAACTCTTTCTTCAGTGAGATGACAGGTGCCTTGGGAGATGCAGTGGCCTAGGAAAATCACCTTCTCTCTGCACCATTGGACCTTCTGCTTCGAGGCCTTGCATCCTTGTTCAGCCAGGTAGTGGAGGAGGCTTTCTGATGAGATTGAGGCGTCACCAAGGGTATCTGCACAAAGTAGGAGGTCATCTACATACTGAAGGAGTACAATGTCTGGGTGCAGTCTGGGTGCAGTTTCATCCAGGTGTCCAAAATGAGGGCGAATTGGGAGGGAGAGTTCTGGGCACCTTGTGGCATAACAATCCAAGTGTAGCGGGCAGGTGGTGACACAGGCTTGCCTGAATCCTTGCAGAGAAGGTCCATGTGATCCGGAGAGGGGCGGGGTGGTGGGCGGGTGGGGTGTCATGTGCCTGGTACTGGGCGCTTTCATGTGGACCACGGTTGGGGCTTGGTTGACTGTGGGTGAATTTCTGAGGGCTTCGGTATTCCCCTCTGGAGTAGCCGGTCACGTGGACTGGTGGGCTCAGATAGGGTGTGTCAGAGACCATCATGAGAGGAGCTACTCTCTACTGCTCTGTGAGGATTCTGGACCTAATAACTACTAATAACAATTCAACTTCTCACGCTCCATTACTCTATACTTTGGGCGTGATAGGAGCAGACCCTTTCGGATTGACTCTTTAAGACCTGAGATAAATGCGGCAGCTAACATGTGTCTATGTGCTTTTTTCAGCACGCTAAAACCCAAGTCAGTAAACATTTGTGCTATTCTATTGTGATATTTCTCAACAGATTCACCTTTTTCTTGTGTGACCTCTTGTACACATATTGGCTTCAGGCGTTTTAGAGTGGAGATGTGAACCATCTCCATAGAGAATAATTGTTTTGTTTTTTTACCAAACTACAAAGCGCTCAGATGTAAATGGGGCCTAAATCACCAAACACGTGTGGATTCTAGTACATAGAATTACGCAAGAAAAGCACTTCCTCTTTCATTACTAACCACAATTCATCTGGCATAACGCCCAGAATACATAACTTCCTCTTTATTTATAGTACTCTTAAATATATTTTTGATTGAAATTGAACATTTAAAAATCCCCAATTATTGCTAATACAGCTTAAACACAATTCAAATTATTTGCATAAATAGAGCGCATTTGCTACATTTGCTGTTATTAGAGAAACTCCTTAAAGTCAGACTCGGACTGAATTAATCAAGACACCCTATACATAAATTATTTATTTAATTAAAATGCTACATTGATTGCTACTATGTTCCATCACTGGAAACGTATGGGTGGGTTTCGGTGTGTGGGCGGTTCAGGGGGCGGTGGCATAGGGCGTGTTGCCACAGGGGGAGGTGTCACTTAGAACAGAGGGGTGGTAGACGAAGGGCAGTGTCTACTTCCTGGGGACCAGGCGACATTATAGGGCGGTGGCTGACTACTTAGCTTCCTCTTTTCTGTTTTTTTTATACACATACACAATACGACCATTTTGATTATTTTGATTAATTTCATGTTCTGTCCACCCTTCTTCATGAATAGCCTTTGCAACTTTAAACCAAGCATCTGCTGCTCGTAGCAGCCTGTGATCTGACAACAGACCTTTTTTACGTTTCAAAACAGTACGCCATTCATCTACTTGTAGCCTTCCGCCCAAATGCATATCAACCACACACTTTTGCCAATTTCTTTCCCTTTTTGACAGCACCCTCTCCTTCCCGCTCTAATACCAAGTCACAGGCCAAACTGCCCTCTTTGGGCCTCACTAACTTTTGCCCCATCATTTCAGAGAGAGAGAGAGAGAGGGAGAGAGAGGGAGAGAGATAAGATAAGGAGTACAGTAGTTAATATTCAATAATGCACCACTTCAAATGTTATTTACATGTTCCAATTCAAAGCCCAAACTTCTCACTCTGTCTTTTTCTACCTCTTCAAGCCCTTCTGGTTGTTGAGGTTGTAAGGGGCACCTCTCGCCCCCCTGTCCTGCTATCCTGGCCTCAGCCTCGATGACCCCCAATGACTTGCCAACAACAATTTTTGCAGTATAATACTCGTTCAATCTGAACACCAATAAATGCGCAGCATGTGGCAGTAGGGGTTTGTAACCAAGAGACTCAGCCCTATATCCTGGCTCTACCACTTCAATCAACCCCCAACCTTCTTCATGTATCCCAAATAACAGTCCACAAACACACTTAGGACATGACATTACCAACAACAAGATGTGACCAACAACCAACAACAAGCAACAAGATGTGTGACAACCGTAGAGGAATATAGGATTGTTCAGATCTCATGGGATCCCCACGCCACCGCTGGGTGTATTCCTGACGCCCCCTCCCGGTTCTCCTCTGCACTTCCTTGCACCCGTGCTTTGACGCACAATTATTTGTTCCCCAGGAGGAGTTTAACCACGTCCTGACGCCTCCTCCTGGTTTTCCCGTGCTTTGCCGCACAATCTATTTCACAGAAGAAGTTTAACCACGTCAACTAATTTCATCCGTGACTATATAAGCAATCCCTCATTCCCAACAGCCACCACAAAACACAAGATCGATCAACAAAGCAGAACAGAACAAAACAGGCGGTAGATATAATTGCAGGTACCTTATTATATCAACAGACTCGAAGCAAGATATATACCTGTCTTTGAGGGCCGCAGGAAGCCGTATGGGCACAGAGGTTGACCAGCCACGGGTACAGGATAGACAGTAGACTAGATATACGAGATATCAAAAGTGTCTTACCGTTTATAGAGGTGATCAGTCTCCATCCTGTCTCGCCGTGTTGGCTTGTCCCGGTCCCTTCTCGATCGGCTATCCCTTGGGAACCTAGACTCGAGCCCCAAGTTCGAACGCCAACAAGATTTGGATCAGAACAAAAGTCCAATATTATTATATCTACCCCTGATCAGATTGATTTTAAAACATGTATGTTTCTACTAAGCTCACACTGAGACTAGTTCAGAGTCAAATTACTTTCTGTTTAATATTTCCGCTTCTCATGACTTTTATACAATTCCATTAAAGTTCTGAGATACGTCAGATAGACTAGCACATGCAAACCACAAGTACAAAAATACATAAAGTGCAAGGAACGTGACAAAGTTTTGGCTTTTAGCTGGTGCACATTTAAGGAAGTAAATTTTGTTCTTGCAGCATTTCTGCAGCATTTCTTGCTCCTGGTGTTATGTTGTTATATTCTGAATGTATTCTGGGAAGCAGGCGCGAACTTCCCTGTTAACTCTTGCAGTCCAGCCACAGTAAGAAAGAGGCAAGCTTTGATATCTACTGAATATTGTTTTTAAGGCCTATAAGCGTAGAAGCTGTTATATGACAGCTATATAAAACATGTACTTACATATACATTGGAATAGACGTTTCATGATTCCCTTAATCACATCCATTACACAGACATCATCCAGATATCTCCACTTCAATTCCGTATGACATCCTACGGAAGAGTTAAAGTGTTACTAAACCCAGGACACTGCATTTACTATATCTGATCTCCCACAGTACACAGAACATGGAAATGCAATTATTTCAGTAAATATAAACAGCTACTCAGGCTGCCCTTGTTCACTCCTACGCAGGGCTTTTTTTCTCAGAGAATAGGTGCAGGAACTCCCCCTTTCTGAGTCACCCCTTTTCTCTGCCTCTACCCACCTCCGAGCACCCTCTACCTACCTCCCATTACTACCCTTTTAGAGAATACAGAACCAAGTATCATTTTGTGGTGATAAGTAATTTGTATGGAATTTGTTAATGATAACAAGAAAAGCAGTAAAATAGATCCCCTGTAGCCAATAACAATAAAGCCCCCTCTAACAACAATAGATCCCCCATTAACAATGGGCCACCCGAAACAAAATCCCCTGGCAGCAACAACAGATCTCCTCACAGCCAGCATCAACAGACTCTTCAGCAGCCAGCAACAATAGTCCCCTCCCTCAACAGTAGATCTCTCCCAGCCATAACTGACCCCTCAGCAACAATAGGTCCCCCACCAGTAAAAATAGACCCCCCTGCAAAAATAGATCCCCTCAAGGTAGAATAGATCCCACACCAGCTACCCTCAATAGACCCTGCAGCACACCCCAGCACCCCTTACCATTAAATACAGTCAGTGCTGGAGGTGCCGGAACTGTGTTCCCCCGCATTCCCATTGAAAAAAAGCCCTGCTTTTGATTAATGTAATATATAGAAATGGCCCATACCCTGAGACTGGAGCAGGTATTCTTAAACATTTGCATAAAATGTTTCACCTCTGCAATAAAAAAACAGGGGGCTCCTCTTTAAATACATCACCCAACACTTCCCTATGGCTTAACCCCCAACTGGCTGAAGTATACAAGATACCTGAGGGAGCACGATGGGCTAGGTATGGTATTAAGATTATTCACTAATTGTTTTCTGATGGGGTCTTTAAAACGTTTAGGGATCTCCAATTGGAATAAAAGATTCCCAACAAGTACTTTTATAGCTATCTGCAATTGTGTCATGCAATGGAGGCCCCGTTTGGATTGACAGGGGTGTCACTTTCCCCTTCTAGACTAGAGAAACTTCTGCTTTAAGATGATCATAACAAACTTATACTATACCCCAGCTCGCTTGTATAAGATTGGTAGAGCAGACTCCCCGGAATGCCATTGCTGTCATACTGAGGAAAGGGACCTGTCCAGTAATAAAAAAACCCTGTTAAATTTAGGTTTTTTTTATGCTAAGAAAGCCCTAGCACCTAAATGGAAAAAAACCCTATCCTCCCCTCTGTTCAATTCTGGGTGGACTTGATTAATAGAGCACTACCGATGTTCAAGCTAACGTATAGCTCTAGGGGGTGCCCTAAAAAATTTGAGAAGCTTTGGTCAGAATTGATCACTTCGGTCTCGGGTAACATTGATATATAAATACATGTCGGCAATTACATACTGCAAAATGGAGTGGAGTGACATGCCGTTAAAGGCTCTACAGAGTTGATTGCACTGGAGGAGACAACGGTATTATTTTCACAGACTTGGAGAATACTTACACTGATGTATCTTGAGAAACCATACTTCTAGTTGAACAAATGTTTTATTACTGTTATATAACTTTGTACCTTATGAGAATTGGATTATGTCATTATTGCTTTATTTTGTGAAACATCAATAAATGTAAAAAAGGGGAACCCAGGTGGGCTAACGCTGCGCTAGAAAAGCAAGAATTTATACTATAAATGAAATATAGTGAATGTGACAGCCCCCCGAATCCGGGAGGGTGGTGGGACACACAATTTCTGCAACCAATCCAAGAAGGGGCATTCCTGCGGAAAAGAAAAGCAGGAGAGGAAGGAGAGGAGGTAAGAGAACTCAAAAGAATAAAACCCCTGTAGGTGCAGGGATTTATAACTTGAGTGGAACACCCCTCAGTAAGGAGGAAATCAAAGTACTTGATAAGGGTCTTAAATATGCCCCTACTCTTAATCTAAATAAATTCCAAACGTATATTAACCTGCAAAAATTCATTCGTACTTTGAATATTAAAAAATACTTCCTGAATACTCCTTCCACTAGACCAATGAGTATATCAGCAAACGCAATGAATCATGGTGGTCATCGTTCTAACCTTCGGAACAAATCCATATTTAATCCTCCAACCACTGACACCAAACACTTGGAAGTGTTCAAAAATATGGTTGCGAATGATCTGGATTTGTTAAAAGTTCGGAAGGTTAATGACCCTGTTCACATCAAGAATGGTATCAAATCTCTGACAGATAGGAAGGATCTGGTCATACGCCCCGCTGATAAGGGGGGAGGGGTGGTGTTGAGTAAAACGTATTACAAGAATGAAATGGAGAACCTTCTCAGTGATACTAATACCTACAGTATTATGACCAAGGATCCCATGCTTGACTTTAAGGGTGAACTTCACTTCCTTGTGGAGAGGGGGAAGCATATAGGAGTGCTAAGTGCAATAGAGGCATTATATCTGGAACCTTTGTTCTGTCGGACACCGATAATTTACTTCCTCCCTAAGATTCACAAGGATAGTGTTAACCCACCTGGGAGACCCATAGTGAATGGGATTGACTCGTTTACATCAAGACTTGGCCAATATATTGATACCTTCCTCCAGCCATTGGTAACTAAAACCAATGCATTTCTAAAAGACACCAAGCACATTATACAAATTCTAGAGTCTTTGACTATTACGTCCTCGTGTTTCTTGATCACGGCCGATGTGGGTTCCTTATACATGATTATTAGCCATGAGAACGCCCTAGCTTCGGGCTCTAGGATCATCTGGCCTATCCAGAAGACATCGGAATTTTCCGATTGACAGCTTAACTTTCTGTCTGTCAAAAAACAATTTTTGGTATGGCAAGCAGTTTTTTCTCCAGACCAGAGGGGGGGGCAATGGGGGCACGGTTCACTCCCAGTGTTGCCAATTTATTTATGGCACACTGGGAGGAAGAGGCTGTGTTCAAAAATAAACCCCCGGAATTGATATGTTACCAGAGGTATATCAACGACCTCATTATGATCTGGGATTGAGATAGGGAGAGCTTGGATGCTTTTGTATCCAAATTAAATGCCAATAATAAAAACATTGTTCTTACATGGAACATAAACAGACAGACAGATTGATCTTTCTAGATCTTGAACTGACAAAAGATGGGGATCGGGTCAAAATGATTACTCACTTCAAGGCCACAGATCGGAATGCCTTCATTCCTATTGTGAGCTGCCATCATAATAAATGGCTGTGCAATATACCCAGAGGGCAATTCATACGCCTGAGGCGCAATTGTACTGATGAAGGTGATTTTGTTTCTCAATCACAGATCTTGGTCTCACGATTTATAGAGAAGGGTTATGACAGGAGTATTCTGAACAAAGAAATTGAAAATGTTCGGTGTTTAGATAGAAAAATGTTAGTCTCCAATGCCCCTAAAGCCAATCAGAATGATTCTATGAAGACTTGGATGATTTTGGATTTTAATATTCAGTACAGGAAATTCGAGAGGATTGTGTAGAAACAATGGCCAATTTTAAAACAAGATAGGATTTTGGGCCCAACATTACCAGATCGTCCACAATTCATCTATAAAAGAGTACCCTCACTTAGGGATAAGTTAGCTCCAGGGGTCATTGACCCCCCATACATCTTGAGAATAAGATGTTTGGCTTCCTCACTGGCTTTCATGCATGTGGTAGTTGTCCTGCATGCAGACAAGCCAGAAATAATGTTAAAAAGCGTAAGGATTTTGTTGCATTGGCAACTGGCAAAACAGAGTTGTGTATATGCTGCAGTGTGAATGTGGCCTCCAATATGTTGGGAGGACCTCCAGACCCCTCCACGTGAGGATTGGAGAACACGTCAATAATATTAAAAAGGGCCTTCAAACGCACAATGTTTCAAAGCACTTTCGACTTTTCCATAATCCTGACCCTGTCGGGTTGCGGTTCTGGGGGATTGAGAAAGTGGCGAACCACTGGAGAGGAGGCAATTGCATTCGGCAGCTTAGCCGACGTGAATCATTTTGGTTCTACGAAACAAAGGTAGGGGTGTCTGTGGGGTTGAACGTTGAGTTCCACCTCAATTGTTTTATTACAGATCGCTAATGATTCTTATATATTTTTTTGTGTATGGCTTTTATTGTGTTACTTGTTATTTTATTGAGATTATCTTATTGACAGGAAAGGTGGTTGTACTGATGTCCATTACTAAATTATATATTCATTATCGTGCAATTAAGGTCCTTTTGTGACTATATTCATTTTTTTGGGTTCTGGCCTGTTAAGGCTATAGTGCCTGTTAATTTTTTAGGGAGAAGGGGTAGCTCTTAAGTTCTTCATATGTTAAGATTCGGTCATTGTGCCCATTTTATATGACTGTATTGCTGCATGTTATTACGAGCTGACCTCCCCTTTATATTTAACATCACCTAACAGTTATTGTTGGGTTTTTTTAACTTATGGGTGTTTGGTATATCTGTTTAGGCTACCCATATTCTCAGAATAAGTTTAGATGATCGTGCGTCATCTGTTGGCATTCTCTGGATCATTTGGCAACCAGTTTTATAGTGGGGTGCTTTATTTTTTGTTTTGGAGTAGCCGTTCATGTCCCTCCTATGTAAGGCTGTCCTGCCCTGTTGTTTTGATTAGGCAGATTAGGTGGGCGGGTTTAACCAGCGTTGTTATATGTTACCATGGTAGCCGGCTCGCTGGAGGGTTCTAAGTACCGTTCTTCTCACGTGACTCTGTCTTCTGAGTGACGTAGGTGTTGTGGGCGGGACTGATCGTCCTGCACTACAATGCTCTTTGTTGCTTTGACACGAAGATGTGTGGGTATTTCAACCCGGAAGTGAGCGGTGTGTTGGGGACGCTCTTCTGGCCAGTCACGCTGGCCAGAAGAGCTGCCATTAGAACCCCGGAAGGGATTGGTGTGCTGGGTATACCTTACTGGCCAATCATGTTGCTTTTTACTTTTGGCACATTCTGTTGAGCTGCCAATAGCGTAATCCCAGACAGTCATTCCATTGCTGCAGGATGGGCGGGGTTTTTGATTGTGTTTTTCACACTAACCAGGATTAGAGCACTTATAAAGAAACTCACACACGGGCCCCCAACTTTATTCGCTGAGGAAGTCCTTACCCATGGATGATACGCGTGCGGGGGTCTATGTGACGTCAGTACAGCCACCTACCTGGTTTTATATGAACCATTACATGTCCTGTATCCTAGCACTGGGACTCAGTGCCGTTTTTGTGAGTGGTAATTTTTATTCATTAAATCAGTGTCTTTTCCCAAATGGAGAGCACTATATTTCTTTCATTTGAATTTTACATAAATAATGCATGACTAAGAGTCTGACATTGGGTTACTGAATGAATGTGGAGATCGTTTGGAGGACCCTACAGGAAGTCAGCCCTCTCAACTCTTGCGATTACCCTTATGAAGGGACTGCATGAATTACCTGTCTGTTAGTTCAGAGGTCCATTCATTAAGGTGAGCAGCATGTACCTCTGGTGGTGGAACACACTGAATTGGATGCACAGTGGTTAATATAGTTTGCAAGCACCCTGTTCACTACTGAGGAGTCTTCCCTCTTCCTGTTGGTGTGTCTGGGACCTTTTTGTTATTTTATATAATTAGTGGTTACATTTGAGCGCTGCACTGCTTTTTTATTCAATGTGACAACTGACAAGCTGCCGGTGTTCTGCCGAGAAAGTTCCTCTCGGCGGATAAGGACCCCCCTCTACTGCGCAGGCGCAGCGCCTGCGCAGTAGGAGCCGGCGGAAATAGCCGAAGCGAAATAGAGAAGAAATTAGCTGTACACGGCGCCTGTAAGAGGGCCCCTCGCGGGCTCGCTTCGCTCGCCACGCTTCGGGCACGGCCTCGCTTCGCTCTGCACTTTTTTATTCCCCCTCTGGGTCCACTTGGATGGTGGGGCTTCAGCTGATTGAAGATTTTCATCTTCGGCTATTTTCGGCGGCTCCTGGTCATTCGTACTGCTCAAGCGCAGCGCTTGCGCAGTACAGGGGGGACCTTATCCGCCGAGAAAACTTTCTCGGCAAGACACCGGCACTAAAAAGTTTAATACAAGAACTCTAAGTACATATATATATATATATATATATATATATATATATATACAGTGGCTTGCGAAAGTATTCGGCCCACTTGAACTTTTCAATCTTTTGCCACATTTCAGGCTTCAAACATAAAGATATAAAATTTTTATTTTTTGTGAAGAATCACCAACAAGTGGGACACAATTGTGAAGTGGAACTAAATCTTTTGGATTTTTGAAACTTTTTTAACTAATAAAAAAATGAAAGGTGGGGCGTGCAAAATTATTCTGCCCCCTTGCGTTAATACATTGTAGAGCCACCTTTTGCTGCGATTACAGCTGCAAGTCGCTTGGGGTATGTCTCTATCAGTTTTGCACATCGAGAGACTGAAATTCTTGCCCATTCTTCCTTGCAAAACAGCTCGAGCTCAGTGAGGTTGGATGGAGAGCGTTTGTGAACAGCAGTTTTCAGCTCTTTCCACAGATTCTCGATTGGATTCAGGTCTGGACTTTGACTTGGCCATTCTAACACCTGGATACGTTTATTTGTGAACCATTCCTTTGTAGATTTTGCTGTATGTTTGGGATCATTGTCTTGTTGGAAGATAAATCTCCGTCCCAGTTTCAGGTCTTTTGCAGACTCCAACAGGTTTTCATCCAGAATGGTCCTGTATTTGGCTGCATCCATCTTCCCCTCAATTTTAACCATCTTCCCTATCCCTGCTGAAGAAAAGCAGGCCCAAACCATGATGCTGCCACCACCATGTTTCACGGTGGGGATGGTGTGTTGAGTGTGATGAGCTGTGTTGCTTTTACACCAAACATATCGTTTTGCATTGTGGCCAAAAAGTTCGATTTTGGTTTCATCGGACCAGACCACCTTCTTCCACATGTTTGGTGTGTCTCCCAGGTGGCTTGTGGCAAACTTTAGAGACTTTTTTGGATATCTTTGAGAAATGGCTTTCTTCTTGCCACTCTTCCATAAAGGCCAGTTTTGTGCAGTGTACGACTGATTGTTGTCCTATGGACAGACTCTCCCACCTCAGCTGTAGTTCTCTGCAGTTCATCCAGAGTGATCATGGGCCTCTTGGCTGCATCTCTGATAAGTCTTCTCCTTGTCTGAGCTGAAAGTTTAGAGGGACAGCCAGGTCTTGGTAGATTTGCAGTGGTCTGATACTCCTTCCATTTCAAAATGATCGCTTGCACAGTGCTCCTTGGGATGTTTAAAGCTTGGGAAATCTTTTTGTATCCAAATCCGGCTTTAAACTTCTCCACAACAGTATTACGGACCTGCCTGGTGTGTTCCTTGGTCTTCATGATGCTCTCTGCGCTTTCAACAGAACCCTGAGACTATCACAGAGCAGGTGCATTTATACAGAGACTTGATTACACACAGGTGGATTCTATTTATCACCATCAGTCATTTAGGACAACATTGGATCATTCAGAGATCCTCGCTGAACTTCTGGAGTGAGTTTTCTGCACTGAAAGTAAAGGGGCCGAATAATTTTGCACGCACCACTTTTCAGTTTTTTAATTGCTAAAAAAGTTTAAAATATCCAATAGATTTCGTTCCACTTCACAATTGTGTCCCACTTGTTGGTGATTCTTCACAAAAAATTAAAATTTTATATCTTTATGTTTGAAGCCTGAAATGTGGCAAAAGGTTGAAAAGTTCAAGGGGGGCGAATACTTTCGCAAGCCACTGTATATATATATATATATATATATATATATATATATATATATATATATATATAGTGAGTGCAGCACTAATAAAATAACAACATGAAGTGAAAAAATATGTAAAAAGAAAACTAAGACAGAATCCCAGTGAAAAATTTAGTCCATGAATAAAGAAAAAACAAAACATCCATCCATGTGAAATAACGGTGACAAATTGTAGAAAATCGTGAAAGATCCTCCAAAGAATGTGCATCCAACTCCACACCCAAGTGAGTACGTAGACTGCTTACCAACTATCCGTGACTGCTAAAAAGCAGTCTCACCCAGCACAGGGAAATCGGTCTCCCCAAGAACCTTAAAGATGTCTGGAACCACAGCTAGGACGATGCCACTCAGAAAATATAAAAGAAAGTGCTTAGATCAGCAAATCCCGTCCCATTGATGCTGTGTCCATTCTCAATCAATAAATTTTCCCTTTAAAAAAATATAAACAGCTAAATACCTTTTCTCATCAGCAGTATATAGCAGTCTTGTGATTTCTATCAGTTCCTGGTGAAGCTTGTAGGAGGAGTTTTCATACTGCATTGAGCTATCCTATGAGGATGCAAGGCTCCTAACCCTCTCTCTGGACATGTTTGCACAGTGCTGATCGGCCCTGTGCCGATCACATGCACTCTCCCAAGAAAAAAAAATGTGCATCCATTACCTTGCTTCTTAGTCTTGATTCCAAACACCTCTTCCTAAGCTATTCCATGTGTAAATGATCAAGGTCACAGTTTCCCATATGAGCCAAATACATTTCCTGCCCTGAGATCCTAGAATTTTTGTCCTATTTATCTTATTACAATTAATTGCAATCTTAAATACAACCACCCCCATGAGTTCTCCTGCCTCTGAGGACCTGAAAGATTGTCACCTCCACAAATGGGAAGTACCTACATCATGAAGCCAGTTATGTGGTCACCCAAAGATGGACCCCCAGAGGTAAACAAATAAGAGAGAAGGATTGGGCCACCGGTATCACATGAGCTCATCTTAAAAAGCAAAATAGACATTTGAATAGGTTTTTGCTTTTCTCCATACAAGCAGTTAACCACTTGCTGCCCTCAGGACCGTTTTTAAGGCAGGGCAAAAGGGGCAGCAGCCCTGGGCCCTATCATTGTTGTGGGGCCCAAAGCAGCTGCCTCATACTTGCCAACTTTCCCAGTTTAAATTCCCTTATCCCTGGAAGCTTTAGTCCCGTACTGTGTCCTGATATCTCATTGTAAAGTTCTGTTGCTGCTGCCAATCTCTGCCCTATTGCCATGTACAGATGACTCGCCTGCAGACCCTGTGTTTACATGTAAACAAATAGCGGCGCTATTACCATGTAAATAGTCGCGGACTGCGGCCTTGATATGTAAATAGAGGCGGCATTCATGTGTATATCATGTCCCCCAGAGGTTATATCTACCATCACTTCTGCTTAATGCTGCCCACTGGGGAGGTCAAGGTGCATGCTTGAAAGATCTGCCTACAACTATAGTCATTAAGGCTAACATCAGCCTGTTCTGCAAAGGTAAGCAAATTGGAGGTGGAACTCTACTTCAAAAGAAAATTTTTATGCATGTGAATACGCACATCTCAGCCGATGCATGAGGGTGTCATTAACAATTAATGCCACTTCTGTGTATGTGCTAAAGGGCAGCATGTTTCTGTGTTGTCAGGAAAGCGATTTTGCATATATTCCCAACACACACAAATGTGAACACAGGCTAAATGTCTCAGTTACATTGGTGGTCAGTGTAAATCTTCTCATTACATTGGGGCTTGGTGTACAATCCTTTCATTCACACTACCGGACAGTGTGAAGGTCCCCCTTACATTGGTGGTCAGTGTAAATCCCTCTTTACATTGGTGGTTACTGTGAACGCTATTACATTAGGGGTCAGTGTAAATCCCCATTACATTGGTGGCCAATGTAGAAACTCCTCTTTATATTAGTAATCGTTAAAAAAAAATCAAACTTGCATTTGTGGTCAGTTTTGAATCCTCCCTTACATTGGTGGTCCATGTAAAAGCCCCCTTTAAATTGGTGGTGAGTGCAAATCCCTCTTACATTGGTGGCCAGTGTAGAAATCCCCCTTTATTGGCTGTTGATGTAAAATCCCCCATTACATTGGTTGTCAGTGTAAATTCTTCATAACATTGGTGACCAGTGTACATTTCCCTTTACATTGGTGGTAAGTGCAGAATTTCCCTTACACTGGTGGTCAGTGTAAATCCCCCTTTATATTGGTGGTCAGTGTAAATCCCCCCTAACGTCAGTGGTCGGTGTAGAAGTGTCACCATTGGTGGTCAGTACAAATCTCCTTGACAATGATTGTCAGTGTAAATTCCCCCTTACCTGGAGGTCATGGTATATTCCCCCTTACACTGGTGGTTGGTGTAAATGCTCTTATTACATTGGTGTCAGTGTAGAAATCCCTCTTTTCTATTGGTGGGTGGCGTACAATCCCCTGTTACATGGTGGTCAGTGCAAATTCCCCCTCACATTACTGGTCAGTGTAAATCCCCCCTCACATTGGGGGTCACTGTAACTTCCCCATTACATTGGTATAATCCCTCACTATATACTTACCAAAGATTTCCAGCTTTGCTCTACATGATTCAGAATTTGTCACAGTGTACTGCCTCCTAACTAATCCCACCCCCCCACCACTTCCACTGATCCCATCAACTCCCCAGCATTGCCACTGATCACACTCCCCCTCCCCTACCATTGCCACTGATCCCAGGAGTCCTAGGATCCCTAGGAGTTTTCTGTCCATTGATGGGTCCCCTCACCTCCCCAGCCCATGGTTTGCAGGCAGTGAGGAGATGATGTGCTGTAACCTTTAGCAACCAATCAGTGAGCAGTAATGCTGTGCACTAACCTCTTGCAACCAATCATTGAGTGGTGATAATGTGCAGGAACCTCTAGCAACCAATTAGTGAGTGGTATAGATGTCCAGTAACCTCTAGCGATCAATCAGTGAGCAGTATTGATGTACAGTAAACTCTAGCAACCAATCAACAAGCAGAAGTCATGTGCTGTAACCTTTAGAAAATAAACAGTGAGCCGTAATGTGTGCTGTAACCTCTAGCAGTCAGTAAGTGAACGGTAATGATACGCTATAACCTCTGGCAACCAATCGCAATCGCTGCCTGATCTGATTCAGTAAACTGATTTTGAGTCTAGGTGCTATTTATTGTATGTTTCAAAGCATGTGGAGAGCGAAATTGCATGGAAGAGGGGGCCCAAGAAAATGTTTGCTCAGGGTCCAGTCAATATTAAAGACGGCCGTGGCTGCCCTTAGTACATACTCATACATCCCCAGGTTTCAGTGGTTATACCAGGGTCAAGGCTGCATGTAGGCAGGTTGAACTGTGTTTGGTTTTAGTAAGTTAGCGGCTGTCACAGGCCAGGGGAAAGGGTTAAATTGTGAGGCTCAGTTCCCGGGCTTTTTGGTTCTCGCCAGCCCACCTGTGATATAAAAAAGGGGAACGCTGAGGTCCGAGAGTCACTCTCCTTCTCAGGCCGAATTGGTAGGTTCTGCTCCTGGTATCAAGACTGCTGTACCTTGCAGTCCACTTAAGACAATAGGACTTTCAGGGACATCCAAGCCATAGACAATGCCATAATGGACTCTTCCCTCATAGAGGTATGCCTGGGGAGCCAAACTACTATAGTTAGAGTAAGGGGAAAGATGTTTGTATTGAACTCTTATACCACATTTCTTCAGTAAAGTTACATTAACTGTTATGAGCCTGGTCTGAAGTTATTCAAAGAGATGCATGATGGTTCTGTGGTATGAAGTAACACCACTATAATGGGTTAACCCAGTAAGACAAGGAAGAGAAATGTAGTTGCTAATAGTACATGTTCATGACACAAGCAACCAGTCATTAGCCATTCTCTGCTATTAACAGTTAAAAGATGCCCAACAGTCAGGACAAGGCAATTTTATCTGCCACTGAGCTGGGCAACCCCTATGACTTCATACCTCCCAACTGTCCAGGATCCCACTGGACTGTTCTGGTATTTGACCAAGATCCTGGTGTCCAGGACAAGTCCTGCTAGGAGGCAACAGCAATGAGTAGTAGCAGAAGATCTGAGGTTTGACGTCAGCGTCTGTTTTGAGGGGCAGAATGTGGCCTGGGCGGTCTCTACTTAAGTGGGGAGGCTTCCAGGAAGGATGGTGTGTCCCTGTACTTTCTCTGCTTCTCAGGAACCTCTCCCTGATGCGAAGTACTGTCCCTGACAGATTGGTGACCTGTTCCTACTCTTGCCATGTACAAAGTGCGCACCAAGCCAGGGAGCCTGCTGCCAGAGTCACATGGGGCACCAGCATCCAATCGGATAGCTGCCCCCTTGTGCCCTAGAAAACCATAGAGGAACTAGGTTCCTCTTGACTTAATCTCCCTCTGTAATGCCGTTAAGCGCCACCTGGAGTGGGGAAGATAGACTGCACCTGCCTACAAATGCATTGAAAAATAGGAACTAACCCTTGTAACTGATTCAGGGAAAGGGGTGCTTTAATTCAATGCTGGGCTGACCCCTGTTAGCCACTTTGGCACTGGCAGTCAAGGATAATCTAAACACAATATATAGAAAGGAACAAAGTTTTCTTATGAAAGGAGGGAGGGGGGTGGTAGTGAAAGACTGCAGGTAAGATGAGGCTTGCAGTCTGTGCTCCTATTCTCTCCTAGCAGTATTCAACAGTTTATATGCAAATATCATCCACACCTCCTAAAAGATGTGAAATGCAGTTTTTAAGTATCCATGTAATAGAATTATTACAACAGGTAAACATCTCAAGAGTTACACTCCCATATCCCTATGTAATTCTTAACCACTTCAGCGCCGGAAGGATTTACCCCCTTCCTGACCAGAGCACTTTTTACAATTTGGCACTGCGTCGCTTTAACTGCTAATTGCGCGGTCATGCAATGCTGTACCCAAACGAAATTTGCGTCCTTTTCTTCCCACAAATAGAGCTTTCTTTTGATGGTATTTGATCACCTATGCCGCTTTTATTTTTTGCGCTATAAAAGGAAAAAGACCGAAAATTTGGAAAAAAAATGATATTTTCTAATTTTGTTATAAAAAAAATACAATAAACTCAATTTTAGTCATACATTTAGGCCAAAATGTATTCGGCCACATGTCTTTGGTAAAAAAAAATGTCAATAAGTGTATATTTATTGGTTTGCGCAAAAGTTATAGCGTCTACAAACTAGGGTACATTTTCTAGAATTTACACAGCTTTTAGTTTATGACTGCCTATGTCATTTCTTGAGGTGCTAAAATAGCAGGGCAGTACAAAACCCCCACAAATGACCCCATTTTGGAAAGTAGGCACCCCAAGGAAATTGCTGAGAGGCATGTGGAGCCCATTGAATATTAATTTTTTTGTCCCAAGTGATTGAATAATGACAAAAAAAAAATTTACAAAAAGTTGTCACTAAATGATATATTGCTCACACAGGCCATGAGCATATGTGGAATTGCACCCCAAAATACATTCAGCTGCTTCTCCTGAGTACGGGGATACCACATGTGTGGGACTTTTTGGGAGCCTAGCCGCGTACGGGGCCCCAAAAACCAAGCACTGCCTTCAGGATTTGTAAGGGCGTAAATTTTTGATTTCACTCCTCACTACCTATCACAGTTTTGAAGGCCATAAAATGCCTAGATGGCACAAAACCCCCCCAAATGACCACATTTTGGAAAGTAGACACCCCAAGCTATTTGCTGAGAGGCATGTTGAGTCCATGGAATATTTTATATTTTGACACAAGTTGCGGGAAAGTGACAATTTTTTTTTTTGCACAAAGTTGTCACTAAATGATATATTGCTCACACAGGCCATGGGCATATGTGGAATTGCACCCCAAAATACATTCAGCTGCTTCTCCTGAGTACGGGGATACCACATGTGTGGGACTTTTTGGGAGCCTAGCCGCGTACGGGGCCCCAAAAACCAATCACTGCCTTCAGGATTTGTAAGGGCGTAAATTTTTGATTTCACTCCTCACTAGCTATCACAGTTTTGAAGGCCATAAAATGCCCAGATGGCACAACCCCCCCCCCCAAATGACCCCATTTTGGAAAGTAGACACCCCAAGCTATTTGCTGAGAGGCATGGTGAGTATTTTGCAGCTCTCATTTGTTTTTGAAAATGAAGAAAGACAAGAAAAAAATGTTTTTTTTTCTTTTTTCAATTTTCAAAACTTTGTGACAAAAAGTGAGGTCTGCAAAATACTCACTATACCTCTCAGCAAATAGCTTGGGGTGTCTACTTTCCAAAATAGGGTCATTTGGGGGGGTTTTGTGCCACCTGGGCATTCCATGGCCTCCAAAACTGTGATAGGCAGTGAAGAGTGAAATCAAAAATTTACCCCCTTTAGAAAGCCTGAAGGCGGTGCTTGGTTTTCGGGGTTCCGTACGCGGCTAGGCTCCCAAAAAGGCTCACACATGTGGTATCCCCGTACTCAGGAGAAGCAACAGAATGTATTTTGAGGTGTAATTTCACATATTCCCATGGCATGTTTGAGCAATATATCATTTAGTGACAACTTTTTAAAAAAAAAAAATTGTCTTTTTCCCGCAACTTGTATCACAATATAAAATATTCCATGGACTCGACATGCCTCTCAGCAAATAGCTTGGGGTGTCTACTTTCCAAAATGGGGTCATTTGGGGGGGTTTTGAACTGTCCTGGCATTTTATGCACAACATTTAGAAGCTTATGTCACACATCACCCACTCTTCTAACCACTTGAAGACAAAGCCCTTTCTGACACTTTTTGTTTACATGAAAAAATCATTTTTTTTGCAAGAAAATTACTTTGAACCCCCAAACATTATATATTTTTTTAAAGCAAATGCCCTACAGATTAAAATGGTGGGTGTTTCATTTTTTTTCACACAGTATTTGCGCAGCAATTTTTCAAACGCATTTTTTGGGGAAAAAACACACTTTTTTAAATTTTAATGCACTAAAGCACACTATATTGCCCAAATGTTTGATGAAATAAAAAAGATGATCTTAGGCCGAGTACATGGATACCAAACATGACATGCTTTAAAATTGCGCACAAACGTGCAGTGGCGACAAACTAAATACATTTTTAAAAGCCTTTAAAAGCCTTTACAGGTTGCCACTTTAGATTTACAGAGGAGGTCTACTGCTAAAATTACTGCCCTCGATCTGACCTTTGCGGTGATACCTCACATGCATGGTGCAATTGCTGTTTACATTTGACGCCAGACCGACGCTTGCGTTCGCCTTTGCGCGAGAGCAGGGGGGGACAGGGGTGCTTTTTTTTTTTTTCTTTATTATTTTTTTGCTTTTTTATCTTATTTTTAAACTGTTCCTTTCATTTTTTTTTTTTTTATCATTTTTATTGTTATCTCAGGGAATGTGAATATCCCCTATGATAGCAATAGGTAGTGACAGGTACTCTTTTTTGAAAAAACTGGGGTCTATTAGACCCTAGATCTCTCCTCTGCCCTCAAAGCATCTGACCAAGATCGGTGTGATAAAATGCTTTCCCAATTTCCCAATGGCGCTGTTTACATCCGGCAAAATCGAAGTCATGAAATGCTCGTAGCTTCCGGTTTCTTAGGCCATAGAGATGTTTGGAGCCACTCTGGTCTCTGATCAGCTCTACGGTCAGCTGGCTGAATCACCGGCATCATTCTCAGGTTCCCTGTTGGGACAGGAGAGCCAGAGAAAAACATGGACGATGGTGGGGGGGATTCCCTCCCACTGCTTGTAAAAGCAGTCTAGAGGCTAATTAGCCGCTAGGATTGCTTTTACATGAAAGCCGACCGCTGGCTGAAAAGAATGATACCAACATGATACCTAAACCTGCAGGCATCATTCTGGTATAACCACTCAAAGTCCAGCAACATACCAGTACGTTGCTGGTCCTTGTTGGGCAAATATTGTAAACGTTTTTTTCATGCAGCAGAGGCGGGGGCTGTGACGGAGAACCCTGAGGTCCCCGTGCCCCCGTCAATCACCGCACATCCGGTCGGAGAATGGAACCGGATGTGCGGCGCTGTGCAATGGAACTCACCTAAGGCAAAACCCACCCCACTCACAAGGAGATCACAACTAAGGGAATGACCATGGAATCAACACAGAGGGGAGAAAACAGATACTACAAACATGTATATGCAAAATGGTATAGTCTAGAATATTATCGAAAAACGACTAGAGATTTATTTAAATATAAACATTCATAATATTAGTATAGAAACAAAGGGGGAAATAGTTATATTGATCTGGGATAATCATAGTTTTTTTGGTATTTAAGAAAATCAGGGAAGCATATTGATAAACTGCCAAATTTTTTGACTAATGAGCCTAAAGGGGAGATTATCTCTGTATTGATGAACTTGCCTAGGGGGTCCCATGGGGTGGGTATACAAATCATAAAAATGGTCTGTATGAATGGGATTCGTTCAGTCCGGGTGCTTTAGTGGCATTACACCCCAAAATACATTCTGCTGCTTCTCCTGAGTATGGGGATACCACATGTTTAGGACTTTTTGGGAGCCTAGCCGCGTACGGGGCCCCGAAACCAAGCACCGCCTTCAGAATTTCTAAGGGCATACATTTTTGATTTCACTCCTCACTACCTATCACAGTTTTGAAGGCCATAAAATGCCAAGATGGCACAAACCCCCCCAAATGACCCCATTTTGGAAAGTAGACACCCCAAGCTATTTCCTGGGAGGCATGTTGAGTCCATGGAATATTTTATATTTTGCCACAAGTTGCAGGAAAATGACAAA
Source organism: Lithobates septentrionalis (assembly GCA_037952835.1). Taxonomy (NCBI): domain Eukaryota; kingdom Metazoa; phylum Chordata; class Amphibia; order Anura; family Ranidae; genus Lithobates; species Lithobates septentrionalis. Next base: position 251,116 of record JBBDGP010000162.1, on the reverse strand, counting down.
CTTTTTTTTTTGCACAAAGTTGTCACTAAATGATATATTGCTCACACAGGCCATGGGCATATGTGGAATTGCACCCCAAAAAACATTCTGCTGATTCTCCTGAGTACGGGGATACCACATGTGTGGGACTTTTTGGGAGCTTAGCCACGTACAGGGCCCCGAAAACCAAGCACCGCCTTCAGGATTTCTAAGGGCGTAAAGTTTTGATTTCACTCCTCACTACCTATCACAGTTTTGAAGGCCATAAAATGCCCAGATGGCACAACCCCCCCCCCAAATGACCCCATTTTGGAAAGTAGACACCCCAAGCTATTTGCTGAGAGGCATGTTGAGTCCATGGAATATTTTATATTTTGACACAAGTTGCGGGAAAGTGACAATTCTTTTTTTTTTTGCACAAAGTTGTCACTAAATGATATATTGCTCAAACATGCCATGGGCATATTTGGAATTACACCCCAAAATACATTCTGCTGATTCTCCTGAGTACGGGGATACCACATGTGTTGGACTTTTTGGGAGCCTAGCCGCGTACGGGGCCCCGAAACCAAGCACGGCCTTCAGAATTTCTAAGGGCGTAAATTTTTGATTTCACTCCTCACTACCTATCACAGTTTTGAAGGCCATAAAATGCCAAGATAGCACAAACCCCCCCCCCCCCCCAAATGACCCCATTTTGGAAAGTAGACACCCCAAGCTATTTGCTGAGAGGCATGGTGAGTATTTTGCAGCTCTCATTTGTTTTTGAAAATGAAGAAAGACAAGAAAAAAATGTTTTTTTTTCTTTTTTCAATTTTCAAAACTTTGTGACAAAAAGTGAGGTCTGCAAAATACTCACTATACCTCTTAGCAAATAGCTTGGGGTGTCTACTTTCCAAAATAGGGTCATTTGGGGGGGTTTTGTGCCACCTGGGCATTCCATGGCCTCCAAAACTGTGATAGGCAGTGAAGAGTGAAATCAAAAATTTACCCCCTTTAGAAAGCCTGAAGGCGATGCTTGGTTTTCGGGGTTCCGTACGCGGCTAGGCTCCCAAAAAGGCTCACACATGTGGTATCCCCGTACTCAGGAGAAGCAACAGAATGTATTTTGAGGTGTAATTTCACATATTCCCATGGCATGTTTGAGCAATATATCATTTAGTGACAACTTTTTAAAAAAAAAAATTGTCTTTTTCCTGCAACTTGTATCACAATATAAAATATTCCATGGACTCGACATGCCTCTCAGCAAATAGCTTGGGGTGTCTACTTTCCAAAATGGGGTCATTTGGGGGGGTTTTGAACTGTCCTGGCATTTTATGCACAACATTTAGAAGCTTATGTCACACATCACCCACTCTTCTAACCACTTGAAGACAAAGCCCTTTCTGACACTTTTTGTTTACATGAAAAAATAATTTTTTTTGCAAGAAAATTACTTTGAACCCCCAAACATTATATATTTTTTTAAAGCAAATGCCCTACAGATTAAAATGGTGGGTGTTTCATTTTTTTTCACACAGTATTTGCGCAGCAATTTTTCAAACGCATTTTTTGGGGAAAAAACACACTTTTTTAAATTTTAATGCACTAAAACACACTATATTGCCCAAATGTTTGATGAAATAAAAAAGATGATCTTAGGCCGAGTACATGGATACCAAACATGACATGCTTTAAAATTGCGCACAAACGTGCAGTGGCGACAAACTAAATACATTTTTAAAAGCCTTTAAAAGCCTTTACAGGTTGCCACTTTAGATTTACAGAGGAGGTCTACTGCTAAAATTACTGCCCTCGATCTGACCTTTGCGGTGATACCTCACATGCATGGTGCAATTGCTGTTTACATTTGACGCCAGACCGACGCTTGCGTTCGCCTTTGCGCGAGAGCAGGGGGGGACAGGGGTGCTTTTTTTTTTTTTCTTTATTATTTTTTTGCTTTTTTATCTTATTTTTAAACTGTTCCTTTCATTTTTTTTTTTTTTTATCATTTTTATTGTTATCTCAGGGAATGTGAATATCCCCTATGATAGCAATAGGTAGTGACAGGTACTCTTTTTTGAAAAAACTGGGGTCTATTAGACCCTAGATCTCTCCTCTGCCCTCAAAGCATCTGACCAAGATCGGTGTGATAAAATGCTTTCCCAATTTCCCAATGGCGCTGTTTACATCCGGCAAAATCGAAGTCATGAAATGCTCGTAGCTTCCGGTTTCTTAGGCCATAGAGATGTTTGGAGCCACTCTGGTCTCTGATCAGCTCTACGGTCAGCTGGCTGAATCACCGGCATCATTCTCAGGTTCCCTGTTGGGACAGGAGAGCCAGAGAAAAACATGGACGATGGTGGGGGGGATTCCCTCCCACTGCTTGTAAAAGCAGTCTAGAGGCTAATTAGCCGCTAGGATTGCTTTTACATGAAAGCCGACCGCTGGCTGAAAAGAATGATACCAACATGATACCTAAACCTGCAGGCATCATTCTGGTATAACCACTCAAAGTCCAGCAACATACCAGTACGTTGCTGGTCCTTGTTGGGCAAATATTGTAAACGTTTTTTTCATGCAGCAGAGGCGGGGGCTGTGACGGAGAACCCTGAGGTCCCCGTGCCCCCGTCAATCACCGCACATCCGGTCGGAGAATGGAACCGGATGTGCGGCGCTGTGCAATGGAACTCACCTAAGGCAAAACCCACCCCACTCACAAGGAGATCACAACTAAGGGAATGACCATGGAATCAACACAGAGGGGAGAAAACAGATACTACAAACATGTATATGCAAAATGGTATAGTCTAGAATATTATCGAAAAACGACTAGAGATTTATTTAAATATAAACATTCATAATATTAGTATAGAAACAAAGGGGGAAATAGTTATATTGATCTGGGATAATCATAGTTTTTTTGGTATTTAAGAAAATCAGGGAAGCATATTGATAAACTGCCAAATTTTTTGACTAATGAGCCTAAAGGGGAGATTATCTCTGTATTGATGAACTTGCCTAGGGGGTCCCATGGGGTGGGTATACAAATCATAAAAATGGTCTGTATGAATGGGATTCGTTCAGTCCGGGTGCTTTAGTGGCATTACACCCCAAAATACATTCTGCTGCTTCTCCTGAGTATGGGGATACCACATGTTTAGGACTTTTTGGGAGCCTAGCCGCGTACGGGGCCCCGAAACCAAGCACCGCCTTCAGAATTTCTAAGGGCATACATTTTTGATTTCACTCCTCACTACCTATCACAGTTTTGAAGGCCATAAAATGCCAAGATGGCACAAACCCCCCCAAATGACCCCATTTTGGAAAGTAGACACCCCAAGCTATTTCCTGGGAGGCATGTTGAGTCCATGGAATATTTTATATTTTGCCACAAGTTGCAGGAAAATGACAAACTTTTTTTTTTGCACAAAGTTGTCACTAAATGATATATTGCTCACACAGGCCATGGGCATATGTGGAATTGCACCCCAAAAAACATTCTGCTGATTCTCCTGAGTACGGGGATACCACATGTGTGGGACTTTTTGGGAGCTTAGCCACGTACAGGGCCCCGAAAACCAAGCACCGCCTTCAGGATTTCTAAGGGCGTAAAGTTTTGATTTCACTCCTCACTACCTATCACAGTTTTGAAGGCCATAAAATGCCCAGATGGCACAACCCCCCCCCCAAATGACCCCATTTTGGAAAGTAGACACCCCAAGCTATTTGCTGAGAGGCATGTTGAGTCCATGGAATATTTTATATTTTGACACAAGTTGCGGGAAAGTGACAATTCTTTTTTTTTTTGCACAAAGTTGTCACTAAATGATATATTGCTCAAACATGCCATGGGCATATTTGGAATTACACCCCAAAATACATTCTGCTGATTCTCCTGAGTACGGGGATACCACATGTGTTGGACTTTTTGGGAGCCTAGCCGCGTACGGGGCCCCGAAACCAAGCACGGCCTTCAGAATTTCTAAGGGCGTAAATTTTTGATTTCACTCCTCACTACCTATCACAGTTTTGAAGGCCATAAAATGCCAAGATAGCACAAACCCCCCCCCCCCCCCAAATGACCCCATTTTGGAAAGTAGACACCCCAAGCTATTTGCTGAGAGGCATGGTGAGTATTTTGCAGCTCTCATTTGTTTTTGAAAATGAAGAAAGACAAGAAAAAAATGTTTTTTTTTCTTTTTTCAATTTTCAAAACTTTGTGACAAAAAGTGAGGTCTGCAAAATACTCACTATACCTCTTAGCAAATAGCTTGGGGTGTCTACTTTCCAAAATAGGGTCATTTGGGGGGGTTTTGTGCCACCTGGGCATTCCATGGCCTCCAAAACTGTGATAGGCAGTGAAGAGTGAAATCAAAAATTTACCCCCTTTAGAAAGCCTGAAGGCGATGCTTGGTTTTCGGGGTTCCGTACGCGGCTAGGCTCCCAAAAAGGCTCACACATGTGGTATCCCCGTACTCAGGAGAAGCAACAGAATGTATTTTGAGGTGTAATTTCACATATTCCCATGGCATGTTTGAGCAATATATCATTTAGTGACAACTTTTTAAAAAAAAAAATTGTCTTTTTCCCGCAACTTGTATCACAATATAAAATATTCCATGGACTCGACATGCCTCTCAGCAAATAGCTTGGGGTGTCTACTTTCCAAAATGGGGTCATTTGGGGGGGTTTTGAACTGTCCTGGCATTTTATGCACAACATTTAGAAGCTTATGTCACACATCACCCACTCTTCTAACCACTTGAAGACAAAGCCCTTTCTGACACTTTTTGTTTACATGAAAAAATAATTTTTTTTGCAAGAAAATTACTTTGAACCCCCAAACATTATATATTTTTTTAAAGCAAATGCCCTACAGATTAAAATGGTGGGTGTTTGATTTTTTTTCACACAGTATTTGCGCAGCAATTTTTCAAACGCATTTTTTGGGGAAAAAACACACTTTTTTAAATTTTAATGCACTAAAACACACTATATTGCCCAAATGTTTGATGAAATAAAAAAGATGATCTTAGGCCGAGTACATGGATACCAAACATGACATGCTTTAAAATTGCGCACAAACGTGCAGTGGCGACAAACTAAATACATTTTTAAAAGCCTTTAAAAGCCTTTACAGGTTGCCACTTTAGATTTACAGAGGAGGTCTACTGCTAAAATTACTGCCCTCGATCTGACCTTTGCGGTGATACCTCACATGCATGGTGCAATTGCTGTTTACATTTGATGCCAGACCGACGCTTGCGTTCGCCTTTGCGCGAGAGCAGGGGGGGGCAGGGGTGCTTTTTTTTTTTTTCTTTATTATTTTTTTGCTTTTTTATCTTATTTTTAAACTGTTCCTTTCATTTTTTTTTTTTTAATCATTTTTATTGTTATCTCAGGGAATGTGAATATCCCCTATGATAGCAATAGGTAGTGACAGGTACTCTTTTTTGAAAAAACTGGGGTCTATTAGACCCTAGATCTCTCCTCTGCCCTCAAAGCATCTGACCACACCAAGATCGGTGTGATAAAATGCTTTCCCAATTTCCCAATGGCGCTGTTTACATCCAGCGAAATCTAAGTCATGAAATGCTCGTAGCTTCCGGTTTCTTAGGCCATAGAGATGTTTGGAGCCACTCTGGTCTCTGATCAGCTCTATGGTCAGCTGGCTGAATCACCGGCTGCATTCTCAGGTTCCCTGTTGGGACAGGAGAGCCAGAGAAAAACATGGACGATGGTGGGGGGGGATTCGGGGGGGATTCCCTCCCACTGCTTGTAAAAGCAGTCTAGAGGCTAATTAGCCGCTAGGATTGCTTTTACATGAAAGCCGACCGCTGGTTGAAAAGAATGATACCAACATGATACCTAAACCTGCAGGCATCATTCTGGTATAACCACTCAAAGTCCAGCAACATACCAGTACGTTGCTGGTCCTTGTTGGGCAAATATTGTAAACGTTTTTTTCATGCAGCAGAGGCGGGGGCTGTGACGGAGAACCCTGAGGTCCCCGTGCCCCCGTCAATCACCGCACATCCGGTCGGAGAATGGAACCGGATGTGCGGCGCTGTGCAATGGAACTCACCTAAGGCAAAACCCACCCCACTCACAAGGAGATCACAACTAAGGGAATGACCATGGAATCAACACAGAGGGGAGAAAACAGATACTACAAACATGTATATGCAAAATGGTATAGTCTAGAATATTATCGAAAAACGACTAGAGATTTATTTAAATATAAACATTCATAATATTAGTATAGAAACAAAGGGGGAAATAGTTATATTGATCTGGGATAATCGTAGTTTTTTTGGTATTTAAGAAAATCAGGGAAGCATATTGATAAACTGCCAAATTTTTTGACTAATGAGCCTAAAGGGGAGATTATCTCTGTATTGATGAACTTGCCTAGGGGGGTCCCATGGGGTGGGTATACAAATCATAAAAATGGTCTGTATGAATGGGATTCGTTCAGTCCGGGTGCTTTAGTGGCATTCAAACGCTCAATCCACAGAGTTTCCTTTTGTAATATGAATTTATTCCATTCACCCCCTCTAGGATTTTTGGGGACGACGGCCAGAACAGTGAAAGAGATAGATGAAGTGTCAAAACGATTATGTAAATCAAGATGTCTACTCACAGGTGTAAGCATTTTGCCGTTTTCTGAGTAGTAAATATGATCATTGATTTTCTGTCTTAGCTGTCTGGCCGTCTTCCCTACATAGAAAACGCCACAGGTACATATCATTAAGTAAACCACTCCCTGTGTGCTACATGTGGCGATAAATCTCGCCATTTGGGAGTGAGATAGGATAACCAGACATTATCCATGGGCAAAAAGAACAATTAGCGCATGGCGATGTACCTCTTGGCATTTGGGATGTGGATGGGTTAGGAGTTTTGTACTGGCTAGACACAAGTTTATCCTTCAATGAGTCTGTACGTCTGAATACTAATTCTGGATATGTATTGACATATTTACTCAAAATGGGATCCTCTGGGATCCTCTGATAGAAGATGCCAATGTCTTTTCATGATATTTCTGATGTCCTGGTGATGGGAAGAAAATTTGGTAATCATTTTGACAGTGGGTTTCTTCGATTGGGCTTTAGTTGTGTATAGTAGATCGTTTCGTGATTTGCGCTTGGCTTTGTTGAAGGCCTTGCGCAAAAGAGATCGACTATAGCCTCTCCGCAAAAGGCAGGAGCAAATCGCTCCTCCACCCACTGCTGCCCCCACGCTTCGGCATATATGCTGAAGTATGTAACTGTGGTGGTGAAATCACCTCCGACAGCGCTAGAGTGATGGCTTTATATATCGTGGGAGCAAACGCTGTTGCTGTCAAGATAAATAAATCCGTGCTGCAACTGAATGGCGTACCTGCTAAGCAAATGATCGTTAACAATAAAACAAAGTAGCATTACACTATAACAGTAATGCCCCGTACACACGGTCGGATTTTCCGAAGGAAAATGTCCGATCGGAGCGTGTTGTCAGAAATTCCGACCGTGTGTGGGCTCCATCGGACATTTTCCATCGGATTATCCGACATACAAAGTTGGAGAGCAGGAGATAAAATTTTCCGACAACAAAATCCGTTGTCGGAAATTCCAATCGTGTGTACACAAATCCGACGGACAAAGTGCCACGCATGCTCAGAATAAATAAAGAGATGAAAGCTATTGGCCACTGCCCTGTTTATAGTCCCGACGTACGTGTTTTACGTCACCGCGTTTAGAACGATCGGATTTTCCGACAACTTTGTGCGACCGTGTGTAGACAAAACAAGTTTGAGCCAACATCCGTCTGAAAAAATCCTAGGATTTTGTTGTCGGAATGTCCGAACAAAGTCCGACCGTGTGTACGCCCTATTAGTCTTACCATACCTGCAAAGCAAATACAAAAAAAACATAGTCTAAAATAAAACATTTAACGCAACCTGTGCCTAAAATATATATATGCCGAAGCATGGGGGCATCCTCCCGCAAAAGGCAGGAGCAAATCGCTCTTCCATCCACTACTGCCCCTACGCTTCGGCATATATGCTGAAGTATGTAACTGTGGTGGTGAAATCACCTCAGACAGCGCTGGAGTCACGGCTTTATATATCGTTCAAGCAAACGCTGTTGCTGTCAAGATAAATAAATCCGCTCTGCAGCTGAATGGCGTACCTGAAAACAAGAAAATGGTTACCAATAAAACACAGTAAAGTATAAAAAAATTGCATATCTGAAAAGCAAACATGGTAAAACATAATAACAATAAAACATTGCAGAATAGAATACAGTAAAAAAGAGCAGAACAATAGAGAGAGAATAGAGAGAGAGAGAACAATAAAACGACAACTATTTTTGTTTTTTTTATTTTATATTTTTTTTGTGTTTTTATTTTTTTTATTTTATTTATTTTATTTTTTTTTACACTTTTTTTAGTAATTTTAACTTTTGTAACTGGTACCAGGTTTGGGTCTCTCAAAATGCGATGGCATCTTGGGAGACCCTGTGAAAGTGTGTCCTAGTCTGTTCAGTGCTGTACCCTACGCTAATACTCAACTAGTGTATGGTAGCGTTCAAAACATTCACCAATGCAAAGACCAGGATTGTCAGGACAGGAGGGACAATAATACCGGGTGTCACGCCTATATCCGCGCTTGCTGCAGACACATCTTTTTTGGGGGGCTCGTTGGGTAGGGGTACTCGGGAGGACATAAGGAAAATGCCTCCCATGCAGCCGGCTTACTACATTTGGTTGGGGAAGGTGAGGTGGAGCACCGTCTGGAAACAGAAGGGCTTTGACGATCTCTTCCTGGAATTTAAGGAAGGATCCAGTCCATCCTGAAGCTCTGTATAGCACATGAGCATTCAGCAAAGCCAATTGAAATAAATAAACAGACACTTTTTTGTACCAGCGTCTGGCCTTACGGGCAACTAGGTACGGCGCCAACAACTGGTCGTTGAGGTCCACCCCTCCCACATTTTGGTTATATTCGTGGACACAGAGGGGTTTCTCCACAACACCAGTCGCCGTAGTAATTTGGACCGTCGTGTCTGCATGAAGGGAGGTAAGAACGAAAACATTCTTATTATCCCTCCACTTCATAGCGAGCAAGTTATTACACTTCAAGCAGGCTCTCTCCCCCAGCCTAAGATGGGAAACTACAAGCCGCTGGGGAAAGCCCCGGCGATTAGATCGCACGGTGCCACATGCTCCAATCTGTTGATCAAAAAGGTGACTAAAAAGTGGCACGCTCGTGTAATAATTGTCCACGTGCAAGTGGTACCCCTTTCCGAATAAGGGTGACACCAAGTCCCACACTATCTTGCCAGCGCTTCCTATGTAGTCAGGGCAGATTGTCGGCTCTACATGACTATCTTTGCCCTCGTAAACCATAAAACTACATGTATAGCCTGTGGCCCTGTCACAGAGCTTATACATCTTGACCCCGTATCTGGCACGCTTGCTGGGAAGGTACTGTTTGAATGACAAGCGGACAGAAAATTTAATCAGGGACTCATCAACGCAGACAACTTGATGGGGAGTAAACAAGTCTGCAAAACGTTGGTTGAAGTGGTTTACGAGGGGCCGAATTTTGTAGAGCCGATCGTATTCAGGGTCTCCACGAGGACGACAGAGTTCATTGTCATTGAAGTGCATGAACCGCAAAATCTGCTCGTATCGTGCCCTGGTCATGGAGGCAGAGAACAAGGGCATATGGTAAATTGGGTCAGTGGACCAATATGACCACAACTCACTCTTTTTATTTATGCCCATGTTGAGGGAAAGGCCCAGAAAGATCTTAAATTCGCAGACCGTAATTGGTCTCCAATCTCTGGCAAGGGAGGACTGGGGAATAGTGGCGATGTGTTGACCAGCGTATAAATTGCTTTGGTCCACAATAGATCTATAGAGATCTTCGGTGAAAAACAGCGAATAAAAATCCAGTGGCGTAAAATCAACTGTTTCCACCTGAATTCCGGGTTGGCCAGTGAATGGGGGAAGTACGGGTGCTGCAGAAGTGGTGGATTCCCAATTGGGATTGGCGAATGCAGCAGGAAGGGCACTATGGGCCTGTGTTCGTCTTCTTGATGGCAGCGGGACACTACTAGTGCTTGCCATCTCGCCAGCTTGAACTGCACTTATGGGACTCGCCACGTCACCACGTGATACTGCAGTGCTGGATGTACAACCAGGGTGTACTAGGCCGCTGGTGCTTGCCAGTTCACCAGAAGGAATAGCGGCACTAGTACTTCTCTGCTCCATATGAGGGACCTGCGGTTCTTGCACTTCAAGGACAGAAGAAGAAGATTGGGGTCTGGTATGCCTGATCTTGGCAGGGACCACAACTCCGTCGTCAGAGCTATCTGTCATGGAGCCGCTGTCCTCTACAGGATCGTATTCTGAGCCTGAATCTGACAGATGAGTGACTTCCTCTTCACTATCTGCCATGCTCAGAAACGTGTAGGCCTCTTCACTAGTGTACCTTCGATTTTCCATTTTGGGCTCTAAATTTAGGGGTACACTAGTGAGACTCATAGGCAAAAAAGCTCCTGACTGTTAGCGACTGATTTAAAACGCTACCAAAAAACTGTTAGCAATCGCAGGGATCAGGCCTGACTCTGCGGACGCTGCAGTTATGTGTGCTTAGTGTTTTGTAAGTGTCAGTGATCGATCGATACTGCACTTGGGTGGGCTGGGCAGGGCTGGGCCGAGGGGCAAAACGCAGGTGCTAGCAGGTATCTGGGCTGATCCCGCTAACACTGCGTTTTTGGGAACCCTAAACTGCTGGGGACACTAGTATAGATCTGATCGGATCAGATATTGATCCGTTCAGATACTATAGCACTAAGGGAGGTGTATGCTGCGTGCGTGGGTGTTAGCGGTACTGGCGCTAGCCTGACGCTGCCTGGGGCGACGCAGACCTTATCTGACCCTAAAAACGTAACTTATATCACCGCCGGGCAATTAGGGGGTTAAACCTTTATTAGGAAATAAACGGCGGGTGCCCTGAAACTAAAATAAACTATAAAAAACAAACTAACTAACCAGTGTCACCCGTAACAGTTATACGGTTATCACTGGTGAAAGGGTTAACTAGGGGGCAATCAGGGGGTTAAAACCTTTAGTAGGTAGTATATGGGGGTCCCTGTCGCTATAAAACACTGACGGCGAACCTATATACTTACCTCCCTAACTAGCGTCACCTGTGTCACTAATACAGCGATCAGAAAAACGATTGCTTAGTGACACTGGCGACGGGGGTGATCAAGGGGTTAACCTTTATTAGGGGGGGTTAGGGGGGTACCCTGGACCTAAAGGGGGGTACCCTAGACCTAAAGGGGGCTAACCCTAACACTTATAACTGTCACAAACTGACACCAATGCAAAAAAAAAAACTGCTATTGGTGTCACTGTGACAGGGGGTACAGGGGGTGATCGGGGGGTGATCGGGGGGTGACTGGGGGGTGAAAAGTGTGCCTGCGTGTTCTACTGTTAGTGTAGTGTTGGTGCAACTCACATTGATGTCTTCTCTCCTCGGCGCCGGAACGAAAAGACCGGCTCGAGGAGAGGTGACATCACTTCCTCTGCCGCTGTTTACATTACAGAGGCAGAGGAAGGATTTCATTCGCTGGGAGCGATCGCGAGGGGGTGGCCACGAATGGATGGCCTCCCCCTCATGTCTGATCGCCCGCGAACAAATGCCGGCCGCCTCAGGCACCAGGGGGGGTCCAATCGGACCCCCCACCCGCGGGAGGCAGATCACGTACATGTACGTGATTCTGCCTGCCCGTGCCATTCTGCTGACGTATATCAGCGTGAGGCGGTCGGCAAGTGGTTAAAATGTTTACCAGTTACAAAGCTTTTAAATGACAAAATAAAATGACTGAATTTTACTTAATCTTGGAAGTGTGATCTTGCAGAGTGTGGATCATTTAAAAGGCACTATGTTACATTCCTGACCACCGTACTCTGTAATTTGTGCTGTACATTAAAAACTCCTGACCAAGATATTTATTATCTCAAATGTTGGTTGCTAAGTTGTCCCCAACTGCTTAAAGTAGAACTATAGGCAAATTATTATTTTTTTTTTTTCATTTTAGAGCAAAGGAGGGTTATAACCCGTGTCAGATTTTTTTTCACAATCCATGTCTCATTTGCTTTCACTTCTTGTCCCATAGCCAAACAGGAAGTGAAAGGAAACCCCAGCAAATTAGGGGAATATTTTAGGGGCCCATTGGTAGATTTCCCCTCTATCACTTTTCTGGGGACAACCCAAAATTTAGGATTTTCTTTTACTTTCACTTTCAATGATAATGGTAAACAGGACAAATAGAGAGGGTGAATCACTTTAATGGAGGCACAGAGAGCAAAAAAGAAAAAAAAAAGAAAACTGAAGGGGATTCTAATCTCTTACCACTCTGTTCAAAACGAAAAAAGACCTACATCTTTAAAAAAAAAAACTTTTCAGACAATGTTTTATGCTATACCCATGAAACATGGTTAGTGTGATTCCCCCCCCCCCCCCCCCCAAGAAGAGACTACAGGAGCCAGCGTGTAAGCAGGTGCCTCCAAGAGGTTCTAAAAGGTTAACTCTTTTTCTCTTTCTGTGTTTATGCACTAGTAAGGGGTGGCTGTGGACGTAGTATACTTGGATTTTGCAAAAGCATTTGACACAGTTCCCCACACACAGCTAATGTGTAAGGTAAAGTCTACAGGCTTGGAAAGATCAGTTTGTAAATGGATAGAAAACTGGCTAAAAGACAGAATTCAGAGATTAGTGGTTAATGATTCTTGCTCTGAATGGTCTAAGTTTATTAGTGGTGTACCCCAAGTTTCAGTGTTGGGACCCTTACTTTTTAATATATTTATAAATGATATAGGATTGCTTTTATGAACTTTGCCACCTGCCTAAGGTACAGTCACTTTATGGGCCACTAGAGAGCTTTGTACAGGAATGAATTTGAAGATGTGGTTTAAAACTTTTTCATGTGTTATCCCTAAAGTGGTTCTAAAGCCTCAAGGTTTTTTAATGCATTCCATGCATTAAGGTAAAAGCCTTTTGTGCTCCAGGCGCCCCCCCCCCCCCCCCCTTATTCTTACCTGAGCCCAATCTGGTCCAACGATGCATACAAGAGCAGCGGCTCTCATCGCTGTCTCCCTCCTCATTGGGCAGATTGATAGCAGTGGAAGCCATTGGCTCTCGCTGCTCTCAATCAAATGCTATGACGAGGGGGCGGGAGTGGGGGTGAGTCACCTGCTCTCTGTCAATAGATGCAGACTGAGTGGCTCAGGAGCCAGCCCGTACGGGTGCCCCCCATTGAAAATGGCTTTCCATGGGGGCACTCGCCAAACAGGGGGGGCTGAAGCGCCAGCGAGAGACCCTTAGAAAAGGAGGATTGGGGCTGCTCTGTGCAAAACCATTACACAGAGCAGTTAAGTATAACATTTTTATTTTTTATAATAAAAAAACAAAAACAAAGGTTTAATGTTACTTTACCTTCTTCAGTAAAGATCTTTTGTTGTTCTTTTAATCTGCCTGGTCTGAAGTCACTATAAATGGGAGGAGCTTCAAAACAGAATCTGACGAGCAGAATGCTGTCCAGAAGAAGCTTTGTTGCCGTTGCTAGAGACTACTGTATTTGTGTCACTTGCTAAAGCAGCAAACCAGCCAGTTAATGGGTGACATGGCTAAGGTGGTGGTTACTCTGGTAGTGAAGGGGTGTTGTGCTTGGTCCTTTTACTAGTGCCTGGTTCCCCACATACTGGGACCAACCCTGCGGCACAGAGTATGGAGCTGTGGAAGAAGTGCAATTCCTGTAACCAGTAGCAACAGTGGGACATTGTCACTGTGAGGGAGGTGATGGGATTGTTGACTGGTGGAGATTGGTACATTCTCTACAGTACAGTCTCAGAAATGCAGAAAAGTGTGTCTGAAGTGCTTAGTGTTAACAGTGTAAGAAGTATGGCCGTGGCTTACAATGAATTAACTGTGCAAGTTGCTGCTCACTTCTAAAGTCTGGAGAGCTGCTTTAATGTTGATTTCACATGACCGCAGCTCCTGCCTGTAGAATATGACACAGGTAACCAAGCCAGAGACGTCAGGCTGCATGCTTTATCCTGCATTCACACATTCACTGAGCAGAGCATATTACTAATGATTCGGAAGCTTTTTTTTTACATGTTTTCCAAGCTTTGTTCAAGTGTTTTTTGCACATGTATTCAGGACATGCTTTATGTATTTGTTTCCTGGGCTGGGAAAGGGGAGGAGAGCATTTCTAGAGGAGGAAATTAGTTTTTCAGGCACATAAACGCATGCAAAACTGCACAAAATGTGTGTGTGTTAAATACATCACACCTGAGCCAAGTGCTGGGAATGGACTTTTCAACCTAGTCAGTCAGAAACATGAAGCAAATTGGAAGGTGAAGTCTGGAAAATCTGAACTCCCATCCTTCATGCTTGTTGCATAGTAAAGCTATAATCAGTCTCCATAGAAAAAAGTCAGCAATGGCAGCATCTATGGGGAAAGATTTAATGCTCATCTAGGTCTAGAGGTCACAAAGGGCACTTTTACTTGCCTGATCCTGCACTCCCCTGGCAGCCGGTGTTCTCCTTTAGGCATCCAATTCGCATAGCAGGAGTTTGTGACCAGCTCTCTATGGAGCCGGTTCACTCATCTCCGGAGTGGCTCCAATGCACATTGCACAGGAGTCCTGTGCGTCTTTTGGTCCATTTCAGGTCCAAACTCAGCCAAAAAATTGTGCTGAAATCGGACCTGAACCGGTGAATGGAGACGCAATGTTGTGAGCCACTCCGTGCTCTAATGTGAACCCAGCCTAACTCTTCTGTGCTCTGGGGGTGGACTGTTCCACTGTGTCCTCATGTCTAATGCAGGGCAATGAACTTTGCATCGGACTTGATAACATCAGAGGACCTGCGATTGCCAGAGTGTAGGGCAAAAAAGACTGTGGGGACCGGTCTTACAGTCTGGAGGGAACCTGTGAGAGTGGAGGATCAGGTAAGTAGAACTGCTTTTTGCAGCCCCAC
The DNA here is from genome assembly GCA_037952835.1 of Lithobates septentrionalis. NCBI lineage: Eukaryota > Metazoa > Chordata > Amphibia > Anura > Ranidae > Lithobates > Lithobates septentrionalis. The sequence goes on along the minus strand of JBBDGP010000162.1, from coordinate 236,106 downwards.
TGCAAGGGTTAGTTATAGGGGGCTGCAAAAAGCAGTTCTACTAAAGTTCAGCTTTAAATATCAATTTTAGGTGACCTGATCCTATAAGATATTTCATTTTGTGAACAGAACTAGGTAAACTGTTCCTACTAAAATACAAAACTTTCTTATTTAAGTCCTAACGTAGTCTTTGTAATATTACATCCGGGCCATGGAAAAGCTAGCAGAAGAGTGGTAGTACAGCAAAAGAGCAGTCTTACTGACTTTACTGGAAGGATTTCAGCAGCACTTTACATCTCTGCTCCTCATCAATGCCAAGTAAATTTAGAGAGAGCCTGTAACATTCAGCTTCCCCGAGCCTTCCCAGTAAAACAACCTCTGACAACCTCCTCATCAAGGCTACTCTCAGACATCCCAAAAAGGAAAGCATGGATCCTCTAGGAATCCCATCAACATACCGGATATGAAATATAGAGTCCAGCCACATTGTAACATACTAAATATGGTGTCAAGCTAAAACCCAGAGGGCTGCGCCACAATCTTCCTTCAGATGGCTGTGGTTGACTAAAATAGGCTGCGTTGGGTTAACTAGTAAACAATACTAAGAAGTGAAAGAGTTCTTTGAGAAGGATATGGGACCTGATTCAAACCACTCTAAAACGCTCACTGCTAAGAAGTGTTCAATGGCTTCTACTCAGACACGCTGGGACAAGGGCATTAAACGTTAATGTTCCACTTTTCTAATGGATCTTGCTAATATATGTGTCTGTGGCTGAATTTCATTGTTTAATGAGGTAAATGATACATTCTAAGAAAAGGTAACCTGAAATAAAAAAAACAAAAACAAAGGTTACCTCCACCTAAAACTGATATTTCAGTCATGGTTGAACTAGTGGGATGAACGGAAACCTGTCATTGGAGAAACATGTACTGTCATTGCTGACCCATCTTTCCCAACTAATAGGTATATGGCTGTAATGTTGATGCTTTTGCTTCAATTCTTTGATTCTCTGACCTGGAGCAAGCATGCAGATCAGGACTTCTGATCTTACTCCCACTTGTTTTAATGTGCGTATCTGTTGAAGGTCAGTGACTCAAAAAGAACTATAGGCATCAGGTCAGCATAACAGCCAGACTTCTAACATTCAGAAGGATTTCCAAAATAACAGGTTTACCTAAAGCAGAGCTAAAGTCGTAGTAATTAAAAAAAAAGTGCAAGCATGCACGCTCTTAATTGCAGAAGAGACATGTAATGTCTCTTCTGCAATAAAATAAACTTTAGTATTCTTAGTAAGATGCTGCGCTAGCCCACAGGTGAACCATAAAAGTACATGTGTGACTACTAATCATCATCACAAATGACATGAAATATAAAATATAAAAGATTCCGTAGTCAAATAGTATAAAAAGTGAAAAGTTCATATATTGCATAAAATAACTATAAATGTCATGCAAACAAGAAAAAGTCCAACACCAGATGGTATATTTCAAGATGAAATCCGGGGATGCGGTAATCATCATCTGTGAATCCCAACTCTCCATTCCAAGAAAAGAGACAGCACCATGTGTGTTCCAAACACCCACATGTGAATATGCTTACCAGAGCAAATGTGACCACGATCCCCTGGTTGGTCTCCACAGACAGGTGTTCCTCAGTTCCAAGGTCACAAAAGAAAAAAAAGAAGCAGAGCACCACATACCTCATATAGTGTAAAATCACTAGTGACACTTTATTAAAAAAAAAAAAAAGAAACAAAGCAGGTAAAAAGCTCTCGGCATCATGCCAGAGAGCAGGCTACGAATCTCACAATGCAATGTGGGACCGCGCATGCATGGTGACGGAACGATCTGCCTGTCCCCAGTTACAGTATTTGTAGAATGTACACTGAGCTACGCATGTGCAGCTCAGTTCACATTCTGTCACAGTGCCTGTGAGCTGAGATGAGTGTACTTATGTGCATGCGCAGAAGTGATGTCACCCAGCACTGATCAATCATGATGGTAATCCCTGGCTGTGCGTACAGTCACCGATATCTGCGGCTGCCAGTGACCTGTCATTTAAGTATACAGGGATTGGCAACCTGCAGCTAGCAGCTCCCTGGTGGCAAAAACAACAGCAGGAATCATATTCACATTGAGGCTAATCACCCATGCAAATGTAGTCTGGTCCACGCTTATGCAGGCTGCAGGTTGCATATTCCAGGTGCATTTTGCGTTTTTCAATACACATTTTTGATCCACTGAAGTCTATGGAGCCAAAAACAGAAAAAAATATAGTCCCATCTGCTATATAATATCAAAGTTCATAATAGTGATACAATATGCAGTGCAATAAATCGTATAGCGTATTTCCCAGAAGATTCTAAATCGCTATACGATTTATTGCACTGCATATTGTATTACTATTATGAACTTTGATATTATATAGCAGATGGGACTATATATATCTTTTATTATTTTTTTCTTGATACATATTTTTTGATACACATTTTTATATATAATAGATTGGTTTTAATTCCCAACGGTTTTTGCACATTATTGCACTGTGTGTATTGCACTGTGGTCTGACAACCAAACTTTTTTAGATTTGATACTTGTCACTTTGCATTTTTAGTGGATTTTGTTAACACATGTTTTATAATTTAGATAATATTAGGATTGAGTTTGCTTAATGTATGGGATTATAATTGCTTGCAATTCCATTAAGGATTTATCACCTCATAATATTTATTAATTTTTGGTCAATTCACAATTTCTATATTTAAAAAAAAATGTTATTTTATATTTTTATTATTTTTATTATATTTTTATTATTTTTATAATTTATACTTCATCTTTTCTATTGAGGTAGGATTGTACCACGCACCAAAGCACCTGTCACTTTAAACACTCACATTTACACTCTCTGTTTTTACACAGCGCCATCCCCTATATTCTGTTTTTAACCTTTTTGGGGTATCACTGAGGTGTTCCCTACTTACATAGGGGGGCAGCAGTGTTTTAAAAGTCTGAAGCGCGGTCCCATTGATAGATTAATTTGAGATTGGAACAGTCTATGGCCGACTAAGTTATATCCCTCAGGCTGATTTTTCTGTTTCTGCTTTTGGCTACACTTGAGCCCCATACACACTATTAGATTTTCTGCAGATTTTTGTCTTCAGATTTACCAAAACCATGTAGTGCAAGGGTCTGCCTGATTTCATACAAATTGAAACTCATATGCCCTATACACACGGTCGGATTTTCAGATGGAAAAAGTGCGATCGGATTGTGTTGTCAGAAATTCCGATTGTGTGTGGGCTCCATCGGACTTTTTCAGTCGGAATTTCTGACACACAAAGTTTGAGAGCAGGATATAAAACTTTCCGACAACAAAATCCGATCGTTTAAATTCACAAATCCGACGCACAAAGTGCCACGCATGATCAGAATAAATTAGGAGACGAAAGCTATTGGCTACTGCCCCATTTATAATCCCGACATACGTGTTTTCCGTCACCGCGTTCAGAACGATTGGATTTTCCAACAACTTTGTGTGGCCGTGTGTATGCAAGACAAGTTTGGCCCAAAATCTGTCAGAAAAAATCTGATGGATTTTGTTGTCGGAATGTCCGATCAATGTCCGATCGTGTGTACAGGGAATTAAGGTTTGACCTCCTATTATATGGTTTTGGTAAATCTGAAGACAAAAATTTGCAGAAAATCTAATAGTGTGTATGCGGTCTTGGACTGCAAAGTTTATGTCCACCCACAACCTAGTTCTAGTTTTGGATAAAGTGGAATAGGATTAGAACTCCTGTCAAGTTTTTTACACTATCCAGGGTTCCCTACCATAGAACACTTCCTGTCCTAAAGACAACATTTTACCAGGCAGGTACATATTCTGGTCTAATCAATTAAACATTTCACTGTATATTGTATAATACAGTATAATTTGTACAAAAGACATATCACAATGCAGAAAGAGGCATATAGCATTAGTGTAAATTCAAACTCTAGGCAAAGTTTTAAAACAAAAAAGCATTCTGGATGATATACTCACCACTTCTCTGAAACCGTCTACCACAGTAATTCCTTTCCACCACTAAATGCCCTCAGTCTTCCCACCCAGTGTCACTCTACCTGGTATACTGAGGAAATCCTGTGAGTGCAGGGCATTATGGACCCAACCCCGAAGGGATGTCACCACACATCCTGTACTCATGTACAATGATGCTGAGAAATTGAATGTCAGCAATGCTCTCTGCACCATTTAGAAGTACCTGTTACCGGAGAAAAGCCAAAGTGAAAGAGGACCCCATGAGGCTGATTTACTACAAGAAAATAGGCTGTTCACTTTGCAAGTGAATTTATGCTTTGTATAGGCAATTTTGCTTAGCTTAATAAAATGTGGGGAAGCTCTGCTGACTTCCCTTAAGCCGTGTACACACGGGCGGACTTTTTGGCATCAAAGGTCCGACTGTCTTTCTGACGGACTTTCAAGGTACTTTGGAATGAATGGACTTGCCTACACACGATCACACCAAAGTCCGACGGATTAGTACGTGATGACGTACGACCGGACTAAAATAAGGAAGTTCATAGCCAGTAGCCAATAGCTGCCCTAGCGTCGGTTTTCGTCCATCGGACTAGCATACAGACGAACTGATTTTTGGACCAGACTCGAATCCGTCGGAAAGATTTGAAACATATTTTAAATCTAAAGTCCGTCTGATTTTCGACCGAAAATGTCTGCTGCAGGTCCGATGAAGCCCACACACGGTCGGATTGTCCGACGGATTCGTTCCGTCGGACCAGTCTGGTCGAAAAGTCCGCCCGTGAGTACACAGCATAATCCATTAATGTGTAAGCAAAAATATTGTTTTTTTTCTAGCACTTGGTTGAGTATTCTTTGCAAAATGATTGTTCACTGCATTTACAAAGCTAAGGGAAAATTCCCTTGTAAAGTGAACAGCCCATTTGTCTAAAGTAGATCAACCGCTGTTTGCCACATGACCAGTCTGAAGACATCTGGAAAAATTAGGGATATAAAAGAACAAACAAACAAAAAAAAAACATAAAATGCATGCAGAGTGGGAACTCAGAGGGGACGCCCCATAGTCCATTGTTGAGATTGAATGTGGTCAGCTTCCTTCTAGTGAAGAAAGGGATGTTTTACATTTTTGTACTATTTTCATTAAACTAAAACGTATTTGTAGAATGTTTGAAAACATTTGGAAATTGACTTGGAAGTACCTAAATAAATAAATTATTATAATCTTGTTTCTATGCGAAGTTGTGATAAATTGTGCTTTGCATTCATATTTTCTCAAACCCATCATACACGATTGCACTTTTAATGGAGTGAAAGAAACAAATTCTTTTTAGTTCTAAAGCACTTTGTAACTTCCTAATCATGGGATTCTGTTTCAGGGCAAAACAATTAAATCTAAAAGCTAAAGAATTTCCTCAACATTATCGCAGCATCTTGTTTCAGCACATCAAAAGGTGTGCCTTAAAAGTTAACCCTCTCATTGACCTCTGTTCCATATGTTGACGGAGCCAAGAAAAAACTTGCATGTTCTACAAATCCTGCTGTTTTCATATCTTTGATTGTTTCTGCCCCCAGAAAAAATTATAGCAACAGAGGGTATGAGGCTTCATTCACACCTATGCCGTTTGCTTTTTTGCATTTCTGCAGTGCTTTTTGCTGTGCTTTTTGCACTTTTTTTACTTCAATATAACATATTTTTTTGCCACGATTTGCGTTTTTATTTTTTTTTGTTTTTTCTTTGGCAAATTTGTTATTGGACAGATTAAAAAACGCAAGTTGTGGCAAAATGTGGTAAAAATGCACTACATGCTTTTCTGCAGCTTCTCCATTAAAGTCTATTGAATCAAAAAAGCAAAAAAAAAAAGCACCATTTTGCATTTAAAAAAAGTCCCTAACCCTTTCCAAAAACGTAGAGGCACAAAAATGCATTGATGGAACCCATGTTAAAATAATGTTCTGTGTTTCTGCCAAAAGCATGAAAAAAGGCATTGGTGTGAACCGAACCTTAAACAGGGTTGAGGCTACCTATCTACCATTGCATTCTTGTATTCAATTTTGCACCTGGCTGTCCTGCTAGCTAAATTCCTGGACATATTGTTCCTGAAAATGTTATCATTTGTATGTTTCTGAAAATGCAGGCTAATCTCTACCCTCTTTTTTATAGCCTCACCCACATGCAATGGAGCATGCAAAGAAACTTGCATCACAATGTATCAGAAAGCTGCAGGGTCACCCCAAAATATACTGTGAATGTCCTGATAAATCCTGCTGCACTGTATTTCTTGGAAATCAATATCAATTACTTATCAATTAAAATGTATTTTCAATCATAATAATAAATGTTACATCAAATAATAAAACAATGATCTTTATCTGGTAGACCTGATAGGCAGCCCTACATCCAACACAAGGCAACACAATGGCATGCTGACAAAATGCTAATTTTAACATGTGTGCAGAAAATAACCAAATTACCCTGGTAAAAAAATGTAAAAACCCAATTGGATTAGGTAGTAATTTGTTTTATTTCATTTATTTATTTGTTCTATTTCAATTGTCATTATTTAGGGTGTTACGTGCAGAAGTGGATTTTCTGGTATGGCGAGTCTTTAGGTATACAATAAAATACACGGATTAGGCAGAAAATGGTATTGTCAAAAGGAGCTTATGACAGATTGTATGTTCAATAAAGATGAAAATCAATCAAAAGTTATCAATAGGGATGGGCTCGATGTTCAGGTCAAACATCGAGGGTTCGGATGTTCGCCAAATAACGAACATTATGGGGCGATCGCGGCAAATTTGAGCGCCGCGAAACACCCCATATTGCACTGCGAGATCACAGTGCATTGCTATATGATGATTGGCCAAAGCATGCACCTGCATGCTTTAGCCAATCCCAGCGCCCTCTGCTAAGAGAGCCATAATTGGCCAAAGGCAGGGTGCTTTTGGCCAATCATGACTCAGGGGGACTAAGTCCACGCCCAACACTATATAAGGCTGCCTACACGGCAGCCCTGTGTAGTGTTGTTGGTGTGAATGGAGAGATACTGTAGCTTCATTTAGATTAAGCAGGCAGGTTATTCAGTTAGTGACAGTGTATTATATATATATACTCTGCATCCAGTGTAGCCTATATCGACAGTGCATTCCGTGGTGTACTATTTCTAATACACTTCAGGCGGTGTATTATTATTTACAATATCTCACAAAAGTGAGTACACCCCTCACATTTTTTGTAAATATTTTATTCTTGCTTTTCATGTGAAAACACTGAAGAGATGACACTTTGCTACAATGTAAAGTAGTGAGTGTACAGCTTGCATAACAGTGTAAATTTGCTGTCCCCTCAAAATTACTCAACGCATAGCCATTAATGTCATAACCGCTGGCGACAAAAGTGAGTACACCCCTAGGTGAAAATGTCCAAATTGGGCCCAATGAGCCACTTTCCCTCCCCATTGTCATGTGATTCGTTAGTGTTACAAGGTCTCAGGTGTGAATGGGGAGCAGGTGTGTTAAATTTGGTGTTATCGCTCTCACTCTCTCATACTGAACACTGGAAGTTCAACATGGCACCTCATGGCAAAGAACTCTCTGAGGATCTATAAAAAAGAATTGTTTTTTATGTGGGCAGGACTATACGCACCTTACGCCAACATTTTGGCGAACACAGGCGCTTCATAGAAAAGGGCAGTCCCTCTCCATTTCCTGAAAGAACACCAAAAATCCACCAAAGGCCTCAAAGTCTGGGTCATAGAGGCCTTTCCCAGAGACCTTCCGACTGCAGAACGTTTTAAACGTTTATGTCAGCAAGAAACGTACTGGATATATTCCTTGAACACTCTTTCGCCGGGGGGGACTCAATGAAGAAATAGAGACACACTCCTTATTGTAGCTTGACCCCCGCTATATATATATTTTACATATTTTTTATCGATATATCCTTTACTAATATATATTGACTATCTTGACTTGACTATCTTGACTTGACTATCAATCCTTGTCCCCTCTTTTTAGACATTTCCCACTGGGTTCATTTTCTGTTACCCTGGGATATGGCATACCTTGGGGGATAAAAAACTTTTCCCCATCCCCCTCTACTTTTTTATCCCATAATGTGCTCCATTGTCCACCAACAATGCATCCTTATGCATTTTTTAATCCCATTAGTGACACTTTCCTTTTTTTACCAATCTTTTATTAAAGTTTTCTTTTTATATAATAGTCGCTTATTAAATCAATGATCCGTTTTAAATAAAACATTTTTTCTTTTGCACATGAAACTATTGACTCTGAACATATTTTTTTCCCACTACCAACCTTTATTTGTTTATTTTTTACACCCTTGTTTTCACAATGCGGGTCCGCTGGCTGTTGTGGTTCCACAGCTGTGGACGTCCCGCCCACATCCCATCAGTCAGATGTCCTGTACTTCCATTTAAGTCACTCTCCTCCTGAGAGCAAACAGGCCAGTAGAAGGAGCTGTGAGCCCCGTGCACGTAGCCTGTATTATCTCCTATCTGTGTCTGGACACTTCCTGTGCACCGCTGACATCACTTCCGCTTCCGGGTTCCAGGGTGGTTAGCGTGGAGCTTCCACACACTGGACACCACTGTTAAGCCTCTCTCACCAGCACATCCCAGGACAACACAACACCTGATGGACATCGCCACCCCATCTGAACTGACTTACCAGTAATGCCGCGTACACACGGTCGTACTTTTCGTCTACAAAAGTCGGACAGCCTTTCCGACAGACTTCCGGCAGACTTTCGGTGGACTTGCGGCGGACTTGCGGCCTACTTTCTAACGACCGGACTTGCCTACACACGACCACACAAAAGTCGGTCGGATTCGTACGTGATGACGTACACCGGACTAAAATAAGGAAGTTCATAGCCAGTAGCCAATAGGTGCCCTAGCGTGGCTTTTTGTCCGTCGGACTAGCACACAGACGAGCGGATTTCGGGGTCCGTCGTAGTTACGAAGTAAAGTTTTAAAGCATGTTTCAAATCTAAAGTACGTCGGATTTGAGGCTAAAAAAGTCGGTTGAAAGTCCGGAGAAGCCCACACACGATCGGATTACCAGCCAGCTTTAGTCCATCAGCGTCCGTTGGACTTTTGTAGACGAAAAGTAGGACCGTGTGTACGCGGCATTAGTGTATGTATTACACCTTCACCATATAACAATGTCAGCAGAGTTGGCGCCTCCACACCCACCTTCCCTTTTAAGTGCTATGCTCACAGAGGCTATGGACACCCTCTGAGGATGGCTGCCTCCTCTCCCCCCCCCTTTTTTGTTCTAACATTAATGTTCTATCAGAACCATCATTATACAATTCCATTCCTGACATCACAAAATCTGAGCGCCGGAAAACCTTTCTTCTTCTAAAAACAATTGTTGCTCTACATAAAGATGGCCTAGGCTATAAGAAGATTGCCAAGACCCTGAAACTGAGTTTCAGCACGGTGGCCAAGACCATACAGCGGTTTAACAGGACAGGTTCAGTTCAGAACAGGCCTCGCCATGGTCAACCAAAGAAGTTGAGTGCACGTGCTCAGCGTCATATCCAGAGGTTGTCTTTGGGAAATAGACGTATGAGTGCTGCCAACATTGCTGCAGAGGTTGAAGGGGTAGCCTGTCAGTGCTCAGACCATACGCCGCACACTGCATCAAATTGGTCTGCATGGCTGTTGTCCCAGAAGGAAGCCTCTTCTAAAGATGATGCACAAGAAAGCCCGCAGTTTGCTGAAGACAAGCAGACTAAGGACATGGATTACTGGAACCATGTCTTGTGGTCTGATGAGACCAAGATAGACTTATTTGGTTCAGATGGTGTCAAGCGTGTGTGGCAGCAACCAGGTGAGGAGTACAAAGACAAGTGTGTCTTGCCTACAGTCAAGCATGGTGGTGGGAGTGTCATGGTCTGGGGCTGCATGAGTGCTGCCGCCACTGGGGAGCTACAGTTCATTGAGGGAACCATGAATGACAACATGTACTATAACATACTAAAGCAGAGCATGATCCCCTTCCTTCAGAGACTGGGCCGCAGGGCAGTGTTCCAACATGATAATGACCCCAAACATACCTCCAAGACGACCACTGCCTAGCTAAAGAAGCGGAGCTTAAAGGGGATGAACTGGCCAAGCATGTCTCTAGACCTAAACCCTATTGAGCATCTGTGGGGCACCCTGAAACGAAAGGTGGAGGAGCGCAAGGTCTCTAACAACCACCAGCTCCGTGATGTCGTCATGGAGGAGTGGAAGAGGACTCCAGTGGCAACCGGTGAAGTTCTGGTGAACTCCATACCCAAGAGGGTTAGGGCAGTGCTGTAAAAAAATGATGGCCACACAAAATATTGACACTTTGGGCCCAATTTGGACATTTTCACTTAGGGGTGTACTCACTTTTGTTGCCAGCAGTTTAGACAGGCTGTGTGTTGAGTTATTTTGAGGGGACAGCAAATTGACACTATTATACAAGCTGTACACTCACTTTAAATTGTAGCAAAGTGTAATTTCTTCAGTGTTGTCACATGAAAAGGTATAATAAAATATTTACAAAAATGTGAGGGGTGTACTCACTTTTGTGAGATACTGTATATACAGTCTCGTATATATATATATATATATATATATATATATATATATATATATACATATATAGATACTGCATCCAGTGTAGCCTAAATCTACATTCCATGGTGTACTATTTCTAATATACTTAAGGCGGTGTATTAATATATATATATATATATATATATATATATATATATATATATATATATATATATATATATACACACACTGTAGTACAGTTGCTACTACACTTCTAGTGGTGTACACAGTACACAATACAGTGCAGCCATAGTGCAGTTGCTACTACACTTTTGGTGGTGCACACAGTACACAATACAGTGCAGCCATAGTGCAGTTGCTACTACACTTCTGGTGGTGTACACAGTACACAATACAGTGCAGCCATAGTACAGTTGCTACTACTTTTCTGGTGGTGTACATAGTACACAATACAGTGCAGCTGTAATGCAGTTGCTACTACACTTCTGGTGGTGTACACAGTACACAATACAGTGCAGGGAAGGGAATATCACTGTTCCAGGTAGGTCAGCCAAAAATAGGATAAAACCTCTCCTCCAGTTTAGAAGCTACAGGTGCTGGCAATGCATATAGCAATAAAATAGGAAGAAATTCTGGACAGCTGCACTCCAAAATTTGCCTTTTATTTAAAAAAAAAACAGGATCAAAAATACGTGCCACAGCAGAACGGACAGAAAAACTGACGCGTTTCACACTATAAACAGTGCTTAAACATAGCTATGATTAAACACTGTTTATAGCGTGAAACACGTCAGTTTTCTGTCCGTTCTGCTGTGGCATGTATTTTTGATCCTGTTTTTTGAATAAAAGGCAATTTTTGGAGTGCGGCTGTCCAGAATTTCTTCCTATTCTACACAATACAGTGCAGCCGTAGTGCAGTTGCTACTACACTTCTGGTGGTGTACACAGTACACAATACAGTGTAGTGTGGTGTTGCAAATCAAAATATACATCATGTTCGGAAGGCCACCAAGGAGAGGAAGACACTCACAGGCCACTAAAAGAGGGCAAGCAGGCTCTGTGTCTACAGTCAACAGTGCTGATCGTGGACATGGTGCATCCTCTTCAGGTGGCCGTGGGGAAAGCTTGTCCTTTTTTCCTGCTGCTGGACGTGTTATTGAGCCAGAACATGCAGAAGAGATGGTAGAGTTGATAACAAAGCCATCCTCGTCCTCCTTATCCTCTGTCACCCAGGCTCATAGTAGTCTGCCTTCCAATGCAGCTGCCAAAGTGGTCTATTCCACTGGCTCCTTGTCCACAGTCACTCCTTCCGTAGCCCCACCATCATGCATGGAGGAGTCCCCCGAACTATTCGACCACAGTGTCGGGTACATGCTGCTGGAGGATTTGAAGGCTCCGATGTTGGTTCCCAGGTTGAGGAAGGGAGTAACGTGAGCCTAGAGAGAGGGGGGTGCCCAAGAAGCACTAGAAACTTTCAGTCATGTTCCCCCAGCTGCAGCATACTGCCAAGTTTGCTCCAGTGACGAGGAGGGAGGGGATGATGAGGTCACTGACTCTACTTGGGTGCCTGATAGAAGAGAGGAGGAGGCGGCACAACTCCAACGAGGCAGGATGTCCTCTAGGGGCAACTTAAGGGAAGCCACCCTACTGCATCACACCGCAGAGCTCCACAGGTGCAGGGCACTGCTGACTCCCCGCTGATTTTGAAAAGTTCCTTGGTGTGGGCCTTTTTTGACACGTGTGCAGCAGATCGGACCGTTGCTGTTTCCAACCTGTGTCTGAAGCAGATCAAGCGTGTCCAGAACAGAAGCTGCTTGGGCACCACATGCTTGACCAGACATATGACGACCTCCCCTGCAGTCCGTTGGCAACAGCACTTGAAAGACCCACATCAAAGAAAAAGGCGGACTTCTCCTTGCTCCTCATCTGGGATCTTCAACCCCACTATACCTCCAGTCCTCTCAAAAACCTGCACTGAGAGGAATGTATTGGTATATAAAGGTATAGCAATAGGAGTCCCAGGTACTTGCAGCCAATCTGCTAGCAGTACACTAGCATCTGATTTTAGCAGGCAAATTTCCCTACCCCAGTTGCTAAACCGTAAAAAGAAATTTGGTCCCAGCCATTAACATGCTCAGCATCTGAATGCTAGATTGGCCAAATTGCTAGCACTGCAACTGCTGCCTTTTCAGCTGGTAGACTCTGCCCCCTTTCGTGAATTTGTGGAATGTGCTGTACCTCAGTGGCAGATTCTAAAACACCATTTATTTTCACGGAAGGCCATTCTGGCTCTCTATCAGCATGTGGAAGGCAATGTTTTTGTCTCGTTGGACAGGGCGGTCAGCAGTAAGGTGCATATTACCGCTGACTCATGGTCTAGCAGGCATGGGCAGGGACATTACCTTTCCTGCACGGCGCACTGGGTATCTCTGCTGGCAGCTGGGAAGGATGCAGGACAGGGTTCAGTATTGTTGGAGCTTGCTCCACCACCATGCCTCAAAAATGCTAGTGGTGATTCTGCCAAAGCTCTCTCCTCCACCCCCTCCTCTTCTTCTTCCTCAATGGCCTCTTCTGCAGATTTGTCCTCTAAACCAGCAGTGCTCCATAAGCGTTCAAGGGGCTACGCAAGCACTCAGGCAAAAATATGCCATGCGGTTTTTGAGTTGGTCTGCTTAGAGGACAGGAGCCCCACTGGGGCAGAGATTCTGTCTGCTCTGCAGCAGCAGGCTCAGAGGTGGTTGACGCCACGCCAGCTTCAGCCAGGAATGGTTGTATGTGACAATGGCACCAACCTTCTCTCCGCCCTCCGACAGGGACACTTAACCCATATTCCATGTGTGGCACACCTCCTGAATTTGGTGGTGCAGCGGTTCTTGAGCAGGTACCCAGGCTTACAGGATCTCCTGAGGCAGGCCAGAAAAGTCTATGTCCGCCGGTCATACAATGCCAGTGCTCAGCTGGCTGACATTCAAAGGAAATGCAACCTGCCCACCAACCGCCTCATTTGTGACATGCCCACCAGATGGAACTCAACGTTGGCAATGCTGCAGTGGCTACACATGCAGCAGAGGGCCATTTATGAGTACCTGTGTGAGTATGGCACCAGGACAGGGTCAGGGGAGCTTGGCTTCTTTTCGCCACGCCAGTGGCTACTGATCAAGGATGCATGCACTGTCCTGTCACCATTTGAGGAGGCCATGAGGATGGTGAGCAACGACAATGCATGCATCAGTAATACTGTCCCTCTTGTCTTCCTATTGGAGAACATGCTTCGTGGAATAATGGACAGAGCACTTGAGGCAGAACAGCAGGAGGAAGAGGAGGAATTCCTTACCTCTTAAGGCCCCCTTTATCCAGATAGTATTCCTGTGGGCCCGCCAAATACACAGGAAGAAGAGGAGGAGGATTGTGTCAGCATGTACGTGGAGGATAACACTCAGCAGCAGTCTTCAAGGGATAGTTTTCAGTCCCCAGAAACCCAAGGAGTTGTACGTGGCTGGGAGGAGGTTGTTACGGATCATGTGATCCTTAGTGACCCAGAGAACTCAGAATCAAATGCCTCTGCAAACTTACTCTGCATGGCCTCCCTGATTCTGCAAAGCCAGTGAAAGGACCGTAGGATTCGTGGTATCAAGGAGAGGGATCGTCACTGGCTGGCAACCCTTCTTGGTCCACATTACAAGGGTAAGGTTGCAGAACTCATCCTGCCTTTGCAGAGGGAGCAGAGGATGAAACATCTTCAGGAGGCCTTGAAGAAAGGTTTGTGCAATGCATTTCCAGACCCTGGGAGGTTACAATTTCCTGGTGCTGGACAACATGTTGCTGAGGCTTCGTTCAGTCAGAGGAAGAGCAGTGGAGAAGGTGGCCAGCTGACTGATGCCTTTAGACAATTTTTCAGTCCTCAGCACCAAGGTCTTTTTTCTACCCCTGTTTAACAGGGGCATGTAATTACAATTTTTGATATAGTATTTCACAGCAGGGCCTGTTCCTGTGCTCACCAAGAGTAACTGTGAGGGCTTACAGTGTTCTGGTACCACCAACACCTAGAGCCCCGATTTCTGCAGAGTATATAGGGCAGGCCGTATAGTATATATACTTCTGTTCAGAGTATATAGTGCCTGGGTGCCCTGCGACATTTTTTTTAAATATGGGTGCGGGGTTCCCCTTTATATCCATACCAGACCCAAAGGGCCTGGTAATGGGCTGGGGGTGCTGGTATTTTTCAACGCGTTTCGCAAGTTCAAAACCTCGCTTCCTCAGGAGAAGCACAGAGAATATCTGGAGACAAAGAATACACATAAGTACCAATAATATATATAATTATATATATATATATATATATATATATATATATATATATATATATATATATATATATAGATAAAACAAAAAACCTCCAAGCCCCACCATACGTCACACCTCACATATTTGACTTACAGTTGTGAGAGTTGTGGCCAAATTTCACCTTGATATACAGGTAATAGTATGGCAAGCAGATTATTAACATAATCAACAAGTGAGCATATGTATATATATCTGTTCAAAACTGAACAATATGTGCAATTCAAAAGAAGTGAATAATATATGGATTAATATGCATAATGTCAAATCTTAAATAATGGGTGCTGACTATATAAAGTGATAGCTTTGAGAAGCAGATGCTAATCACCAGGTGAAACCACTAATAAGCTCACAAAAACCCAACTATAATATAAATCTGTGAGTGAAGTAAAGAAACTCCATTAACTAGGTGGTGTTAATGAGAAACCACATACAAGCAAACATGAAAAACTGTGATGATAAAAAGTGAGGGGTCCATGCATTTGCTAGGGACTCCTGTTTTGCTTGCGTCTATCTAGCAAGGTTACTCTGTGGTATAAGCAAGGAAGCTGAGATTTCTGCAATGTGTAAATGTGCTTTTACTATACAAAGATGCTATAATAGTACAAATACACTTAAAGTTTACTTATCTTCTGTTACTGTATGTTCGTGATCTCCATTGGCAACGTTTCTCCTGGAGCATCAGGCAAGTTTCTTCTATCATGAGTGGTTTCAGATGTTACAGCATGATGGTGTGTGTGTGTGTGTGTGTCTGTGTCTCCCTACTCACCCCTTTTATGTGTCAGGCTGTTTGCCATAGTTACCAAACAACAGAAAACATGCCTGTTTACTGTAGCTGTATAAACAATGGACTGTTGAAAACTGTATCTACGTATCCATTGTCTAATTAGGCCAACACCTGACAGTAATCTAACAGTCATTCTTTCAGTTTGGGAGCTGAAAAAGACCTCAAACAACTAAATCTCTTTCTTGTGTACTGTACCAATAGAGACAATAGCCTGTTGAAAACTGTAACAATACAATACAACAATGATATTTACCCCCATTGTATAAAACAGCATTTATTTGAGAAAAAAACTGACAATATCTCTATGACCAACCACTATTGTGTAATGTTATGTCCCATGTATCGTATGTCTGAATAATAAAAAAAAATCATATTGCGTCTATCTAGCAAGGTTACTCTGTGGTATAAGCAAGGAAGCTAAGATTTCTGCAGTGTGTAAATGTGCTTTACTATACAAAGATGCTGTACATACAAAACCTATTACAATATTAGGAATACAATACAAGAATGACAGATATCTATAACAAGCAAAATGCCTATCAAATGAACAGCCTATAGTCTATATCAGTACAAATACACTTAAAAGTTACTTATCTTCTGTTACTGTATGTTCATGATCTCCATTGGCAACGATGCTTCTTGGACATCAGGCAGTGTTTTTGTATCATGAGTGGCGGCTTCTGATCTTCAAAGCATGATGGTGTGTGTGTGTGTGTCTGTGTTTCCCTACTCACCCCTTTTATGTGTCAGGCTGTTTGCCATAGTTACCAAACAACAGAAAACATGCCTGTTTACTGTAGCTGTAGAAACAATGGACTGTTGAAAACTGTATCTACATACCCATTGTCTAATCAAGCCAACACCTGATTAGACCCATTGTCTAATCAAGCCAACAGTTTGAGAGCTGAAAAAGACCTCAAACAACTAAATCTCTTTCTTGTGTACTGTACCAATAGAGACAATAGCCTGTTGAAAACTGTAACAATACAATACAACAATGATATTTACCCCCATTGTATAAAACAGCATTTATTTGAGAAATCTACTCAAGCCAAAAAACGGACAATATCTCTATGACCAACCACTATTGTGTAATGTTATGTCCCATGTATCGTATGTCTGAATAATAAAAAAAATCATATTGCGTCTATCTAGCAAGGTTACTCTGTGGTATAAGCAAGGAAGCTAAGATTTCTGCAGTGTGTAAATGTGCTTTACTATACAAAGATGCTGTACATACAAAACCTATTACAATATTAGGAATACAATACAAGAATGACAGATATCTATAACAAGCAAAATGCCTATCAAATGAACAGCCTATAGTCTATATCAGTACAAATACACTTAAAAGTTACTTATCTTCTGTTACTGTATGTTCATGATCTCCATTGGCAACGATGCTTCTTGGACATCAGGCAGTGTTTTTGTATCATGAGTGGCGGCTTCTGATCTTCAAAGCATGATGGTGTGTGTGTGTGTGTCTGTGTTTCCCTACTCACCCCTTTTATGTGTCAGGCTGTTTGCCATAGTTACCAAACAACAGAAAACATGCCTGTTTACTGTAGCTGTAGAAACAATGGACTGTTGAAAACTGTATCTACGTACCCATTGTCTAATCAAGCCAACACCTGATTAGACCCATTGTCTAATCAAGCCAACAGTTTGAGAGCTGAAAAAGACCTCAAACAACTAAATCTCTTTCTTGTGTACTGTACCAATAGAGACAATAGCCTGTTGAAAACTGTAACAATACAATACAACAATGATATTTACCCCCATTGTATAAAACAGCATTTATTTGAGAAATCTACTCAAGCCAAAAAACTGACAATATCTCTATGACCAACCACTATTGTGTAATGTTATGTCCCATGTATCGTAAGTCTGATTATTAAAAAAAATTATATTGTAACAAACGCAACACACTTCCAATATCATAATTACTCAAAGAAACAAAGTGCAGTTACCCTGAAAAAAACAAGACAGAATGACCACAAATGTTGAACAGTCATCCCCACTGAATCTATGGCATGATATGCATGCATCATAGCAAGTTAATATATCACCTCAAACTAAGGCGTTTGGGGTCATTTTGTTTTGTTTTTTAGGTTCATTGTTTTTTAGAGTAGTCATGACACTGGGAAGTCCCGGCAAATGCAATAATCACAGTTTTTTATGTTTGCTAGTATGTGGTCTTCCACTAGCACTAGTTAGCTAATTATTTATCAAAGGATCCGCGCTTCGGAATATTAAGAAACTGCTGCCCCCTATATAAACAGGGAACACCTAAGTGAAACCCAAAAAACAAATAAAAATGGAAAATAGGGAGTGGCGCTGTTATATCAATATGATAGTTCTTCTTGAAGATATAAAGTGACAGGTGCTAAAAGTTATTATAAAAATAATAAAGTGTACCAATGCAATAATTTTAGTTGTGAATGTAAAGTGATAGGTGCTAAATCGTGCAAAAGCAAGCGGTAAACAATGAGAACTCAATCACTATACCGTATAAGTGAAAAGCCAAAAACCGCACAAGAAGTTCAAAAATGACATGTGCTTATAGATCCCATATGAATTAGTCCTTTAGATTAGGAATCTAAAGTGACAGGTGCAAAGATATATTAAGTACATGTGCAATAAAAAATCAATATGCAATAAAAAACAAAAATTAAAAATATATTAAAATTCATCAACCCACTGTGTATTCAGTAAAGACATATATGATATATAGAAACAAAGTCAGAATGTTCATAAAGATGACGTAGCGTTCCTTCCAATGTATTTAAATGTCTCATTTGCAATGAAATATAGGTGAAGAAGTGCAGTGATTGATGGCAGTATCCCCCTTATGTGATTGCACTCACCGGAGCGCTCTACCCCTGCAGGGGTGCGAGCGTAGGGTGTCGATATCCTTCCAGCTCCCAATAGCACAATCCAGGGTCATCCACCCGCAGAGGAGGGGGGAGGGAAACTCCACTGGCTCCTATTTCACTAGAGATCCCGGCCAGGCATCCACATATGTATTTCATAAAACTAAAGTAAAAATAATCCACATAGTGTGACTCCGTTTCATGCATTTATTATAAAAAATTCAAGGAATAGAATTTGTAAAATGAAGGTTTAAAAATAGGAGAGGGAGCTCGCAGGCTCTCTGACTCTCCGAACGATACGGGGAAGCAACGCTGCCTGGAAACGCCGCTTGCGTTCCACCGGTCAAATATCCGGAACCACAGTACCCGGATGTGACGTTGCGCGTGTCAAGATAGTTCCACCTTACGCGTTTCGTCATACAGACGTCATCGGAGGCGCTGCCATCTTGACACTCCCAACGTCTTTTATCTTGGGTGTAGTCATCGCTGCCCCAATCACCCGCTAGATACTATAGACAGACAGTGAGCGGGTCCAATTAAAATATGCCAAATAGATCGGCAGGGAGATGTAAACCCAAGTGTTGTTCCCCTAACCACATACATAGGGAGGACTATCTCCATGTATGGGAACAATATCAAGTCTCCCTAGGCGCTATCTAGTGGTATAATGAAAGAAATATTTTGTATAAATTGGCAGCGATGAGAAACCTTAAACAATCCAGATACTATATAGTAAAATTATACAATGTATTGAAAATGATAAAATACAAATGGAATATCTGTCAATATTCTTCAGTATAGACATAACGTAAGGAAATATATTCTAATATTCCCAAAAACCCCAAGAGAAAATAGGTTAATAAAGATGAAAATAAAAATAAAAGTAAAAGTAAAAATAAAAATAAAAATAAAAATAAAAATAAAAATAAAAAATAAAATATAAAAAATAAAAATGAAAATGAAAATAAAAATAAAAATAGAACTAAAAATAAAGATAAAAATAATAAAGATAAAAGAAAAAGAAAAATAAAATGGAAATGAAAATATATATCAGGAAGAGGCAAATATCTATCTTTATTTTAATAGATCTATCTGAGGGTATAACGGCTCTTGCTATATGTGAAATGAGTAAGTGGGAATCGATATGAGGAAACAGTACTTAAGTTTATATGCTGTATTGAGGTATATCCTGAGTTGCAAAATTTAAGAACAAGGACTTATTCTAGCCAACTACAGCTAAAACCCATTTTTAAAAATTCGATAAAAAGCAATTAAGATCAATGTCCACATTCAACCCTCTAGGTACCAGTCTTCCTAGGCGGTATATCCATTTAGTTTCATTCTGGGACACTTTTATTCTTTTATTACCGCCCCTCCAGTAATCATTAATTAAATCTATGCCATAAAAAATTAACCCCGTAGGATCTCTGTTGTGGAACTCATCAAAATGCCTAGAAAGGTTATGTTTTGGAAAACCTTTTTTAATATTATTTATATGTTCTCTG
Organism: Lithobates septentrionalis; assembly: GCA_037952835.1. Classification (NCBI taxonomy): domain Eukaryota; kingdom Metazoa; phylum Chordata; class Amphibia; order Anura; family Ranidae; genus Lithobates; species Lithobates septentrionalis. Next base: position 216,007 of record JBBDGP010000162.1, on the reverse strand, counting down.
ATTCTGACACAAAGAGGCCTAGCGGCTCTTCCCACATATTGTAATCGACAGGGACATTCGATCACATATGTGACGTGAGTACTGTCACAAATGATCAATTCTCTGATTTGATACTCTTTCCCCGATCTAGATTTGAAAGATATCTTTTTCCTTGGCTGTTTTTTGCTCACACGACAGGGCAGGCATTTCTGGCATCTATAGAAACCTTTCATCTTGGGGAACAGTTTTATAGTCTTGGGTGGGTCGATCACATTATGTACCAGCTGGTTTCTCAGGTTAGGAGCTTTTTTGTAGATGAATCTTGGCTTCTTTGAGAGTATCTTTGCTAGGACTCTATCTGATTTCAGAATCGGCCAGTATTTCCTAATGATGTGTTCAACCAAACGATATTGGTTGTTAAATCCAGTGATGAAGGCCATATCCATTCCGGAGGGGTTATTATCTTTCTCCTTCTTTCTCAATAAGGAATCTTGATCCAAACCTCCTATCTCCATCTTCTGCCTCATAAGGGACTCTTTTTGGTACCCTTTATCGACAAGTTTCTTAATCAGAGTATCTGCCTGCACGTAGTAGTCCTCTACATTGTGACAATTTCTCCGTAACCTCATCAGTTGGCCTTTCGGTATATTCTCCTTCCACTTGGGGTGGTGGCAACTGGATACTGGGATGTAGCCGTTGCGATCCGTTGTTTTGAAGAAAGTTCTTGCATGCAATTCATTGTCTGTACATCCAGATAATCTATTTCTTGGGGATCACATTTTCCACTAAAGGAGATGCCATACTGATTTTGATTCATCATTCCCAGAAATTCCTGGAAGGAGTCTGCCGTGCCTTTCCATACGATGATCACGTCATCTATATATATCTGCGGTAGAATTTTATTTCTGGACGTAATCTTCTGTATATATACTCTTCTTCCCACATGTCCATAAATAAATTTGCCACGCTTGGGGCATATCTTGCCCCCATGGCAACGCCCTTGGTTTGAACATAATATTCTTTCTGGTACCAAAAATAATTGCTCTCCATCGCTAGTTTTAAGGCCTCCAGGATAAAGCTAATCTGTTCTTGTTTGAGGCTACCGTCTTCATAGAGTGCTTTCTCTACCCCCTTGATTCCATCTTTCTGTATGATGCTGGTATATAGGGAATTTACGTCTATTGTTGCAAGAAGACAGTCATTAACCTCAGTCATATGTGTCAGTTCGTTAATTAGTTGTGTACTGTCCCGTAGGTATGATCTCTCTTTAGTTACCAGTGGTTTCAGAAAGCAATCAATATATTCCCCCAATCTAGAAAATAAAGAATTGATTCCACTTATTATCGGTCTTCCTGGGGGCTAGGGATGAGCTTCGTGTTCGAGTCGAACCCATGTTCGACTCGAACATCGTCTGTTCGCCCGTTCGCCGAACGATATGGGCCATTCGCGCCAAATTCGTGTGGCGCGTCACGGCCCATAATTCACTGCGGCATCGCAGTGCATTGCTGGCTGATGATTGGCCAAGCATGCACTATGACCCGCATGCTTGGCCAATCACAGCGCTGTCTGAACAGAGAGCCGTAATTGGCCAAAGCCAAGGAGGCTTTGGCCAATTATGGCTCAGGGGATTTAGTACACGCCCCACACTATATAAGGCCGCCTGCACGGCAGCCCTGTGTAGTGTGTGTTCCGGCGTTGAAAGAGATAGACAGAGAGACAGTGTCATTTGATTTGAGTTAGATTAGGCAGAGCAGTCAGTCGGTTAGCTGCACTTACAGTGTATTGTGTATATATATGCATCCCAGGTGTTGCATATATATACACTGTATTCAGTTTAGCTAGAACCGTTCCTGTTATCTTCTTACTGACAGGCAGGCTTGTCTTATTACAGTATTCACAGCTACCTGAAGAAAAGCTGGTGTTCTTTTGATCCTATTAGTACCACAGTCAGGCAGCTAGACTATTTACAGTTAGTGCAGTGAGTCCTGCTCACAGTGTTCAGCTAAAACTACAAGTTAGTGGGGTGCGTCCTGCTCACAGTGTTCAGCTAAACCTGCAAGTTAGTGGGTGCGTCCTGCTCACAGTGTTCAGCTAAAACTACAAGTTAGTGCGGTGCGTCCACCTCACAGTGTTCAGCTAAACCTAGAAGTTAGTGCGGTGCGTCCTGCTCACAGTGTTCAGCTAAAACTACAAGTTAGTGCTGTGCGTCCTGCTCACAGTGTTCAGCTAAACTTACAAGTTAGTGTAGTGAGACCTCTGCACAGTGTTCATCTAAAGATACAAGTTAGTGCAGTGCGTCCTGCTCACAGTGTTCAGCTAGATCCGTTCCTGTTATCTTCTTACTGACAGGCAGGCTTGTCTTGTTACAGTATTTACAGCTACCCAAAGAAAATTGCTGGTGTTCTTTTGATCCTATTGGTACCACAGTCAGGCAGCTAGACTATTTACAGTTAGTGCAGTTCGTCCTGCTCACAGTGTTCAGCTAAAACTACAAGTTAGTGGGGTGCGTCCTGCTCACAGTGTTCAGCTAAACCTACAAGTTAGTGGGGTGCGTCCTGCACACAGTGTTCAGCTAAAACTACAAGTTAGTGCGGTGCGTCCACCTCACAGTGTTCAGCTAAACCTAGAAGTTAGTGCAGTGCGTCCTGCTCACAGTGTTCAGCTAAAACTACACGTTAGTGCTGTGCGTCCTGCTCACAGTGTTCAGCTAAACCTATTAGTACCACAGTCAGGCAGCTAGACTATTTACAGTTAGTGCAGTGCGTCCTGCTCACAGTGTTCAGCTAGATCCGTTCCTGTTATCTTCTTACTGACAGGCAGGCTTGCCTTGTTACAGTATTTACAGCTACCTGAAGAAAATTGCTGGTGTTCTTTTGATCCTATTAGTACCACAGTCAGGGAGCTAGACTATTTACAGTTAGTGCGGTGCGTCCTGCTCACAGTGTTCAGCTAAAACTACAAGTTAGTGCTGTGCGTCCTGCTCACAGTGTTCAGCTAAACCTACAAGTTATGCCGCGTACACACGGTCGGACTTTTCGTCTACAAAAGTCCAACGGACGCTGACGGACTAAAGCTGGCTGGTAATCCGATCGTGTGTGGGCTTCTCCGGACTTTCAACTGACTTTTTTAGCCTCAAATCCGACGTACTTTAGATTTGAAACATGCTTCAAATCTTTCCGACGGACTCGAGTCCGGTCGAAAAATCCGCTCGTCTGTATGCTAGTCCGACGGACAAAAACCCACGCTAGGGCAGCTATTGGCTACTGGCTATGAACTTCCTTATTTTAGTCCGGTGTACGTCATCACGTAAGAATTCGACGGACTTTTGTGTGATCGTGACAGGCTGTCGGACTTTTGTAGCTGAAAAGTCCGACCGTGTGTACGCCCCATTAGTGTAGTGAGACCTCTGCACAGTGTTCATCTAAAGCTACAAGTTAGTGCAGTGCGTCCTGCTCAAAGTGTTCAGCTAAAACTACAAGTTAGTGCTGTGCGTCCTGCTCACAGTGTTCAGCTAAAACTACAAGTTAGTGCTGTGCGTCCTGCTCACAGTGTTCAGCTAAAACTACAAGTTAGTGCTGTGCGTCCTGCTCACAGTGTTCAGCTAAAACTACAAGTTAGTGTGGTGCGTCCACCTCACAGTGTTCAGCTAAACCTACAAGTTATTTTTTTGTGAGCTCTGCACAGTGTTCACCTAAAGCTACCTGTAGAAGGTTGGTGGTGTTTTCCTGATCCTATCACTACCGCAGGCAGCTAAAAAAGCTACAAGTTCGTTTTTTGCGAGCTCTGCACAGTGTTCAGCTAAAGCTACCTGTAGAAGGTTGGTGGTGTTCTTATACTACAGGCAGGCAGTTGATTTTGCTAGCTGCAGTATCAGTATATATATATATATATCCCAGCTTAGTGCAGCTACAGGCCATTACTATGTCTGGAAGGCCAAGAAGGAGAGGCAGACAGTCACAAGCCAATAAGAGAGGGCAAGCAGGCTCTGTGTCTAGTGCTGGTCGTGGAGACGGTGCATCCTCATCAGCACGTGGCCGTGGGACACGCTTGGCCTTTTTTCGGCAGCTGGCCGTGTTGAGCAGCAACATGCGGAAGACTTGGTCGAGTGGATGACCAAGCCGTCCTCATCCTCCTCATCCTCTCTCACCCATGCCCAGGGTACTTTGTCTGGCAAAGCAGCGGCCTCTTCCCTCGGCTCAATATCATCAGTGACTCCTTCCCTAGCTCCACCATGTCCTCCTGAGGAGTCCCTCGAACTGTTTGACCACAGTGTTGGGTACATGCTCCAGGAGGATGCCCAGCGTTTGGAAGGCTCTGATGATGATACTGAGCTCGATGAAGGCAGTAACATGAGCACGGACAGAGGGGGTGCCCAAGAAGGACAGCAATCTGGCAGTCATGCTCCCCCTGCTGCAGCATACTGCCAGGTTTGCTCCAGTGATGAGGAGGGAGGGGATGATGAGGTCACTGACTCAACGTGGGTGCCTGATAGGAGAGAGGAGGAGGAGGAGGAGGAGGCGGCACATCACCAACGAGGCAGGATGCCCTCCAGGGGCCAGCCTAAGGGCATCACATTGACTGCATCACACCCCAAAGCTCCACATGTGCAGGGCGCTGCAGTCTCTGCGCGTTATTCAAAAAGTTCTTTGGTGTGGGCCTTTTTTGAGACGAGTGCATCAGATCGCACCGCTGCTATTTGCAACATATGTCTCTAGCGTATCTCGCGTGGCCAAAACATCTCCCGCTTGGGTACCACATGCTTGACCAGACATACGTTGACCTGCCATGCAGTTCATTGGCAAGCGTATCTAAAAGACCCACACCAAAGAACAAAGAGGACCTCTCCTTGCTCCTCATCAGCTGAGATCTCCAACCCCACTATACCTTCAGTCCTCTCTGAGACCTGCACTGAGAGGAATGAAGGTGTAGAATTAGGTGTGTCACAGCCAAGTACTTGTGGGCAATCTGCTTTTGGTACACCGACGTCAGATTGTACCAGGCAAATTTCCCTGCCCCAGCTGCTGCACCGCCGAAAGAAGTTTGCTCCCAGCCATCCACATGCCCAGCGGTTGACTGCTAGCTTGGCAAAATTGCTAGCACTTCAACTGCTGCCTTTTCAGTTGGTAGACTCTGCCCCCTTCCGTGAGTTTGTGGAATGTGTGGTTCCTCAGTGGCAGGTACCCAAACGCCACTTTTTCTCACGGAAGGCGATTCCGGCTCTCTACCGGCATGTGGAAGGCAATGTCCATGCCTCGCTGGACAGGGCGGTCAGCGGCAAGGTGCATTTTACCGCTGACTCATGGTCCAGCAGGCATGGAGAGGGACGTTACCTAAGTTTCACGGCGCATTGGGTGACTCTGCTGGCAGCTGGGAAGGATGTAGGACAAGGTGCAGTAGTGTTGGAGGTTGTTCTGCCACCACGCCTCCAAAATGCTAATGATTGTGACACACCTCTCTCCTCCACCCCCTCCTTTTCTTCTTCCTCCATGGCCTCTTCCTGTGCTTTGTCCTCGGAACCAGCGGTGCTCCGTAGCCGTTCAAGGGGCTACGCAAGTACGCAGGCCAAAAAATGCCATGCGGTGCTTGAGCTGGTGTGCTTGGGGGACAGGAGCCACACTGGGGCAGAGGTTCTGTCAGCTCTGCAGGGGCAGGTTCAGAGGTGGTTGACGCCATGCCAACTTAAGGCAGGAATGGTGGTTTGCGACAATGGCACCAACCTCCTCTCTGCCCTCCGACAGGGACAAATGACCCATGTGCCCTGTTTGGCTCACGTCCTTAACTTGGTGGTGCAGCGGTTCTTGGGCAGGTACCCGGGCTTACAGGATGTCCTGAGGCAGGCCAGGAAAGTCTGTGTGCATTTCCGCAGGTCATATAATGCCAGTGCTCGGCTGGCGGACCTCCAAAAGGAGTTTAACCTGCCCAAGAACCGCCTAATCTGTGACATGCCCACCAGGTGGAACTCAACGTTGGCCATGCTGCAGCGGCTGCACACGCAGCAGAGGGCCATCAATGAGTACCTGTGCGACTATGGCACCAGGACTGGGTCAGGGGAGCTTGGTTTTTTTCCCCACGCCAGTGGGTCATGATCAGGGATGCATGCACTGTCCTGTCACCATTTGAGGAGGCCACGAGGATGGTGAGCAGTGACAGTGCATGCATCAGTGACACTGTCCCCCTTGTCCACCTGTTGGAGCACACGCTGCGTGGAATAATGGACAGGGCACTTGAGGCAGAACAGAGGCAGGAAGAGGAGGACTTCCTTAGCTCTCAAGGCCCCCTTTATGCAGACAGTGTTCCTGCATGCCCGCCGATCACACAGGAAGAGGAGGAGGAAGAATATTGTGTCAGTATGGAGGTGGAGCCTGGCACTCAGCATCAGCAGCAGTCTTTAAGGGATCAGTCCCAAGAAACACATGGACTTGGACGTGGCTGGGAGGAGGTGGCTGCGGACCATGTCGCCCTTAGTGACCCAGAGGACTCCGGACCGAATGCCTCAGCAAACCTACGCTGCATGGCCTTCCTGATCCTGCAAAGCCTGCGTAAGGATCCTCGTATTCGTGGTATCAAGGAGAAGGACCAATACTGGCTGGCAACCCTCCTTGATCCACGTTACAAGGGTAAGGTGGCGGACCTTATCTTGCCATCGCAGAGGGAGCAGAGGATGAAACATCTTCAGAAGGCCTTGCAGAAAGGTCTGTGCAACACGTTCCCAGAGACTGGGAGGTTACAAACACCTGTTTCTGGACAACGTGTTGCTGCGGCTTCGGTCAGTCAAAGAAGGAGCGGTGGAGAAGGTGGCAGTCTGACCGATGCGTTCAGACAATTTTTTGGTCCGCAGCCCCAAGGTATGATCGGTTCCAGCAACCATCGCCAGCGTCTGTTTTACATGGTGCAGGAATACCTAGGGGGAAGATCTGACTTGGACACCTTTCCCACCGAAAATCCTCTGGGTTACTGGGTCTTGAGGATGGATCACTGGCCAGAGCTTGCACAGTATGCAATTGAGCTACTGGCCTGTCCTGCATCCAGCGTTCTTTCGGAACGCACATTCAGTGCTGCTGGAGGCTTTGTAACCGATCACAGGGTGCGTCTGTCCACCGACTCGGTCGATCGACTGACCTTCATAAAAATGAATCAGTCTTGGATCACCACCAGCTACCAAGCACCTGATGCTGATGTAACCGAATAATTTTTTTTGAAATCTCAGATCCCTTCAAAGACTGCTATGCTGATGCTGAGTGACTATCCCCGAGTAATTATCCTCTTCCTCCTCAATGATCATGCTGATAGCTTGTAAGAACATTTTTGGTTCTGGGCGCCACCACCAATGCCTAAGGCACAATTTTTCAGCCCCTGTTTAACAGGGGCGTGTAATTACAATTTTTGATGCAATACTTTGCAGCAGGGCTCGTTTCTGCGTTACAACTAGAGTGTCTGTGAGGGGTTGCAGTGTTGTGGCACCAGCACCAGTGCCTAAGGCCTAATTTTTCAGCCCCTGATCAACAGGGGCATGTAATTACAATTCTTGATCTAATATTTCACAGCAGGGCCCATTTCTGCACCCACCAAGAGCGAGTGAGGACTTACAGCGTTGTGGCACCAGCACCAGTGCCTAAGGCCCAATTTTTCAGCCCTTGTTTAACAGGGGCGTGTAATTACAATTTTTGATGCAATACTTTGCAGCAGGGCTCGTTCCTGCGTTCCAACTAGAGTGTCTGTGAGGGGTTGCAGTGTTGTGGCACCAGCACCAGTGCCTAAGGCCTAATTTTCCAGCCCCTGTTCAACAGGGGCATGTAATTACAATTCTTGATCTAATATTTCACAGCAGGGCCCTGTGAGGGCTTACAGTGTTGTGGCCACAACAACACCTAAGGCCCAAATTTCTGCTGAGTATATAGGGCAGGCCCCTACTTTCAAACATCTAACTTACAAACGACTCCTACTTGCAAACGGAAGGAGACAACAGGAAGTGAGATGAAATCTACCCCTAGGAAGGGAAATTCTCTCCTGTAAGAGTTAATATGGGAAAAACATTTCTCCTTTCCACTGATGCTTTCCAATCCTTGTTCCACAAAAAAACCCAAATTTTCAAAAAACATTTGTCATTGGGACAAAAAGTGAGGTGAAATCTTCTGAAGAGGAGGAAAGACAGCAAAACAAATGTCACAGGGGTGATAACCCTTCCCTATGTTTTCCAAAAAGCTTAAAAAAGATTTTTTGGCTGGAGCTAAACACGTTAAAAATGTACCCGTTCAAAATTACAAACAGATTCTACTTAACAACAAACCTACAGTCCCTGTCTTGTTTGCACCGCCTGTATACTGCTGTTCAGAGTACCACACCTTTCCTTATTTTAATTTGGGTGCGGGGTTCCACTTAATATCCATACAAGACCCAAAGGGCCTGGTAATGGACTGGGGGGTACCCATGCCGTTTGTCTCACTGATTTTCATCCATATTGCCAGGACCCGACATTACATTAAACCCGCAAGCAGTTTTAAATGAGATTTTTTCCTTTAAAAATGACATATGGTGCAGGGACTGTTCTAAACACGGGAAACACGCGACACTTTGCAGGCATACTATAGACACACCCCAGGTACGAAATTTAAAGGAATATTTCACTTTTTTTTTTTACTTTAAGCATCGTTAAAATCACTGCTCCCGAAAAAACGGCCATTTTAAAAGTTTTTTTTGCATTGATACATGTCCCCTGGGGTAGGTCCCGGGTCCCCAAACCCTTTTTAGGACAATACCATGCAAATTAGCCATTAAAATGAGCACTTTTGATTTCGAATCGAGTCCCATAGATGTCAATGGGGTTCTAACGTTTGTGCAAATTTTCGGTCCGTTCGCAGGTTCTGGTGCGAACCGAACCGGGGGGTGTTCGGCTCATCCCTACTGGGGGCTTATGTAATCTTTTATGTACTTTCGGTAGATAGTATATTACTGGTGTCTTAGTGGACTCACATATCAAGTATTTTGCTTCTTTTTTATTTAAAATTCCTCTGTCTTTTCCTTTTTTCACGAGAGTCTTTAATTTCTTTCCATAAAGTTGTTTCGGATTCCCTTTGAGTTTCTTATAGGTATTTTCTACCCTGAGGAGGTTCTTCATTTCTTCCTCATAGTCTACTTTCCTCCATATGACCAGTCCACCCCCTTTGTCAGTGGGGCGTATAACCACTTCTTTTCTTTTTCCAATCTCTTTAATTGCTTTCCATACACTTCCATCCCTGGAGTTCTTCCTTTCAAGTTTTGCGAGATCATTTTCCACCATTTTCTTAAAGGCACTCATGCATTGGTCCCCAGGAACCTTTGGATTGAAAATGGAATTATTTCTGAGGTTAGTATGTGTAAATCTTGATGGTTCGTCTACTGGTTTCTCCTCTTTATTTAGGGCATAATGTTATTTTATTCTTAGTTTGCGCACAGATTTTTGTAAATCGATAAAAACCTCAAATTTATCGATATTCCTATTTGGTGCAAATTTCAATCCTAAATCTAAAATCCTTAATTCCTCATCTGAAAAAATAACATCACTCAGGTTAAAAATCCCTTCTCCTAATACTCTCTTCTTCTTTTTCTTCTTCCCTCCTCGCTTTCCTCATGCCTGTAGCCTCTTTCCGTATCTCTTGGGGTTTGGTCCAATCCTCTGTCTTGATTCCTGCTCCATCCATTCCTTGTTTGTGTTATATGGTGTGGATACCCGTAAGCTCCAATTTCCCTCTGATCCCTGTTCATAGGTGGGCCTTCTTGCCTCTGGAAGTCCCTGTTGTTCACTGGCCGCTCTCTCCAGCCCTGCCTCCTGTATGGAGGTCATGCTTTCCATCTTCCGGGCGGCCCACCTCTGTGAAAATCCCTTCCATCCCTGAAGGGTCCTCTGGTTTGAGGATTATCATAGGTGGCATTTTGTCTCCTTTCTCTCAGAGGCGAATACCTATTCTGAATAGAGATGTTATATCTTGGGATAGCCGGAGATCTTCCATCCAAAAAATTCTTCCATCCATAGGTTCTGGGGGGTATTCCTCCCTTCCCCTATTCCAGGGTCCATTTGTTCGGTAATTGGGTGTGCGTGGCATCCCAGTGTGTCTTATAATGGGAGTGTGTTCAAATCTGGTTTGTCGCACACTGTCTAATGTTTCTTCCTCACCTACTGGACTATCCTCCATGGAGATCTCGTCCAATTCATTATTGGATTCATATATCTCTTCTTGCCATTTGTAGACTTTTTTGTTAGCATAATCTAGAACGTCTCTCTTGAATTTTTTTGTTTGTATCTCCACATCATATTTCTTCTTTATAATTTCTTGTAATTCCTTATCCTTGTCTTTGTATTCTTATTGGTCAATAAAAGGAAGTAGGAGGTCTTTCATCTCTATAATCCGTTCTTCCACTCTTCTTAATTTAAAACGTCTCCTTGCTATTATTTTATGTAGAAGCTCATTTTCACACCCTGAGAATATGGAATACCATTCTTCCATAAGGGAGGCATCATCCAAGCTATCATTCGGACTTAAGTCCCATCTTAGACTCCTAGGTGTCATTTTTTCTTTTACATCATCTCAAGGGTGACAATATCCCACCACACCCTTGACTGTTTCTCCAGGGTGTGTCTTAACTGCTTAAATAGGCCATTCATATCCTGCCTATTGTTAACCTGCTCCTGATTAAAGACCCCTCCCACATCAATCTTCCTACTTGACATATACCCAAAAATGTCCATAGCTGTAGATCCGTATGTAACACCCGCGGGTGCCAGAAGAGTTTATTTTGGAGCTTGCAGGTATCCACACCATATAACACAAACAAGGAATGGATGGAGCAGGAATCAAGATAGAGGATTGGACCAAACCCCAAGAGATACGGAAAGAGGCTACAGGCAAGAGGAAAGCGAGGAGGGAAGAAGAAAAAGAAGAAGCGAGTATTAGGGGAAGGAATTTTTAACCTGAGTGATGTTATTTTTTCGGATGAGGAATTAAGGATTTTAGATTTAGGATTGAAATTTGCACCAGATAGGAATATCGATAAATTTGAGGTTTTTATCGATTTACAAAAATTTGTGCGCAAACTAAGAATAAAAAAACATTATGCCCTAAATAAAGAAGAGAAACCAGTAGACGAACCATCAAGATTTACGCATACTAACTTCAGAAATAATTCCATTTTCAATCCAAAGGTTCCTGGGGACCAATGCATGAGTGCCTTTAAGAAAATGGTGGAAAATTATCTCGCAAAATTTGAAAGGAAGAACTCCAGGGATGGAAGTGTATGGAAAGCAATCAAAGAGATTGGAAAAAGAAAAGAAGTGGTTATAAGCCCCGCTGTCAAAGGGAGTGGACTGGTCATATTGAGGAAAGAAGACTATGAGGAAGAAATGAAGAACCTCCTCAGGGTAGAAAATACCTATAAGAGACTCAAAGGGAATCCGAAACAACTTTATGGAAAGAAATTAAAGACTCTAGTGAAAAAAGGAAAAGACAGAGGAATTTTAAATAAAAAAGAAGCAAAATACTTGATATGTGAGTCCACTAAGACACCAGTAATATACTATCTACCGAAAGTACATAAAAGATTACATAAGCCCCCAGGAAGACCGATAATAAGTGGAATCAATTCTTTATTTTCTAGATTGGGGGAATATATTGATTGCTTTCTGAAACCACTGGTAACTAAAGGGAGATCATACCTACGGGACAGTACACAACTAATTAACGAACTGACACATATGACTGAGGTTAATGACTGTCTTCTTGCAACAATAGATGTAAATTCCCTATATACCAGCATCATACAGAAAGATGGAATCAAGGGGGTAGAGAAAGCACTCTATGAAGACGGTAACCTCAAATAAGAACAGATTAGCTTTATCCTGGAGGCCTTAAAACTAGCGATGGAGAGCAATTATTTTTGGTACCAGAAAGAATATTATGTTCAAACCAAGGGCGTTGCCATGGGGGCAAGATATGCCCCAAGCGTGGCAAATTTATTTATGGACATGTGGGAAGAATATATATATAGAAGATTATGCCCAGAAATAAAATTCTACCGCAGATATATAGATGACGTGATCATTGTATGGAAAGGCACGGCAGACTCCTTCATGTGCTTCCACTGTGGAGACACTTATAAATTTAGTAGTGTTAGGACTGCAAGTATACAGGGTGCCTTGACGAGGCCTTGCAGCTTTCACATGCGTTTGCAAATGTGTGCTAACTAAACCCCTGCTTTTAACAGACGGTTAGACAGGCTAATTTGGTTGGTCAGCAGACTGGTTGGTGAGTTGAGCTATGGAATTGTCTTTGTCTTACATGTATATGCCCTCCATGTGCTCCTTACTGTGAAGGCCAGTTATGGGTGTGGGCGGTGGCCAGTGTTTTGTTACTGTACGTAAATTTGGGTCGGGGACACACTGGACACCTTTGCTGCCATTGTGCTCTTGCTGGGTGTCCAATGTGCTCATGTCCCTTTAAGGGGGCTTGGGCCGCCTCCAGGCTCACCTGCCTACACCTATCCATTCAATGCATGTGCTTCCACTGTGGAGACACTTATAAATTTAGTAGTGTTAGGACTGCAAGTATACAGGGTGCCTTGACGAGGCCTTGCAGCTTTCACATGCGTTTGCAAATGTGTGCTAACTAAACCCCTGCTTTTAACAGACGGTTAGACAGGCTAATTTGGTTGGTCAGCAGACTGGTTGGTGAGTTGAGCTATGGAATTGTCTTTGTCTTAAAGGCACGGCAGACTCCTTCCAGGAATTTCTGGGAGTGATGAATCAAAATCAGTATGGCATCTCCTTTAGTGGAAAATGTGATCCCCAAGAAATAGATTATCTGGATGTACAGATCTTTAAGGAGAACAATGAATTGCATACAAGAACTTTCTTCAAAACAACGGATCGCAACGGCTACATCCCAGTATCCAGTTGCCACCACCCCAAGTGGAAGGAGAATATACCGAAAGGCCAACTGATGAGGTTACGGAGAAATTGTCACAATGTAGAGGACTACTACGTGCAGGCAGATACTCTAAGAAACTTGTCGATAAAGGGTACCAAAAAGAGTCCCTTATGAGGCAGAAGATGGAGATAGGAGGTTTGGATCGAGATTCCTTATTGAGAAAGAAGGAGAAAGATAATAACCCCTCCGGAATGGATATGGCCTTCATCACTGGTTTTAACAACCAATATCGTTCGGTCGAACACATCATTAGGAAATACTGGCCGATTCTGAAATCAGATAGAGTCCTAGCAAAGATACTCTCAAAGAAGCCAAGATTCACCTACAAAAAAGCTCCTAACCTGAGAAACCAGCTGGTACATAATGTGATCGACCCACCCAAGACTATAAAACTGTTCCCAAAGATGAAAGGTTTCTATAGATGCCAGAAATGCCTGCCTTGTCGTGTGAGCAAAAAACAGCCAAGGAAAAATATATCTTTCAAATCTAGATCGGGGAAAGAGTATCAAATCAGGGAATTGATCACTTGTGACAGTACTCACGTCACATATGTGATCGAATGTCCCTGTCGATTACAATATGTGGGAAGAACCACTAGGCCTCTTTGTGTCAGAATCAGAGAACATATAAATAATATTAAAAAAGGTTTTCCAAAACATAACCTTTCTAGGCATTTTGATGAGTTCCACAACAGAGATCCTACGGGGTTAATTTTTTATGGCATAGATTTGATTAATGATTACTGGAGGGGCGGTAATAAAAGAATAAAAGTGTCCCAGAATGAAACTAAATGGATATACTGCCTAGGAAGTCTGGTACCTAGAGGGTTGAATGTGGACATTGATCTTAATTGCTTCTTATCGATATTTTAACAATGAGTTTTAGCTGTAGTTGGCTAGAATAAGTCCATGTTCTTAAACTCTTATATTTTGCAACTCAGGATATACCTCAATACAGCACATAAAGATAAGTACTGTTTCCTCATATCAATTCCCAACCTCCCACTTACTCATTTCACATATAGCAATAGCCGTTATACCCTCATATAGATCTATTAAAATAAAGGTAGATATTCGCCTCTTCCTGATATATATTTTAATTTCCATTTTATTTTTATTTTTATTTTACTTTTATCTTTATTTTTATTTTTATTTTTAGTTCTATTTTTATTTTTATTTTTGAATTTATTTTCATTTTATTTTTATTTTTTATATTTTATTTTTTATTTTTATTTTTACTTTTATTTTTATTTTCATCTTTATTAACCTATTTTCTCTTGGGGTTTTTGGGAATATTAGAATATATTTCCTCACGTTATGTCCATACTGAAGAATATTGACAGATATTCCATTTGTATTTTATAATTTTTAATACATTGTATAATTTTACTATATAGTATCTGGATTGTTTAGGGTTTCTCATTGCTGCCAATTTATACAAAATATTTCTTTCATTATACCACTAGATAGCGCCTAGGGAGACTTGATATTGTTCCCATACATGGAGATAGTCCCCCCTTATGTATGTGGTTAGGGGAACAACACTTGGGTTTACATCTCCCTGCCGATCTATTTGGCACATTTTAATTGGACCCGCTCACTGTCTGTCTATAGTATCTAGCGGGTGATTGGGGCAGCGATGACTACACCCAAGATAAAAGACGTTGGGAGTGTCAAGATGGCAGCGCCTCCGATGACGTCTGTATGACAAAACGGGACTATCTTGACACGCACAACGTCACATCTGGGTACTGTGGTTCCGGATATTCGACCGGTGGAACGCAAGCGGCGTTTCCAGGCAGCGTTGCTTCCCCGTGTCGTTCGGAGAGTCAGAGAGCCTGCGAGCTCCCTCTCCTATTTTTAAACCTTCATTTTACGAATTCTATTCCTTGGATTTTTTATAATAAATGCATGAAACGGAGTCACACTATGTGGATTATTTTTACTTTCGTTTTATGAAATACATATGTGGATGCCTGGCCGGGATCTCCAGTGAAATAGGAGCCAGTGGAGTTTCCCTCCCCCCTCCTCTGCGGGTGGATGACCCTGGATTGTGCTTTTGGGAGCTGGAAGGATATCGACACCCTACGCTCGCACCCCTGCAGGGGTAGAGCGCTCCGGTGAGTGCAATCACATAAGGGGGATACTGCCATCAATCACTGCACTTCTTCACCTATATTTCATTGCAAATGAGACATTTAAATACATTGGAAGGAACGCTACATCATCTTTATGAACATTCTGACTTTGTTTCTATATATCATATATGTCTTTACTGAATACACAGCGGGTTGATGAATTTTAATATATTTTTAATTTTTGTTTTTTATTGCATATTGATTTTTTATTGCACATATACTTAATATATCTTTGCACCTGTCACTTTAGATTCCTAATCTAAAGGACTAATTCATATGGGATCTATAAGCACATGCCATTTTTGCACTTCTTGTGCGGTTTTTGGCTTTTCACTTATACGGTATAGTGATTGAGTTCTCATTGTTTACCACTTACTTTTGCACTATTTAGCACCTATCACTTTACATTCACAACTAAAATTATTGCATTGGTACACTTTATTATTTTTATAATAACTTTTAGCACCTGTCACTTTATATCTTCAAGAAGAACTATCATATTGATGTAACAGCGCTACTTTTCCATTTTTATAACTACTTAGCTAATGTTTTTTCTTTTTTTTTTTACTTTACTCACAGATTTATGTAAGTAATCAGAGTTGGGTTTTTATGAGCTTATTAGTGGCTTCACCTGGCAATTAGCATCTGCCCTTTAAAATTATCACTTAATATAGTTAGCACCAATTATTGCACATTTTTGACATTTTCACCTTTAAGACTTTATACTATGTATATTAATTCATACACTCATTTAATATTTACTTCTTTTGAATTGCACATATTGTTCCATTCTGAACAGATCTCTATACATATGTTCACTAGTTGATTGGGTGAATTTGTATTGATTTTTTTTTTAGGATTTGGATGTCTCTTTTTGGATCTGACACTCATGCCTAGGGGCTCACCTTGGGAGTGCTTGGCTTCCGCTCCCTCTCCCCGCGTATCCACAACTCACGGTTAGAAAACAGTGGACCTGTGGGTTGTTTCATCCTGGCCTCTCCTTTTTGTACATACTTGGAAGACATTTGATTTTAATAATATGCTTTCCATACTATTATATCAAGGTGGAATTTGGCCACAACTCTCACAACTGTAAGTCAAATATGTGAGGTATGACGTATGGTGAGGCTTGGCGGTTTTGTTATTTTTTTGTTATTTTTATATATATAGTATTGGTACTTATGTGTATCCTTTATCTCCAGATATTCTCGGTGCTACTCCTGAGGAAGCAAGGTTATGAATGCGTGAAACTCGTTGAGAATACCAGCACAGATTTTGCAGGCTGATGGTGGATATCAATACAGACCGTATAGGTTCTATGCAGAAGTTTCAGTATTTGAACTGTACAGTATTTAGTATGTACTTTATATATTCTATCTTTGCTTTACATGAATGACTTGCTGTTTTTAAATTGATGTAAATAAATTTTTTTGTATATTTTACCTGTGTTTGAGGCAGTGGCGGCCGGTGGAAATTTTTGCTTTGGGGTGGTGGCAAACAGTATGACACCCCCCCCCGGTCGGTGGCACTTAACTTACCCCATCACCGGCAGCTTCCCCTGCTTGGTGGCGGCAGCCTCCTGTTCTCCTGCTCTCCATGGATCATCACGGCGTCAGTAGCTGTGGCTTCTGTTTCCTCCCTCCTCCTCGGCTGCCAATCGGGAGTCTTTTCTTTTCGGCCAATCGGAAAACGGGTCTCACACCCGCTTCTGATTGGTCGGATTGAGAATCAGTGTTACAACAGTGAAAGTTCATTCACTGTTGTAACACACCTGGGTGGGCTCCGGTCGCATTCTCTGCGACCCGAGCCCACCCTATTTCGAAGCCTATTAGAGCCTCTGGCTCTAATCAGGTGCTTAAAAAAAAACCTGTTGTATGAGGACCCCCTGGTACAACGGGACTTTAAGGGCGAACAAAAAGAAAAATTATGTATCATAAAATGTCATTTATTTAGAAAAATAGTTAAAAAACATGTATAAAAACATGACA
The DNA here is from genome assembly GCA_037952835.1 of Lithobates septentrionalis. NCBI lineage: Eukaryota > Metazoa > Chordata > Amphibia > Anura > Ranidae > Lithobates > Lithobates septentrionalis. The sequence continues at coordinate 198,947 of JBBDGP010000162.1, read as the reverse complement.
GCAATTTATACAGCACATTTTGTGCAAGACAAAAAAGAAGTTTTACGCATAATACATTGTTTACACATTCAAGGATGAACATAGATTTCCTCCATTGGCCTGACATGTTTCAGGAAAAATATCCCTTCCTCAGAGGCGTTTATAGGAGAAGAAATAGATATATTTAAAAAAAAAAACCTGGCAGCTGTAATTCATGCGCCTGGTGCCCCTAATGGACGGGCTGCCTCTGGTTTAAGGTGTGACTCAAAAGGTCCGATGGGTTTTAAATAAGTTGTTATTCAATACTTTTTGGGATTGAACACTACCTCTCATACCCATCTCATACCAGCCTCCTATTTTTGTTGTCCAACATCAGAAAGTAATCACCTTGGCATCAATCCAGGTTGCCAAGATGTCAAATTTCCTAGGACAGTTGCGACTGGCATAAGTAAGTTTGTAGATAGGTTGCACCTTGTTAATCGCCGACTTCTACTCAGCGAGCGGCAAGGCTAATTTCAACAGAATCTATTGGAAGCAAAAAGGCGGTATAAAAAATAACAATTTTAGATATTGCGATCCCTCTAGATTATCTGTAATGCCCAGCAGAAATATGAGCATGTCTGTTGAGGCCGCTACTTTCCCCACAGTGTTGACAACAGAGACAACTCCCTGCCAGTAGTCTTGCAATCTGGCACAGGTCCACAACATATGGAGGAGGGATCCCTCATCAGTAGAACATTTGAGACAGTTAGCAGACAGATGTGGGTAGATACCTGACAGCCTCTGTGGAGTATAGTACATTCTAGGCATCATTTTCAGTTGAATAAATCTCGGGCTGACATCATATCCTTCTGGAAGTGATCTAGGCAGATGCCCCAATCGTCTTATGTTTAACAGAGAATAAATAACCAAAAGCGGTTTGTCTAGGTTTCCCACCATAAGTAGGTCCTCCAAACAGTGAGAAAGTAATGTGATATGCTTTGAGAACTGTGCATTGGCCGCGTGGCAGAGTTGTAAATAGCAAAAGAACGTGTGGTTAGGAAGGCAAAAAGTAAGCTTCAACCAGTCAAATGTAAGATCTTTGCCATGGGAATTTATAGAAATTTATAGGAATTTATACGATATGGGATAAGTTAGGATTTCCCCACAGCGGGGTGTGAGGGGAGAAAGTATCAATTTTGGAGTACCTAGAGGAGGTTTGACTCCAGATACAATGTCATTTTCATGGATGTGGGGATCTCTCTGTTGGACCTGGGGCCTCAAAATAAAATTTTGCTTAATTCTAAGTAGGAGCCCAGCCCTATTTGCTGCATACTCTCGACATTGAGCAAACCACCAGTGCACAATGACCAATACCAGAGAACAGCAGTACATCAATAAGTTGGGGAGCACTAGTCCTCCCAGCACAGGAGGATGGTAAGATGCCTGTTTGGCTAGTTGGGGAGTCTTGCCAGCCCAAATGATGGACGTTATCTATTTGGTGGAAGTAGGATCTAGGTATAGCAATCGGTGTGTTACAGATGACGTAAATAAATTTGGGTATAAAGACCATTTTAAACCCGTGTTTAAGGTGTAATATGTTCTTGTTTCACTTCTCTCTCCCTCACCGTCCTCCCTCAGTGTTACAGATTGTGAAAACAGCACGGCTGTGTGGGGCTTTGCCCACACAGCCACGTCATTCATTTACAGGAATCTGTGAACGAAAAACTTAAATCCAATCTGCCACCACATCACCACTTAATTTGAATGAACTTCAGGCAAGCTGATGAGTATGACTGTAGTTCATTCACACTGCCTACAGTACAACTCTGAAAATGACAGCCAGTACAGAGATATGGGCAACAGAGCTGAAAGCGATGTGTGCAGGAGCCCGATATTGCACCCACAATCTGTTGATTGTGGGTGCAATACTGTGCAGGCTCCCATTTTAGAAAATAATAAATGCACATTTTTTTTAGCTGCAAAAATATGTGCATTTATTATTTTTTTCCTTGTCAAAAGAAGTTTATTGAGTATACAATGTTATAAAGATACATAAAGTAAGTTTACAAGGATCTATAAAGTAAGCTCATTGTTTTACAGTAGGGTTTATATAGGTAAATATCATGGAATTTCAAATATTAAACATCTGGTTCACGTAAACCTAAATTAAAGATATATATCATTTCCTTAGTTACTTTTGTAGGTATTTAAATGATTTATACCTACTATACATATTGTTTACAAGTAGAGTGTATATAGGTCAAATAAATTCTGATAATGAGCTTTAATCGTAAGGTGGAGAAAAGGAAAGAGAAAGAAGAAAAAGGGTTGAAAGGTAGAGGTATGGTCCACAAGGTTGTCCCGCTCGTCAGTTTATTATTCTTTTTAGTCCTCTTTGAAGCCTTAGAATGAGTGTCTCTGTAGGTCATTTAATCTGTTACCATGGCAACAGGACAGAGTCATTGAAGTTTGACAGGAACTGTTGTTTTATCCAAGGATGCCAAAGTTTTTCAAATTTTGGAATTTGATTTTGATCGATGGCTACCATCTTAGCATGGGACATTGTATTATTCATTCTGTGAATTGTTTCTGCTAGTACCAATGTAGGAGATTTCCATGCCTTGGCCACTGTTTGTTTTGCAGCCGTTATTAGTTGGATCATAAGTTTGAATTGAGAGAGTGTTAACCATTCCGGTTTTAGATTAAGTAAAGTTAAATATGGATCTGGTTGTATTATTTTTTTTAATATTTTAGATGCAATCACGAAGACTTCCTTCCAGAAGGTTTGGATTACTGGGCAAGTCCACCATATGTGTGAATATGTGCCTATTTCTGGGCATCCTCGAAAACAAAGAGCTGAGGTATTAGGTGAATATTTTGCCACTCTAGCGGGTACAAGGTACCAGCGAATTAGGACTTTATAATTTGTCTCCAGTGCTAAGATGTTGGGTGAAGATGACTTAGATGTGAGCCATATGTTAGACCAGTCCGTGTCTTCTAAAGTTCGTCCCAGGTCCTCCTCCCACCTCTGAACGTAAGAGGGTCTATTAAGATTTGCTACTCCATATAATTGATTATAAAGTGATGAAATTGTACCTTTAGCAAATGGATCTTTTGTACAGATTGATTCAAAAATGGATAATTAGGATAATGGTGTATCCCCCTTTAGGAATGGTGTATAGAAATTTTTGATTTGGAGATATCTAAATATCTCAGAGTTTGGTAGATCATATTTTTCTCTAAGCGATGGGAATGAAAGGAATGATTTAGATGCTATGAAGTCATTTAGTGTCTGAATGCCTGATGTTGTCCAAGCTTTAAAAGAATTTGGGTAGATCCATGCCGGATAAAAGGCCGGATTTCTGATAAAAGAAAGGAGAGGATTGTGTAGAGATTGTAACTGATATTTGGTTTTTAGTTTATCCCAGAGAGATAAGAAGTGTTTAGTTATGGGATTATGAATTTTAAAGCGGTCTTTAGGATCAAGCCATAATAAATTTGATATTAATAGAGGGTCATTTTCTGAAGCCTCTATAAATACCCATAATGGGATTTCCTGTTTTGCATGGTATTTGGACAGACTGGCCAAATGTGCTGCTCTGTAGTAGTTAGTAAAATTAGGGTATCCCAGGCTTCCTTTATTTTTGGGAAGATGTAGTGTGTGTGTATAGGTATACGTGGTCTAGAAGAGCCCCATATAAACGAAGTTGCTCTTTTTTGTACTATTCTCAAAAAATAGGAAGGAATTGGAATAGGGAGGACTCTGAATAGATAAAGCAATTTGGGTAGAATAGTCATTTTGATTGCATTAATCTTCCCTATCCAGGATAAAGGAAGTTGCGACCATTGTTTTATTAGATTTGTGATCTGTCTTAATACAGGAGGATAATTGGTTGAGAATAAGTCAGAATGAGATGCTGTTAAATGAATTCCAAGATATGGGATTGATTTTTCTGCCCATGTGAACGGGAGTGCAGCCCTAGCCGGGATCAATTCCATGTTTGTGAGTGAAATATTAAGCACTAGGCATTTCTTAGGATTAATCATAAGGCCGGATAGGGCTGCAAATCCATCAAGAGCTGGTATTAAGTTAGGACCAGAGACCTGTGGTGATGATAGAAAAAGTAATATATCGTCTGCAAATATACATAGTTTGTGTGTAATACCTCCTACTTCAATGCCAGTTATAGTTTGGTTTGTTCTGATGTAATGGGCCATGGGTTCGAGTATAAGGGCAAATAATAAGGGAGATAATGGGCAACCCTGTCGGGTACCTCTTTCGATATTAACCACTTGCCGACCGCCTCACGCCTATATACGTGAGCAGAGCGGCACGGGCAGGCAAAATCACGTACCTGAAACGTGATTGCCTTCCCGCGGGTGGGGGGTCCGATCGGACCCCCCCCCGGTGCCAGCTGCGGTCGGCATTTGGCTGGGAGCATTGAAAGACGAGGGGGAGGCCATCCGATCGTGGCCCCCCCCCTCGCGATCGCTCCCAGCCAATGAGAAACATCCCCTGCCTCTGTATAGTACACAGAGGCAGAGGATGTGATGTCATCTCTCCTCGGCTGGCCAGTTTCCGTTCCAGCGCCGAGGAGAGATGACATGTAAGTGCACCAAACACACACACACACACACAGTAGAACATGCCAGGCATACATTACACCCCCGATCCCCCCCCAATCACCCCCCCCTGTCACAAACTGACACCAAGCAGGTTTTTTTTTTTTTTTTTCCTGATTACTGCATAGTGTCAGTTTGTGACAGTTAGCAGTGGTAGGACAATTAGGGTTACCCCCCTGTAGGTCTAGGGTACCCCCCTAACCCCCCCTAATAAAGTTTTAACCCCTTGATCACCCCCTATCACCAGTGTCACTAAGCGATCATTTTTCTGATTGCTGTATTAGTGTCACTGGTTCCGCTAGTTAGGGACGTAAATATTTAGGTTCGCCGTCAGCGTTTTATAGCGACAGGGACCCCCATATACTACCTAATAAATGTTTTAACCCCTTGATTGCCCCCTAGTTAACCCTTTCACCACTGATCACCATATAACCGTTACGGGTGACGCTGGTTAGTTCGTTTATTTTTTATAGTGTCAGGGCACCCGCCGTTTATTACCGAATAAAGGTTTAGCCCCCTGTAGGTCTAGAGTACCCCCCTTACCCCCCCTAATAAAGTTTTAACCCCTTGATCACCCCCTGTCGCCAGTGTCGCTAAGCGATCATTTTTCTGATCGCTGTATTAGTGTCGCTGGTGACGCTAGTTAGGGACGTAAATATTTAGGTTCGCCGTCAGTGTTTTATAGCGACAGGGACCCCCATATACTATCTAATAAATGTTTTAACCCCTTGATGGCCCCCTAGTTAACCCTTTCACCACTGATCACCGTATAACCGTTACGGGTGACGCTGGTTAGTTTGTTTATTTTTTATAGTGTCAGGGCACCCGCCGTTTATTACCGAAAAAATGTTTAGCCCCCTGATCGCCCGGCGGTGATATGCGTCGCCCTAGGCAGCGTCAGATTAGCGCCAGTACCGCGAACACCCACGCACGCACCGTACACGCACCGTACACCTCCCTTAGTGGTATAGTATCTGAACGCATCAATATCTGATCCGATCAGATCTATACTAGCGTCCCCAGCAGTTTAGGGTTCCCAAAAACGCAGTGTTAGCGGGATCAGCCCAGATACCTGCTAGCACCTGCGTTTTGCCCCTCCGCCCGGCCCAGCCCAGTCCAGCCCACCCAAGTGCAGTATCGATCGATCACTGTCACTTTTTTTTGTAGCGTTTTGGTGAACTGGCAAGCACCAGCGCCCTAGTACACCCCGGTCGTAGTCAAACCAGCACTGCAGTAACACTTGGTGACGTGGCGAGTCCCATAAGTGCAGTTCAAGCTGGTGAGGTGGCAAGCACAAGTAGTGTCCCGCTGCCACCAAAAAGACAAACACAGGCCCGTCGTGCCCATAGTGCCCTTCCTGCTGCATTCGCCAATCCTAATTGGGAACCCACCACTTCTGCAGCGCCCGTATTTCCCCCATTCACATCCCCAACCAAATGCAGTCGGCTGCATGAGAAGCATTTTCTTTATGTCCTCCCGAGTACCCCTACCCAACGAACTCCCCCCCCCCCCCCAAAAAAAGATGTGTCTGCAGCAAGCACGGATATAGGCGTGACACCCGCTATTATTGTCCCTCCTGTCCTGACAATCCTGGTCTTTGCATTGGTGAATGTTTTGAACGCTACCATTCACTAGTTGAGTATTAGCGTAGGGTACAGCATTCCACAGACTAGGACACACTTTCACAGGGTCTCCCAAGATGCCATCGCATTTTGAGAGACCCGAACCTGGAACCGGTTACAGTTATAAAAGTTACAGTTACAAAAAAAAAAGTGTAAAAAAAAAAAAAAAACACAAACAAAAATAAAAAAAAATAGTTGTCGTTTTATTGTTCTCTCTCTCTCTATTCTCTCTCTATTGTTCTGCTCTTTTTTACTGTATTCTATTCTGCAATGTTTTATTGTTATTATGTTTTATCATGTTTGCTTTTCAGGTATGCAATTTTTTATACTTTACCGTTTACTGTGCTTTATTGTTAACCATTTTTTTGTCTTCAGGTACGCCATTCACGACTTTGAGTGGTTATACCAGAATGATGCCTGCAGGTTTAGGTATCATCTTGGTATCATTCTTTTTAGCCAGCGGTCGGCTTTCATGTAAAAGCAATCCTAGCGGCTAATTAGCCTCTAGACTGCTTTTACAAGCAGTGGGAGGGAATGCCCCCCCCCCCCCCACCGTCTTCCGTGTTTTTCTCTGGCTCTCCTGTCTCAACAGGGAACCTGAGAATGCAGCCGGTGATTCAGCCAGCTGACCATAGAGCTGATCAGAGACCAGAGTGGCTCCAAACATCTCTATGGCCTAAGAAACCGGAAGCTACGAGCATTTTATGACTTAGATTTCGCCGGATGTAAACAGAGCCATTGGGAAATTGGGGAAGCATTTTATCACACCGATCTTGGTGTGGTCAGATGCTTTGAGGGCAGAGGAGAGATCTAGGGTCTAATAGACCCCAATTTTTTCAAAAAAGAGTACCTGTCACTACCTATTGCTATCATACGGGATATTTACATTCCCTGAGATAACAATAAAAATGATTTAAAAAAAAAAAAATGAAAGGAACAGTTTAAAAATAAGATAAAAAAGCAAAAAAATAATAAAGAAAAAATAAATAAATAAAAAGCACCCCTGTCCCCCCTGCTCTCGCGCTAAGGCGAACGCAAGCGGCGGTCTGGCGTCAAATGTAAACAGCAATTGCACCATGCATGTGAGGTATCACCGCGAAGGTCAGATCGAGGGCAGTAATTTTAGCAGTAGACCTCCTCTGTAAATCTAAAGTGGCAACCTGTAAAGGCTTTTAAAGGCTTTTAAAAATGTATTAATTTTGTTGCCACTGCACGTTTGTGCGCAATTTTAAAGCATGTCATGTTTGGTATCCATGTACTCGGCCTAAGATCATCTTTTTTATTTCATCAAACATTTGGGCAATATAGTGTGTTTTAGTGCATTAAAATTTAAAAAAGTGTGTTTTTTCCCCAAAAAATGCGTTTGAAAATCGCTGCGCAAATACTGTGTGAAAAAAAAAAAATGAAACACCCACCATTTTAATCTGTAGGGCATTTGCTTTAAAATAATATATAATGTTTGGGGGTTCAAAGTAATTTTCTTGCAAAAAAAAATAATTTTTTCATGTAATCAAAAAGTGTCAGAAAGGGCTTTGTCTTCAAGTGGTTAGAAGAGTGGGTGATGTGTGACATAAGCTTCTAAATGTTGTGCATAAAATGCCAGGGCAGTTCAAACCCCCCCAAATGACCCCATTTTGGAAAGTAGACACCCCAAGCTATTTGCTGAGAGGCATGTCGAGTCCATGGAATATTTTATATTGTGACACAAGTAGCGGGAAAGAGACAAATTTTTTTTTTTTTTTTGCACAAAGTTGTCACTAAATTATATATTGCTCAAACATGCCATGGGAATATGTGAAATTACACCCCAAAATAAATTCTGTTGCTTCTCCTGAGTACGGGGATACCACATGTGTGGGACTTTTTGGGAGCCTAGCCGCGCACGGGACCCCGAAAACCAAGCACCGCCTTCAGGCTTTCTAAGGCCGTAAATTTTTGATTTCACTCTTCACTGCCTATCACAGTTTCGGAGGCCATGGAATGCCCAGGTGGCACAAACCCCCCCCCCCCCAAATGACCCCATTTTGGAAAGTATACACCCCAAGCTATTTGCTGAGAGGTATAGTGAGTATTTTGCAGACCTCACTTTTTGTCACAAAGTTTTGAAAATTGAAAAAAGAAAAAAAAATTTTTTTTTCTGGTCTTTCTTCATTTTCAAAAACAAATGAGAGCTGCAAAATACTCACCATGCCTCTCAGCAAATAGCTTGGGGTGTCTACTTTCCAAAATGGGGTCATTTGGGGGGGGGTTGTGCCATCTTGGCATTTTATGGCCTTCAAAACTGTGATAGGTAGTGAGGAGTAAAATCAAAAATGTATGCCCTTAGAAATCCTGAAGGTGGTGCTGGGTTTTCGGGGCCCCGTACGCGGCTAGGCTCCCAAAAAGTGCCACACATGTGGTATCCCCGTACTCAGGAGAAGCAGCTGAATGTATTTTGGGGTGCAATTCCACATATGCCCATGGCCTGTGTGAGCAATATATCATTTAGTGACAACTTTTTGTAAATTTTTTTTTTTTTTTTTTTTTTTTGTCATTATTCAATCACTTGGGACAAAAAAAATAAATATTCAATGGGCTCAACATGCCTCTCAGCAATTTCCTTGGGGTGTCTACTTTCCAAAATGGGGTCATTTGGGGGGGATTTTGTACTGCCCTGCCATTTTAGCACCTCAAGAATTTAGATAGGCAGTCATAAACTAAAAGCTGTGTAAATTCCAGAAAATGTACCCTAGTTTGTAGACGCTATAACTTTTGCGCAAACCAATAAATATACGCTTATTGACATTTTTTTTTACCAAAGACATGTGGCCGAATACATTTTGGCCTAAATGTATGACTAAAATTTAGTTTATTGGATTTTTTTTATAACAAAAAGTAGAAAATATCATTTTTTTTCAAAATTTTCAGTCTTTTTCCGTTTATAGCGCAAAAAATAAAAACGGCAGAGGTGATCAAATACCATCAAAAGAAAGCTCTATTTGTGGGAAGAAAAGGACGCAAATTTCGTTTGGGTAGAGCATTGCATGACCGCGCAATTAGCAGTTAAAGCGACGCAGTGCCGAATTGTAAAAAGTGCTCTGGTCAGGAAGGGGGTAAATCCTTCCGGGGCTGAAGTGGTTAAAGGCTTCAGATTTGTATCCAGCATATTTTATATAGGCTTTGGGTTTATTATATAATGCTTTGATCCATGTTAAAAAGTGGGGTCCAAAACCCCATTTTTGTAATGAATATTGCATATATTGCCAGGATACTGTGTCAAATGCCCTCTTAATATCGAGAGATAGAAAACATAAAGGGATTTTCCGTTTTTTAGCAATATGTGCCAATAACACTGCCCTGCGTATATTATCGCCTGCCTGTCTATTTGGCATGAAGCCTACTTGATCTCTATGTATTAATTTTCCTATAATGCTATTGAGGCGTTTTGCTATTATTTTTGCTAATAATTTTAATATCGAGGTTTAACAGAGAGATAGGCCGATAATTCACGCAGGAAGTATCATCAGAAAGGGGTTTTGGGATCATACAAACAATTGCCATTAGTGTTTCTTGCCGAAAAGAATGTCCATCTAGAAGTTTGTTAAAAGTTTCAGTGAGAATGGGAGAGAGTATTTCTGAGAATGTTTTATAGTATAAAGCCGAGTAGCCGTCTGGGCCTGGTCTTTTGTTAAGTTTTAGGTCTTTTATGGCGTTAGCAACTTCATCTATAGTTATAGGCTCATCCAAACTGCTTTTTTGATTCTGAGACAACTCAGGTAAGGTTATTTTTGAGAAGAAGGATTCAGCCTCTGTAGGATTAAATTCATTGTTTGTCTTGTATAAAGTTGCGAGATGTGAGTGAAATTTATGGACTATTTTAACTGGATTACAAGTGTAAACATTTTTTGATAATTTCAAACGTATTGGTTTGAAAGATTTGTTAGTTGAATTTAATGCCCGAGCCAAATATGTACCTGGTTTGTTTGTATTCATGTAGAAATTGTGTTTGGAGCGTTTGAGGGATTTATCAACTGACTCAGTGAGAAATAGATCGTATTCCAATCTAGATTTTTCCAGATGAGATTTTGTACTCTGAGATGGATTATCTTGAAATGATATGTAGGCTGCATTAAAATTGAGTTCTAGTTTTTTTGCTAGATTTTTGCGTTCCCGTTTAAATAGTGCCATTTGTCTTTGTATTGTACCACGCAAGACAGGCTTATGAGCTTCCCACAGTGTTATTGGGGAGATGTCTGTTGTATTATTAATTGATATGTATTCCTTTAAAGCTTGTTCAATGGCCATCTGATGTAGTGGGTGTTTGAGCATTATGTCCGGTAAGTACCACGTTGGGTCATGCGCTTTTGGTATGGCTGAGGCTATAGTAGTGTATACTGCATTATGGTCAGACCACGGAATCGGAATTATATCTGATGCAATAATTTCTGGTATCATTCCTATTGTTAGAAAAATATGATCTATTCTGGTGAAGGTTTGATGAGGGTGCGAGAAATAAGTGAATTTCTTTTTCATTGGGTTACTTTCTCTCCACGAATCTACCAGATTGTATTTGGAAAGAAGTTGAGAAAAAGGTAATCTAGAGGTTATTTTGGATGGTGTAAAAGGTGATTTATCTAGAAATGGGAGGAGGACCTGGTTCGAATCCCCACACATTATCACTGTTCCTATTTTGTGTGTATTAATCACTTGTAATATATGTGAGAGGAATGGTGTAGGTTGTTTGTTAGGAGCGTAGTAGGAAATCACTGTGATTGCTGTATCCATCATATAACCCATGAGTATCAGGTATCTACCTTCTGGGTCTTTAATTTCTGATGATAAGGTGAATGGTGTGGATCGGTGAAATGCAATTAGAGTTCCCCTTTGCTTGGTACAGACAGAAGCCGTGTAAATTTGTTGATAAAAAGGAGAAATATATTTTGGAGTAGAATCTTTGGTGAAGTGTGTTTCTTGGAGGCATACATAGTTACATAGTTACATAGTAGGTGAGGTTGAAAAAAGATACAAGTCCATCAAGTCCAACCTATGTGTGTGATTATGTGTCAGTATTACATTACATATCCCTGTATATTGCGGTCATTCAGGTGATTATCTAATAGTTTCTTGAAGCTATCAATGCTCCCCGCTGAGACCACCGCCTGTGGAAGGGAATTCCACATCCTTGCCGCTCTTACAGTAAAGAACCCTCTACGTAGTTTAAGGTTAAACCTCTTTTCCTCTAATTGCAATGAGTGGCCACGAGTCTTATTAAACTCTCTTCTGCGAAAAAGTTTTATCCCTATTGTGGGGTCATACTATGTGAGCCTTCTTGTTATGGAAAGTACGGAAGGCTTTGGTCCTTTTTTGAGGGACATTTATTCCCTGAACATTCAGGGAAAGTATATTCAGTGGTGCTATGGCAATAGATCAAATAGTTTTGACTTACTTTTTGTTATGCAGAGCTGACTGCGCAGATCAACCTGTGTGGACTGAAGAGATGAATAGATAGAAAAGAAACCAGTGAATTCTGGAGTAAAGAGTAAACAAAAAACATATGAGATTAGATGATACATTGTATAAATTATTTTTTGCAAGTAATCACAATTTACCCATGAAAGAGAATAAATATCTCTCTCAGGGGAATAAGTGCCTTCGTCACACTCCCACATAATATGGTTGGGAGAATGAGGAGGGCTAATGGGGGTACACGGATCTTCCGCTTACAGGAGAGAAGTGCTATGTCAAAAGACATCAAAATGATGATTCATTAATTGGAGTGCAGAATATAGTTTTTGTTGAAATTATTTATTCCAGGGTGGTTGTATATGGTTAGTCTTGCCCTAGGCTAAATAATTCAGTTAGAAAGGTACTGTTAATAACTTTGGTATTGATGAAGATAGTTTGAATTATTTTGGGATTTTAACCCTTTTAGAGTAAACAATTACATATTTTATTCATATGTAACTGTTTAGATATGTTAACTCATAAAATTGAGGTTGTATTGCTTCAGATTAGAATAAACAAAAACATAATTCTAGGAACTAGTTAGGTAATAATATATTTGTTTTAAGAAAAGAAAGAAAAAGCTTCCATTACTTCTTGATTATTGAACATATTTGTCCTAAAAAGTAATAAATCTATTGTTATTACCTGATAATATATAACTGAACAAGAATTTCCTTATTTCACTTATATATTCTAAGGCTATATGAATCAGAAGTAATAAGAAATATAACTGGAATGTAACATGATCCCACACAGTGTGTGACTATCAGAATGCAGTTACATTCAGTTATAAATATAGGTTTTTTATAGAGAACCATCTCTTAGTATAATAAATTAAGAGATATCAGGAATTAGGATGTCAGTCCATTGAATCTTCTTGGTCCATGGATGATGTGGCATAACGGCCTCTTTTGTGAGAATGATGATTCCCATTTTGTTCTGAAATTTTCTGGGTGCTGCCTGAAGGTGAAGATGACACCATTCTTCTGCGTGTGGGAGTGTTGCTGCTTGTGGGTTCTGTCAGATTTAATTTTAAAAGGGTTTGTTGTAGTTCATCTGCTGATCTGCTTCTGTAAATTGTACCTTGGTAGTTAAATCTGACTGAAAAGGGGAAGCCCCATTGATACATAATGTTGTGGCGTTGCAGTTCCATTAGTTGGGGTTTCATGAATCGTCTTTTAGTAATAGTAAGTTGGGATAGGTCAGCAAAAATTTGATAATTGTGTCGTTGAAAATTAAGTTCCTTTTTTTTCTCTTGCAGCAATTAGTATTTGTTCTTTCGTTCTGTAATAATGAAATTTTGTGATTATATCACGTGGGGGTCCATCTTTCTTTTTGGCTGTGAGGGCTCTGTGTACTCTGTCCAGTTCTAAACGTTCAATAGGGATATCTGGCTTTAGTTCTTGTAATAGAGCAGTAATAGTAGATTGCAGGTCTGTCACAGTTTCAGGTATTCCTCTTATGCGCAAGTTTGAACGTCTGGCTCTATTTTCGTAATCTTTGAGCTTAGTTTGAAGTATTAAATTCTCTTTTTTTAATTGTTCCAATTCTGTTATATTTTCTTGGGTTGTAATTTCAATTTCATCCATTTTTATTTCTAAGGCTGCGGTGCGGTTTCCCAGCTCTCTTATTTCTTTGGTTAGGCTTTTTGTTATTTGGTCTGAGGTTTGTTTTAAAGCCTTATGAAGCATCTTTTCAAATTGTAATAATATTACTGGGGATACTGAGGAGGCTTGTGGAGAAGTTTGTGAGAGGATTTGTTCTGTATCTGACTCAAATGGAGAGTCTTGCTGTGACATTTTCTGTCTGTGAGAGCCCCCTGATGCTGTATCTTGTGAGGTGACTGGAGCTGCTTCAGCTGCAGTGAGTGCCTGTGAGCTCTTTGTGAGGTGATTTTTATTTCTGCCACGGTTTCCTCCCAGTACCATATTTCCTGCCCAAACTTTCACAGTTTGTTCCCTGGGGCAAAAAGGTTCAAATGGATACCTTTTGAGCCTGCAGGCTCCGCTTTGTCCTTCTCTTCTCTCCTCAGCGGTGTGGAGCTCTAACAATGCATGTCTGCTCCGCTAGGCTCCGCCTCCTGCCCCCCTCATTTATTATTTTTTTATGAAAGCCTCGCAATTTTCATGCATTTTGGAAAGCAGACTTTGGCCATTTTTTCTTATGCTTCTTCCTTGCAAATTTTTAGAAACATTTTTTTTAGAAACGGCAGTAAAAAGACTGAGTAGTCCATCGAGTCTGCCCTTTTTTTTTTTTTTTTTTTTTTTGTTTCTTTTTTTTTTTTTCTTTAATTTTTTTGTGTATAGATCTATGTATGTCCCAAGCATGCTGGAATCCATTTACTGTTGACTGTCTCACTACCTCTGCTGGAAGTTTATTCCAAGCATCAGCTACCCTTTTAGTAGAAAAATACTTTCTAAAATTAATTTTGTACTTTCCTCCAGTTAGTTTGAGGTCATGTCCCCGTGGTGTTCTTGATTTTGGTTTCATATTGAAAAGACTGCCCTCCTGAACCTTATTCACCACCTTGATGTTTTTAAAGGTTTTCAATCATGTCTCCCCTTTCCCTTCTTTCCTCCAGACTGTACATATTAAGTTCCTGAAGACGCTCTGGATATGTTTTATCCCCCAGACCTTTCATCATTTTTTCTACTTGTCTCTGGACTCGTTCTATCTTATCAATATCTTTTGTGAGGTCTCCAGAACTGGACACAGTATTCTCACTAAAGATCTCTATAGGGGAACCAGAACCTCCTTCCTCCTGCTGGTGAGCCCTCTAGTGATGCATCCTAGTATTCTATTCGCTTTTCCCACTGCCTAGTCACAATGTTTGCTCATTTTGCAATCATATGAAGTAAGTACTGCATATTTTTTTCCTCTATAGTGCTGGCTAACACTTTCTAAACTCTAATTGTCTGTACTTATTATCAGCTTATGTAGCCTCACTTGACCATTTGCTCTTATCACCTGCTTCCCAGTTTAAATAAGCAGATGGACCTTTGTTTCTGTCAGTTGATGGGTCATAGATAACTAAACTCAGCAGAGTCAGCTCAAATATGTAAATATGAGTATTTAAGTATCAAGACTGCATTTCAGGCACTGAAGATTAATGCTAACAGCTGGTTTAATAATCATCTCAAAGATGATTAACTGTACCTTTTACCCTGAAGATAGGGTAAGAGAGGAAATAGCATACCAGGTAAAAGAATTCTGTATCTTTGGTGCTGATATCTTTGAGCACTGAGATTTTGACATAGGACTGTTATCTTTTGTTACTGGCATCTCTGGCCCAGATAAGATAAGTATGAAGTATGGCATTCCAGGGTTTGGGGTATTAAGTGCAGACTAACAAGCAGACTAACACTGCAGACTTACAAGCAGTAAAAGAGATGTAAAGCCATCCGTCACTAACCAATGTAGCTGCAGGCACTAAAGAAATTCAGAGTTACTTCCGTGTTCGCGGGCTTCGGCGCTGTGATTGGCCAGAGCTGCTGAGAGGTCACTCGCGCGCATGCGCGCTGTAGCCACCGGTCACGGCACGGGCCCTGAAGAAACAGTATGAGCAGGCCGTTTCTTCAGTGCGCATGCTCCGATGACGCCGGTGACAGCGTACTGTATATATTAAATATCTCCTAAACTGTGGTAAGGCTTATTCTAGGCTTATCTGTAGGTACTATTAACCAGTTGCCGACCGCCGCACGACGATGTACGTCCACAGAGCGGCATGGGCAGGCAAAAGGGCTTACAGGTACGTCCTTGCCTGCCCGCGGGTGGGGGGTCCGATCGGACCCCCCCCCCGGTGCCTGCGGCGGTCGGCAAATCCTCCCCGGCGATCGGTGGTGAGGGGGAGGCCATCCATTCGTGGCCCCCCCCTCGCGATCGCTCCTGGCCAATCAAATCATTTCCCTGCCTCTGTATTGTACACAGAGGCAGAGGAAATGATGTCATCTCTCCTCGGCTCGGCATTTTCCGTTCCGGCGCCGAGGAGAGAAGACTGTAATGTGAGTGTACAACACACACACACACAGTAGAACATGCCAGGCACACATTACACCCCCGATCCCCCCCTCGATTACCCCCTGATCCCCCCCAATCACCCCTCCCCCCTCCCTGTCACACTGACACCAAGCAGGTTTTTTTTTGTTTTTGTTTATTTTTCTGATTACTGCATGGTGTCAGTTTGTGACAGTTACTGTGGTAGGGCAGTTAGGGTTAGCCCCCTTTAGGTCTAGGGTACCCCCCTAACCCCCCCTAATAAAGTTTTAACCCCTTGATCACCCCCTGTCGCCAGTGTCACTAAGCGATCATTTTTCTGATCGCTGTATTAGTGTCGCTGGTGACGCTAGTTAGGGACGTAAATATTTAGGTTCGCCGTCAGCGTTTTATAGCGACAGGGACCCCCATATACTACCTAATAAATGTTTTAACCCCTTGATTGCCCCCTAGTTAACCCTTTCACCACTGATCACCGTATAACTGTTACGGGTGACGCTGGTTAGTTCGTTTATTTTTTATAGTATCAGGGCACCCGCCGTTTATTACCGAATAAAGGTTTAGCCCCCTGATCGCCCGGCGGTGATATGCGTCGCCCCAGGCAGCGTCAGGTTAGCGCCAGTACCGCTAACACCCACACACGCAGCATACGCCTCCCTTAGTGGTATAGTATCTGAACGGATCAATATCTGATCCGATCAGATCTATACTAGCGTCACCAGCAGTTTAGGGTTCCCAAAAACGCAGTGTTAGCGGGATCAGCCCAGATACCTGCTAGCACCTGCGTTTTTCCCCTCCGCCCGTCCCAGCCCAGCCCACCCAAGTGCAGTATCGATCGATCACTGTCACTTACAAAACACTAAACGCATAACTGCAGCGTTCGCAGAGTCAGGCCTGATCCCTGCGATCGCTAACAGTTTTTTTGGTAGCATTTTGGTGAACTGGCAAGCACCAGCCCCAAGCAGCATCAGGTTAGCGCCAGTACCGCTAACACCCACGCACGCACCGTACACCTCCCTTAGTGGTATAGTATCTGAACGGATCAATATCTGATCCGATCAGATCTATACTAGCGTCCCCAGCAGTTTAGGGTTCCCAAAAACGCAGTGTTAGCGGGATCAGCCCAGATACCTGCTAGCACCTGCGTTTTGCCCCTCCGCCTGGCCCAGCCCAGCCCACCCAAGTGCAGTATCGATCGATCACTGTCACTTACAAAACACTAAACACATAACTGCAGCATTCGCAGAGTCAGGCCTGATCCCTGCGATCGCTAACAGTTTTTTTGGTAGCTTTTTATTGAACTGTCAAGCACCAGCGGCCTAGTACACCCCGGTCGTAGTCAAACCCGCACTGCAGTAACACTTGGTGACGTGGCGAGTCCCATAAGTGCAGTTCAAGCTGGTAAGGTGGCAAGCACAAGTAGTGTCCCGCTGCCACCAAGAAGACAAACACAGGCCCGTCGTGCCCATAATGCCCTTCCTGCTGCATTCGCCAATCCTAATTGGGAACCCACCGCTTCTGCAGTACCCGTACTTCCCCCATTCACATCCCCAACCAAATGCAGTCGGCTGCATGAGAGGCATTTTCTTTATGTCCTCCCAAGTACCCCTACCCAACGAACCCCCCCAAAAAAGATGTTGTGTCTGCAGCAAGCGCGGATATAGACGTGACACCCGCTATTATTGTCCCTCCTGTCCTGACAATCCTGGTCTTAGCATTGGTGAATGTTTTGAACGCTACCATACACTAGTTGAGTATTAGCTTAGGGTACGGCATTGCACAGACTAGGCACACTTTCACAGGGTCTCCCAAGATGCCATCGCATTTTGAGAGACCCGAACCTGGAACCGGTTACAGTTATAAAAGTTACAGTTACAAAAAAAAGTGTAAAAAAAAAAAAAAAAAAAAAAAAACACAAACAAAAATATAAAATAAAAAAAAATAGTTGTAGTTTTATTGTTCTCTCTCTCTCTATTCTCTCTATTGTTCTGCTCTTTTTTACTGTATTCTATTCTTCAATGTTTTATTGTTATTATGTTTTATCATGTTTGCTTTTCAGGTATGCAATTTTTTATACTTTACCGTTTACTGTGCTTTATTGTTAACCATTTTTTTGTCTTCAGGTACGCCATTCACGAATTTGAGTGGTTATACCAGAATGATGCCTGCAGGTTTAGGTATCATCTTGGTATCATTCTTTTCAGCCAGCGGTCGGCTTTCATGTAAAAGCAATACTAGCAGCTAATTAGCCTCTAGACTGCTTTTACAAGCAGTGGGAGGGAATGCCCCCACCTTCTTCCGTGTTTTTCTCTGGCTCTCCTGTCTCAACAGGGAACCTGAGAATGCAGCCGGTGATTCAGCCAGCTGACCATAGAGCTGATCAGAGACCAGAGTGGCTCCAAACATCTCTATGGCCTAAGAAACCGGAAGCTACGAGCATTTTATGACTTAGATTTCGCCGGATGTAAATAGCGCCATTGGGAAATTGGGAAAGCATTTTATCACACCGATCTTGGTGTGGTCAGATGCTTTGAGGGCAGAGGAGAAATCTAGGGTCTAATAGACCCCAATTTTTTCAAAAAAGAGTACCTGTCACTACCTATTGCTATCATAGGGAATATTTACATTCCCTGAGATAACAATAAAAATGATTTAAAAAAAAATGAAAGGAACAGTTTAAAAATAAGATAAAAAAGCAAAAAAATAATAAAGAAAAAAAAAAGCACCCCTGTCCCCCCTGCTCTCGCGCTAAGGCGAACGCAAGCGTCGGTCTGGCGTCAAATGTAAACAGCAATTGCACCATGCATGTGAGGTATCACCGCAAAGGTCAGATCAAGGGCAGTAATTTTAGCAGTAGACCTCCTCTGTAAATCTAAAGTGGTAACCTGTAAAGGCTTTTAAAGGCTTTTAAAAATGTATTTATTTGTTGCCACTGCACGTTTGTGCGCAATTTTAAAGCATGTCATGTTTGGTATCCATGTACTTGGCCTAAGATCATCTTTTTTATTTCATCAAACATTTGGGCAATATAGTGTGTTTTAGTGCATTAAAATTTAAAAAAGTGTGTTTTTTCCCCAAAAAATGCGTTTGAAAAATCGCTGCGCAAATACTGTGTGAAAAAAAAAAATGAAACACCCACCATTTTAATCTGTAGGGCATTTGCTTTAAAAAAATATATAATGTTTGGGGGTTCAAAGTAATTTTCTTGCAAAAAAAAATAATTTTTTCATGTAATCAAAAAGTGTCAGAAAGGGCTTTTTCTTCAAGTGGTTAGAAGAGTGGGTGATGTGTGACATAAGCTTCTAAATGTTGTGCATAAAATGCCAGGACAGTTCAAACCCCCCCAAATGACCCCATTTTGGAAAGTAGACACCCCAAGCTATTTGCTGAGAGGCATGTCGAGTCCATGGAATATTTTATATTGTGACACAAGTTGCGGGAAAGAGACAAATTTTTTTTTTTTTTTGCACAAAGTTGTCACTAAATGATATATTGCTCAAACATGCCATGGGAATATGTGAAATTACACCCCAAAATACATTCTGTTGCTTCTCCTGAGTATGGGGATACCACGTGTGGGCCTTTTTGGGAGCCTAGCCGCGCACGGGACCCCGAAAACCAAGCACCGCCTTCAGGCTTTCTAAGTGCGTAAATTTTTGATTACACTCTTCACTGCCTATCACAGTTTCGGAGGCCATGGAATGCCCAGGTGGCAACCCCCCCCCCCCAAATGACCCCATTTTGGAAAGTAGACACCCCAAGCTATTCGCTGAGAGGTATAGTGAGTATTTTGCAGACCTCACTTTTTGTCACAAAGTTTTGAAAATTGAAAAAAGAAAAAAAAAATATTTTTCTTGTCTTTCTTCATTTTCAAAAACAAATGAGAGCTGCAAAATACTCACCATGCCTCTCAGCAAATAGCTTGGGGTGTCTACTTTCCAAAATGGGGTCATTTGGGGGGGGGTTTGTGCCACCTAGGCATTCCATGGCCTCCGAAACTGTGATAGGCAGTGAAGAGTGAAATCAAAAATTTACACCCTTAGAAATCCTGAAGGCGGTGATTGGTTTTTGCGGCCCCGTACGCGGCTAGGCTCCTAAAAAGTCCCACACATGTGGTATCCGCATACTCAGGAGAAGCAGCTAAATGTATTTTGGGGTGCAATTCCACATATGCCCATGGCCTGTGTGAGCAATATATCATTTAGTGACAACTTTGTGCAAAAAAAAAATAAAAAAAAAATTGTCACTTTCCCGCAACTTGTGTCAAAATATAAAATATTCCATGGACTCAACATGCCTCTCAGCAAATATCTTGGGGTGTCTACTTTCCAAAATGGGGTCATTTGGGGGGGTTTTATGCCATCTGGGCATTTTATGGCCTTCAAAACTGTGATAGGTAGTGAGGAGTAAAATCAAAAATTTACGCCCTTAGAAATCCTGAAGGCAGTGATTGGTTTTCGGGGCCCCGTATGTGGCTAGGCTCCCAAAAAGTCCCACACATGTGGTATCCCCATACTCAGGAGAAGCAGCTAAATGTATTTTGGGGTGCAATTCCACATATGCCCATGGCCTGTGTGAGCAATATATCATTTAGTGACAACTTTTTGTAATTTTTTTTTTTTTGTCATTATTTAATCACTTGGGACAAAAAAAATGAATATTCAATGGGCTCAACATGCAGCAATTTCCTTGGGGTGTCTACTTTCCAAAATGGGGTCATTTGTGGGGGTTTTGTACTGCCCTGCTATTTTAGCACCTCAAGAAACGACATAGGCAGTCATAAATTAAAGGCTGTGTAAATTCCAGAAAATGTACCCTAGTTTGTAGGCGCTATAACTTTTGCGCAAACCAATAAATATACAATTATTGACATTTTTTTTACCAAAGACATGTGGCCGAATACATTTTGGCCTAAATGTATGACTAAAATTGAGTTTATTGGATTTTTTTTAGAACAAAAAGTAGAAAATATCATTTTTTTTCAAAATTTTCGGTCTTTTTCCGTGTATAGCGCAAAAAATAAAAACGGCAGAGGTGATCAAATACCATCAAAAGAAAGCTCTATTTGTGGGAAGAAAAGGACGCAAATTTCATTTGGGTACAGCATTGCAAGACTGCGCAATTAGCAGTTAAAGCGACGCAGTGCCAAATTGTAAAAAGTGCTCTGGTCAGGAAGGGGGTAAATCCTTCCGGGGCTGAAGTGGTTAAAGAGGAAGACTTTACTTCCTCTAACATTTGTGAGGGCACCTGCCCTATCATATGGCACTGAGATTCTTATGGATTCTGGTCCTACATGTTTTGTTCTTAATAAAAAGTATAAAAAAACACACAGGTACCCGCGCTTAGAAAAACTTGGATAATAACGGTGATACAAAATTTAAGTTGCTGGCAAAAATCTCTTGGTACAAAGAAAAAAATAGCATAAATCACAAATGCAGCACTAAAATTTAAAAAAGTCCCATGTAAACAGTCCCATGGGTGTAAATTCACATTAATGCCCCGTACACACGATCGGACATTGATCGGACATTCCGACAACAAAATCCATGGATTTTTTCCGATGGATGTTGGCTCAAACTTGTTTTGCGTACACACGGTCGCACAAAGTTGTCGGAATTTCCACTCGCTAAGAACGCGGTGACGTACACCACGTACGACGAGACTAGAACCAAGCGCGGCACCCTTTGGGCTCCTTTTGCTAATCTTGTGTTAGTAAAAGTTTGGTGAGAGACGTTTCGCACTTTTTCAGACTCATGGTTTTCAGATCGTTTTCTGCTGTTCAGTTTGTGCTTGTGGGTTTGTATCTGCTCGTCAGTGCGTGCAAGCAAGCTACGCGTGACCTTGTCATTGTGTTCTTGTTCGTTCGTTACTGTTTTTCAGGTCGCACTTTACAGGCCTTGCTGTTCTTCAGTGCGTTCTGTTACTTCGTTCTGAGCAGCCGACCGTTTTCTAGCCATGTTGCGTATACGTACTCCTCGTAGAGTTCGTGCTGTGCGGGGGCTTGGTGCTGGGGTCCTGACCTTGACACAAGTCCAGTCCATGAATAGGGTGGGGAGGAGTTCATGGACCAAGAATTGGTTGCTTCAGCGTGACCAGTTCTGTCATATGCCTTTGCTCCGTGAGATCCGTGAGAATAATCCTGATGATTTCAGGAACTTTCCCCCGGATGACGGACCCCGTATTTCACCGTTTGTTGGCTTTGCTGACCCCCTATATTAGCAGGCAGGATACCTGCATGAGGCAAGCCAACACTCGGAGCAGAGGCTTGTCGCCACCCTGCGGTACTTGGCGACGGGGAGAAGCCTGCAGGACTTGAAGTTCTCGACAGGCATCTCCCCCCAGGCTCTAGGGATCATTATCCCGGAGACCTGTTCTGCCATCATCCAGGTCCTGCAGAAGGAGTATATTAAGGTAAGATTTTTATCCTTTAATATCACATTTTATTGTATATAATGTTTGCTAATATATTGTATTTCTAAAGTAAAGTAACACATGCAAGAGTTGACACAGCTGCACACCCCAAAAAGCATTGCAAAATTACCGTAGTGGAAAAATTTCCCCCAAGGGGCTTTTAAGCAGCAAAATATTTCTGAAACAGTGTTTGGTAACCATGTTTAGTAAAAATATTATTTAATTCAGACATAGAATGCATTACATAAATACAATCAATATCACATAAAATTTCCAGTAGTCGACATCAGCAACAACAAAGAACCATCTCCCATGGCAATCAATTCATTGAAAAGGTTCTAATTGTACAGTTACATTGTATCAATGCTATCAATATGATTCCCCATATTGATTCATGTATTCATGGGGATTCATATTGATAGCATTGATACAATGTAACTGTACAATTAGAACCTTTTCAATGAATTGATTGCCATGGGAGATGGTTCTTTGTTGTTGCTGATGTCGACTACTGGAAATTTTATGTGATATTGATTGTATTTATGTAATGCATTCTATGTCTGAATTAAATAATATTTTTACTAAACATGGTTACCAAACACTGTTTCAGAAATATTTTGCTCCTTAAAAGCCCCCTGGGGAAATTTTTCCACTACGATATATTGTATTTCTTTCCTCATTCCCTAATTACCATGATTGTAATATGCTGTGAATGTCCCCTTTGTCCTCATGCATGCTGTATTTTTATGTAATTATTTTTGTTGTCCTTCATACGTATTTGCCTTCACTTACCTCCCCAGCATGGTCTCCTGCCCTGTATTCACCTCATGTAGTCACTTAACAATGTATTTTATCAGCTCCATAGTAGTGCTTTACCCCAAACACCCCTAAAATGTTTTGAAATGTGATTGGTGCTTCAAATTCAGGCCAGAGGCTTTTTTTGGGGGGGTCCCCAAATCATTTTTAACCCTCCCTCCCCCCAACTGCTAAGTCAGCTGATACCAATTCTCTATCTATCCTCAATCATCTATCTGCTGACATTGCCAAACCCATACACACTATACCCATCTCTTCTGTGCTCGGATTTATGGATGAATTCCCCAAAGCATGTAGTGCAAGGGCCTGCCTGTATACTTTCAAATGGTACTGTTTAAAGTTTTGGTATCCTATTATTATCTTGATAGGTAATAGCAGAATGTCCAAATGTGCTAAAATGTGTACAGTGTGTGATTATATCTTTGTATTATGGCACTTCTTATCTGTCCAGTGGGCTGCCAATAGTGTAACTAAGGAGGGTCTGTTCAAAGTAATACACATTATATAGGCATTCATCTCTCAATGAAGTGGAGAGGGTTACCTGCCCAAGAGTTCCCTCCCCCTATAATGTTAGAAATGGCCCATGAGAGGGGGGGCGGGGGGATCTGATAGGTGTACCTTATACTTTGGTCTTAAAAATTCCCATAAATAAATGGTATCTTGATGTTGGCCAAGAATGTTTGTATCTAATCTGCTTTCCATGTTTATGTGCAAAAAGACTAATTTTTTTTTTGTTTTACTCCACAGTTTCCTTCCACGGCAGACTCTGGCCTCCCACTTTGCCCAGCGGTGGGACTTTCCTAACTGCGGAGGGGCAATTGATGGGAAACACGTCCACATCATCCCACCACCCAACTCGGGGTCGTACTATTATAATTATAAGGGGTTCAATAGTATTGTGATGTTGGCGGTAGTGTCGGCTACTTATGAATTTCTGTATGTGGACATGGGGAAGAATGGCCGGATGTCCGATGGTGGAATCATCGCCCAGACGGAGTTCTAGAGGCGTCTCCAGATTGGCAGCTTGGACTTGCCACCTCCAGAAGACAATGTGGAAGGACTCCCATTCGTCTTCATTGCGGATGAAGCTTTTGCGCTGGGGGACCATCTTATGCGGCCATTCCCGATGAGGACCCTCACCCCGGACCAGAGGGTTTTTAATTACCGGCTGGCCAGAGCCAGAAGAGTGGTGGAGAACACGTTTGGAATTATGGCCAGCCGGTTCCGCCTATTTCTTACACCCATACATATGGCGGAGTACAAACTGAATCACATTATCCTGGCGTGCTGTTTTCTACACAACTTTTTACGGCAACATTCTGCCAACTATGCTAGCTCAGTTGGGCCTGAGGCCGGAATTCAAAATGAACCAACCCTGACGGCGCTTGAAAGTGGCCGTCCTGGCTGGCCCCCCCGAGTGCCCGTGATGTCCGGCTAAGATACCTTGAATTCTTTGTGGGTGGGGGGCTATCAATATGCCAGACAATGTGTAAAACCTTTTTCAAATTTAAAAAAAAAAAATTAAGCAAATCTTTGGTGACATTTACTGCTTGTGTTTGTTTTAGCTGACCCTGACAGAAATGTGGTGAGTCCTGAAAATGGCGTGATTGTGTAACCTTACAAAGCACTGTTGGGAGTTATTTACTAAAGGCAAAGACACTTTGCACTACAAGTGCAGTTGAAACTGCACTTGTAGTGCAAAGTGGATTTGCCCTTAGGAAATAACACCCATTGTCACAGAAAACAGCAATTAGAGCACCACAAAAGTGTTGTAGCGTTGAGACAATAATCCACACATTCTTGACCCCCGGAAAAGCCAAATTTTGAAGATGCACACAAATAGCTGAATGTCAACATGTGCTACCTGCCATCACAGGGGATCAAGGGACGTGTTTTGGGGGTGCAACCCCTTCCTCTCAGCTACTTTATTATTGAGGAAGGGGTTGCACCCCCAAAATGCGTCCATTGATCTCCCGTGATGGCAGATAGCACATGTTGACACACTGTGTGCCTCTTCAAAATTTGGCTTTTCTACAATTTGACAAAAAATGTTAAAAAAAATTGTAGCACACCAAAAAACAAAGGGATTTGGAGGGGTTTTAAACTCTCCCCAAAACATCAATGATGTTCTTATTTTTTTGAATAACATCATTGATGTTTTTCTTGATGTTTTCCAAGTCCCTATTACACCCCATGATCTCCCCGATCAGGATCTGTGCACTTTCCGAGGTGAAAGGATCTGGATCCACAACATCACGATCACCTAAAAAAAACATGTATTATAAATATGCCGGCATCCATCTCTTACCTGAGCCTGTGGTCGCAGACACTCACCTGTTGTGGTGCCAATTTCCACCACGTCTTCCTCCTCCTGCTCTGTTTGTCTTGGGTGGATTTCCCCTTCTTCCAGA
Organism: Lithobates septentrionalis; assembly: GCA_037952835.1. Lineage (NCBI taxonomy): Eukaryota > Metazoa > Chordata > Amphibia > Anura > Ranidae > Lithobates > Lithobates septentrionalis. The sequence goes on along the minus strand of JBBDGP010000162.1, from coordinate 173,626 downwards.
GGTGAGGGGTCTCTGGTCTCCTCGGATGAGGGGTGTCCTCTGAGTCTTTTCTCACCTATGTAAAAAAAAATGGTATACTTAGCACACAGATATTTGATGGCAGAACTATAAATATGAAACATTGCTTGGAAGTGGGGTACAATTGTCTGTTTTGGCAGAGTTCCAAGATGTAGAATTTTTAGTGTCCTTTGTCAAGCTTCAATACTTTACCTGTTTTGTACAAGCTTCACAGATGGAGACACCCCTATAGTATCCACTGGAGCACCTGTGTGGGACCCCTGAGAAAAAGGGTGTTCTTGTGTCCCACACTAGTGCTCCAGCGTCCAGATGTGTAACCAGCTGCTGAGTGTCCTCTCCTTACACAGAGTCTAGTTTGCATGACATTCTAGTAACAAACACATCTACACAACCAAATTAGTTTCAGACAAGTAGGCCCTAAAAAATGTGGGCAAATGCATATGGCCAAAACAATGGTGTTTTCTAGGCCGCACGAAAAATGTTTGATACGAACGAATAATGTGCCCATGAACATGAAAGTTCACATTTAGAAATGGATAACAGTTAAGAAAAGCACATGGAGCAGCACGAACGTAATAAACATAAAAAGAATCGGAACACAGCACAACTACTTACTTTTTTGCAGCACTCTCCGGATCTTTCTGTACTGCTCATACTCTCTTAATTTGAGGTCTGACCGCCGTTTCCTGAGCTGATCTTTCAATCGTCGTACCCCGAAATTCCGGTGCAGGCTCTTGACCACTTTAGCCATGATCTTGGCCTTTCTGACATTGGGGTTGGGGTAAGGTCCATACTTCCTGTCATAGTCGGCCTTCTTCAGGATGTCGACCATCTCCAGCATCTCCCTAAAGGACATATTTGATGCCTTAAATCGTCTCCTTCTGGATCCAGACGTTTCAGGCTCCGGGCTTTCCTCCCCCTCCTCCTCGTTGCTATAATTAGCACGCACCTGCTGTGTCTCTGCCATGTGCTCTTCCCCCACTGCGCAAAACGAAAAGGGGCGGGGAATAGACTAGAAAGAACGTCAGGGGCGGGCGGAGTTACACGCATGTGCAGTGTGTATAAAGCGTAACACGCGTGCGTAGTACGTACGATCTGTGAGCGGAGGAAGGAGTATCTGAGGCGCCGATCGTGATAACGAAGGTAAGATCTAAACTTGGGCCTATACTGCTTCTAGATTGAGGCCTATATTGTAACAAGATTAGGAGAGTTTTGCCTGACATTAAGGTTTGTCTCGTGTTGTGTTTTGCAGATAAAATGGATGGCTTCAATGACCACAACTTCCTTCCCCTGTTCATAGACAAGTACAGGGAGCTGCCCTGTCTGTGGCAGGTGAAACATCCACATTACAATAATAAACAAAAGAGGCAGGCAGCGCTGGAGAAACTGCTGGAGTTGAAGCCGGTGGTCCCCACAGCAACCATCCCCTATTTAAAAACCAAAATTGGTGGCCTGAGGAGCACTTATCTTAGGGAGCGCAAGAAGGTCACGGATTCCCAGAGATCTGGAGCAGATGACATTTTTGTCCCCAGACTGTGGTACTATAAGAGACTGCAGTTTCTGTCAGACCAGACAGGAGTCAGGGAATCCCTCTCAACCCTTCCTTCCACTCTTCCTTCCACCCTATCTTCCACCCCAGCTGAGGCTTCCGATGTCCTACCCGGGACTTCCAGCCAGGAAGAAGTGGAGGAGCCCAGATGGAGTCAGGTATAGCATTGTTCTACAGATTTCTGGACAATAAATAAACGATGTTTACTAGATGTTATTATTGATCACTAATTGCTGATTTAAGAAAGTGTTTTACATATCAATAGACAGTAGTGGCCAAAAATAATTGGGACAACAATGAAAAATGCTGGGCTCAGAAGGATAGTCTGTTATATTTGTTAACATTCAATTTGCAACAATCATGAGCTGAAAATTGTGTGTGATTGATGAATAAAAAACTAAAACGATGTCCCTTTTTCATACACAGGAAGACCTCAGCCAGGACGAGGCTGTGGAATGTGCCACACAGGAGGAGGCTGTGGAATGTGGCAGCCAGGAGGAGGCGGGGGTTAGTGGCAGCCAGGAGGAGGCGGGGCTAAGTGGCAGCCAGGAGAAGCCTGGGCCCAGTCGTAGCCTGACCGAATCGCAGGTTCCTCCCCTCCGCCTTCCATACAAAAGACCCAGGAAGGGGAGTCACGTTTAGGATTCAGCGCTCAGGCTCATTCAGGAGGCTTCTGCGTCCCTCAGAGCCACCCCCACTCCTGAAGAGGCCTTTGCCTGCATGGCTGCCACCAAACTGCAGGCCATGCAGGAGGGTCAACGCAAGCTGTGTGAGGACCTTCTGTATAAAGTCCTAAGTAAGGGGGTGAGTGGCGAAATCACACCCAATACCCACCTGAGTGAGTTGGCCCATCCCCCTCCTCCTCCTGCTGCCACAACTCCACCACCACAGCCACAGCGTAGAAGGAAGACCAGAGAGTGATGGCCCTGGGTTCAGTCTGGTCTGACAAAAGATGCAATCTCTTGTATGACCACAGCCTGGGGACACAGATGTCATCTGCTGCTTTACGGATCTCTGGGACTTCTGGACCAGACTGCACCCCCTTAGATATGGACTCCTCAGGCCACTAATTTTGCTGTAAAAGAATTGATGTGTGCCCTGGGGGCCAAAGGCTTCACCAATTTCTGCTGTTTCTCCAGCGTTGCCTCCCTCTTTGTTTGGTTGTGAGCCCTTAATAAAGGAATTTTTGTTTCAATTATACTCGCCTATGTGTGTTTTCCTTCAAAAAAAAAAAAACTGTTTGTTGGTGAGGAGGCAGGTATATTTCAAAATACAATGTGAAATTAACAAGGGACACCAACGCCAAACAATCTCATTGAGATTAAATAATACAATCAATGGTGTTGTGGTAACTTGACACACAAAACACACACAAAAATATTCTGGAGTAAAAACCAAAAAAAAGAAGAAAAAAAAAGCCTTGAAAAAAATACAAACCCAAAAAAAAAAATTAAACAGCCTTGAAAAAAAAATGTACAAAATTAAAAACAACCAAAAAAAAAATGGTCAGATGTGACAAATCAAAATATATTGAGGGAATCCCGATAAAGCAGTGGTTCTCAACTCCTGTCCTCAGGGCCCACTAACAGGCCAGGTTTGCAAGATAACTGAAATACATCACAGGTGATATAATTTGCTGCTCAGTAATTGCAGTATTCTAGTCTGCATCTCCCCAAGGTAATACATAAAACCTGGCCTGTTAGTAGGTCCTGAGGACAGGAGTTGAGAACCACTGCGATAAAGAATAAAGAAAAAAGTTTGTGAGAAGTCTGTGTGAATATGAGCAGCAAAACTACTTCATTCTTCTCACATTATAAAGATGAACAGAGTGCGCTGTATTAAACTATTTAAAACATTGCAGCGTGACGAAAGTGCTGTATCCATTTCGAACGCTCATTTTACCAGACCGAGCTGTTCCGTCTCAGAATTTCTTCTGAGCATGCGTGGCACTTTGTGCGTCGGAACTGGCCACACATGGTCGGAATTGACGCGATCGGATTTTGTTGTGGGAAAATTTTATAGCCTGCTCTCAAACTTTGTGTGTCGGAAAATCCAATGGAAAATGTCCGATGGAGCCCACACACGGTCGGAATGTCCGACAACACGCTCCGATCGCACATTTTCCGTCGGAAAATCCGACCGTGTGTACGGGGCATAAGAAGGTGGCCAAAAAGATCCATCACCAAGAGGAAGGAGTTCACACTGACTCTTACCTGAACTCAATCAAAAGCAGTCAATCACGCTTAGAAATCATCCACTTGGATAACAGCATACACATAGGGAGATAGGTCTAAGCAAAACGCCAGTGGGATCCTCAAACATCGCAGTAAAAAAGCACATAAAATCGAATGCAAATGATCAATGTTCCCATCCAGTGTAATGGCTGACTGTCAAGCTTTGGCAACGTCATGTGACCCAACTCCTCCTACCGAGTTTCATTGTATGCAGAGTTCAGGTGGGTGCTAGGTGCAGGGTGCAGAGTTCAGGTTGGTGCTAAGTACAGGGTGCAGAGTTCAGGTGAGTGCTAGGTACAGGGTGCAGAGTTCAGATGGGTGCTAGGTACAGGGTGCAGGGTTCAGGGGGGTCCTAGGTACAGGGTGCAGAGTTCAGGTGGGTACTAGGTACAGGCTGCAGAGTTTCACCCACCAAATTGCCAGCTTCCCTGGCTTTATGTGACAGGTGGTGGCAAGAGATGCTGTGGGTGCCAGGAATTGGTACATCGTACATGCCCAGCACTAGTACACCTGCTGCACCTGGGGAGGGTTCAGTGCAGCAGCCCGGACAAGAGAGCTGTCACTTCTAAATACAGAAGCCTGGCTTCTGTGTTTAGAAGTGACAGTAGTGAGTGGAAAGCACAGGTCCAACGCCGGAGGTGCAGAAAAAAGCCCTGTCATCGTGTCATCACCCCTCTGGTGGGTGTCATCCAGGTGCAGTCTGCACCATCTGCACCCCCATAGTGATGCCACTGCCTCTGACTGCTGCAGAGCCTAGTAGTCAGGACTCTGCCTTGAGTCCCCAGAGAGTGGTTAACTTTTGGAGCCTGTGTACAGGGCTCAGGGTTACAATAAAGCACAGGACTGTTGGTTGTGAACTGCTGAACATGTGCTCCTCTGCTAGAGGATCTGTTTTGGCAGGGGAGGTGTGCTGTACCTGAATCACTTGCTACACTGTGGGCTGAGATCAGGCTGCAGATTACTGTTGTGTTGAGAGCTGTTGGTTGCTGTGAGGGATGGACTGTGCTACTGTTCCAGAGTGTTCCAGCTGTTTTACCTCTAGTGTTATCCAGAGGGACAATGTGTTTGAGCTACCACCACCTGCTACAGCTGCAGAGACCTGGCTCAAGAGGGAGCACCCTTTCACCAGCCACTAAGGGACCACTTAAGACAAAAACCAAAGTTATCTTTGATGAGAAGTCTTGTCTTTTTTACTTACTAATTGCTCCAATGTACATGCCCCAAGGGCACACTGTTTACAGTGGTTAGGTAGGACATAATTGCAGTATCTATTCAGGTTACCAATATTGCTCTCTCACGCTTGCCTAGTGCATTTTTGTTTGCACTGGTCACTTCCAGTGTTTGCAACTGTCAGTATTTTTACAGGCAGCCTGTAAAAAATGGGCACTTTTCTCCTGCCAGTAAATGCCAGTGACAGGAAAAGATTGCCAGTTAAAAATATGGCTGTAACACTTGGCTCCAGAGAACATCCAAATGCCTGCTACAGTGTGTTCAGGCAGCACTGGCGGAGAGGTGGGTCAGGTGGAGGTGGTGCCTGAGCGTGTCATGTGGTGTCATGGTACAAGAGCGATGAGCGGTGTACCCGGAGCCTCATGTGTGGGTCTGCAGGATGGGAGCAAGGTGAGCCAGGAGTGGGACTGTCAGTGCCGTTTGGACTGGAGTGGACTGAAGGGACCACCTGGCATGGTGAGAGACTGTTACTGCTGTCAATGTCACTGTAAGATTCAATTTCATGTGTGTGTCCCTGCCCATTCTAAGTTATTGCCCTCCTGTCCCTGAGCTACTTACCTACTGTATCGAAAATAAAATAAGACATTTTTTTTGCCATAATATCTACCTTAAATCACATTGCTAATCGCATATTGTACTTGTTTGTAGCCTGAATACTGAACTTTGCACTTAAAACTAATTTTGTAACCTTTGGAAATGTCAGTAAAAACATAGCTTTTCCAGTTAATTTTGGGTGTTGTTTCAGTAAATTTAAATCTGGTAGGTTGGCAACACTAGTCACCTCCCTGGTGGTTGTGGGGAACAATCAGTGACACCATGTAAGATGTTTTTTGTAGCAAGGTAAATAACTCATTCCTTTTTAGTACTTTACCTTTAAATAAAGCTTATTAAAACTGTGTAAACTGTGTGCGTTTCAATGTTCTCAGGTCCAGGTAAGGGCAAGTCATCACAGGTGCAGAGCAGAAAGGACCCAATATAAATCAGTGGCTCTTTCAGGGATTAGCACTACATATCCCCATGTGTTACGGAATATGAGGAATCTACACATCCAGCAGCAGCAAATGCAAATCAGTCTGCAAAAACAAATTAAGCATTGCAATTCAGTGATTCTTTTTCATACTTTACTACACTGGTGGAACCACTTGTCACAAATGCAAGCAATACCATCTGGAGAATTCTGTTAGTGCTGCAGTTAAAAGACATTTACCTCAGAAAAGGCTCTCAAGGAAATAAAAATGCCTGTAAAATTGTCAAAGGATGAACCCCTTTCTAATCAACTTAAATAGTTTTCTTTCAATCAGTTTTATTAAGAAAGGTTCAGAACAAAAAAGAAGTAAAATTACAACATTGAAGAGTTTTAGCTCACAGTATATAGTAACTATGTTTCAGAGAAATATGAACAGGTAGGTGCAAGTTGCACATCCCAAAAGGGAGAGCATCTGGATAAAACAGAAATAAACAACATGCTGGGTCAGTCATTTAAGGTAAACATTCAAGAAAACAAATAACATGCCAAATATCGGTCATTATCGAGTGCGAGTATCCTAGGCCTTAAAGTAAGGTGACCAGATTTTTAAAAATGAAATCCAGGGACATATTTTTTTTTTTTATTGGCAAATGGTAAACTATTTTATAAGCATATTTTCCTCAAATTATATATGCAGTGTATGTGGTATGTGTTTATGGAATGAACACATTTCGTCCAGGAGATTAAAAAAAAAGACTACCAAATGTAGTCTACCAAATGTTAAGATAAGATAGAGAATAAACTTTTCAATGCATTTTTTGTATTTTATTCTTACCAAGTAATATTGGTTCACTGATGTGCGCTGATGAGACTGCACTGGTATGCGGCAATGATGGGCACTGATAGACTGGACTGATATGCCGCAATGATGGGCACTGATTTGCGGCAGTGATGGGCACTGATAGACTGCACTGATATGCGGCAATGATGAGCACTGATATGCGGCCATGATGGGCACTGATAGACTGCACTGATATGCGGCAATGATGGGCACTGATAGACTGCACTGATATGCGGCAATGATAGGCACTGATATGCGGAAACTATGGCATTGATGGACTGCACTGATATGTGGCAATAATGGGCACTGATAGGCAACACTGACAGGCATTACTGATAAGGAAGGGGGCACTGATATAAGAGGACTGTGAGCTAATGGGGATGGCTAAGGGGGGTGCAGCTGATCTAATGGTTGATCACCAACCATTAGATCAGCAGTCAGTACCCCCTCTTAGCTCACAGTTCCCTTGTATCAGTGCCCCGCCACCCCCTTCCCCAGAGACTTAGAGATCAGAGAGACCCCCCCTATAAATAAGCACCCCCTGCCCTCTTTAACCACCTCCCGCCCACACTATAGCCGAATGACGACTACAGCGTGGGCCTTATTTTGCCAGAAGGCCGTCAATATACGTCCCCCCGAGCAGGCGCTGTCAGCGCGTCCCTGCGGAGTGCGCTTTGTGATTAGAGTCTATGAGAATTGGCTGATCACAGATCAGAGTAAGGGGCCGATCTCGGCCCCTTACCACGTGATCAGCTGTCAGCCAATAACAGCTGATCAAGTGATCTAAACAGAAGATCGGTGGGGCGTGTCCAAGATGGCGATGTGAGCGGCTGCTTTCTGCTCGAGCTCCGATGGGCTTCTGGCTATTACCCGGATCCTGAGGGTGTATCATCCTAATTATCACCCCTGCAACACCTGGATGAGGCGCAGATTATGCCGCACATCTGCCGGTAGGGGAAAAAAGCTTGGTTTCCCAACAGTTGCGGAGGAGCCGCCATCTCTCTCCTCTGCCCCCCGTGGAGACACACGCCAAACGCGGCTCCCACAAGGCCTCCCAAATGGCCCAGATAGAGTCAGCTGAACCCCGGTCGCTAAGGCTGGCGGCGGTAATGGCGGCTATAGCCACATGTCAGTCCACGTTAACGGCTAAAATCGAGGCTGTCCAGCTCGATGTAGGCCTCCTGCGACAGGATATGGACAAACTACGGTCAAGAGTGACAGAGACAGCGCAGAGGGTTAGTACCACGGAGGATGAGGTACTGGAACACTCTGCTGCACTCCGCATCCTTCAAACCAAAGTCAAGGCCCTGGAATACAGGGCTGAAGACGTGGAGAACAGGAATAGGAAGAATAACCTCTGCATCATGGGTCTGGCCGAGGGAGCGGAGGGGAACCATCCGACTACCTTTGTGGAGGACATGCTGCGTCCCATCCTACCCGACGCACGCCTGTCCCCCCACTGCGTGGTGGCAAGAGCGCACTGCATCCCACCTAAACCAGGGCCTCCAGGAAACCCGCCGAAGACCTTCATACTTTGAGTATTGAATTTCCGGGATAGAGATGAAATCCTCTGTGCCTCCCTGGTTCTTGGGGACCTCTGCTACCAGAATAACAAAATACTCATATTCCCTGATTACTCTGTGGAGACACAGAAGCTATGTCAATCTTTCGACCAGGTAGAGGCGGCGCTGATAGCTCAAAGCATCTGCTACAGCATGTTGTTTCCAGCGCGCCGAAGGGTTCAAGACGGGGAATCAACCCAGTTCTTTAACATACCACAAGAAGTTTCTGTTTGGTTGTAATCCCTGCCACATGTTCACTGATCCATGGATGCGTGAGTTCTACCTAACTGTGTTATGTGCCGCTTTGATGCCTTTTTTGATCCCTGTTACACCCAGGCTTAAGGGCCTTCCCAACTCTACCACCTGTTGAGGCCTGTGGCCGGCAGGAGACCTCTGCCGAGCATACTGAGATTCAGCCCCGTGCACCCTGACAGGGTTCCCAATCTGCTCCTAAACAGCTCCTTGTGTACACAGTGGCAAACCTGCTGGAACTCCGGTGTCCTGGTGAACTCTGGTGTCTCTGGTGTCCAGGGTCAATGTTGCACCTGTTGTGCTGAGTTACTTATTTTGCAGCAACATAAGAATGTGCCCCTGACAGAGTCAGCAGAACTGAACTGTGAATATCTCTTCTTTACTAAGTGGATATGCGGTGGATATCACTAAGCTGCATCTCACGCCTTGGATCGTTTATCCTTAACATCCACTGAGGGGGATTCCAGAGATTGCACGTAGGTGCACGTAGGTCTGCGAGTGCACTTTGGTCTGCGAGTGCAAGTAGGTCTGCGAGTGCAAGTAGGTCTGCGAGTACCTGTGTATTGTCTTGTTGAGTATTAGTGTCAGGAAGCTAGTTGTTAGGTAATGTGGATAGGGTATAATCCCCAATCCTCATTAAATTTAATAGGTATGATTCCCGGTAGGTGTGGAGAGGCGAATCGTTGTACATCTTGCAGCATGTATGCGTTCCTTGATCATCCGATCGAGGGTGAATACTGCTGTGCAAAATGTAAGCGCATTGTTTCCCTGGAAACCCAGGTTCTGAATCTGGGGAAGCAACTGTCAGCACTTAGAAGTCCCTCCATACTAAAGGAGAGCCAGGAACGTACACGGCAGGTGCCGGCAGGGGCCAGCACAGAGGCGGGTGGAGACAAAGAGATGCAGGCACTATCAAAGAGTAGATGGGTGACAGTCAGGACGGGTAGAGGGGGAAGTGCCAGGGAGGCCGATATAGGGCTGGAGCATCTCAATAAGTACGCTCCATTGAGTGACATTGGTGAAACTAGACAGGGACCAGCACTGCTGGAGCTGAGGGACTCTCCTAGCTGCCGGGGGAAGAACTCCTCCAGTGAGAGTGGGGAGGGAAGCGAAGGGAAAGGAAAGATAGATTCTGGTGGTAGGGGACTCAATTCTTAGAAGGACAGAGAGGCCAATCTGTAACAAAGACCTGAAGCGCCGAACAGTATGTTGTCTACCGGGCGCTCGGGTTCGGCACATCACGGATCTGGTGGACAGATTATTGGGAGGGCCTGGGGAAGACCCAGCTGTCATGGTGCACGTTGGCACCAATGACAAAGTCAGAGGCAGATGGAGTGTCCTAAAGAACGATTTTAGGGACTTAGGAGCTAAATTGAGGAAAAGGACCTCCAAGGTAGTATTCTCAGGAATATTACCGGTACATCAAGCCACACCAGAAAGGCAGAGGGAGATTAGGAAAGTAAACAAGTGGATGAAGAGCTGGTGTAGTAAGGAGGGGTTTGGGTTCATGGAGGACTGGGCCGACTTTTCAGTCGATAACCAGTACTATAGAAGGGACGGACTGCACCTAAATGAGGAGGGTGCAGATCAGCTGGGAATAAAGATGGCCAAAAAGTTAGAGGGGTTTTTAAACTAGGCGATGGGGGGAGGGTCCAGAGGTAGGGATAGTCAGCGCGGAACATATTCCAGAGGGTAGTATGGGGGCATTAGTGGTAGTTTGACCAAAGCACATAAACCCTAGGTAAGTATAGTAGCAAGTCCTAGTTGCAATCTCGGAACACCCAATAAGAGGATAATATATGACCGTTCTAAACTACGTGGCATGTTCACCAATGCCAGGAGCCTGGCGGGCAAGTTGGGTGAACTAGAGATACTGTTGTACGAGGAGGATTTGGGTTTTGTGGGAATTTCAGAGACCTGTTTCAACAGCTCTCGATTGGCTGGCAAACATTCAAGGGTATACACTTTATCGCAAGGATAGAGTGGGTAAAAAAGGGGGAGGGGTTTCAAGAATAATGTACAAGTGAATGTGAGAGATGACATCTCTAAGGGAGCTAGGGAGGAGGTGGAATCCTTATGGCTAGAGCTCCAAAGGGATGAAGCTAAGGGGAAAATAATAGTGGGAGTATGCTATAGGTCCCCTAACCTGAGGGAGGAAGGGGAGACAGATCTCCTATCACAATTTGGATTAGCAGCAAGGATGGGAAGTGTTATCACAATGGGGGATTTTAACTATCCAGACATAGACTGGGCAGAGGGTACCGCGCATTCATCTAAGGCTCGCCAGTTCCTAAATGGACAGGACAATTTTATGGGTCAGATGGTAGACACACAAACTAGAAATAAAGCGTTACTGGATCTACTGATTACCAACAATACAGACCTGATCACGGACGTGGAAATACGGGGCAATTTAGGGAACAGCAATCACAGGTCAATTGGCTTCAGTATAAATCACACAAATAGGAAACATAAGGTGAATACAAAGACACTGAATTTCAAAAGAGCCAAATTCCCTAAACTATGAACCTTGCTAGAAGGCATAAATTGGGATAAAATCTTAGGAACAAAGAACATGGAGGAGAGATGATTTTGCTTTAATAGCAGATTAAATAAGGGCATTAGCCAATGCATCCCATTGGGTAATAAATTTAAAAGAGCAAACAAAAGTCCTGGATGGCTTAACTCCAATGTAAAAATGCATATAAAAGCAAAAGAGAAGGCCTTCAAAAAATACAAGGTTGAGGGATCATCATCAGCATTCAGACTTTATTAGGAATGCAACAAGAAATGTAAGGGTGCAATAAGGACGGCTAAGATAGAACATGAAAGACACATAGCGGAGGAGAGCAAAAAAAATCCCAAGAAATTCTTTAAGTATGTAAACAGTAAAAAAGGGAGAACAGACCATATTGGCCTGCTTTTGCATTTGTTACAATATGATTTTATTTTAATTAATCAGACTTACGATACATGGGACATAACATTACACAATAGTGGTTGGTCATAGAGATATTGTCAATTTTTTGGCTTAAGCAGATTTCTCAAACAAATGCTGTTTTATACAATGGGGGTAAATATCATTGTTGTATTCAATTGACAGTTTAATTAACAGGCTATTGTCTCTATAGCTACAGTAAAAAAGTAAGAAATGTACTTGTCTGAGGTTCTTTCAGCTCTCAAACTGAAAGAATGACTGTTAGATTACTCTCAGGTGTTGGCTTGATTAGACAATGGTACATAGATACCATTTTTGTATTCAATTGACAGTTTGCAACAGTCCATTGTTTCTACAGCTACAGTAAACAGGTATGTTTTCTGTTGTTTGGAAACTATGGTAAACAGCCTGACACATAAAAGGGGTGAGTAGGGACAGACACACACACACCATCATGCTGTAACATCAGAAGCCACCCATGATAGAAGAACAGTGCCTAATGTTCCAGAAGACGTTGCCAATGGAGATCACGAACATACAGTAACAGAAGATAAGTACCGTATTTATCGGCGTATAACACGCGCCGGCGTATAACATGCACCCCAAGTTTAGGAGGGAATTTTAAGGAAAAAAACTTTTAGGAGGGAAGTTTAAGGAAAAAAAACTTACATTAAAATGCCCATCAATGCAGCCTTATCGTGTCCATCTGCAGCCTTGTCAGTGTCATTGCAGCCTTTTCAGTGTCAGTGCAGCCTTGCCCCAGTGTCCATTGCAGCCTTGTCAGTGCAGCTTTGCCCCAGTGCAGAAATGTCAGTGCAGCCTTGTCAGTGCAGCTTTGCCCCAGTGCAGCCTTGTCAGTGCAGCTTTGCCCAGTGCAGCCTTGTCAGTGCAGCCTTGCCCCAGTGCAGCCTTGTCAGTGCAGCTTTGCCCCAGTGCAGCCTTGTCAGTGCAGCTTTGCCCCAGTGGTCAGTGCAGCCTTGCCCCAGTGGTCAGTGCAGCCTTGCCCCAGTGGTCAGTGCAGCCTTGCCCCAGTGGTCAGTGCAGCCTTGCCCCCAGAGTCCATTACATGCTTGGACAGATCGCCGCCGACATACACATGTAGTTTTAAATATGGCACCGCGGAGTTTGGAGGGACTCGGCGGAGCTGAACGAGCGCCGCTGAGATACACATAGTCGAGTGTACTCGGCTCTTTCCGGCGCCGCTCACAGTCCCGCCCAGTCCCGCCCTATGATGGACATAACACAGGTCCAATGGTGGGACTGGGCGTGACTGTGGGCGGCGACGGAAAAAGCCGAGAACACTCGACTATGTGTATCTCGGCTCCGCCCAGTCACTGTGATCTCGGCATCGCTCGTTCAGCTCCGCCGAGTCCCTCCGAACTCCGCGGCGCCATATTTAAAACTACACACTATGTGAATGTCGGCTGTGATCGCGGCGATTGCTCCGATAGATCATAATTAGTGGGGATCCGCGTATAACACGCACCCACGATTTTCCCCTGATTTTAAGGGGAAAAAAGTGTGTGTTATACGCCGATAAATACGGTAACTTTTAAGTGTATTTGTACTGTTAGACCATAGGCTGTTCATTTGCTAGGCATTTTTTGCTTGTTATAGATATCTGACAGTCTTGTATTGTATTCCGAATATTGTAATAGTTTTTGTATGTACAGCATCTTTGTATAGTAAAGCACATTTACACACTGCAGAAATCTCAGCTTCCTTGCTTATACCACAGAGTAACCTTGCTAGACAGATGCAAGCAAAACATTTGGGGGCTCGTCCGGGATATCATTGTTGTATTCAATTGACAGTTCAATTAACAGGCTATTGTCTCTATAGCTACAGTAAACAAGTAAGACATGTACTTTTCTGAGGGTCTTTCAGTTCTCAAACTGAAAGAATGACTGTTAGATTACTGTCAGGTGTTGGCTCGATTAGACAATGGTACGTAGATACCATTTTTGTATTAAATTGACAGTTTGAAACAGTCCCGGATGAGCCCCCAAATGTTTTGCGTGTGTCTATCTAGCAAGGTTACTCTGTGGTATAAGCAAGGAAGCTGAGATTTCTGCAGTGTGTAAATGTGCTTTTACTATACAAAGATGCTGTACATATAAAACTATTACAATATTAGGATTACAATACAAGACTGACAGATATCTATAACAAGCAAAATGCCTACCAAACTGAACAGCCTATGGTCTATAATAGTACAAATACACTTAAAGGTTACTTATCTTCTGTTACTGTATGTTCGTGATCTCCATTGGCAACCATTTTTCGGGAGCATCAGGCAAGTTTCTTCTATCATGAGTGGCTTCTAATGTTACAGCATGATGGTGTGTGTGTGTGTGTGAGTCTCTACTCACCCCTTTTATGTGCCAGGCTGTTTGCCATAGTTACCAAACAACAGAAAACATGCCTGTTTACTGTAGCTGTAGAAAAAATGGACTGTTGAAAACTGTATCTACATACCCATTGTCTAATCAAGCCAACACCTGACAGTAATCTAACAGTCATTCTTTCAGATTGAGAGCTGAAAAAAACTCAAACAAGTAAATCTCTTTCTTGTGTACTGTAGCTATAGAGACAATAGCCTGTTGAAAACTGTAACAATACAACAATACCCATTGTATCCAGCATTTGTTTGAGAAAGTCTGTCTCTGTGACACCAGAATGCTATGAGTCTTATAGAAAAATTATATTTTATATCAAACGCAACACATTCCAGCCTTGATTTTTCTCTCAGACTACACACAAAATCTCTTCATTATTATGAAAAACTCATTTTAAACATTCATATTCCTTGAATGCAACACCTCCCATATTTCTGTCATTGAGAAGGTGTCTAAAAAGTTAATTAGAAAATCCATTCTAAAGTTCTTTAGAAAGTCCAGGCTTGTAATTCATCAAAGGCCTTGCTCTCCACAGCTCTTGCAATCTTCCGTCATTCTTTCCTACATGTCCTACGGATCAAATCGGAGACAGCCTGTGGAGTGGAAAACAAAGCGGATTATCTGTTCCTTCTAATAATACATAAACAGTAGATCCAAGCCCTTCAGCTACAATCTCTCCTCTAAATGGCTTCTTGCCTGGATATCTGACTAACACGTTACCCTCTGCCTGTACCCACTTCTGACCCTCCCAAAGAACATCAATAGGGAGGAGAGGAAATATACTGATATTTCCCAGAAGATCACTGCTGTTTATTTTGGAAGGTTTGCTGTTATGTAGCCTCACTTTCCACTCTTGCTGAGAAGTATCCACTAACCAGTCAGAGTCCCAGCCACTGTCTTGAAGCTCATCTGTCAATGCAAATGTAACTTCAAACCTTCCTGCCAGATTCCCTCCCATTCCTAGATAGGCTTCAGCTTCAGATACGTCACTCTTGGTTTCTATGTCATGGGAAGCAGTAACATGGTATCTGTTAAGCCCTGTTCTTTCAGGAACCTTACATAAATACTGAACTCTGCACTCCAGCTGTGGAATCTGTGCCTCAGCCCCTACCATCCTCTCATATGGTGTGCTTTTGGCTATTGGCCTAGAATTTAACAACATGACTGCCTGTGTGAGGACCCGATCCCACCCCCTTAGTGTATGTGTGGGTGTAAGTTTGTGTATCTGGTCCTTCAATAGCCTGTTGTATCTTTCAATCAAACCAGCTGCCTGTGGATGGTATGGGATGTGGCACAACTAGTACACTCCAGAATCTTTGGCCCACTGCTGTACTGTTTATCCAGTGAAGTGTGAGTCGTTATCACTTTGGACTTGTTTGGGACAACCATAAGCAACGACACGTTTCTGGAGCAGTTGAAGCATTGCGGCTTGATCTGCACGTTTGCAGGGATGAACAAGTCCAGAATAGGTGTCCACTGCAGTGCAACAATATCTCAGTCCATTATTTCCCCGCGGCAGGGGACCGATGAAATCGATCTACCAGATTTCTGCAGGCCTCTCACCCCTCTTCTCGTTTACAAAAGTTTTTATTAGGAAGATTAATAAAAAGGTTACAGTATAAAATAGGGTTACAGAACTAAGCATTAGAGTAATGTATATATTCTTAAAGATGTTCGATAAGCAGAGATACTGAACAAACAGTAGGAGGAGAGAGTTCCAATAAAAATCGAATGTAGCAGACTATCACATATGAGTAGAGTATAGTCACCAAGTGAAGAGAAAAGGATTCTGGTATGTGTGTATTATGGAGTTGGTGAGAGATCTATATGTCTCATTAGTATAATGATTAATTGTCAGACCAATACAACCATTTAGCATTAAAAATGTGCATACTATCGTGTAGAGTATGATGAATTCTTTCAGATAGTTTGAGTAATTCCATCCTAGTCAGGACCTGCGACCAAGGTAGGTTGCTAGATTTCCAGTTGAGAGCAATCATCCATTGAATGGAGCTGAATAAGGAGTGAATCAATCTAATACATGGGGATGGTATGTCAGGGATATTCGCATATAATATGCAAATTAGAGGTGAAAGACTGATTTCTTTTTTCATAATTGAGTTTATTTTCAAAGAGGCAGCATTCCATATTTGATCTAGGTGCTTACAACTCCAGAAGATATGGAGATAAGTGCCAGATTCAGAGCAACCTCTGAAACATCCTGGAGGGGCTGATGGGTAAAAGGAGTGTATAATAGAAGGGGTCAGGTATAGTCTAGAAAATAGTTTAGTTGGTGTTTCCCTAAACGAGACTGCTAGGTTGCATTCATGGAGGTTATCAATCATCTTGTTCCAAGTTTCTATGGGGAAAGTACAACCTAACTCAGATTCCCATTGTAGCATTGGTCTGGATTTTTCAGGCATCATATTGTTGTTGATATGTCTATAAAGCAGAGAGATCAGACCTTTATCTCTTGCGGTATTTATGCAAATATGTTCAAGTAAGGTAGTGGGAGGTTGGTAGTTTAGTGAATAGTGTTCTGTATAAAAGTGTTTGATTTGTAGATAATTTGTAAGTTCAGAAGAGGGGAGATTATATTTGGATTGGAGCTCAGAAAAAATAGAGAACCCCTTGTTTGATATCAACGATTTCAGGGTAATCAAGTTATTGTCATGCCAATGAGGGAATGGATTACTGTCGTTTAGATTCTGAGATAGTCTAGGGTCACCTATAAAGGATGCTAGAGGGGGGGTATCTGAGGAAAGTTTAATGGATTTGTTAATTTTAGTCCATGTTTGTAGAGTGTGAGCTACTATGATATTTAGTTTAATGATCTTATGGTAAAGGTTAGTAGTGCACCATGGAAGGCCTTGTAGGTGGTAAGGGGAGATTGAGGATGCTTCAAATTTAAGCCATGGAATGTGCAGGGAAGGTGCAAACCAATGTGCCAGCTGTGTAAGTTTGGAAGCTATAAAGTATTGCCATATATTGGGCATTCCAAGTCCGCCTAGCTTTTGAGGTCTAAACATGAGAGTATAGCTGCATCTTGGTTTTTTATTCGACCAAATAAATGTATTAATCTCCCTTTGTAGGGCTTCAATTTTGGTTTTAGGCACATTGATGGGTAGAGCACGGAAGTAATATAGTATTTTGGGGAGGATTGTCATTTTGAAAGCGCAGATCCTACCCAAAAGGGAGATATGATACGTGGACCATGTTTTAAGTAGTGCGCTAATGTGCGAGAGAAGGGGAGAATAATTGGTTTTATATAGTGATTTGTAGTTGGGTGTGATGTGAACACCAAGATATCTAAATGACTTGGTGCACCATATAAATTTAAAGTTTTGTTGTAAGTTTATGATCGAATCAGGGGAAAGATTGATAGGCAGGGCCGAACATTTATTCAAGTTAATGCCTAAACCTGAAATGGAGCGAAAAGAATTAAGTTCGGAGATGAGATTGGGAATAGATATGAGTGGGTTTGTGATAAATAATAAGGCATCATCTGCGTAGAGACTTAATTTAAATTCATTTGAGTTTTTGAGGTATCCGCAAATGTTAGTGTTGTTTCTTATGGCTTGTGCTAGGGGTTCAATGGCTAATGCGAATAGCAATGAGGAAAGGGGGCAGCCCTGTCTAGTGCCCCTACTTAGAGAGAAAAATTCTGAGTTATGGCCTGGGATTTTGATTCTGGTTTGGGGGAGGTGATAGAGGGCATTAAAACCATGGATAAATTTGTCAGAAATACCAAATTTGGGGAGTAAATGGTTCAAATATGACCAATTCACGCTGTCAAATGCCTTGTGGATATCTAGGCTGAGTAGGCAGACAGAGCGGGAAGAAAGGTTAGCATCTTGGACAATGTTAGTAACCAGTCTGATGTTATCAGTAATCTGTCGGCCCGGGATGAAACCTGTTTGATCTATGTGTATGAGGGATGTGATGACAGATGCTAATCTGTCGGCGAGAAGTCTGCCGAAGATCTTCAAGTCGTTATTGAGCACTGAAATGGGGCGGAAGTTTTGTGGTAGGGTATGATCTTTAAGAAGTTTGGGAATAAGAGATAAATTCGCTAACAGCATGTCTTCAGGGAATTGTCCGCCCATAAGGATATGATTAAAAAGTTTGGTTAGTTTGGGTACTAAGAGAGGTGCAAACTTTTTATAATATGATGATGTAAAACCGTCTGGGCCAGGGGCAGTCGATGTTTTAAGTGATTTGATAATATTGGTAATTTCCTGATCTGTGCAGGGATCACTGAGGGTGGAGGCTTGGTGTGCATTAAGTGTGGGTAGATTTATATTATTCAGCCGGTTGAGCGAAGTGTGGTGGGGTTGAGTTTGGGGACCGGAAATAAGATCTTTATAAAATGTAGAGAAAATATCTAAAACTGCACGAGGGTGAGTGACCAGGTTACCAGTGCGGTCACGCAGCTTATATATATGAGGGGGTTTGTGTTCCTGATTGAGCTTTTTGGCAAACATGGTGGAAGTAGAATTGCCATGTAATAAAAATTTGGCTTTTGAAAATCTAAGGGACCTCTCAGTGTTTGATGAAAGGATAGAGTCTAAAGCTTGACGTTTAGATTGAATTTGAGTTGTAATCTCAGGAGAGGGAGATTGGCTTAGCTTTATGTATAAGAGGTCTAGATCCTTAGTGAGGGACTTGATTTCTGTAAGTTTAAGTTTGTTTTTGGCAGCTGCGATACTGATCAAGTGTCCTCTAAGGACCGCTTTGCGCGCAGACCAGAGTACGGTGGGGGATATGTCCTCAGTTGAATTATTGGTAAAGTAATCCTCAATATGTGTATGGATGTTTTGAATTATGGATGGATCAGAGAGGAGCGAGTCGTTCAGGCGCCAGCTAAATGGTGTAGGGGTAAGGCCTATGTGAGAAGTATCAAATGCAACCATGTCATGGTCAGACCATGGGCAAGGGTGGATTCGAGCTCTCGAGGAGTTAGCTAAAAGGAGGGGGGTGCTAAAAATATAGTCAAGTCTGGCATAACAGTCATGTGGGTGAGAGTAATGGGTATACGCTTTTATGCCAGTGTTGTGAGCTCTCCAAGAGTCAATTAATTGGAATTTACTTAGTGAGCGATTGATTGATTTGGAGAAGGCCTTAGAGGATAGAGTGACCCTGCTTCTATCTAGGGAGTGATGTGCAGTTAAATTAAAATCTCCTCCCACTATCATATGGGGGGAGCTGAAACGGTCTAGGGTTTCAAAAAATGTATTGAAAAATGTTGTTTGGGCTTCGTTGGGGGCGTATAAAGACGCGATTGTTAGTGAACGTTTGTTCATTGTGCCTTTTAGGATAATATAACGGCTATCCACATCTCTATATATGTGTTGAATATCAAAAATAATAGAGTTACGGATAAAAATTGCTACGCCTCTAGATTTATTAGCGAATGTGGTAAAATAGTGTTGGTTGTATGTTTTATCGAAATAGAGGGGATGATTTGCTGTGGAGAAATGTGTTTCTTGTAGAAGAATGATGTCTGCACCCAGTCTCTTATAGTGTCTAAATGCCTTTTTGCGTTTGTGGGGGGAGTTAAACCCTTGAGTATTATGTGAAAAAACTCTAAGACCCATTTTTAAGAAAGAGATACAAGCTAAATATATTATTTAAGCAAGTGGGGTATCTGACAGGGTATTGAACCACTAAGATATAGATAATGAAAAGTATATGTCTATGGTTGCAGTCAATTTTATATCTAGAAAAAGGCAGTATGTGATGTAGTTCAAGACAGTAATTTATGTTAAGTGAACATCTGTAATACAGTGTAATGTATTTTCTAATCCGTAAACCTACAAAAAAGTAAGAATGAAATCTTCCTAAGAACATTCTAAATAGAACAAGTGCCATAAGGGCAAAACCTAGAAATATATAATATGTCATAAAGGAGCCAGAAGACTGGAAGTCCTCTGACTAATACAAACTTAAGGAGGGACTCTAAGGTCCAAAACTCTCAAACCAGGTCCCGCGCGGATCCCCTAAAATTGAGGGGGCCACACTGAGCCGGGAATGAGAGTAGGGGGTCAAACCAGCGGCAGCGGATGTGCCAGGCAAATATAATAGATGGAGTAAACAGTAAGCATGGTTATTGTAAAGATCTAAACAAAATCATAAACAAAAAATTTTGAACATTAAGCTCAAATTGAAAGTTGGTGGCTATAAAGCTCAATAGTGAAACGTATATCTAATAAGTTCTCTTTGAAAAAAGAGAAGTCAGAGGACCATCTATAAAAGTTAAAAAAAGGAAGAAAAAAAAAAGGGGGGGCCACAGCAGCCCCTCTCATTTATATGAATCCCCAAAACACAGTTTGAGCAAGTAGACCCTATCTAATGTTGGGGATGTTCAAAAAACTTTTACCTGTGGGGAGAATTGGAATTTGATTAAACTAGTTGAGAGAAGGGATGGTGGAGCCCCCAAAAATAAAAAATCATATTAGCTGCTTAAAATTAAAGTTGGAGAGTCCTGTGTTTACTGGGCAGTAGACTAAAAAAGGTGGGTGAAGAGAGGGTGTACAAAGTCTATAAGACCAAGTTGTCCTGTTCAAGGTGCTGCCCTCTTGACAAAACAGAAAAATTAAATAAAAGGGAAAATAACAGTTACTTTAAGCCGGGTCTTGAGAAGGTTGGCGCCATCTTCTTTGTTCTCTTGAGTTACGACGTGAAGAAGGGGTGGACCAGATAGGAGAAGCCCGGGGTGTTACAGGGAGGCGCTTTGGGGGTTCAGGTTCCAGCAGGCCAAGTTTGACGAGTAGTTCTTTTCCTTCTATAATGTTGTAGACTGTGTGAGTGGAGCCATTATGCATTACCGACAGCTTAAAAGGGAAACCCCATCGATACTTAATTCTGGCTGTTTGCAGGATAGTAGTGACTTCTTTCATCCTGCGTCTGCGATCCAGGGTGGCTGGAGAGATATCAGGGTAAATTTGCAATCTGGAGCCATCTAGCTCAATATTTGGTGTGTTTCTGGAAGCCCTCATGATATCCTCTTTGGTGAGGAAGTCCTTCATACACATTATGATGTCACGGGGAGGTCTGTCTGGGGGTGGTTTGGGGCGAAGGGCTCTGTGGATCCTGTCGCAAGCAAATGCTGACATGGGTCTGTCAGGTAGAAGAGTGTGAAAGACTTTTGATACTGCAGGAAAGAGCTCAGTGACAGACTCTGGAATACCACGGACTCTGATATTATTCCTGCGATTACGATTGTCCAAATCCTCTACGTGTGCTTGCATGTAGGAAAAGCTATCAGCCAGAGTTTCATAATCTCTTCTAAGGTCACTGTGAGCCAGAGAGAGTTCGTCATGCTTAGTCTCTAGTATATCTGTGCAACATCCAATATTAGCAATTTCCTGAGTCAAAGCATTAGTGGATTTGTGGAGCTCATGCTGTATTTTATTAGCTAGTTTATCATAAATAGCTGACAGGCTAGCGTCCAGATCTGCCTTGGACAAGGGAGGATTGTACTCACATTCTTTATAGGAGAGTTGCTGTAGTGGTGTGGACCTGCTAGAGGCCGCACGTGTGCCGGCGCCATTTTGGGACATCTTCCTCTGCTTTAGCTCCAGGCTGAGCAGATAGTTGGTGATAGAGTGTCCGGAGCGGCGTTTTCCCTTCTTTTTTTTTGCGGATTGCATGCACCGCTATGTTCTCCGGGGGTGATGGAGTATTTCGGGCCGTTTTGAAGGATAATAGCCCCGGGAATCGTGCCTGGCAGTTCCGGACCGACGGAGCTCTCAGCACTCGCGTCTATCCAGCATCGCGCCGCGCATGCGCCCCCGCCTCTCACCCCTCTTAATCGACCTGGTGGAGTACTTTTGCAATGGCCATTGTCGCACTTCTCCACACACTGTACAGTTCCCTATTACAGTCTTTATCATGTCCATGGATATAGGCAATCCTCTCTGCTGTGCCCATTCATATGTTGCTTTCTGCCCCAAATGTCCAGATTGCTTGTGGGCCCAGTTGGCCAAGTTCATCAAGACCAATTGGCACAACTGCCTTCACTTTGGCAATTTCATCTGCAACTCTGTTATAGTTCTCAAAGTCTCGGACTAGGGGCACATGTGCATCAACATGCCCCACTTTTATGGTGCGGGAGTGAGCTTCCTTCCAGATGTAGTCCCAGACTTCCTTGCCTCCCCACACCACCTTTCCATGAATCATCCATTCATTGGACTTCCACTTGGGCATCCAAGTTGTCAGTCCTTTAAAAACCGCCCAGCTGTCAGTGTAGATAGTGACATGGGAAGAAGGATCCCCCTGAAGAGTCATCACTACAGCTTTTAACTCTGCATACTGACTGGACCCTCCAATTCCGGTCTCCTGCAGGACTGTGTCTGTACTTGGGTTGTAGGCTGCTGCTGTCCATTTATGCCCAGACGAGGCGACTATGGCTGAACCATTAGTGAACCACGTTGACTCCTTCATGTCTTCTGACAGAGACTCAAAGGGTGGAGCCTCTTGAATGGGGGATGACTGCAGCACAGGAATTTCTTCTTCTGGCCGGGTGCTGGTAAAAGTGACAAGCCCTGCCAACTGTTTTAAAAATATCTCTAACATCCCCAGCTGCAATACCCCCTCTTTCTTGAAGGTACCACTTCCATTTCATCAGTGTCTGGTTCTGGGCTACAGCTGCCCTAGTGGTCAGTCCATTATCTCTCACCCATCCTGCTATTGGCAATGCAGTATGGATGGTGACTGTGTCCTTTCCTGTAATGGTCTCTGTTGAAGTGCTGTGTAGGTTGTTTGGACCAAAATCCAATGGGTATTGCTCTCAGTCCTTTCTTTTCATTTGGCTGACATAGACTCCAAGATATGGTATCATTCTGCTCCACTACATCCAGCTGAAATGGTACTCCTTGTCTCACGGGTCCTAATCCATGATGCTGCAAAATAGCTTCTTTAGCATCCAGAAATGCAGTCCGCTGCTCTGAACCCCATGAGAACTCTTTTTTCTGGTGACATTATATATAGGCCTCAGAATCAGTCCAAGATGTGGGATGAACGATCTCCAGAACCCCACAACTCCAATGAACTTCTGTGTATCCTCTTTGGTAGAAGGGGGTGACAGAGCCTGGATAGTTTGCACAACTGTCTCTGGAATGTTCCTCTGCGGCCCAGTCCACATCTTCCCAGGAATTTCACTTCTATGGCAGGTCCTTGTACTTTGTCTCGGTTGATAGCCCACTGTTACGTACCTGGGACGTGAGCCTGACGTGTAGAGGAAGGCCTCTCGTACAACTCCGGCTCGCGGACCACTGGTAGTGATACAGCAGCCACAGGAGCACGGTGGGGTATGAGTGCCTGTAAACAGTTCAATAGTCTGTGTAGTAGCGGTGATCAGCAGGCAGATAGTAGATGAGCTGACACGATGCTTGACTGGTGGCAGGCTGGGATGAACCACAGAGCAGTACCAGATGCAGGCTTGCAGGGCTGGGAGATGTAGCAGGCTGGATGATCGAGATGCAGGGTCAGACAGGCCGGGTCGGTAATAATCAGGCAGATCAGGCATAGACGGTAGGCAGAAGAGAGGTCAGGTCACAAGCCAAGTAGTACCGGAAGATCAGCAGACAGAATCAGCAGGCAGGATCAGAGTCTATGGGAAGCCGGGATCAGAACAGGTAGCAGGCAATCACAGGTAACAACAAGCTGGATCAGAATCAGAGGTCACACAGGAAACAGGATACAACACAGGAGCTGCAGACCAAACAGCAATGAACCTCTGTAGGAGCCCTGTTTAAATAGCCCGCCTGACTTCAGTATTAGTGACAGGTGTGTGTCTTAAAGTGGTAGTACGCATGCGTGCACGCCGGGTGCTTACATGGAAAGCCTGTCTTCCCTGACATTGCCCCCTCCCTACGGGCAACCTCCGGGTGCCCAACTGGTTCCTCTTTTGCGGGTTCCTGCGGAAGAAGGCACGGATCAAGTCTGTGGCATGTACATTTCGTGCGGGTTCCCAGGAATTTTCCTCTGGACCATAACCCTTCCACTTGATTAAATATTGTGTCTGCCCCCTTCTTTTCCTGCAGTCTAAAACAGCCTCAACCTCAAATTCTTCATCTCCATCAATAATAATAGGTGCGGGAGGACCTGGTCTATGATCCGGAAATGGATCTGGCACAACAGGCTTTAGCAAGGATACATGAAACACTGGGGGGATTTTAAAAGACTCAGGTAAGGTTAATTCAAAAGAAACATCATTAATTTTTCTCCTTACCGGAAATGGTCCTACGAACCTTGGTGCCAGCTTCCTTGAAGGACATAGCATCTTCAAATTTGTTGTTGAAAGCCATACTTGATCTCCTGGTTGCAAGATCAGTTCCCCCCTTCTTTTCTTGTCAAATGATTTCTTGCTGTCCTCCTGCGCTTTCGCGATGGTTTCCTGTAACAACATATTATTGCGAGAGAAAAAGTCCACAGTATCCTGGACGGCTGGAACGGAAGATTCTGTGACAAGATTAGGTAAGAAGGTGGGATGGAATCCATAATTAGCAAAGAACGGAGATTGCTTGGTAGCAGAATGGGTGGCATTATTATAGGCAAATTCCGCCAGTGGTAATAATGATACCCAATCATCCTGGACAAAAGAAGTAAAACAACGGATGTATTGTT
Source organism: Lithobates septentrionalis (assembly GCA_037952835.1). NCBI lineage: Eukaryota > Metazoa > Chordata > Amphibia > Anura > Ranidae > Lithobates > Lithobates septentrionalis. The sequence continues at coordinate 149,007 of JBBDGP010000162.1, read as the reverse complement.
CTAGGGTTTGATTAGTCCTCTCCGTCTGCCCATTAGTTTGTGGGTGGTAAGCAGAAGAGAATGAGAGTTCAATCTGTAGGGTCTCGCACAAGGCCTTCCAAAACCTGGATGTGAACTGGACACTGCGATCAGACACAATATTTGCGGGGACTCCATGGAGTCTGACAATTTCTTTTATAAACACCCGAGCGGTTTCTGCAGCCGATGGTGTACTCTTTAGAGGAATGAAATGAGCCATCTTTGTTAAGCGATCCACTACCACAAAGATAGCGGTACATTCTTCAGAAGGTGGAAGTTCAACTATAAAATCCATAGCAATCATCTTCCACTGTCTGTCGGGTATAGGCAAAGGTCTGAGTAATCCCCAAGCTTTGTTACGGGAACTTTTACTCCGGGTGCAGGTGGTGCATGCATTTACATAGACTCTGCAGTCTTTCTCCAAACCTGGCCACCAAAATGAGCGTTGTACAAGTTCGACAGTCTTATGAACCCCAAAATGGCCTGCCAAAGGGTGGTCATGACAAACCCCCAAGATCATTGCTCGAACCTTTTTAGGTACAAAAATCTGCTTACCCCTCCATAATAGCCCATTCTCTGCTTGTAGTGTGACCCCTGGAGGACTGGGTGTTTCTGCAGAAGCTTGCTGTAACTGAGACATAAGGTCAATGTGTAATAGTAGGAAATTTCCAGCTGGTAAAATGATGTCTGGTATTAGGATGTCTCTTGGATCTTCGAACATGCGCGACAACGCATCAGGCTTAGTGTTCTTTGATCCAGGCCTGTACGTAATATGGAATGAGAATCTTGAGAAAAAGAATGCCCAGCGAGCTTGGCGTGGTTTGAGGCGTTTAGCGGATCGCAGATATTCAAGATTCTTATGATCCGTGTAGATGAGAATTGGATGGGCCGCTCCCTCCAACAAGTACCTCCATTCCTCTAACGCGGCTTTGATCGCCAAAAGTTCCCGATCCCCTACATCGTAGTTTCTTTCAGCTGACGTGAGTTTGCGTGAAAAGAATGCCACTGGATGGGTCACTTCTTTGAGGCCTTGACGTTGTGATAGAATGGCCCCAACTGCACTTTCTGAAGCATCCACCTCCACAATATAGGGCAGATATAGGGTAGAGTCTGGGTGACTTAAGACAGGAGCAATGGTAAACCGTCTCTTTAAGATTTCAAAAGCAGCTTGAGCCTCAGAAGTCCAACAGAAACGGATACCTTGTTTGGTCAGCTGTGTAATAGGGTGAATGATAGCAGAAAAGTTCTTGATAAACTTGCGATAAAAATTGGCAAAGCCCACGAATCGTTGTATTCCCTTCTTGTCTGTGGGGGCTGGCCAATCTAGTATCGCTGAGACTTTCTGTGGGTCCATCTTGATCCCTTCGGTCGAAATGATCAGACCTAAGAACTGGATGCTCCGTTGCTCAAAGTCGCATTTCTCGGCTTTGGCATAAAGTCCATATTTGCGGAGCCGGCACAATACGCTTTTAACATGCCCTCGGTGTACCTCTAATGATACAGAGAATATCAAGATGTCATCAAGGTAGACAACCACAAAAATATCCAGAAAGTCTTTGAAAATGTCATTAATAAAGTACTGGAAGGTGGCAGGGGCATTACAAAGGCCAAAGGGCATAACTAGATATTCAAAGTGCCCAAATCGGGTACGGAAGGCAGTTTTCCATTCATCCCCTTCTCGTATGCGAACCAGGTTATAGGCCCCTCTTAAATCCAGCTTAGTAAAAATGCTTGCTGATTTGAGTGTTTGGAACAGTTCAGGGACTAGAGGAAGGGGGTAGCGATTTTTCACTGTTATTTTATTTAGGTCACGATAGTCCACACATGGTCTCAGGGAATGATCCTTTTTTTCTACGAAAAATATACCGGCACCCGCCGGTGAAGTAGAGGGACGGATGAATCCTTTCTGCAGATTCTCATCAATATAGTCCTTCAGAACTCCTGATTCCCGCTCAGATAAAGGGAAGATGCGCCCGAATGGAATCTCTGCCCCAGGAAGGAGCTCGATGGGGCAGTCATAAGGTCTGTGTGGAGGAAGGGTGTCTGCTCCTCGTTTACTGAAAACGTCCAGGTATTCGTGGTAACAATTCGGAACTACTTGACATAATTCAGGGTCTGCGCCCATACACAGCAGGGTAGCAGGTGATTGTGGTGAAGTTTCCAAACAGTGTCTCTGGCAATATTCTGACTGGAACTTGACACTTCCGGATCTCCAATCTATCTGTGGATTGTGGGCCTGTAGCCAGGGTAGGCCCAGGATGATGGGAAATAAGGGCGAAGAAATTGCGTCTAAACGCAGCAGCTCTCGATGGTTGGTGGAGGAGATGGTCAGCATCGGTGGGGTCTCCTTGGTTACCAGTCCAGACTTAATACGAGACCCATCGGCCAGGAATACAGTGAGTCCCTGTCCTCTGGTTTGTAGAGGAATGTGTTGCTGAGCTGCGAAGGACTGGTCGATGAAACAGCTACACGCTCCAGAATCAATAATAGCGGTCACTGATACGGTTCTTCCCGGTAGTTGGAAGGAAACAGGCAGAGCGATATGAGCTGAGCTGGCAGACAAGGCAGGCATGGGTGACTGCTTGACTGAAGAAAGGGAAAGACACTTACGCAGCTTGGCAGGACAGGTATGTACGAAGTGACCGGCTTCTCCACAGTACAGGCAGAGGTTATTTACTCGTCGGCGTTGGCGTTCTTCTGGAGTCAAAGAAGAGCGAATCAGGCCCAATTGCATGGGTTTAGGCACCTCTGGAGTGGGGAAAGTGGAATTTCCAGGAGCCGGGTTAGGAGAAGCAGGGATCTTAGGTAACATCCAGGCTGGACGGAAGTGCTGTGTGGTTCTTTCAGACCTGCGTTCTCGTAGGCGGCGGTCAATCTGAATGGACAGAGTGATTAGGGCTTCCAGAGAGCTTGGCACCCCGACCCGAGCGAGCTCATCTTTCAGGCTTTCCGAGAGACCCAGACGAAATTGATGACGCAGGGCTGCGTCATTCCAGCTAGTGTCTGCACTCCAGCGTCTAAAGTCAGTGACATAGTCCTCTGCCGCTCTATGGCCTTGCTGGAGTGTATGAAGAGCGGCTTCAGCAGTGGTGGTACGTTGTGGGTCATCATAAATCAGCGCCATGGCATCAAAGAACATTTGCATGGTGTTTAGTTGTGCGTTGTTCTCTTCTAACAGCCGGTGGGCCCAAGACTGTGGTTCCCCTTGGAGGAGGCAAATAATGAATCTCACCTTGGTGGTTTCCAGGGAAAAAGTCTGTGGCTGGAGAGCAAAGTAGAGCTGACAGGCATTGCGAAAGGCTCTAAATTTACTCCGATCACCGGAAAACCTCTCAGGAGTAGGTACACGAGGCTCAGGGGGTAACATCATTACTGTATGACTGGCTAAAGCCCCAGTTTGGGTGATGGAGGAGGCAGGATCAGATGCAGGAGCTATGGTTGCTGGATTGGACAGGGACTGTACCCGCTCTTCGAGACGCACGTATCCTTCCTGCAGCGACTTAACCGCCTGTGTAAGAGCAGCAAGGTGCTGACATATTTCATTTACTGGAGAGGGTCCTCTTGCAGGCTCAGACATGGCTGTTTGGTACTGTTACGTACCTGGGACGTGAGCCTGACGTGTAGAGGAAGGCCTCTCGTACAACTCCGGCTCGCGGACCACTGGTAGTGATACAGCAGCCACAGGAGCACGGTGGGGTATGAGTGCCTGTAAACAGTTCAAAAGTCTGTGTAGTAGCGGTGATCAGCAGGCAGATAGTAGATGAGCTGACACGATGCTTGACTGGTGGCAGGCTGGGATGAACCACAGAGCAGTACCAGATGCAGGCTTGCAGGGCTGGGAGCTGTAGCAGGCTGGATGATCGAGATGCAGGGTCAGACAGGCCGGGTCGGTAATAATCAGGCAGATCAGGCATAGACGGTAGGCAGAAGAGAGGTCAGGTCACAAGCCAAGTAGTACCGGAAGATCAGCAGACAGAATCAGCAGGCAGGATCAGAGTCTATGGGAAGCCGAGATCAGAACAGGTAGCAGGCAATCACAGGTAACAACAAGCTGGATCAGAATCAGAGGTCACACAGGAAACAGGATACAACACAGGAGCTGCAGACCAAACAGCAATGAACCTCTGTAGGAGCCCTGTTTAAATAGCCCGCCTGACTTCAGTATTAGTGACAGGTGTGTGTCTTAAAGTGGTAGTACGCATGCGTGCACGCCGGGTGCTTACATGGAAAAAAGAAAATGTAATAAATTCAGCGCTGATTGATTTGATAGTATAAATGCAAGCAGGCACTAAGGTCAACTCAAAAAATACCTCAAAAACATGTGTATATATAAAAAGTGCTGCGCAAATAAAAGTTCATAAACAACTAGTATTAAATGGTAATGTAGTAGCAATATGAAAGAGCAGGAACCACCGGTGACAATAAGTATCTGGATGGTGACTTTTTCCCTCCACCACTCTTAGATGGCCCCTCACCTCAGATATTCGACCTGAAACAGGTCACACCGCTTTTAAGGATTGAATGAATCAGTCTTAGGTTACTCCTTCACTTCCTTCAGCTCACAACGCTCAGTATAGCCAGATGGTATATATAAAGTGAGATAGAAAGCGACAGACCATAGTGTTCTCCGTATAACAGTTTTAATTAAATGAATAAAAACCGCATATAAAAACACATCAGTGACACTCACATAAAACCGGCACTCCGATCCGAGTGCCGGCCAGCAGGCTTGTGATCGTATCTGTCGGATGACCGCGGGTGACGTCACACGCTCCTTACCCCCGTACGCGTTACGTCCTATGGGCGGGACTTCATCGGCGTGGGGCGGGATGCGCAGTGACGGCCCGCATTGTTGTTATTATACTCCATGGTGACGGCGGCACCAATCAGAAGGCCAGAAGCAATGATCAGGAGGACAAACACCTCCCTGTCATTCATTTGTAGATATTATCCTTTGCTCCCAACGGAAATTACATAGATGAACACCGCCAGCAATAAACAAACTTAAAATATATGATATACAGAAATAATTGTTTGCAGTATCGAAATGGCATATATCCTAATGCATAGCAAACTTTATAAATGTATATATCATGATGTTTTTTTAAAAATTATACGCATAAGTAATGCAAAGTCGCATACAGAATAAACGCATATCATATAAGAATGATTGCTTACAATGCCCAGATGGCATATATCACTATGCACAGCAAACACTCTAAATCTCCAAGTTGGAGTATTTAAAACTTATAAATTAATAAAAATTAATAAAATTAGATGCGCATAAATTAATGCAGCAAAATCGCATGTGAAAAAATCGCATGCTTAAAAACCCATACAAGATATGTATGAATAATACGAAAAAAAGGACGTCAACCCACGGGAATCCATCAAACACGATCACATGTACAATTTTAAAATTAAAAAATTAGAAATGAAATTAACAACAATAATATTATCTATTTGAAATAAAACAATTTAAATCAAAATCAACATTCATTCCAAAGGGGGAGAGAACTTTGGTCTCATAGATCCAGAACGATTCCCTACGGCTGAGCTGTCTGATATAGTGACCACCCCTCCAGTGTCGCGGCACCTTTTCTATCCCCCAAAATTTTAAGCATCTGGGGTCTTTTTGATGAAAAAGGCGAAAATGCCTAGAGACACTGTGGGTTTTTACCCCCCGCTTAATGTTGCTAATATGTTCTCCAATTCTTACATGGAGTGCTCTTGAGGTCCGGCCCACATACTGAAGGCCACAATCGCACTCCAGCATGTAGACCACCCCCACTGTTGAACACGTAATCAAACTCTCAATTTTGTAACTTTTTTGCGTGGCATATGAAACAAACTCCTTGCGTCTCTTAATGTTTCTGCAGGCCTTCCTGCATGTGGCACACTTCCCACATGCATAAAAGCCAGAAAGAAACCCAAATAGGCCACTGGTCACAGTCTTAGGCGGATCAATGACCCCAGGTGCCACACGATCACGCAAAGTCGGAGCTTTGCGATATATAAACCGAGGTTGATCGGGAAGCACTGGGCCCAGGGTCCTATCTCCCTTGAGTATAGGCCAATGTCTGGCTATAATGTGTTCTAATTTTTTGTACTGAATATTGTAATCGAGTATAATACGATAATTAGATATATTAGTATTATCCTCCAAAGGTTTCACCTTGTCTGCGACTACAGTATTTCTATCAATTGCCAGTACATTGGCTATTTCCGCATCTACTGAAGCTTGGGTATACCCTTTCTCCTTGAACCTCTCCGCAAGTACCTGCGATTGTGCAAGATAGTCATCATCTGAAGTACAGTTACGACGTAAGCGGATAAATTGGCCTCTGGGTATATTACAGAGCCAAGATTTATGGTGGCAACTGTTGAGAGGGATATATGCATTTCTATCGGTTGTTTTGAAATGATTCCTGGTGTGGAAAGCCCCTTCCCCTTTAAATATTTCCAAGTCAAGGAATATAATCTGTTGGTGGCTAATCGTCCAAGTCAGCTCGATGTTTTTATTATTAGCATTCAGCCTATCCATGAAGGTCTGTAAACTGGGCATGTCCCCCTCCCAAACCATGATTAAGTCGTCTATATAGCGTCTATAACACGACAGTTGTGGGGGGGGATCATGAAATATAGTGTCCTCCTCCCAGTGGGCCATAAATAAATTGGCCACACTGGGAGCGAACCTGGCCCCCATTGCGACTCCTCTTGTCTGTAAGTAAAAGTCCCCATTGAACCAGAAATAATTATTTAACAAACAAAACTCCAAACTTTCCAATAAAAATGAAATGTGATCACTTGAAAGATTGGAGGTCGTCAGGGCCCATCTGACTGAATCTAGGGCCTGTTTGTGGTCAATAATAGTATAGAGAGACCCTACATCTGCGGTAATGAGAATGCTAGATGGGGTACAAGGAAGAGTAGATAGAATTTGAAGAATTTGCTTAGTATCCCTTAAAAAAGATTTGGTTTTTAAAACAAGTGGCTGGAGAAAGAAATCTAGGTATTGGCCCAGTCTGGAAGTCACGGAATCAATTCCGTTTACGATCGGACGACCAGGTGGTTTTTCTGCATTCTTGTGTAGTTTGGGTAAAATGTAAATGATAGGGGTCCTACAATAGAAGGGGTCCAAATAAGCAGCTTCTTTGGAGTTTAGGATCCCCTCGTTTTTGCCTCTTTCTATGAGACAATGTAAATTGTTCTTGAAAGGCAACATAGGGTCGCTCCTCAGAAGTTCATATGTATTCCTATCATTCAACAGTTTCTCCATTTCTGCTTGGTAATACGTTTTGCTAAGCACAACCAACCCACCACCCTTATCCGCCGGCCGGATAACTATGTCCTTCCTTTGTTCAAGGGAAGTAATACCTCTCTTAATGGCCTGTGAATCTCTAGCCCTTTTAACTTTAAGTAAATCAAGATCATAACACACCATATTCCTAAATACCTCTAAATGTTTGTTGTCATTGCAAATAGGATTGAACACTGAGCGGTTCCGAAGGTTAGAGTGTTTAGAAATAGTAGTTGCGGCAGGGGTGGTATGTGGCACCACATTGGAAAGAAAATATTTTTTCATATTCAGATTACGTACATATTTCTGAATACTGATGTAAGCCTGAAATTTGTTCAGGTTGCGAACCGGAGCAAACTTTAGGCCCCTGTCCAGGACTAGTAATTCATCGGCCGTAAGAGGAATACCACTAAGATTAAAGATACCAGTGCCTAGTGGGGTCTTGACCTTTTGGAATCGTCTTCCACCCCTGGACCCTCTCTGTGTTTTCTTTTTAAACTGCCTTGATCCCTCCTTGGGTCTTGTGGACCTCTCCTCTGGTTCTGGGAATTCGTTTGTTCTGCCGGTTCTCTCACCCATAGGGGGGTCCTTGGAGGTCCCCTCCAGGGGGTCCTCTCCTGCCCTAAAAAATGATTCTGATTATATTGTGTTGCATTTTGGGAGTTCTGCAAGGGGGCATAATAATTGGAGGTATGGACAGGTGTCTCTCTTGTTGAATTCCTTCTTCCTTGAGATTTGCCTTTTCGTTTGGTAGGTACTGTTTGCCACAAATGGTTCTCAGATTGTAGGGATTGATGGTCATACCTATTATCATAAGACCTAGGTTGGGGATGGTGGTTCTTTTTTCCTCGACCCCGTTTATTCACTCTAGGGGGGCCCTGTCCCCTCCCTCTTGGTGTGTAAATCAAATTTGGTACATTTTGGGGAAATTGAGGAGGGGGTATTTCATAATTGAAATAGCCTTGTGGAGGTAAGCTAGTATCTGATGGCGGGATCGTGGCTGCTGCGCCTAAGGGATTATTGGCTGGAAATGTGTCTTGTGTTTGCCACTTAAAAATCTGTTTTCCCTCAAAATCCTTAATGTCTCGTAAAAATTTCTTCCTCTTTTTATCTCTAGTCTCCCTATCCCATTTAATGAGTTTAGATTTTAATTCACCGGTTTATTGCTGTAAGTTTAAATTTTAAGTTTGTTTATTGCTGGCGGTGTTCATCTATGTAATTTCCGTTGGGAGCAAAGGATAATATCTACAAATGAATGACAGGGAGGTGTTTGTCCTCCTGATCATTGCTTCTGGCCTTCTGATTGGTGCCGCCGTCACCATGGAGTATAATAACAACAATGCGGGCCGTCACTGCGCATCCCGCCCCACGCCGATGAAGTCCCGCCCATAGGACGTAACGCGTACGGGGGTAAGGAGCGTGTGACGTCACCCGCGGTCATCCGACAGATACGATCACAAGCCTGCTGGCCGGCACTCGGATCGGAGTGCCGGTTTTATGTGAGTGTCACTGATGTGTTTTTATATGCGGTTTTTATTCATTTAATTAAAACTGTTATACGGAGAACACTATGGTCTGTCGCTTTCTATCTCACTTTATATATACCATCTGGCTATACTGAGCGTTGTGAGCTGAAGGAAGTGAAGGAGTAACCTAAGACTGATTCATTCAATCCTTAAAAGCGGTGTGACCTGTTTCAGGTCGAATATCTGAGGTGAGGGGCCATCTAAGAGTGGTGGAGGGAAAAAGTCACCATCCAGATACTTATTGTCACCGGTGGTTCCTGCTCTTTCATATTGCTACTACATTACCATTTAATACTAGTTGTTTATGAACTTTTATTTGCGCAGCACTTTTTATATATACACATGTTTTTGAGGTATTTTTTGAGTTGACCTTAGTGCCTGCTTGCATTTATACTATCAAATCAATCAGCGCTGAATTTATTACATTTTCTTTATGCTTATTTAATTCAAGATTAATTCAGCTGCAGATTATGGAAGTTTTCACATATGTTGAGAACAGAGAAATTATTCTCACAGAGGTTTTTTCAAGAGATGTGGTTGCTTCCCAACATGATGACCTTGGATATGCTTTTAAAAAACTTGGTTATTTGTTTGAAAAAAAGATTAAAACTTGGTGGGATATTGTTTCTTTTGAACAGTATCTGTCTGCCAATATTGTCCCCAGGCGTTTAAGGTGGGAATTGCCACCCAATGATGGTTTGGTTGATAATGAGTCTAACACAGAATGGTGTAACTTTTTTGTTGGGAAAAGCTTTGATCTTCTCCGGTTTCTGCTTGCTCGCAAATTAAAGAAAAAGCAACACCTGGAGAATCAGATCAAAGAAATTACTGATCGTATTGAGAGTCATAAAGATTCCAATGATTTTATTCAATTATCCGGTGAATTAAAATCTAAACTCATTAAATGGGATAGGGAGACTAGAGATAAAAAGAGGAAGAAATTTTTACGAGACATTAAGGATTTTGAGGGAAAACAGATTTTTAAGTGGCAAACACAAGACACATTTCCAGCCAATAATCCCTTAGGCGCAGCAGCCACGATCCCGCCATCAGATACTAGCTTACCTCCACAAGGCTATTTCAATTATGAAATACCCCCTCCTCAATTTCCCCAAAATGTACCAAATTTGATTTACACACCAAGAGGGAGGGGACAGGGCCCCCCTAGAGTGAATAAACGGGGTCGAGGAAAAAAGAACCACCATCCCCAACCTAGGTCTTATGATAATAGGTATGACCATCAATCCCTACAATCTGAGAACCATTTGTGGCAAACAGTACCTACCAAACGAAAAGGCAAATCTCAAGGAAGAAGGAATTCAACAAGAGAGACACCTGTCCATACCTCCAATTATTATGCCCCCTTGCAGAACTCCCAAAATGCAACACAATATAATCAGAATCATTTTTTAGGGCAGGAGAGGACCCCCTGGAGGGGACCTCCAAGGACCCCCCTATGGGTGAGAGAACCGGCAGAACAAACGAATTCCCAGAACCAGAGGAGAGGTCCACAAGACCCAAGGAGGGATCAAGGCAGTTTAAAAAGAAAACACAGAGAGGGTCCAGGGGTGGAAGACGATTCCAAAAGGTCAAGACCCCACTAGGCACTGGTATCTTTAATCTTAGTGGTATTCCTCTTACGGCCGATGAATTACTAGTCCTGGACAGGGGCCTAAAGTTTGCTCCGGTTCGCAACCTGAACAAATTTCAGGCTTACATCAGTATTCAGAAATATGTGCGTAATCTGAATATGAAAAAATATTTTCTTTCCAATGTGGTGCCACATACCACCCCTGCCGCAACTACTATTTCTAAACACTCTAACCTTCGGAACCGCTCAGTGTTCAATCCTATTTGCAATGACAACAAACATTTAGAGGTATTTAGGAATATGGTGTGTTATGATCTTGATTTACTTAAAGTTAAAAGGGCTAGAGATTCACAGGCCATTAAGAGAGGTATTACTTCCCTTGAACAAAGGAAGGACATAGTTATCCGGCCGGCGGATAAGGGTGGTGGGTTGGTTGTGCTTAGCAAAACGTATTACCAAGCAGAAATGGAGAAACTGTTGAATGATAGGAATACATATGAACTTCTGAGGAGCGACCCTATGTTGCCTTTCAAGAACAATTTACATTGTCTCATAGAAAGAGGCAAAAACGAGGGGATCCTAAACTCCAAAGAAGCTGCTTATTTGGACCCCTTCTATTGTAGGACCCCTATCATTTACATTTTACCCAAACTACACAAGAATGCAGAAAAACCACCTGGTCGTCCGATCGTAAACGGAATTGATTCCGTGACTTCCAGACTGGGCCAATACCTAGATTTCTTTCTCCAGCCACTTGTTTTAAAAACCAAATCTTTTTTAAGGGATACTAAGCAAATTCTTCAAATTCTATCTACTCTTCCTTGTACCCCATCTAGCATTCTCATTACCGCAGATGTAGGGTCTCTCTATACTATTATTGACCACAAACAGGCCCTAGATTCAGTCAGATGGGCCCTGACGACCTCCAATCTTTCAAGTGATCACATTTCATTTTTATTGGAAAGTTTGGAGTTTTGTTTGTTAAATAATTATTTCTGGTTCAATGGGGACTTTTACTTACAGACAAGAGGAGTCGCAATGGGGGCCAGGTTCGCTCCCAGTGTGGCCAATTTATTTATGGCCCACTGGGAGGAGGACACTATATTTCATGATCCCCCCCCACAACTGTCGTGTTATAGACGCTATATAGACGACTTAATCATGGTTTGGGAGGGGGACATGCCCAGTTTACAGACCTTCATGGATAGGCTGAATGCTAATAATAAAAACATCGAGCTGACTTGGACGATTAGCCACCAACAGATTATATTCCTTGACTTGGAAATATTTAAAGGGGAAGGGGCTTTCCACACCAGGAATCATTTCAAAACAACCGATAGAAATGCATATATCCCTCTCAACAGTTGCCACCATAAATCTTGGCTCTGTAATATACCCAGAGGCCAATTTATCCGCTTACGTCGTAACTGTACTTCAGATGATGACTATCTTGCACAATCGCAGGTACTTGCGGAGAGGTTCAAGGAGAAAGGGTATACCCAAGCTTCAGTAGATGCGGAAATAGCCAATGTACTGGCAATTGATAGAAATACTGTAGTCGCAGACAAGGTGAAACCTTTGGAGGATAATACTAATATATCTAATTATCGTATTATACTCGATTACAATATTCAGTACAAAAAATTAGAACACATTATAGCCAGACATTGGCCTATACTCAAGGGAGATAGGACCCTGGGCCCAGTGCTTCCCGATCAACCTCGGTTTATATATCGCAAAGCTCCGACTTTGCGTGATCGTGTGGCACCTGGGGTCATTGATCCGCCTAAGACTGTGACCAGTGGCCTATTTGGGTTTCTTTCTGGCTTTTATGCATGTGGGAAGTGTGCCACATGCAGGAAGGCCTGCAGAAACATTAAGAGACGCAAGGAGTTTGTTTCATATGCCACGCAAAAAAGTTACAAAATTGAGAGTTTGATTACGTGTTCAACAGTGGGGGTGGTCTACATGCTGGAGTGCGATTGTGGCCTTCAGTATGTGGGCCGGACCTCAAGAGCACTCCATGTAAGAATTGGAGAACATATTAGCAACATTAAGCGGGGGGTAAAAACCCACAGTGTCTCTAGGCATTTTCGCCTTTTTCATCAAAAAGACCCCAGATGCTTAAAATTTTGGGGGATAGAAAAGGTGCCGCGACACTAGAGGGGTGGTCACTATATCAGACAGCTCAGCCGTAGGGAATCGTTCTGGATCTATGAGACCAAAGTTCTCTCCCCCTTTGGAATGAATGTTGATTTTGATTTAAATTGTTTTATTTCAAATAGATAATATTATTGTTGTTAATTTCATTTCTAATTTTTTAATTTTAAAATTGTACATGTGATCGTGTTTGATGGATTCCCGTGGGTTGACGTCCTTTTTTTCGTATTATTCATACATATCTTGTATGGGTTTTTAAGCATGCGATTTTTTCACATGCGATTTTGCTGCATTAATTTATGCGCATCTAATTTTATTAATTTTTATTAATTTATAAGTTTTAAATACTCCAACTTGGAGATTTAGAGTGTTTGCTGTGCATAGTGATATATGCCATCTGGGCATTGTAAGCAATCATTCTTATATGATATGCGTTTATTCTGTATGCGACTTTGCATTACTTATGCGTATAATTTTTAAAAAAACATCATGATATATACATTTATAAAGTTTGCTATGCATTAGGATATATGCCATTTCGATACTGCAAACAATTATTTCTGTATATCATATATTTTAAGTTTGTTTATTGCTGGCGGTGTTCATCTATGTAATTTCCGTTGGGAGCAAAGGATAATATCTACAAATGAATGACAGGGAGGTGTTTGTCCTCCTGATCATTGCTTCTGGCCTTCTGATTGGTGCCGCCGTCACCATGGAGTATAATAACAACAATGCGGGCCGTCACTGCGCATCCCGCCCCACGCCGATGAAGTCCCGCCCATAGGACGTAACGCGTACGGGGGTAAGGAGCGTGTGACGTCACCCGCGGTCATCCGACAGATACGATCACAAGCCTGCTGGCCGGCACTCGGATCGGAGTGCCGGTTTTATGTGAGTGTCACTGATGTGTTTTTATATGCGGTTTTTATTCATTTAATTAAAACTGTTATACGGAGAACACTATGCTTTCTATCTCACTTTATATATACCATCTGGCTATACTGAGCGTTGTGAGCTGAAGGAAGTGAAGGAGTAACCTAAGACTGATTCATTCAATCCTTAAAAGCGGTGTGACCTGTTTCAGGTCGAATATCTGAGGTGAGGGGCCATCTAAGAGTGGTGGAGGGAAAAAGTCACCATCCAGATACTTATTGTCACCGGTGGTTCCTGCTCTTTCATATTGCTACTACATTACCATTTAATACTAGTTGTTTATGAACTTTTATTTGCGCAGCACTTTTTATATATACACATGCTTACATGGAAAGCCTGTCTTCCCTGACACCCACCCTCTGTTCTCCAAGTGCTCTATCAGCAGGTGCAGTGCTTCAGTTACATTTTCTTTTGTCCCGGAGATCATGATGTCATCAATGTAGTGGAACACAGCAACTTTCAAACTCAGGGAACTTAAATCGCGGGCAATCAGTCCATGACAAATCGTTGGAGAATGAACAGGAAGCACAGTGAAAGTGTACTGGCGGCCGTCCCACACAATAGCAAACTGGTCTTGATACTCTGGGTGTATTAAAATCAAAAAGAAAGCATTAGCCAGGTCTATCACAGCATGATATTCTCCTGCATTTTTAGCAATTTTCTCAACAATTGAGATCATATCTGGTACAGCTGACTTCAATGGAGGTGCCACTTTGTTTAGACCTCTGTAATCCACAGTTATTCTATATGTCCCATCAGGTTTTTTTACTGGGAACACCGGAGACGAGAAAGGACTTACAGCAGATCTAAAGATCCCTACTCTCAACAGTTCTTGAATAGTCTCCCCAATTTCTTTGTTGCCTCCAGGAAGTCTGTACTGCTTGAGACAGACTGGCTTCTCTGGTGGAGGAATGTAGACAGGGGTCCATTTCGCATGACCTCTGACCACAGCCTTCACCGCCCTAACCAGATATGCTTTATCAGGATACCCGAATGTGAATGTACCTCTTTCAGTCTGAAGTGACTGACCTTGAAGTACATCCATCCCAAGAATATTTTCAAGTAACTCTGATACCAAAACATTTGTCATAAATCCTGATCCCTTGCCAATAGCCAATTTCACCCGTATCCTAACTGCTGGTGTAGTTTGCCCTCCCAAACCTTCTACATAAATCAATTCTCCTGTGTGATAGGAGGGATTTCCTTGCAAAAGTGTAACTTCAGCTCCACTATCAACTAAAGCCATTACATGTGTAGGGGAAGATGACTTCCCCCACCATACAGTGACAGGTGCATATGGGCGTCGGTCTCCTGCTGTCACTGGCCTCACGGCTATTACAGGAGACTCACCTTCCCTCCATAAAGGATAAGGAACCTCCCAATCCCCTTTTCTGATTCTCTCTAATTCCTCCCCAGGATAAAGGGATTTGGGTTTGGGTTCATGTTCCGTTTTGGGAATTGGTTTGGGGCTAACAGGAGGGGTCTGTTCTGTTTCCTCTAAGTCTAGGCTGATGTTATGTTCACTAGGAGTAGTGTTTCTAACCCGGACAGTTTTTTCTACTAAATGTTTCCACCTCTGCAGCATTTCTGCAGTAGAATTCCCAGCTATCTCATCTTTAGGTACTCCTGCCTTTAACCACTTGCTTACAGGGCACTTAAACCCCCCTCCTGCCCAGACCAATTTTGAGCTTTCAGCGCTGTCGCAATTTGAATGACAATTGCGCGGTCATACAACACTGTACCGAAATGAAATTTTTATCATTTTTTTCCCACAAATAGAGCTTTCTTTTGGTGGTATTTAATCACAGCTGGGATTTTTATTTTTTGCTAAACAAACAAAAAAAGATGGAAATTTTTGAAAAAAAAAAAATCATGTTTAATAGTTTGTTATAAAATTTTGCAAACAGGTAATTTTTCTCCTTCATTGATATGCGCTGATGAGGCGGCACTGGTGGGCACTGATAGGCTGCACTGATGGGCACGGATAGGCACAGATAAGGCGGCACTGATGGGCACAGTTAAGGCGGCACTGATAGGCACAGTTAAGGCGGCACTGATGGGGACAGATAAGGCGGCACTGATGGGGACAGATAAGGCGGCACTGATGGCCACAGATGGGTGGCACGGATGGGTGGCACGGATGGGTGGCACGGATGGGCACTGATAGGTACCACTGATGGGCGGCACTGATGGGGGGGCACTGATGGGGGGCACTGATGGGGGGCACTGATGGGCACTTATGGGCACTGGTAGGTGACACTGATGGGCACTGATAGGTTGCACTGATGTGGGTGCTGATGGGTGGCACTGATGTGGGTGCTGATGGGTGGCACTGATGGGTGGTACTGATGGGTGGCACTGTGGGCACTGATGGGTAGCACTGTGGGCACTGATGGGTGGCGCTGATTGATGGCACTGTGGGCACTTATGGGTGACGCTGGTGGGCACTGGAAGGCAGCACTGCTGCCTATTGCCTTGTGTTGGAAGATCGCCGTGATCGGACTGATGTCCCGATCACGGCCGCCGGTGATCGGGTTTTTTTTTTCCTCCTCGCGCTGTCAGCACGAGGAGGAAAAATAGCCGATTACCGGCTCTGTTTACATGACATGATCAGCTGTCATTGGCTGACAGCTGATCATGTGGTAAGGGGTCGGGACCAACCCCTTACTCTGATCTGTGATCAGGCGAGTCTCATAGACTCGCTGATCACCGAGCGCGCCGCGCGCGCCCTGCAGCTGGCGCGCAGGCCGCTCGTACACGGGACGACGTCAGTAGACGTAGTCCCGGCAATTTAGATCCGCGCTGTTGCCGTCATTTGGCAATGGCCCGGATCTGAAGCGGTTAATAGGTCCACCCACATTTGTTTCCTAGAAATAACTAGCCTGGTTTTCTCTTCACCTCCTGTCTTCTCTACCCCATTCCCTTTCTTCTCTGTTCTTTTCTGCTAGTATTCTTCCTGTCTGGCCTTGACCTTATCTATTGCCCTGACAGGTTTTGTTTTAGTCTCCTCTAGCTCCCCCAACTGGCTTAAAAGGGTTGTGAATTCATGAATCTTATATGGATAGATGGTGCCGCGCTAATCCTATTATATGAACTTCTGCTTGTTAAATAAAGAGACCGGCCTGAAGGGCCAGTGATGTATATAAACAGGTGATATAACCCACTGTGCAAAGTAGATTAGATGGAAATATATAAGAATAAATAGTGGGTGTGAGCAATAAATAAACAGCCTAAAAGCTTAAAAAATATCAATCGTGACTGACCATAGGTATAAATATAGTGATAATGTGGCAAAAAACAATATAGTTGAGTAGCATAAATTAAATTATATAATTATCAATCAAAAACCAGCAAAGTGCAAGGTGCCAACACTGTGCAACCTAAATAACTGAATCATAACGTAACTAGATAATGTGAAACAACAAGTTTTCCATAAAGTGCAAACGTGCAAACAAACATAAATTATAAGTGTATACTCCAAACTGAATGGTAATAAATAGAATGTCCCAGCAGATTGAATATAAACAAGATAAAATCACACAGGAAAAGCGTCCTTAATCTTAGGTAAAATCTTTGTGACTTATGGTGCTGGCATGCGCATGTAGCAGTTAAAGTGCCTGGTGACTCAAGGTTTCATGCAGCTTCGTGTGTAAATACTCCAGTGAGCAGTGGCCCCTTACCTCACAGAAATGGGGCAACAGCATATGACCAAACTGACGTCACGCGTAGGGACAGGATAGGCTGAGTACACTGAAAGAAAGCTACGAGCTCGCCGCTCGTCGGATACAAACACCCTGCTATTCATTTTAAATGTGAGTACCTGCTGCTTTTGTCTAATAAACATAGTTACCTTTTAAACGGAATTACACTATTGGGTTCCTTTATTCCTGTTTTTAAACACACCCCCCTGGACCATATCTGAGGGAATCTGAGGGAATCTGAGGGAATCCCACCCCAGGACGGTGAGGAATACGTAGGAGCTGCTAGGTGGAAAAAGATAAGAACCAGTTTGGTCATATGCTGTTGCCCCATTTCTGTGAGGTAAGGGGCCACTGCTCACTGGAGTGTTTACACACGAAGCTGCATGAAACCTTGAGTCACCAGGCACTTTAACTGCTACATGCGCATGCCAGCACCATAAGTCACAAAGATTTTACCTAAGATTAAGGACGCTTTTCCTGTGTGATTTTATCTTGTTTATATTCAATCTGCTGGGACATTCTATTTATTACCATTCAGTTTGGAGTATACACTTATAATTTATGTTTGTTTGCACGTTTGCACTTTATGGAAAACTTGTTGTTTCACATTATCTAGTTACGTTATGATTCAGTTATTTAGGTTGCACAGTGTTGGCACCTTGCACTTTGCTGGTTTTTGATTGATAATTATATAATTTAATTTATGCTACTCAACTATATTGTTTTTTGCCACATTATCACTATATTTATACCTATGGTCAGTCACGATTGATATTTTTTAAGCTTTTAGGCTGTTTATTTATTGCTCACACCCACTATTTATTCTTATATATTTCCATCTAATCTACTTTGCACAGTGGGTTATATCACCTGTTTATATACATCACTGGCCCTTCAGGCCGGTCTCTTTATTTAACAAGCAGAAGTTCATATAATAGGATTAGCGCGGCACCATCTATCCATATAACATTCATTTAGGCCAAGTGACACCTAATAGGTGCACGCAGCTGTTCCAATTTTAGCCATTTCCATATCTGATAGCGCAGGAATATCCTCTTGTACAATTCATGAATCTTGCTGTTTAATCCCAGGCCTCCCAACAAGGACAATAATGGAGCCCTGAGACATATCTGGACCCATCCATTCTGGAAACGTATTTAATCCGGTTATACAACCCATCTCACGTAACCTGGAAATACCCTCTCCTATTGATCTCCAGGAGTAGGTATTTTCCAGGTCAATAGGACCAGCGTATACTCGGACTATTGCATCTCTCACAAGGTCTAACAGTGAAAAATTCACGCTAAACTCTCGGGCTTTTCGCATTGCCTGACGCAATTGTGGATCATGCGTTAACACTCCCATAGTCACTGCTTCCTTACCTGACAAAACAACACTGTCTGCCCCTTCATCCCATAAGCGTAGGAGCCAGGTCAATAGGGGCTCCCCAGACCTTTGTTTGTATTGTTTTGCCAGCTCATGGAGTTCAGTTTGTGTAAACTCCCGTACTTCTTCAAATTCAACATCTCTGGGGTTGCGATAATGCACCTCCCCATCTGCCATCTGCCATATCCTCTCTATCATGTTGCCGTTTCCTATGCTTAGTAATGAGAGGTCTGACATACTTTTTCTTTCGCACTAGCAGATCATCATGCGAAATATCAAAAACTCTATCTCCTCATCCTCACTATCATTTGAGGAGAGCACATCTTCACAATCCCAATTTTGGGATGTGAAAATAGCGCGTACCCTGGCTTTACTAACAGGTTTATGGCCCTTCCTTTTTCCTTAAGGCATTAATTGATTTGGTCATGAGGGCTGGACACCGCTCTTGCAAATCATCAGCCCAATTAGCAGTTGAACGTACACACTCTGAAGCAACTGCTAGCTGGTCTTTTAATACCTTAGCTTCTGCCTCTGCCTTCTCCCTTCTATGTGATTCGGTGTAAATAGCATGAAGAAAATACCAGCCCACTGTGGACACTGTCCTCTTCTCTTTTTTACTTAAATACAACAACTTAAGGCTAAAATCTACAAAATGATCTGAGACTTTATCACCCCAAGTCAGCTTCAAGGGAGAAGCATACTTCACAAATTCATTAGCAAGAGGCTCCCACTCATTGTCTCTGGCCCAAATAGGTAAGCTGCACACTTCCTTCTGGCCACCCAAACCCTCTGCAGCCTTGCTTTTCCTAAACAGCTTACGCAGCATTTTACCTAGCACAAGCTACACAACACACTACAGGAAAACAGGTCTGCTTCAATTGAATTATAGCACAGATCGTGGACGAGCCCCCAAATGTTTTGCTTGTGTCTATCTAGCAAAGTTACTCTGTGGTATAAGCAAGGAAGCTGAGATTTCTGCAGTGTGTACATGTGCTTTTACTATACAAAGATGCTGTACATATAAAACTATTACAATATTAGGAATACAATACAAGACTGACAGATATCTATAACAAGCAAAATGCCTACCAAACTGAACAGCCTATGGTCTATAATAGTACAAATACACTTAAAGGTTACTTATCTTCTGTTACTGTATGTTCGTGATCTCCATTGGCAATGATTGTTCGGGAGCATCAGGCAAGTTTCTTCTATCATGAGTGGCTTCTGATGTTACAGCATGATGGTGTGTGTGTGTGCGAGAGTCTCTACTCACCCCTTTTATGTGTCAGGCTGTTTGCCATAGTTACCAAACAACAGAAAACATGCCTGTTTACTGTAGCTGTAGAAACAATGGACTGTTGAAAACTGTATCTACGTACCCATTGTCTAATCAAGCCAACACCTGACAGTAATCTAACAGTCATTTTTTCAGTTTGAGAGCTGAAAAAACCTCAAACAAGTAAATCTCTTTCTTGTGTACTGTAGCTATAGAGACAATAGCCTGTTGAAAACTGTAACAATACAACAATACCCATTGTATCCAGCATTTGTTTGAGAAAGTCTGTCTCTGTGACACCAGAATGCTATGAGTCTTATAGAAAAATTATATTTTATATCAAACGCAACACATGGCCCCATAAAGAATGAGGAAGGACATCTGGTTACAAAGGATGGGGAGATGGCGAAGGTATTGAATTTATTCTTCTCCTCAGTCTTCACAAGGGAATTGGGGGGCTTCAGTAACCAAAACTGCAATGTTTATCCTCATGACACATCACAGGAAGAACCTCCATGGTTAACAGAGGATAGAATTAAAAATAGACTTGGGAAACTTAACATTAATAAATCACCGGGATTAGATAGCTTGCACCCGAGGGTACATAGGGAACTCAGTCAAGTAATTGCCAGACCATTGTTCCTAATTTTTACTGACAGTCTACTGACTGGAATGGTACCAGCTGATTGGATAAAAGCCAATGTAGCACCAATATTTAAAAAGGGCCCAAAATACATCCCTGGGAATTACAGACCGGTTAGCCTAACATCAATAGTATGTAAACTCTTGGAGGGGATGATAAGGGACTATATACAAGATTTTAGTAATGAGAACGGTATCATTAGCAATAATCAGCGTTGATTCATCATGAAGAATCATTCTTGCCAAACCAATCTACTAACCTTCTAGGAGGTGAGTTGCCAGCTAGATAAAGGAAGGCCCATAGACGTGGTGTATCTGGATTTTGCAAAAGCATTTGACACAGTTCCCCATAAACGTTTACTGTACCAAATAAGGTCTGTTGGCATGGACCATAGGGTGAGTACATGGATTGAAACCTGGCTACAAGAGCAAATTCAGAGGGTGGAGATAAATGGGGAGTACTCAGAATGGTCAGGGGTGGGTAGTGGGGTCCCCCAGGGTTCTGTCCTGGGACCAATCCTATTTAATTTGTTTATAAAAGACCTGGAGGATGGGGTACACAGTTCAATCTCTGTATTTACGGATGATACTAAGCTAAGCAGGGCAATAACTTCTCCGCAGGATGTGGAAACCTTGCAAAAAGATCTGAACAAAATAATGGGGTGAGCAACTACATGGCAACTGAGGTTCAATGTAGAAAAATGTAAAATAATGCATTTGAGTGGCAAAAATATGAATGCAATCTATACACTGGGGGGAGAACCTCTGGGGGAATCTAGGATGGAAAAGGACCTGGGGGTCCTAGTAGATGATAGGTTCAGCAATGGCATGCAATGCCAAGCTGCTGCCAACAAGGCAAACAGAATATTGGCATGCATTAAAAGGGGGATCAACTCCAGAGTTAAAACGATAATTCTCCCACTCTACAAGACTCTGGTCCGGCCGCACCTAGAGTATGCTGTCCAGTTCTGGTCACCAGTCCTCAGGAAAGATGTACTGGAAATGGAGCAAGTACAAAGAAGGGCAACAAAGCTAATGAAGGGTCTGGAGGATATTAGTTATGAGGAAAGGTTGCGAGCACTGAACTTATTCTCTCTGGAGAAGAGACGCTTGAGAGGGGATATGATTTCAATATACAAATACCATACTGGTGACCCCACAATAGGGATAAAACTTTTTCGCAGAAGGGAGTTTAACAAGACTCGTGGCCACTCATTAAAATTAGAAGAAAAGAGGTTTAACCTTAAACTACGTAGAGGGTTCTTTACTGTAAGAGCAGCAAGGATGTGGAATTCCCTTCCGCAGGCGGTGGTCTCAGCGGGGGGCATTGATAGTTTCAAGAAACTATTAGATAAGCACCTGAAAGAACGCAACATACAGGGATATACAATGTAATACTGACAAATAATCACACACATAGGTTGGACTTGATGGATTGTTACCTACTATGTAACTATGTAACTACTATGTAGATTATTCCTTTTCCCTGATTGACTTGTGCCCCCCTCGGCTCATTTAATTGTCCCACCTGAAGCCACGGAGCCGAGAACTATTCCGCTTGTTTGAACCCCCCAGATACTTTCCAGAGGGGCTAAGCTCGCTGCTTGCACGTGTATCCCCTTTGCGGCCGGTGTGCCCATTCAGGTTACGGGTTCAAGAACCTCCTCATTTCAGGGGGGTGGGTGGGGGGTAGTTGTGGCCCTACAGGGGCTGACCTGTTTATATGTTTTATGTTTGCTTTTAGTTATGTAAGGTTACACTTAGACACTAAGCTATATGATGTTTCAGCATTGCAAAGACTTCCATTATGCTCTTCCCGGGTTTGGCGGCTCAGTCACAGAGGCCATCAAATGTCATAATCCTAATCCTCAGGTTATTCATAGATTCCATGTCTTCTCTTAACATTATATCATGGAACACCAGGGGGCTCAACTCGCCCACCAAACGATCCTTGGTGTTCCAATTTATTAAGTCCTACAACCCACATTTACAGTATCTCACAAAAGGGAGTACACCCCTCACATTTTTGTAAATATTTCATTATATCTTTTGTGACAACACTGAAGAAATTACACTTTGCTACAATGTAATGTAGTGATTGTTCAGCTTGTATAACAGTGTAAATTTGCTGTCCCCTCAAAATATGGGGTAACCCTATGCTACCACACCTAAATAGTATCCCGGACCCCTCTGGGTGGGCCAAAAGGGGGATCACCACATTGAAACACATAATACTCAACGGCAGACTCAGGTCTTTTCAGGAACTAAGAAGACTCTACTCAATACCTGTCTCTTGAGTTCAGATACTGGCAGTTGTGACATGCTTTTGGGGCTCAGTTTACTGAACCTTTGATCCTTGAGTCGGACCCTGTTGAGCGACTTCTGACCTCCAGGGTGACGGGGAAGCCTCTCTTCTCTGTACTTATACCTGATGGTTGCTTATGCCACCAAACTGACTAGATCCTGGGATAAATGGAGAACGGATATTCCGTCCCTAGGTGAGGAAGAATGGGAGGAGTGCCTCTCTGCACTTATTGCCTCCATGATCGCAGCTAAAGACAGATTCATACAACTTAAGTTCCTCCACAGGGCCTATTACACCCCACAGAAACTGGCCAACATTTACCCTCAACGGGACCCAATTTGTCACAGATGCAACCAAGGGACAGGCACGTTCTGGCATATGGTCTGGTCTTGTCCCAAACTTTGCCCGTACTAGACAGCTGTAGCCTCCACACTGAGTGAGATATGTGGGACAAGGGTGCAAATGGATCCTCAGGTTCTACTACTAAGCCATATAGAGGATGTAGAAGAGGATAGATATTGCAAGTTATGTCTGACCTTCTCCCTGTACTATGCTAGACGGGAAATACTGATAAAATGGAAGTCGGTGGAACCCCCCACTCACGCTTCTTGGCAAAGCTCGGTTAACTCGGTGTTGCCCCTGTACAGACTCACATATAAAAGCAGACAGTGCCCGGGGAAATTTGATAAAGTATGGTTCACATGGATAGATGCACGTGGCTAATCTCTTAGGTCCTCTCTTGTGTACTGACAGATAGCCTGCTCTCTGCTGTTCCCCCACCCCTGCCCTACCCTACACCTCCTACCCCTCTTCCCTCCCTTCCATTCCCTTTCCCCCTCCTCCCCCCCCTCACTCCATCCGTTCTTATCTAACTGTTATGTCTAAGGGTATGTAAAGAGACACAGTGATGCTTCATAGGACTTCTCACTAAACATAGGTAGGGAATGGTCACTCCTGGGCTAGATGACACGGGATGGGAGGAACAATTTCCTTTAGGAAATTGCTTTATTGTTGCCTCTGACCTGTATGCTGCTGTACTCCTAAAAGTTGAGTGTTTTGTAATGCTGAATTGTCTAATAATCTTTTCTGTTAAGAAAAAAAACAAGATCGGTAATCCTTTTTTTTCCCCTGACGCTGACAGTGTAAGGGGAATAAAAAGACGATCACCGGCTTCTGTCACTGTGTGAGGGACATCGGTCCCTCACACAGAGAGCCGCCGTTGCCTTGTCTGTGCCCACCAGTGCCACCTGCCAGCACCCACCAGTGCCACCTACCAGTGCCCACAGAGCCACCTACCTTTTCCCACCAGTGCCACCTATCAACGCCTACCAGTGCTGCCAATCAATGCCTAGCAGTGCTGCCAATCAATGCCCATCAGTGCCTCATCATCAGTGCCACCAATCAGTGCTGCCCATCAGTGCCACCCATCAGTGCCACCTCTCAGTGCCACTTCTCAGTGCCCATCAGTGCCACCTCATCAGAGCCCATCAGTGCCGCCTCATCAGTGCCGCCTTATCAGTGCTGCCTTATCAGTGCCTATCAGTGCAGCCTATCAGTGCCCATCAGTGCAACTTATTAGTGCCCCGCAGTACAGCCAATCAGTGCCCATCAGTGCCTGTTAGTGCAGTTGCATCAGGGCACATCAACGATGGAGAAAAATTACCTGTTTTCAAAATTTTAACTAACTATGAAACTGATGGGTTTTTTTCCAAATTTTCGGTATTTTTTCGTTTTTTCCGCAAAAAATAAAAAACCCAGCAGTGATTAAATATGACCAAAATAAAGCTCTATTTGTGTGAAAAAAAATTATAAAAATTTAATTTGGGTACAGTGTTGCATGACTGCGCAATTGTCATTCAAAGTGCGACAGCGCTAAAAGTTAAAAAGTGGCTTGGGCAGAAAGGGGGTTTAAGTGCCCAGTAGGCAAATGGTTAAGACATGTATTCAGATTGCCTTACCAGTGGGACCCGGGAGCCACTGCATGGAGGAAAGTGTGAGAGCCAAGCTGGGGGGTGGAGCTGGGAGGTGGAGCTGCTCTAGGGCTATTTCCCACTATGCAGCGTGAACAGCAGAAAGAGTGTCATTGGTTGCTAGGACAGCAACCAATAACCGCAAAGGAGATCATCACAAAAGCAACGGCAGCATGGT
Organism: Lithobates septentrionalis; assembly: GCA_037952835.1. Classification (NCBI taxonomy): domain Eukaryota; kingdom Metazoa; phylum Chordata; class Amphibia; order Anura; family Ranidae; genus Lithobates; species Lithobates septentrionalis. The sequence continues at coordinate 124,015 of JBBDGP010000162.1, read as the reverse complement.
GCAAGAGGCGCCAGGCCGGGGAGTACTGAAGGCAGAGAGAGGCGTAGCTGAAAAGGAATCCTCACTGGGTTGAGGTTAGCCCATTGAGTGGAGCGCAGTGCTGAAATTTGGTCCAGCACTAGCTCCATTCCCAGGAGTCAAGACAGATTTACTGGATGGATGGATCCAATCCAGGGACAAAACCGGGGACAGACTTGGTCCGGGGACAGTGTCCTCAGTCCAGGACTGTCCTCAGAAATCGAGGACGTCTGGTCACCCTACCTTGGGACCCTTACTTTTGGCTTCATTCTTCTCATGGCTGGGCTATTAATATTCCTGGCTATGCTCTCTTTCGGAAAGACAGGGTAAAACGTATGGGTGGTGGTGTCTGTCTCTATGTGATAAGTGATCTCAAAGTGAGTGTGAAAGAGGACCTTGTTGATGGAGAGTGTGATGAGTCTGAAGCATTATGGGTGGAACTGTACATGGGTGTGCGTACTACAAAGGTTATCATTGGAGTTTATTATAGACCTCCCAGTGTTAATGAGGAGGTGGAGACTCAGCTCCTTGAACAGATGGAAAGGGCTGCAAGGGCTGGGACAGTGATAATAATGGGGGATTTTAACTACCAAAAATTGACTGGAGTAATGGCACTGCTGGGACAGTTAAAGGGCAAACATTTATAAACCTATTACAAGACAATTTTAGGGTCCAGTTTATTGAGGCCCCGACTAGGAATGACACTCTGATGGACCTGGACTCTCAAACCATGCAGAGCTTATTACCAATATTCATATAAAAGAACATATGGGTAGCAGTGGCCATAACATGATTTCATTTAATGTTAGCTGTAAGCAAAAAACACATACGGGAAATATAAAAACACTTAACTTTAAGAGAGCAAATTTTCCATGGATGAGGGCTGCTCTCCAAGACTAGGAGGGAATATTGGCATCAATGGGCACAGAACAGAAATGGTAATTCTTCAAAAAGACTGTATGCAAAATCACTACAAAGTATATTCCCATAGGCAATACGTTTAAAAGGCTAAAAATAAAACCTACAGTCAGGTCCATAAATATTGGGACATTGACACAATTCTAATCTTTTTGGCTCTACACACCACCACAATGGATTTGAAATGAAACGAACAAGATGTGCTTTAACTGCAGACTTTCAGCTTTAATTTGAGGGTATTTACATCCAAATCAGGTGAATGGTGTAGGAATTACAACAGTTGGTATATGTGCCTCCCACTTTTTAAGGGACCAAAAGTAATGGGACAATTGGCTGCTCAGTTGTTCCATGGCCAGGTGTGTGTTATTCCCTCATTATCCCATTTACAAGGAGCAGATAAAAGGTCCTTTGCATTTGGAATCTGTTGCTGTCAACTCTCAATATGAGATCCAAAGAGCTGTCACTATCAGTGAAGCAAGCCATCATTAGGCTGAAAAAACAAACCCATCAGAGAGATAGCAAAAACATTAGGTGTGGCCAAATCAACTGTTTGGAACATCCTTAAAAAGAAAGAACGCACCGGTGAGCTTAGCAACACCAAAAGACCTGGAAGACCACGGAAAACAACTTTGGTGGATGATCGGAAAATTATTTCCCTGGTGAAGAAAACACCCTTCACAACAGTTGGCCAGATCAAGAAAACTCTCCAGGAGGTAGGTGTATGTGTGTCAAAGTCAACAATCAAGAGAAGACTTCACCAGAGTGAATACAGAGGGTTCACCACAAGATGTAAACCATTGGTGAGCCTCAAAAACAGGAAGGCCAGATTAGAGTTTGCCAAACAACATCTAAAAAAGCCTTCACAGTTCTGGAACAACATCCTATGGACAGATGAGACCAAGATCAACTTGTACCAGAGTGATGGGAAGAGAAGAGTATGGAGAAGGAAAGGAACTGCTCATGATCCAAAGCATACCACCTCATCAGTGAAGCATGGTGGTAGTAGTGTCATGGCGTGGGCATGTATGGCTGCCAATGGAACTGGTTCTCTTGAATTTATTGATGATGTGACTGCTGACAAAAGCAGCAGGATGAATTCTGAAGTGTTTCGGGCAATATTATCTGCTCATATTCAGAAAAATGCTTCAGAACTCATTGGACAGCGCTTCACAGTGCATATGGACAATGACTCGAAGCATACTGCGAAAGCAACCAAAGAGTTTTTTAAGGGAAAGAAGTGGAATGTTATGCAATGGCCAAGTCAATCACCTGACCTGAATCCGATTGAGCATGCAATTCACTTGCTGAGGACAAAACTGAAGGGAAAATGCCCCAAGAACAATCAGGAACTGAAGACATTTGCAGTAGAGGCCTGGCAGAGCATCACCAGAGATGAAACCCAGCGTCTGGTGATGTCTATGCGTTCCAGACTTCAGGCTGTAATTGACTGCAAAGGATTTGCAACCAAGTATTAAAAAGTGAAAGTTTGATGGATGATTGTTAATCTGTCCCATTACTTTTGGTCCCTTAAAAAGTGGGAGGCACATATACAAACTGTTGTAATTCCTACACGGTTCACCTGATTTGGATGTAAATACCCTCAAATTAAAGCTAAAAGTCTGCAGTTAAAGCACATCTTGTTTGTTTCATTTCAAATCCATTGTGGTGGTGTATAGAGCCAAAAAGATTAGAACTGTGTCGATGTCCCAAAATTTATGGACCTGACTGTATGTGACTCACGGCCAAACATAAAATGGTTATAAATAATAAGAAAACAACTTTTAAAAAAATATAAAAATTAAGGATCATCATTTAAATGCCAAAAAGAATATAACAGAACATGTAAAAAGGAAATCAAGGGTGCAAAAATTCAAAACGAACAACAGATTGCAAAAGATAGTAGGACAAACACCAAAAAATTCATCAAATATATTAACAGTAAAAAGCTTAGGTCTGAGCATGTAGGCCCTTTACAAAATAATCTAGAGTAGGTGCCTGGGGACAAAGAGAAGGCAAATGTATGAAATACTTGCATCAGTTGTGTGTATACAAAGGAGCATGGGGGAGCTCATGTCCATAATGGGGATGGTATTAACACAGCCCCAAATGATCCACAATGGCACGAAAGTGATATGGTCCAGAAATATTTAGACAGGATCCAGGTGGATAAAGCACCTGGACCAGATGGCATTCACCCACAGATCCTAAAAGAATAGAGCTCTGTCATTTGAAAGCCATTGTTTCTCATTTTTAGGGACTCGTTAATGACTGGAATGGTACCACTGGATTGGCGTAGGGCCAATGTGGTGCCCATATTTAAAAAGGGTTTAAAGTCTTTACTAAGTAATTATAGTTTAACTATAGTTTAAATATAGTTTAACTTCTATAGTCGGAAGATACTGGAGAGTTTAATAAAAGATCACATCTACGAGTTCCTGCCGGAAAAAAAAATTTTAAGCAACAGACAGCATGGATTCATGAAAGACAGAAGTTCTCAAACAAACCTGATTTCTTTTTATGAGGCGGTAAGTAAAACCTTGGACAGATATACATGGTATACTTGGATTTTGCAGAAGCGTTTGACACAGTTCCCCACACAGGACTAATGTGTAAGGTAAAATCTACAAGCTTGGAAATATCAATTTGTAAATCCTGCATAGGCCTCTCTAATGCTTCCTCCTTACATTGGGAGTCACATATTGGAGCTAGGAAAGTCAATATTCCTTTTGACTGCCTAAAACACTTTTATATCAAATGTACTGCATCTTACTGTATTGCCACAGCATTCTGCATACAATAACGACATTTATGGATTCAAGTGTTTGGTGAGTTCAGATATATGACAAAGAGTGCTTGCAGTGAGTGTCCCTGCTATATTCAGGCCAGACATAGAGGCCTCAGTAAGGGAAAGTCACTATCACAATTGGAGTTAGAATACAGAAGGTAAGGGCAACGAGATCAGAATAGACACCACATTTCAATTTTAAATGAGGAATACATGGAAACAGGGAAAATGCGGGACTTTAAGGTGTCAAAAAAAGAAAATATTGTTTTTTGGTTATAAAAATATATTTTATTAATAACAATAAAATTATTATCGTAAAAGAATTCCTTGTTGCATTTCAAATTCATTTCATATACAGATACAGACATTACCGCTCTACGTGTTTCGCTTCGAATGAGCTTCTTTAGGAGGTCCTAGAGTGCTGCATGAATTGAGTACTACAAGAAAATAGTCTAAAAGAAAAACATGCGCCCCTTTACAGGCATACTATAGACACCCCCCAGGTACAAAATTTAAAGGTATATTACACTTTTATTGTTTCACTTTAAGCATTATTAAAATCACTGCTCCCGAAAAAAAGGCCGTTTTTAAAACTTTTTTTGCATTGATACATGTCCCCTGGGGCAGGACCCAGGTCTCCAAACACTTTTTATGACAATACCATGCATATAAGCCTTTAAAATTAGCACTTTTGATTTCATAGACTTTTAAAGGGTGTTCCGCGGCATTCGAATTTGCCGCGAACACCCCAAATTGTTCGCTGCTTGGCGAACTTGCGAACAGCCCATGTTATAGTTGAACATGAGTTCGACTCGAAATTGAAGCTCATCCCTATTTGTCACTATGGAAAGAGATATAGAGATAATGAATTACCTTATTCACACTAATATTGATGGGATCAATTGAAAAATTGATAACGTTCAAGCAGAATGTTTTAGCCTGAAAAATGAGTTGCCCACCAAGGGCTTTACAAAGTAAAGTCCAAATCCGTTTGGATATCTCTCCACTAGAAATTTCCGAGTGTTTGGCTCCCTTGTGTAGATGGGCATCAAAATTGGAAAAGCAAGCCTATAAGACAGTTCAAGTAATAGAGGCTCTATTAGAGAAAGCCCATAGTGAATAAGAGTTAGGCCACAAATAAATCATTGAATATAAAAGATAGGGCCTAAGTGAGGCAGTATATGAAGCTTACCTATCAGTGGACAAAGGTCGAAAGATGCAGAGGGAGAGAGATGTGGACTCTCTCTCTCAAATAAACCTTCTGACAGAGAATGGCAGTGTCTGCCGCATTCATATCCCCCCGTTCCGGAAGCGTCTGACATCACTTCCAGAATGCGGATGCGATTTTGGGTGCTACTGCGCATGCGCAATATCCAAAAAGCGGAAGTGACATTGCGTGTGGTAGAGGTAATACGCCACCCATGTGTACTTCAGGTAATGCAGGAAGAGCTTCAGTGACCCCCGAATTCGTGAGAGACCAAATAAGACACAGGGAAACAAGCAGGAGTGTGTTCATAAGATCTCTGACCTTTACTGAATACCACAGTGGCTTATATGCAAAAGAAAGAAGGGAGGAGCTGTGTTTTAATGCAAGTTATACAAAACTCAGTATTTTCTTATGATTAAAACTGATGAATTTAGTTTACCAAGAACTAGTTGATTATTTTGGGTATACAACAGGCTGCTTGACTAGATAACAAGAAATGGCTAATGACTTTTGCTGACACAAATTCGGCTTAACCACAATATCTCATAGGGTGCGGTTCTATGCAAACCTTTAAGCTGAGTATGGTAAAACACAAACACACACAGCATGTTCACTTCTACTGTATGTAAAGTGGAAGAGAATCTTTAAGATGGAGTCACAGTTGTTTATACATTCTATTACAATCCCCTCTTTTATCACGATCGTGATAATCACAAACCCTGAAGCCCACGACATTCACCTGGACTACTTTCCCATAAATGTATCATTATCCTAAGCATGTACAAAGAGAGAACAATAAACACATAATCTCAGCTGCATAGCAATTGTCCATGAAATACAAAGGAGGAAGGAAGGGGCGTGATAGTCCTTAAAACCGTGTGGGAGAGGCATGACAGCCTATAAGCCAAATAAAAAATAGTCCCAAAGAAAAGCACAAAAAAATTCTTTTGTATGGCTTCTGAATGTCCATTAAATTCATGAAAGGGAAGGAAAAGGAAATGTCCACATTATAATTCTCATTCTCCGAAACTTTTGGTTCAATTCCATGTTCATCCATATTTTACAGAGATCCTCTACACCAAAACCCTGCCTGTTTGATCTCTCTCATGTGGTGCTCACTGGAATTTCATAGGCCTTGGGCGTGCGTCATTTGACTTACCCTCAAGGTGTCATTCGAGGAACATTTTCCAGCAGGAGTCCGCCTTTACTCATCTCAGCACCTCCCATGGCATTTGAACAACAAAGATGAACAACGAAGATTTCCATGTAAAAGCTGTAGACATCTCTTCATCCGGATAGGCTATAGGGTAGAGTATGAATGGGGTGGGCATTTCTTCATGTGCATGGGGCTGGGGTTGAATACTGGCTGGCTGGGGCAGATATTTCTTATACAACATGAATAATCACAGAATCTATCTGATCAATTCAGGCCTTAACCTTTTGGAGGTATTAAAAACAATATTCCTTTTTTTTTTTAATACTTTTTATTGATTTTCATATTGCAAGAATTAAAAACATACAAAGTCATAAATTGACATGGCATATTGAATAGTACAAAAAAAAGAGAGGAAAAAAAAAACAGTTATTGTTTTATATTACCTCACCCACCCTCCCACCCCATCTAATCCCAACCCTCCACCACACCAACTAGTCCTAAGATATACAAAACTAGTTGTCAATTGTCTACCAATTACAATCAAAAATAGAGAAGAAACTCTACTCTGAGTGCAGAAGAGCGATGTAGGAGAGAGACCATAGAAAGGAAGTAGAAGGAGGGGATGGGATTATGGTGGGGAGCAGGGGAGGAGCTATCCCCAGCTCCCCCCCATCCCCTCACAAGGGGCAACCCATCTCCTCCAACCAAGGTCCCCACAATCTCGCAAACTTCCTGAGGTTGTTTTGTCTAATATACAACACTACTCTCTCACTCCAAACCATTGAATTGATAGTCTCAATCCAGAGCTTCCCAGATGGGGGAGACTGTGCCTGCCATTTTTGTGCTAGTAATCTCCTCGCTTGGAACAGACATCTCAGCACTGCTACCTTAGTACCAGACTGAACTCTATCTTCCTCCAAGCTCCCTAGTAAGCAAGTCTTGGCCACGGTTCTAATGTAGTCCTGAAGATTGTATTTATCCTATCGACTATCTCCACCCAGTATCTAAACAACTTTGGGCACTTCCACACCATGTGGATAATATTCTCCTGATGCCTTGCATCTGGGGCATTCATCGTTTGGCTTCCATCCAAGTTTAAACATTTTTTTAGGGGTATGGTAAACTCTATGAATTAGGAACAGGTGGGATACTTTCTGCGAGAGGGAGATCGAGACCAGGGCTCCTTGTTCTAGGATCTTATCCCATTGTTCTGCAGTTATTGTCCCTACGTCTCTCTCCCACCCCGCTCTGCTCTTAAGGGGTCCCGCTCCACTCATAATTCTATCCCCCAAGCTAGCATATAACTTGTAAATTAAGCCTTTAGTTGAAGCTGGTTAGGTTAATGGTAGGAGAGACACCCAGTCATCTTGGACAAAAGATGTGAAGCAACGGATATATTGCTCCAAAGTTTGGTTAGTCCGTTCGGTCTGTCCGTTAGACTGTGGGTGGTATGCGGATGACATAGAGAGTTTGATCTTCAGGGTCTCATAGAGTGATTTCCAGAACCTGGATGTAAATTGGACCCCTCGGTCAGATACGATATCAACAGGTACCCCATGGAGTCTCACAACTTCCCTGATGAACACTCGAGCCGTCTCTGCAGCAGATGGTGTACCCCTTAAGGGTAAGAAGTGGGCCATCTTGAACAGGCGGGCCACAATAACAAAGATGGCCGTACAATCTTCAGAAGGTGGTAATTCCACTATAAATGTCAGGTCACCTTGAGGCTAGGTGACAGATGCACTCTGTAGAAGTCAGAAGTGCACCGCTAGGTAGTGGACCCTAGGACTGACTGCTGCGGATTGAACCCTGGGAGGTTCAGGAAGCAGGTCTACTGGATCACTGACACAGATCCCACTGGGAGCTAAAGCATAGATGCCCCAGGGTGCGGAGTCTAAGAGCAAGCAGGTGTTCACCAGAGCCTCCAGTGGTGAGGATGGACTGCGCTGCAGTCTGGCTCCAGGTCGCGGCCCCCAGGGTCTCACAGCTCACACTCATGGTAGACTACAGGAGAAGAGGAAGGAGACAGCAGGCTGGAACAACAAGGAAAGTAAGGGACAAGCCAAGGTCGGGGCCACAAGCAGACAAGGATGACAGAGTTCACGCCAAGGTTCAAGGTCAAAGGCAAACAGGGAAGGTCGGGGACATGCCAAAGGTCAGGGTCACGAGCAGACAGGAATAGTTAAGAACAGGCCAAAGTCGGTAACTGGACTCAGACGTAGGAAACACAGCAAGTACACACGAAAGCTAACACACAATGGTTGATCAGCACTGCTGGCTTGCAGTGCACAGGTTAATATAGGGTTTCCTAATAGGGCCTGGGGTGGGGCCATGCTTAGAGGAGAGGTTATAAAACCAGTCAGGTGAGAGGCAGCTGGTCTTTAGAGATGAACACATGGAGAAAGGTAAGCTGACAGAAAACTCTATTGCATAACCATGACAGTACCCCCCCTCTTATGAGGCCTCCCCCTCCCCTGCCTGGGCCCTGGCTTAAAGGGAAACTCCAGATGAAAACTCCTCAACAGACGAGGCGCAAAGATCTCAGATGCAGTGATCCAAGACCTCTCCTCAGGACCAAACCCTTCCCAATGTACGAGGTACTGAAGAATGCCTCTACGGCGCCGGGAATCGAGAACTTGACTAACCTCGTACTTAAGATTATCCTCAGAGACCGAAACCGAGGTAAGGAGAGGACGAGAGGACTTATTGAGGGCTAAAGGCTTCTTAGGAATGGGTAAAGGCATAAGAAGACCATTAGGAGTCTGAGCAGGGTCCCCCAGACCCTTAAAGATGAGCTGGACATCCAACGCAGGACCATCAGACTGGGTAGAGGTCAGTGGATCCCTGAGGTCAGGTTGGTTAGAAGGTGACGTGTCACAAGAGTTAAGCTGGATAGCTGAAACACAAACAGAATGCAGAGGGCCCTGAACAAAAGATTGAAAACCCCACCTGGCCGAATGAGGCAGTCTATACAATGGATGGATTGAGCCTCTTAAATAGGTTTGAACGGACGTAGTAGCAGTAGGGTGAGGCCAGGTTACAGAAGGTCCTGAACACGAAGCAGGAAGCTCACTGGGCATAGGCTGGACTGGTGCAGATTCTGGTCGCCAGGTGCAGCGGCCACCAGAATTGCATCGCAGGGCGTAGCGACTGTGGAACTGGTGGACGAGTCAGCCTGGGTGTGTGTCCAAGGGGGTCCAGGGACAGGCAAAGGGAAATGGCCATGCAAACTGGAGTGACTGATCGGCTCAGGTTCACAGGTGGGCTCCTCATCCAGAGTGCCACACGACCCAGAGAGTGCCTCAGCCCGACTATTGCAGGAGACATTCCAGAAATCGCTATATGCAGCAGGAAGAGCAGAAGATACTGGGATGGTGGCAACAGGAAGTTTCTCTTTTGGGGTAACCTTGAGTAGGCAGGAGGAGGAACAGGAGGAACCCCAAGTCAAGATCTGTCCAGCAGTCCAGTTAACATGTGGAGAATGGAGCCGTAGCCAAGGAAGACCTAATATGATAGGAGATGAAGCCTTAGGTAAGACAAGGAAGGATATCCACTCCTGGTGGAGTGTCCCTACCGACATCTTAACAGGGAGGGTCTGGAAGCGGATAGGGCCCCCTGGGAGAACAGTGCCATCAATCGCCAAGACCACCAATGGCGTTGTAAGGGGCAAAAGGGTAAGTCTCATGGAAGACGCAGTTCCCCAGTCCATGAAATTGCCAGCGGCTCCGGAATCCAGATATGCTGAGACCGATTGAGGGGAAGCATCAACATGAAGGAACACAGAAAGGAGAAGACGAGAAGGTGAAGGTGATATTTCAGGGTCCAATACTCCACCTTCCAGATGTATTAGCCCTGAGCGTTTTTCCGGACGAAGAGAACAAGTATCACGAAAATGACCTTTGACGCCACAGTAGAGGCACAGGCCCAGAGTTCTGCGCCTAGTGCGTTCTTCGGGAGATAACCTGGTCCGGCCCAGCTGCATAGGTTCCTCAGCAGGCAGGAGGTGCTCCTCGGAATGAAGAGAAGGGACATGGAGCTCAGGCTGCCTAAAGAACGGGGAGTGCTGGCGTCTTTTTTCCAGGGCCCTCTCATGAAAGCGAATATCGATCTGGTTACATATTTGTTCTTGACACAAAATTGTCAATCTTTTTTGTTGGTCCTGGACACAAACAGATCTATGTCTGGGATCCCTCATCCTTGACATATTGACAGAAAGATATCAGGGTGAAGGAACCATTCTCCCAGGAAAAACTGTTGGCGACTCAAGTAGTCCACTTGCCAATTTTCTATTCCTAGAATGAAAAATGCCGATAGGCAAAGTACATTGTTTTCTTCCCAAGATAGGATAAGAGGATAAGATTCACCTTCTTCTGGGCCGCACAACTTCTTGTGCCCCCTTGGTGATTAATATAGGCCATTGCTGTGGCATGAACGGATTGACTTCTAGCAGGACAATACCTTAAACTGAACGTTCAGGCCCTCAGAACCAAGTGTTCTGCCTGAATTTTTAAAATGTTAATGGGCAAGGCCATTCCTGATCTAGGCTACTTCTCCTGGACAGCTGCCTCTTTCAGGACTGCCCCCCAACCTAAACAAAAAAGGTTGGCATATGTTGATACTATTTCCCAGGTAACTGAAATAAGGATTTTTCCCTTCGCAGATTTTTGGATGTTAACCATAAACTGAGGCTCCGACGCACTCAGCCTAAAGCATCCGGTATTTCCAGGTGGTTTTTCATCTGGGTACTAACCAGTAGTAAGCGAGCTACCGACTGATCTAACAAGAACAGATCGACTAGGTAAACCATAATCGTTATAGCTTGGGCCCTCAATCAGGCTAGAAAAGGAGCCAGAACCATGTACTCGAGGTGTAGCAGCTAGATCAGAAAGCAGAGCTACACACTGAAAAGGAAGATTTTCCACTTTGAAAGAAAATATTACTAGTGAGCGAGGAAATAGGCATATGGAGATATGCATCTTCATGCAAAAAGGGGGAGATTATATTCAGCAATTGAATGTTAGATTTTTGAGATCTAGAATGTCCATTTGGTTTTAACCAAATCTCAATCTCTGCTCTTACATGGGGGCCACCATGAACACTTTTGACAAAATATGGACCAATGCTAGAGACAAAGATTTCTTTTTTCTCTGGATCCTTAGGAACGTTTGAGAAAATGAGGAGACGGAAAGTCCAGTTTGTACATTGGAGCTATTGAGGAAGTCCCTCATTTGTCTTGACATTCCTTCTGCCAGATCCCTGAGAACTGTAGAAGAATTCTCCCTATTGAGCAGGCGGTGGCACCTCCTCATAAGGAGGCTACAGTATCTTGTAGGCTTCCCCCCTCAAGACCTCTTTTGTCCCTGGGGTTAACCCTGAGGATTACCCTTTGAATCTGATGGCGGAGGAGGCAGTTGTGACTGCTTGGAGGCTGATGCCCCTGGCACAGAAGAAGGAGCTTTGAAACAAAAAACACATTTACACCTTTACTTAAAAGGCAAAAGGGGTATCTTTCTTTTGCTAGAAATTCTTTGGATATATCTAAAATATCCCCAGATATATCTAAAATATCCCTTCGCTAAGCATGATGCTTAGCGAAGGCGCAATCTGTCATAGCAACTATTGCAAACAAAGCTGCCTCCTGGACCTGCTAAGCAGGATAACCTTAAACACCTGGCAAAACTGTTTTTTCAATGATTAACCAATTACTGTCAGCGCAGGCTGAGACACTCAACCTGCCAGAGAAAATAGTGGGGTTTTTTTGTTTTTTTTGCTTTTTTGTTAATAGGAATTCCAACCTTATATCCATTGGATCCCTAAGACCCCTTTCACCCCGAGCCACCTATAGCGTCGGCGGTAAAACCTCGCTATTAATAGCGGCGTTTTACAGTCGGATTTGCGGCGCATTTCGGCCGCTAGTGGGGCGCTTTTACCCCCGCTAGCAGCCAAGAAAGGGTTAAAACCGCCCGTAATGCGCCACAATAGCAGCGTTTTGCCGGTGGTGTCCCAGCGCTGCCCCATTGATTTCAATGGGGAGCAGTGGTGGAGGAGCGGTAAACACACCGCTCCTTCACCCCTCCAAAGAAGCTGCTGACAGGACTTTTCCTGACGTCCTGCCAGCGCAGCGCTCCTGAGTGAAAGCCCTCGGGCTTTCACACTGGAGACAATGCTGCAGCTGTTTGAGGGCGGATTGCAGGCGCTATTTTTAACGCTATACCGCCTGCAAAACGCCCTCGGTGTGAAAGGGGTCTAAGTATTTGAGTAATGTCTGCCAGACAACTCAAACTTACTCACAAAGGATAAAGTAGCATTAATTGCTGGTATACCCCGCTTAGTAAATTTTCTCTACCATAGGATAAAGTGTGAAAACTTTTTAGAATGGAAAATAATGCTTATCTGGGTGATCCTCCAGATACAAAAAAATTTTCCCAACAAGAATGGACAGGAAAAAGCATGCACAGCTTGAGGAGGCTTTAGCGAACCCAAACACTCAGTTAAGGGTACATAAATGTGGAGCGGATCATTCAGCAAAAAATTGTACCATCAATCTTACAGATTGTGAAAGCTGACTCTCCTGCATTTGACCCCTCATAAGAGGAGTCATCAGCCTCCCCACGGTCCCCTGAGGGAATCGTCTTCTCCTGCCCCTAGTTCCTCAGTCTGAGGGTCTTAGAAAAATGGAAGAGAACCTGTTGCATCCTGACCATATTGGGATGCGATTAACCACTCTGGGATGCGATTAAAGTCGCTAAACTTCTTTTAAAAACCTACCATGGCTGAGGAAAAGGGGAAAATGAACAGGGGCTGCAGTGTTAATAACAGTTGCAAACATTTCATGGCCCCGATGCTCACTCTAACCAGCCACCCCCTCTCAGGGGAGGATGCCATTTGAAGAGTAGGATTTCCAGAGCTTGAGGGAGACCCTTTTAGCTCATTTTTTTGGGGGTGTTTCAACCCCCCCTTCTGAATATAGCCCGATGCACAAAGCAGAGGTACTACCAGAAGAAATCACATCCATTGTTTGAGCAATAGTCAGCCACTGCCGCTGCTATTAACGCTCAGACTGATGCAATAGTAAATGTGTAAATTCTCAAAAAGAATGCTTGCGCCCCTCTACGCTCTTGTGTCCCTCCGCAGCTTGCAGCAATAACACTAGTGCTTTTAAAAACACCCTTTCCTGCATTAGGCGTTGAAGGACTCCAATGCTGCGCTAAGCCCCGCCCCCTCCGTCGCCTACGGCCCCTTCCTCTCTTTCGAACAAAGCATTTTCCCGCACGAGCGCGGGCCTCTGATCCTATGGGATCTTACAGAGAGGGGAGAAAATAGCGCGGAGAGCCTGGAAGCCGCGTGCCGTTTTTTTTTTTTTTTTAGTGCTTCTTCCTCTTGAAGAGGGGTAGCAAATAGCACAGGTGGGGGCGTCTGGTGGGGAGGAAACCCCCCCAGACTTACCAGGGGTCTGCTGCTGCTGGAGGAAATGGAAGCAGCTGCTCCAGACACATCGTAAGCTCTCTGGAGGAAGCGTGAGAAGGTACATGCTCTATACAGCTTTTTTTTTAAAAACTCCACTCACCTTTCCTGCCGCAGGGTTTTCTGTGGTAAAACCAACAGACCCAATCTTCACCCTTCACGGTGGGTTCCGTTAAACCTTCAGGAGCTGGGAATCCTCGAGGAAACCCACAATCCTGGACCTGTAATAGCACCTCTGCCAGTAAAACTTTATGGCCTTACTACCAAAAGTACTGAATCCCGGGGTCCAGCTCTCTAAAAGAGAAGCGTTTACAGGCAAGACCTTGTTTCTTCGAACACGAGGCCTGGGTACCATTCAATTCAGCCTAAAAGACACTTTTAATTGATCTGGCTGCATGGCTAGCCCCAGCAAGGATTGCTCCAGTGTAGCTCAGCACAGCACATCTTTACTCGTGACCAACACCTTAGACACTGGTGAAAAAATTGAGATAATCCCAGTAGTGGGAGGGGTTATATAAGGAGTGCACTTTTTATCTTAGGGCGTGCCAGTGTCCATCACCTGAAAGTGGCCTATAAACCACATAGTAACTACTATGGCTCTGTGTCCCGTGATGTACAATAAGAGACACCTTTACCCTTTTTTTTATCCATATCTCTCATATTTTTCCTTAGTGCATAGGATTACACAAACCTTCAGTTACTTCCTTTTTCTTTACCAACCACAATTCTTCTGGCGTAGCGCCTGGAATACATGACTTCCTTATTATTTCCATAGCATAGATATATACTTCTCAATTATCTTAGGCTGGGTTCACACCTATGTGAATTGGATGCGGTTTACACCGCATCCAATTCGCAGGACACCTCAAAATACATTCATTTGAATGAGGTTGGTTCACACACCTGCGGTGCATTTGCACTCCGCATTGCCCAAAAAATGTGTGCGTTTTCTAGGCAGTGCGGTTCGGCTTAGGTCCAAATTCAGCCCCATTGACTCATATGGGAACGCTTCTGAATCACACGTCATTCAGTTTTGAACAGTATAAAATCCTGACCTGATACTGTTGCAATCCTGACCTGATCCTGATCAAAAACTGACATGAAATGCTGAACAACTACTTTGTCAATTAGCTGTGAAAACAGAGCTCAAATTCGCACCGCATATCTGTGACCCCAGCCCTAAACTTGTATTTAACCAAAAAAAATAAAATCAATCATTTTAAAATCCCCAATCATTACTAATACAGCCTAAACACAATTAAAACCATTTGCACAAATAACCATTCCCTTGTCTTGTAACAGGCAATGTCTTTATACAGTGAAAAAAGTTCCCTTTTGTTCTCAACATCAACAAAACTATAATGCCATTTACTGAACACTACGGAGCCCAGGGCAAATATATCAATCCGAAAGATAGCACATTTTTTGATACTGAAAAAAAAAATAAAAACACCTTTTAATTTCAATAACGTAAGGATAGGCAATTACACAATTAAAACAGTCCTTAAAGTCAGACTCCAAGGCTCTGTTTCCACTACAGCGAGTTGCTGTGCGACTTGACACATGTTGCATGACAAGTCAAAACCAATGTATTTCAAAGGTCCCCGTTTTAATTGGTGTGACTCAAGTCGCAGCGACTCCAAAAAAAGGTTCTTGCACTACTTTGTTCCTACTTTGGTGCGACTTGTTCTCACATGGTTTTCACTGGTTGCATGACATTGCATCAAAAATCTCATTGCAAAGACGCATTGTAAATCGCACAACTCTGGGGTTGCTCTAGTGGAAACAGAGCCTAACTTAAATAATCAAAATACCCCATGTATAAATTGAAATGCTACTCTAAAAAATTTGTATCTGATCAGATTCTTCCAAAAAAAAAAAAACATTTGGTACCAGCACATACATGTAATTTATCAGTGACATGTCACATTCCCCTTTTAATGTTTCCAATTAACTATGTATTGGGCATGGGTTTAATATATGCCCAACACATTTCATGAATAGACTGACAAAAGTTGCAACATTTTAACAATAAACATGTATTTTTAATCTATATAGATAACTTTTCTGAATTAAATCCTTCTTTAACATTCACTCTTCACCTCAGCAAGTCTTTCGGACTCACTGAATATGGAATGCAAACATAGCAGTATGCTTTGCACAAAAGTGGTGACGAAGGCATGGGTGGCGAAGGCATGGTTGGCGGTTTGATCCCCTTTTTCACTTGAAGCAAAATAGCAGATTTATGCAAGCGTATATGTACCTCTGTGTACTGTGCTAAACAATACTTTGGATAGGAGGAATAACTCAAATAGTAACTTGTCCTTGTCCAAATCCGTGATTCAATCCTCCTAAAGCACCACACACAGATGAGTATCCTACTCTCACCTGCCCACTTTAGCAACGCTCACCTACTTGGCAGGATCATAGGCCATATATCGACTACTCAACAATCTATTTGCATTCAGAAGAAAAAAAACAACTTATACTCTAAATTGGAATTCCAAGACAACAACAAACAAAAAACACAAAAGAGAATTCCCTATACTAACAACATCTTTCCCTTAACTAATAATCAGTAATTCTCCTTTTAATCATTTAACACTACCAACAAATAGTATGCTGATAGGCAAGTTCCCCCTTTCTTAGTTTTAATACTAACACATATAGGCTCACACAGATATATCTACTGCTAGCTTGAAACTGGCTGTAAAAATTTAACTTCCTCATTGGGTTTGGGGTTGCTTCCATTGAATGGGGTATTTTGGCCCTTGATGATGTTGGGTTTTGGGAGGGTTGTGTGACTTTTGTGGTGTTTTGTTCAGGTATGTCATATGGACATTGGTTTATCCAATGACCCAAGTCCCTACAGTTAAAACAACCTCTTTGTGAGGGCTGTGTCTTGGGGAAACCACAGCCTCGACCTCTTTCTCTCCCTCCGCCCCTACTTCTATTCTGCTGTGTTCAATTCCCTGGGTGGGACTGCTGCTGTTGTGGCAGTCCTCCCTGGAAGTGTGTACCTGAACCCTTCAGTATGTCAAAACATCCTGCTGCATTCTTCTCTGTGAATTCCGGTATGGTCTTTGTAGGCCAATCAGAAATCATTTGCTTAACCATTAAACCATGTTGTGGTTTTAGGTTACTAATGAAAGTCTGAATCATCAAACTATGCATATCCGGTAGTATTGATAATCCAGCTTCCTGTGTCCACACAGCCATAAATCTCTTCCAAAATTCTAAAACGCTTACTCCTGACTTTTGTTCACAAGCTATGGCAGTAGGAAGGGAAGTTCTGTTTTTAAAGGCATTATTTAATTCCGCTTCTAATTGATCCCACATGGTGATTTTCCCCCCTTCAGTATTTAATTTGTTTGTATCAGCCTTTACCATTTTTGAATCTTCAATTTCATTTATGGAGGCTACTTTAGTCCAATCAAAATGTGGCTGTGTGTCCAATGACACCACAATCAATCGCATATCTTCCTGTGTATAATTTCTCCCTTTACAAGCCTTTTTCAAATAGGACAAGGTTGCAGAGGCAGACTGAGTTGGTTTTGGACAATGTTTAATAATGCGCTTGATATCTTCAAAATCAATCACCTTTTTCAACATGTCATTTCCTATAGTCATAAAAGGATGGTATTGAGTTCCCTCTATCTCATCATCATCTAGTCTCCTCTGTCTATTTGGTCAATTTCTTAGTTCCATTTGGCTACCCTGTTGGCGTGCAAGTGGGGTATTCATGATAGCAGATCCTACAATTGTTAATCCTCGGAGAAACATATCTCTTACGAAGCTATCTACTTGTTCCTCCTGAACAGAACCTTGTTCGGATCCAGGTGGAGAAGTTGTTGATGAAGAAACAGGGGAATCAGAACATGCCGAAGCCCCACCTTAAGGTGAGCCTCCAGGTGTTTCCAAAAAAGGACTTTGTGATATGGGATTTGGTTGGGTGACCATAGGAGCGCTCTGAGGCGGCGCACCTGATGTGGGCGCTCCACCTACTGGTACTCCTCCCTGTGGAGGTGGTTGTGGTGGGGTTGGGGTGCTTTGTTGTACAGCATAATGTCCGGCCAGTAAGTCTATTTCCTCCTTAGTTAAACTGGGGTATACTTTATTATAAGCTTGTGGGGGACCCGGAGCAGTAGCAGACACAGGTACATAAGGAAAAAGGGGTGCTATAGGACCGGGTCATTTAACCTTCGCCTCTTGGGAGTGCTTCAGATCGCATTCCTCTTTGGTCATACAATTTTTTTGGCTTACTGTTCCTTTGGAACCAGTAAGGTGCATATTGTAGCCAATTTTCACCACTGTTTTTCATGTATTCCATGTCCCACTGTGGGTATCTCTGACAAGGAAAAGCTTTCTTATCCCCGAGACAGAAACCTTTTACCATACCCATGTGAAACTCATTATTTGCTCCATCTCTGGGGAAAGGGTCTGTACTAACAAAAGCTTCTGTCCACCCCGTCAAATTAGAAACCCAAGGGTTTATAAATTCATAATCATTACCACAAACCCTGGCTACATAATCTTTACAATTTTTCCTGGGTTTAGGGTATGAGGGAGGTTCTTTACTATGTATTAAAACAGTGACAGTGAGAGTATGCCTGTCTTACCTTACAGGCCTCCTTCTCCCACACAAACAAATTATCTTATACTTCTAATATTTCTTATACTTTATGCGAAAGAAAGAAAAGCAAAAGTAGGCTGGGTCACTGAAGTATAATCCTCATTAACCATTTCAGCTCCTTCCCCAAAAAGGACTGTACAGTACTGTATTATTCAATTAAGACCTTCCCAGAGGTACTTTTAGGTGGACTTTCCCAGCGGGAATCCCCTATACTTTCAAAGGCGGATTTTCCCAAAAAATCCCCTATACACCGAGGCACGGTTTGAATCCCTCTTCTACATAAATTTAGTGTGAGATGAAATTTAAATCAGAGCTAAGGCAAGAGGAACAGTCTTGTCTAAAAGACAAAGGGATCCTTCTTATGAAAGGTGATAATTTCATCCCACCGCTGCCACCATCTGATAGAGGTAATACACCACCCAGGTGTACTTCAGGTAATGCAGGAAGAGCTTCAGCGACCCCCAAATTTGTGAGAGACCAAATAAGACACAGGGAAACAAGCAGGCGTGTGTTCATAAGATCTCTGACCTTTCCTGAATACCACAGTGGCTTATGTGCAAAAGAAAGAAGGGAGGAGCTGTGTTTTAATGCATATGTTTCTAGAAGTTATAAAAAACTCAGTATTTTCTTATCATGATTAAAACTTCTGAATTTAGTTTAACAAGAACTAGTTGATGATTTTGCTTATACAACAGGCTGCTTGACTAGATAACAAGAAATAGCTAATGACTTTTGCTGACACAAATTCGGCTTAACCACAATATCTCATAGGGTGCGGTTCTATGCAAACCTTTAAACTGAGTATGGTAAAACACAAACACATACAGTAAAATGTTCACTTCTACTGTATGTAAAATGGAAGAGAATCTTTAAGATGGAATCACAGTTGTTTATACATTCTATTACAGTGCGCAATTGCGCAATCGCCAGATCCGCCATTTTGGAAGTGGGCTGCCCACGGCTCTATCACTGCAGGGTAAAAAAAAAACTAACGGCGTGGCGGTCGCGGGGCAGGCTGTGGTGTTGGAAGAGAATAATAGGAAAAACCTAACAAGTGGTTAACTCAAACCAAAAGGAGGCAACAATAGACTTGTACCAATAGGGCTCCAATCACAACCCACAATTGATCAAATGGAGAAAATGACAGGTTCCCAGGGCATCTGTGTGATCACTATTAAAATCCAGAAATAATTGAGGTTAAACTGCTGGAATAAATACAGAGCATGTATGAATTATGGTAATAGAAATAATAATTTTACAAGCCGATATCAAGGTCCATCTTACCGTTTCAGTACAAAGCTGTTTAGAGCAATCTTGGTAATTAAGAAATGATTTACATAGTCGCATATAGAAAATACTTCATTGTAACAATTGATTATGAAAAGAAGTAGAGAAGATATATAAAAGAAGTTAGAAATCTAGAAATAGACATTATGACGAAAAATGTAGATTTTGAAAGCAAGCATTGTGACGCATTAACCCTTTCTACAAAAAAGGTTTGTAGCTAAGTGCGTCATTCAAGCCTGGAGATTTTAAAGCGGACAGACTATGGATCCAGTGAGCTTCTCGCTGCAAAAGTATTTTGTCGTTGTTCTCCCTCTCTCATTGGGAGGAATATGCTCCAAAGCATAAAAATGCATCTTGGAGCAAAAGAACCTGTGAAATAAGCCCATGTGTTGGCTAATCAGTATCTCTATTCTTTTCTTGGATACTAAAGACACATGGTCACGGATTCAGTGAAAGGGTATTTTAGTTTTACCCACATAGTATGCCCTACAATTACATAGCATAATGTATATTACTCCTACTGATTGGCAAGTAGCCAATAATGTAGGTCTAAAAAGACGCCCATCAGGAAGAGTGATTTGTGCTGCTTTAAAAATATATCTGCGAAAATTACATTTGTTACATGGGGCAGTCCCTTTTGATTTGTTCTGAGTTCCTACCTTCGGATCATAATGGCTATGGACAAGTTTGTTCTTAAGCGATTTTGATCTTTTGAAAGTAATTGCAGGATAGGGTTTTAAATGCTTGGAGATAGTAATACATAGTTACATAGTTAGTCAGGTTGAAAAAAGACACAAGTCCATCCAGTTCAACCATACAAAAAAACAAAAAAAAAATATCATACAATCCAATATACCCAATACTATACCCACAGTTGATCCAGAGGAAGGC
This sequence comes from Lithobates septentrionalis, assembly GCA_037952835.1. Taxonomy (NCBI): domain Eukaryota; kingdom Metazoa; phylum Chordata; class Amphibia; order Anura; family Ranidae; genus Lithobates; species Lithobates septentrionalis. The sequence continues at coordinate 103,656 of JBBDGP010000162.1, read as the reverse complement.
AAAAAACCCCAGCAGAGCACGCTCCAATTTGCTACAGCAGGGGAAAAAATTCCTTCCTGATCCCCCAAGAGGCAATCGGATTTTCACTGGATCAACTTAACCTATAAATGTCAGTACCCAGTTATATTATGTACATTTAGGAAAGTATCCAGGCCTTTCTTAAAGCAATCTACTGAGCTGGCCAGAACCACCTCTGGAGGGAGTCTATTCCACATTTTCACAGCTCTTACTGTGAAGAAACCTTTCTGTATTTGGAGATGAAATCTCTTTTCCTCCAGTCGTAAAGAGTGCCCCCTTGTCCTCTGTGTTGACCGTAAAGTGAATAACTCAACACAAGTTCACTATATGGACCCCTTATATATTTGAACATGTTGATCATATCCCCCCTTATTCTCCTCTTCTCAAGAGTGAACAAATTCAGTTCCTCTAATCTTTCCTCATAGCAGAGCTCCCCCATGCCTCTTATCAGTTTGGTTGCCCTTCTCTGCACTTTCTCCAGTTCCCCGATATCCTTTTTGAGAACTGGTGCCCAAAACTGAACTGCATATTCCAGATGAGGTCTTACTAATGATTTGAACAGGGGCAAAATGATATCTCTCTCTCTGGAGTCCATACCTCTCTTAAAACAAGAAAGGACTTTGCTCGCTTTGGAAACCGCAGCTTGGCATTGCATGCTATTATTGAGCTTATGATCTACCAAAACCCCCAGATCCTTCTCCACTACGGATTCCCCCAGTTGTACTCCCCCTAACATGTACGATGCATGCATTTTCTTAGCCCCCAAGTGCATAACTTTACATTTCTCAACATTAAACCTCATCTGCCACATAGACGCCCAATTAGACAGAGCATTGAGGTCAGCTTGTAAATTGGAGACATCCTGTAAGGACGTTATTCCACTGCATAGCTTGGTGTCATCTGCAAAGACAGAAATGTTACTTTTGATCCCAGACCCAATATCATTTATAAAGATATTAAAGAGTAAGGGTCCCAGCACTGAACCTTGGGGTACACCACGGATAACCTTAGACCATTCAGAGTAAGAATCATTAACCACTACTCTCTGAATTCTGTCTTTTAGCCAGTTTTCTATCCATTTACAAACTGATATTTCCAAGCCTGTAGACTTTAACTTACACATGAGCTGTGTGTGCGGAACTGTATCGAACGCTTTTGCAAAATCCAAGTATACCACGTCCACAGCCACCCCTCTGTCCAAGGTTTTACTTACCTCTTCATAAAAAGAAATCAGGTTTGTCTGACAACTTCTGTCTTTCATGAACCCATGCTGTCTGTTGCTTAAAATGTTTTTTTCCAGCAAGAACTCGTCTATGTGGTCTTTTATTAAATGCTCCAGTATCTTCCCAACTATAGAAGTTAAACTAACAGGTCTATAGTTACTTGGTAAAGACTTTGATCCCTTTTTAAATATAGGCACCACGTTCGCCCTGCGCCAATCCAGTGGTACTATTCCCATCATTAATGAGTCCCTAAAAATTAGATACAATGGCTTTGAAATTACAGAGCTCAATTCTTTTAGGATCTGTGGGTGGATGCCATCAGGTCCAGGTGCTTTATCCACCTTTATTCTGTCTAAATATTTCTGGACCATATCCCTTTTGAGCCATTGTGGATCATTGGGGGCTGTGTCAATACCACCCCCATTATGGACATGAGCTTCCCCATGCTCTTTTGTATACACAGAGCTGAAGAAAGTATTTAATAAATTAGCCTTCTCCTTGTCCCCAGTCACCCACTCTAGATTATTTTGTAAAGGGCCTACATGCTCAGACCTGACCTTTTTACTATTAATATATTTGAAGAATTTTTTGGGGTTTGTCCTACTATTTTTTGCGATCTGTCGTTCATTTTGAATTTTTGCACCCTTGATTTCCTTTTTACATATTCTGTTAAATTCTTTGTAGCATTTAAACGACACTAGTGTTCCTTCATTTTTATATTTTTTAAAAGCTCTTTTCTTATTGTTTATAGCTTTTCTAACTTTGACCGTGAGCCACATAGGTTTTATTTTTAGCCTTTTAAACTTATTGCCTATGGGAATATACTTTGCAGTGAGGTCCCAAACAGTCTTTTTGAAGAATTCCCATTTCTGCTCTGTGTTTATCGCTGCCAATATTCCCTCCCAGTCTAAGTCCTCTAGAGCAGCCCTCATCCTTGGAAAATTTGCTCTCTTGAAGTGAAGTGTTTTTATCTTTCCCTTATGTATTTCTTGTTTACAGCTAACATCAAATGAAATCATGTTATGGTCACTGCTACCCAGGTGTTCCTTTATCTGGACATTAGTAATAAGCTCTGCATGGTTTGAGATTACCAGGTCCAACAGAGCTTCATTCCTAGTTGGGGCCTCAATAAACTGGACCATAAAATTGTCCTGTACTAGGTTTATACATTTTTGCCCTTTAACTGTCCCAGCAGTGCCATTACTCCAGTCAATTTCTGGGTAGTTAAAATCCCCCATTATTATCACCATCCCAGCCCTTGTAGCCCTTTCCATCTGTGCAAGGAGCTGAGTCTCCACCTCCTCGTTAACATTGGGTGGTCTATAACAAACTCCAATGATTAACTTTGAACTACATACATCTATATGCAGTTCCACCCATAATGCTTCAGACTCATCACACTCTCCATCAATCAGGTCCTCTTTCACACTTGCTTTGAGATCACTTCTCACATAGAGACAGACCCCGCCACCTTTCCTTTTTACCCTGTCTCTCCAAAAGAGTGCATAGCCAGGAATATTAATAGCCCAATAATGTGAGGATGGAGATAATGTCAGCCATCAGGAGATACCAATACTTTTGCATAATTCGGTGAACTTGTTTGTGTTGACCCAAAAAACGGGAAATCATTCTGATTCCAGGGTCAATCTTTGGGATTTTCTGGAAATAGATTAATGAAGCTCTATCTTTGGTTTTTGCTTTGGCATAAGCCTTTTTGAGGCATTTCTTGCTGTAGCCTCGTTGTGCAAGGCGTAGCTGAAGTGCCTTGGCTTCTATCTCAAATGTCTTGTTGTCGCTACAATTTCTTTTTAATCTAAGATATTGTCCGTATGGGACACTAGCCACTAGGGAGGTTGGGTGAGAGTTATTAGCATGTAATAATGAGTTCCCTGCAGACAGTTTACGAAACAAGGTAGAACCAAGGGTCCCATCTGGATTAACCAACATCTGAATATCCATATAGCGACATCATAATGGTATCTTACAAATAAAAGATTGCATCTCCTCTCTGCAAAATAAATCTCGTTCCCACCCCCTCAGGAACAGGTTGGCGTACAATGGGGCACATCTGGTCCCCATGGCCACCCCCTGCACCTGGAGGTAGTGGGAACGACCAAACAAAAAAATATTGTTGGTCAGAATGAACTTCAGAAGATCCAAAATAAACTGTCTTAGTGGGATCACATTCAGAAATTAAGCCCTCCACAACAGCCACCCCCCCCCTCTCATGAGGGATGGAGTTTTAGAGGGCCTCAACATCCAGAGCCACTAACCAGGTTCCCCTTGGGATAAGTATCCTATCAAGGGCCCTGAGTAGATCCAGAGTATCCTGTAAATAGGATGTGAGGCCCTCCACATGAGGTTGAAGGTAATTGTCTATCAATTGACTTGCAGCTTCAGTAAGACAGCAATTGCCGGAAACTATCGGACGTCCAGGAGGCTGCATGGTTGGTAACTTGATATGGTATACAATGATCCAACCGCACTGATCTGACACCTACTATTGTAACACTGGTGTTGACACAATATTTGTATTATTGAGAACCTTGTTGTCTGTCAAAACTTATTTTCAATAAAATTCATTGGAAAAGAAGATCAGACAGAATTTTTGTATTGATAGCAAGAAAAAGAGAAGAACCTTTAGCTCAGAGTTTAATGTTATTTGATAATGCTGACATGTGACCCATAGAACCAAGATTTTTCTAATGAGTTGGTTCACTTTCATTAGAACATTTTTTTCAGCAGCCAGAAACTGATTTGTAACCAAAAGTGAGGGTGGTGCTATAACAGAAAAAAGGATAAAATTACAGTTTCTTGTGCTTTTTCTCCAGACTTGTTTTCCTTTCATTTGTGTCTCTGTAATCAAGTAGTGCAGGTGTGTATCCTTCACTTAGAAATTAAATTGCTAGAGAACTAATCAAAGTTAGAGTTGCCACCTCATCCCTTTAAACCCGAACACCTTTGAATTACACAGGTTCTGAGGCTAATTAAATGCAGATAAGGTACCAAGTGAGTTTAATTACCACCTTAATCAGCCATAGAACCTGTGTAATTAATATGTGTTCGGGTTTAAAGGGATGAGGTGGCAACCATAATCAAAGTGTACTAAAGTAATTCCTACAAGAAACATTTTAATGCACCAGTCAATGGAAAATGTTTCAGAGCCATCTCAGGAATGCAGACTAGTTTGTTTGATGGAAGAGAGAAGTCTGCTGGATAGAAGTATATACTGCAACCTATAAAATTGTTGTATTTTCCCCATACATGGTAACTTTCAATGTTTTGGCCTCCTTTCAAGCAAGCAGCAGGTTGGTGAACTTGGATCCCAGTGGCATAACACATTAACCTCTTCAGTGTTGGACTGGCAGAAATAATTTTGGCAAATCCTCAAAGCCACATTAATCTCAACAGTTACAAATGCCCAGAAACCCAATGTATCTGAATAACTGTTAAGATTGTTATCACTTAAGTTGAGTGTTAGGATGACAGGATGCTAAGACAACACAGTCATCAGGACATCTGTATATATATAGAAACTGTGAGGCATAGTATTTCCAAAAATAGACGTTGTAGTGAACGAAAATCCAAATCTAAACTTAGTCAAGGATCACGTGGCATAAAAAAAAAAATTATACAAATATAAGAGGTTCTTTTAACAATGGTCTATCAATACCAGCAAACAGCAAACCAAACTTTTCTAGCTTTCTTGTAGCACAAGGCAGTGCCTCTCTTTTTATAAAAGCATACCTGCTCTTTTAAAAGGGGAATGGCGCTGTTCACAGATAATGAAAAAAATCAAAAAACGTAATATACAACCCACCAAAAAAAATTTTTGTAATGGGAAAAGGAAAATGTGAAAAAAATATATATATGAAAAAATAAACAATAAATGTGCAGAGTGCACCAAAGTCACAGCAACATGTGTGAGAAAATCTAACTAAAATCCTGTAAATTAATCCAATACGTCTATGGCATAGGGTGTGAATATGCAAGTCACAACCATAAGTGAAAAATTGCAAAATCATACATAGTGCAAAAGTATCATAAAAAGTAATATCGTTGTTTAAAAATCCCACTCAAGTGCCCAATATCATAAGCAATACATAAAACATACATATAAATGAGCCAAATAAACTTCTGTGTTCTTCCTGATGTGAATAGTGAAAAAATGAATAAAAATGTGTTTTGAAAGTGAAAAAATCAAAAAGATAGTATTAAATGGAATATAAATAAATTAGCAAATGTGATGCAATCAAAATCGTCCAATATAAATTGTCCAATGGAAGTATGTCTGACAGGTGTGTAATCCCCAACGAATTTCAGTGTTTAATGTGTCCGTGACTGGCAGGCCCCCTCTTGTGCCCCCACTCACCAGAAAGCCCAACCCCTGCAGGGGTGAAGGGCATGAATAGATCCTGTGGCCGGAATCCTGGAGACCCGAAATCCCCCTCTCAGGTTCAGCGAGCCCCCTCCTCCTGGATCCGCATTGTTCTTCACATAAGTATCCACCGGAACAAAATATGTGTGGAGAAACAAGGAATCCTCATAGTGTAAATCCGTTTGGAAATAAAAGTTTATTGTCAAAAAAATGATAAGTAAAAGTTTAAAAACGGGAGCTGACAGTGCTCTCCTAGTAAAACAGAGGTGGATGGTGTATAGGTAGCGAGGTGACGGCGTGCGTTCCACCAGCTTAGCTACCGAAACCGGAAGTGCAGAGTCAAAACGTAAAAGCGACGTGTGCGTACCGTATGACCACGCTTACGCGTTTCGTCATCAAGATGTCATCTGAGGCCAAAGATGACGTCTTGATGACGAAACGCGTAAGGCGTGGTCATACGGTACGCACACGTCGCTTTTACGTTTTGACTCTGCACTTCCGGTTTCGGTAACTAAGCTGGTGGAACGCACGCCGTCACCTCGCTACCTATACACCATCCGCCTCTGTTTTACTAGGAGAGCACTGTCAGCTCCCGTTTTTAAACTTTTACTTATCATTTTTTTGACAATAAACTTTTATTTCCAAACGGATTTACACTATGAGAATTCCTTGTTTCTCCACACATATTTTGTTCCGGTGGATACTTATGTGAAGAACAACGCGGATCCAGGAGGAGGGGGCTCGCTGAACCTGAGAGGGGGATTTCGGGTCTCCAGGATTCCGGCCACAGGATCTATTCATGCCCTTCACCCCTGCAGGGGTTGGGCTTTCTGGTGAGTGGGGGCACAAGAGGGGGCCTGCCAGTCACGGACACATTAAACACTGAAATTCGTTGGGGATTACACACCTGTCAGACATACTTCCATTGGACAATTTATATTGGACAATTTGATTGCATCACATTTGATAATTTATTTATATTCCATTTAATACTCTCTTTTTGATTTTTTCACTTTCAAAACACATTTTTATTCATTTTTTCACTATTCACATCAGGAAGAACACAGAAGTTTATTTGGCTCATTTATATGTATATTTTATGTATTGCTTATGATATTGGGCACTTGAGTGGGATTTTTAAACAACGATATTACTTTTTATGATACTTTTGCACTATGTATGATTTTGCAATTTTTCACTTATGGTTGTGACTTGCATATTCACACCCTATGCCATAGACGTATTGGATTAATTTACAGGATTTTAGTTAGATTTTCTCACACATGTTGCTGTGACTTTGGTGCACTCTGCACATTTATTGTTTATTTTTTCATATATATATTTTTTTTTCACATTTTCCTTTTCCCATTACAAAAATTTTTTTTGGTGGGTTGTATATTACGTTTTTTGATTTTTTCATTATCTGTGAACAGCGCCATTCCCCTTTTAGAATATTTTGGTTATGTGGATTTCACTTCGGTGTTTCCATTTTGCTTGGGGGGCTGCAGTTCCTTGTTATCACTGATCCTAAGCGCGGAATATTTGATTTCCATACCTGCTCTTTTGCTCATCTCTTTATTGGAGACGCTTCCGTAATGCAGTGCAGCAGCCTTATAAATTTAGCCCATATGGCTGATGGAATCGGAAAAGAATTATGAAAGCTGCCAGTGCTAACTTGTTTTTGCAAGCTCTATAGTTTTTTTTTATCCTTCCTACACTAGTGTGGAAGTCATACATTGCCACATATGTCACACTGATACATATTTTTGGTAAAAAATAACCAAAATCAGTGTATATTATTTGGTCTTTGTGAAAGTTATAGGGTCTACAAGCTATGGTCCCAATCACTGAAAAATTATCACACCTGATGTACTGACGGCCTATCTCAATTCTTGAGACACGAACAAGCCAGGAAAGTACAAATACCCCCCAAATGACCCCTTTTTGGAAAGTAGACACTCCGAGGTATTTAGTAAGAGGCATGGTGAGGTTTTTAAAATTTTAATTTTTTCCCACAATTCTTTGCAAAATGAAGATTTTTGATTTTATTTTTGTCACAAAATTGTCATATAAACAGGTTACTACTCCTCCTGAGTATGGCGATACCACATGTGAGACTTTTACACAGCCTGGCCACATGCAGAGGCCCAACATGCAGGGAGCACCATCAGGTGTTCTAGGGACACAAATTACATTTAATTTCTTGACTACCTCTTACACTTTTGAAGGCCCTGGAGCACCAGGACAATGGAAACGCCCAAAAAATGACCCCATTTTGGAAAGTAAACACCCCAATGTATAATCTATGAAGCATAATGAGTCTTTTGAACATGTCTTTTTTTTTTCCACATGTTGTTGGAAAATGTGGAAAGAAAATTAAACAACGTTTTTGCTATACATACATAGAATATATATATATACATACGTATTTCTAACACATAGCATGTACATAGCAAAAATTACACCCCAAAATATATTTTGCTACTCCTCCTGAGTATGGCGATACTATATGTGTGAGACTTTTTCACAGCCTGGCCACATACAGAGGTCCAACATGCAGGTGTTTTAGGGTCATAAATTTCAAATCTAATTTGACTACCTATTACACTTTTGTGAGGCACTGATGAGCACTGTAGTGGCATGAATGTGGCACAGATGAGCACTGATGTGACATGGATGTGGTACAGATGAGTACGGATGGGGCACGGATGAGCACTGATGTAGCATGGATGGGCACTGATGAGCACTGATGTGGCATGGATGAGCATGAATGATGCATGGGTGGGCACGGATGGGCAACAATGAGACATGAATGAGCATGAACGAGCCATGGATGAGACATGGACTGGCATGGATGAGCACAGATCAGCACTGTGGGCACTTAAGATCCAGCCCACAAGTGCTGCTGCACCCGCTCCCTCCTCTCCTCACACACAGTACAGATCGGTGGGAGGAAAGGAGAGGAGCTGAACCGGACATGCTCTGGTTTGTTGACAAGTGATCGCTCCGTCATTGGATGGAGCGATCCTGTGGTAAAGGGCCGCTGTCATTGGCCCTTTACCCTGTTCCCTGACCAGCCAGGTCCAGAGGACCCGACGGTCACGGGCATTCCTGGGTGCACACTCCAGGGGAGCACGATTCTGGGAGGACTTCATTGTACGCGCTCCCAGAATTATCCGACCATGCTGTAGCCATCATTCGGCTATGGCTTGGTCAGCAAGTGATTAAAAATAACAAACATGTTATACTTACCTGCTCTGTGTGGTGGTTTTGCACAGAGCAGCCCAGATCCTCCTCTTCTCGGGTCCCTCACTGATGCTCTGGGCCCCTCCCTTCTGCTGAGTGCCCCCACAGCAAGCAGCTTGCTATGGGGCACCCAAGCTGAGCCGCTGCTCTGTGTGTCCATTCAGACACAAAGACATGTATCAACTATGCCCCCTCTCTCTCCTCATTGGCTCACTGACTTTGATTGGCAACAATGGGAGTCAATGGCGTCCACTGCTGTGCCTCAGCCAATCAGGAAGGAGAGTCCTGGGACTTTGTGACTCTCGTGCAATATAGCTGGATCGAGAGGGAGCTTGGTTAAATATTAGGGGGCTGCTGCACACAAAAGGTTTTTAGCTTAATGCATAGAATGCATTAAGTTAGAAATAAATATAAAATATGTTGATGCGCTTATCAAACTATCCCCATCTGTTGGAGTGGTGCTTATATATAAAATCCTAAACCATAAAAATACCCTGATATCATAATCAGTGAAGTGAATAAGTGCAAATAAATAATCAATCAATAAAGTGAATAAATGCAAAAAAAAAAGCATCAAAAAACATATACCCTGATATCACAATCAGTAAAGTGAATAGGTGCAAATAAATATATCAATCAATAAAGTGAATAAATGCAAATAGATGCATCAAAAACATACAAGGGAACACACATCCCTAGATATATGTAGATGAAAAAAAACAAAAAAACAATAAATAGTGTCTGTTTGTGTTGATCCAGATGAGGTCTAAATGTCCAATCAATTGCCTTTGATGAACTTGCTTGTATTTCAATTCTCACAGATCACAGTTGCATTATGAATTACATTTGCAAGGTGATGATTCACATAAAGATAAAAAAGAAAAACCATCATTGCGCAGTGTTTTTAAATGCTACAAGACTGGGCAAACAATGTAATCCACTCACACATTTGCAGTAGCTGAATCGCTTTTGTTATAATGGTCAGACAGCTTCACCGCTCATACAGCTACGCTGTGTTTGCCGAACACTATGCGAAGACGTCACGGACTCCTTCTCCCCACGCGTATCATCACATGTCACGTGACTTTCTCAAGGGTAGTCATGTGACCGGCCAAGCTTCCTATTTAAGCTATGGACGGCATATTAGTTGCCATAGTGATATCAGTAAATAAGCAAGTTATCATTCCATTAAGTCTGCATTACAGCAATACTTATTTTTAGTAATAGATTACACAATATAACTTTTAATAATACAACTTTTAAAAGACACAAGTTAAAATCAAATTTGGAAGTAAGAAACATTATTCACTAAAAGAAACATTATTCACTAAAAGGATCTACTGAACACAGACTTCAGGCTCCCCCCCCTCCCATGGTCAAACCTGGTATTTATATCCAAAGTAAATAATAGATGACAATAATCCATAGTGCTATGCCCTCCAGTGGTGAGTATTAAGTATAACATCACGAGCGAGAAGCATGCGTAGATAAGTATAATGCAACCATAAATGAATTTAAATTATTAAAATACACACATCACAGCCTCCATATTATGGTTATATAATCTTTATAATATAGGACCCTTAATACCATTCCCTCCTGTAATGAGCCATGGGAAAACCAAGAGATAACATTTAAAAACTAAAAATCTGAAATAAAACAATTCAAGTCAAAATCAATATTCAAGCCCCTCGGCGATAAAGTGCACATTTCAAAGATCTGGATTCACTTTTACTTAACTCTCTGATCTTATTACTACCCCTCCAGTGGGGTTTGTACTTATCAATAGCCCAGAATTTTATGTGAGCAGGATCTTTATTATGATGTAGTGCAAAATGGCGGGATACACAGTGTTTGGGGTAGCCACTTCTAATATTTTTTGTATATGTTCCCGTATGCGTTTCCATAAGGAACGTTTAGTTTGTCTTATATACTGCAGTAAACATGTACACTGCAACACATACACCACCCCTTCCGTCCTGCAAGAAATAAAATCCTTGATTACATACTCTTTGTTGGTACTTGTGGAAATAAAATTTATGCATTTTTGGCCATTAAGGTTTGTATACCTGCATGCGTAACACCTTCTGCAGGGTTAAAAACCTTTTCCCTGAAAAAAAGTTAGGTCATTAGACCTCTTAGGTGGATCTGGGACATTTTTTGCAACTAAGTCCCTCAGAGTTGGAGCCCTCCGGTAAGTAAAACGTGGTTTCTCCGGTAAAATCGATTGCAAATTGTCTGTCAGCTAAAAGAAGTGACCAATGCCTTTTGATAATCTGTTCAATTTGTTTATGGTGTGTATTAAAATTCATAATTAAGGGAATTTCTTGATATTGTTTAGACTCCTTTACTAGTTTGATAAGCGCACCAACATATTTTATATTGATTTATAGCAACAGGTGTCACAGCACTAATTGGTTGGTTGCAGCTTACACATTTCTTTTTGGTGTTTTGTTATTTTATAGAGAATCCACATCAGCGCTTTAGTTTTATTTTTTCACATTAAGATAGAAAACCTTCTGCCTTTAGAACCACTTTAACATTCATGTCTTCAAGCGGTAATAAATGCAAAAATGTAATATATTGTAGCTTACCAAGCCTTAAATATGATGGCTCCATTAGTTTTCTTTTTTAACACTTATTAACTTGGTGATCCTGCTAGTAACATACTTCCTGTCCTAGGGAGACTACATTTACTGTACTGTATCTATAGAGAAGCAGAATTGTTACCCTGGGAAAGGAATTGTGTTAGGCCTGCAGAATACCTCTCCCTTTTCCCTTCTTCATAACATAAGTGAAGATGTTCTGTGGGGGCGTGACCGGAGGCGGATGTGGGTGTCGGTTTGATATGAGAGCGTGACCGCCCTCCCCCTCTCCTCACTTCCCTCTATCCCAGCTTCTATCCCCCCTTCGGGGGAGTTTTGGACTCCGCCAGCCTACCAGTGCCTGATGAGCGGACGAGCGGTGGAAGCTCAAGCTGCTTATATGGTCCCAGGAATCTAGCCGTTCGTTGCCTTGTGGAAACCGGTGATGTGACAGCAGCGCTGTCCGGATACGGGAGGGGTTGAAGAGTGTCAGTCACGGAGTGCACCTCCCCCCCGTGCTCCAACAGAGACACTCATTACACCTGGGAAGCAGCACCGGCGGTGTGAGAGACTCCCACTGCCCTCCCCTTTGCTTTCCTGGCAGGAGCAATTTTGGCACTATTCCCTAGGAGGACATAATTACAGAGGGGAGTAGCGGCAACGGCGTGAGAGGTTCTCCGCTGCCCTTTATCTGTCTTATAGGACAAGAGGCATCTTCTTGGAGGAACGAGTGGACAGGTGGAGGTGTTAGAGACCCCCCCCCCCTGACACTTTTTCTCACCCTTATACATTGGAATAAGGAGAGTGTTCATTCTATCCCACTGCAACGTCAGGACATCGGATCCCTGTTTTTGGTGAGAAATTTCCATTTTACTCCTGGGGAGCTGGGGAAGGACGTAGCCAGAAATGGGGCATTTCCACTGCCCTCCTTACCCTTGGCTTATGGTTTGGGATTAGGAAATTAGGACTGGACTGTGAAATATTATCTCTGAATTGTGGGGCACGGATTCCTCTCCCTCCCTCTTCTCTTTCCTCCTTGGTACCCCCTATCTCCCACCCTCTCCCCTGCCTTCGCCCTCCGTGTTTCAGCTGGCCCTGAGGTGGGCAGAGGACAGGGAAAAGGGACTGAGACAAACATATACCCTCATGTGTTAGCCCTATGTAACTATGCCATCACAGCGTACCACAAAAGCGAGTCAGGCTGCGGCTGCTAAATTAAAGGAATTCTCACACGGACAGACCCCCCAAAACATAGCCAACAGACCCAGCACGCCAGTATGCTGTCTAAACCAGTCTGGGGCTAACCCTCCTAGGAAGAGTCTGGTTCAGAGCCAGGTAACCCCTGTAAAAGGGGGTGAATGCCCCCCATAGGAAATTTAAGGGGATTGAGGAAGTTCAAGGGCAAACAAAGCCACCACCTAGTATAGTAACCCCGGGGGAAGCAGAACCATCATTAATGGACATACTGCATGCAATTAACTCCTGCAAGACCTCTATAAATGAAATGTCTCTCCAGCTTAAAACTGTGCGGGAAGAATTGTCCCTTGTGAGACACGATATGCAGAAAGTACGGGAAAGGACTACTGCTTTAGAGGGGAGGGTTAGCCTATTGGAGGATGATTTGAACCCTATGAAACTGGAGATGAGCATCATAAAGGAGTAAACGGCTAACTACCAGATAAAGCTTGACGAAATGGAGAACAGGATGCGTAGGAAGAACGTACGGATAGTGGGGCTCCCCGAACGTAGTGAGGGCCCAGACCCCATCGCATTCCTGGAAAAATGGCTTAAAGACCTGTTTGGAGACCAGTCTTTCTCACCCTTTTTTGCATTAGAGAGAGCTCATAGGGTTCCCCCTAGACCACCCCCAACCGGGCACCCCTCCTAGATCTCTCCTGGTAAAACTATTTCACTACAAGGATAAAGTGACTATTCTAAATAAAGCCAGAGAAATGGGCAATATCCTGTATAATGGTAATCGGGTTTCCATGTCCCCTGATTTCTCACCTGACCTACAAAAAAGGAGGGCCAAGTTTGAAGAGGGTAAGCGTAAACTGCAACAACTAAAAGTGAATTACACACTGTTATACCCGGCAATATTGCGGTTAAATGCATGGGAGAGACTGTGTTTTTTGACACTCCGGAGAGAGTGGAGGAGTGGATAGTAACCTATAATAGGAGACTGTAGCAAACTTTGACTCTATAACCCTAGAATTTGATTGTATTACTTTAGTTTGTTATCATTATGACTTAGTTTTGGCTACACAAATATGCACTAGGTTGAGTAATTAGGGGAGTAAGAGGGGGGAGGGGGCAGGCGGGAGGGAACAATGATTACATTACGCCTTGCCACCAAGGGGCATGGTGAAGGGTTCTCTTCATGTGTCTTTTTTGTTCTGTTTTTTCTGTTTGTCAGCTCAGTGGTTGGTTGAGTCGTGACAAGTGATTGGATGGGCTGGGTTGGATGGGCTGGGTTGGATAGGCTGGGTTGGATGGGAGGGTAGAGTGTAAAAAGATAAGGTCAAGAATGCCAATAACACTTAAAATTACTGGAATATGTAACAGTCACATTAGGATGCCCCTAAACAGGCCCAGCGGGTGGGTGAGAGTGATGTATGGGTGGTATAAGTGGTATGTCTGCATAAAGTAGTGACCGGGACTTAGTGGAAGGAGACACCTTGCCCACATCCCTAATTGGATACAAAAAACTGAGTTTTCCTCTTAGTGGGACTTTGTGGGGCAGGGGTCTCAAAGCAGTACATCAATGAAATATAATATAAATAATATTACCATATTTTATTTGTCAAAAAGTTAAAAAGACATAATCAAAAAAAAAGGAAAAAGCGGATGCCAAAATTACAATTGATGATGATACAACATGACAGTTTTCAAAGATACACTTAACCCCACAAAGGCTGTATTCAGCGAAGGAAAAAGCTGTACAGTGAAGCCCGACGCATTTCGAGGTTTTATCAATGTTGAGACCTCTTCTTCAGGGGCTGATAGTGAGGTACTTTGTCGTGTTGTTTCTTGATCACCATCATATGGCATCCAGTTTAAAAGCTTTAAAGGGATGGAGTGGTTTGCCAGTAGGGTTCAAAGACTGAAAGCCTCTGCTGTCACTGAGGGACCGAGTGCGTCCACCCTAGGACACGACACAAAGGGCGTCCCGCCCACCAGTTGATGGCACTGTGGATGTTGACTGTTGTACAATGTTATCACCCACTGTCGATGTGCATATAAGGTACAATACCCCTGTAACAAGCTAAGATACGGTTGTCTCAAGGGGTGCTGTCTGGTCTCTAGCACCAAAGAGGGAACACCAAAGAAGCCTCTGCAATCAGTGGCTCTGGAGGCTTGAACAATTACAACATCCCATCTGACGCCCACACTGTCATGACACCTCGAGACACCCGTATCTTAGCTTGTTACAGGGGTATTTTACCTTATATACACATCAACATTGTACAACAGTCAACATCCACAGTGCCATCAACTGGTGGGCGGGACGCCCTTTGTGTCATGTCCTAGGGTGGACGCACTCGGTCCCTCAGTGACAGCAGAGGCTTTCAGTCTTTGAACCCTACTGGCAAACCACTCCATCCCTTTAAAGCTTTTAAACTGGATGCCATATGATGGTGATCAAGAAACAACACGACAAAGTACCTCACTATCAGCCCCTGAAGAAGAAGAGGTCTCAACATTGATAAAACCTCGAAACGCGTCGGGCTTCACTGTACAGCTTTTTCCTTCGCTGAATACAGCCTTTGTGGGGTTAAGTGTATCTTTGAAAACTGTCATGTATCATCATCAATTGTAATTTTGGCATCCGCTTTTTCCTTTTTTATTGATTATGTCTTTTTAACTTTTTGACAAATAAAATATGGTAATATTATTTATATTTCGTTGATGTACTGTTTTGAGACCCCTGCCCCACAAAGTCCCACTAAGAGGAAAACTCAGTTTTTTGTAAGTGGTATGTCTGGTACACTAGAATGTTTGGAATTAACTACAGATATGAGGTTAGGCAATGTGGGGTCACTAAACTAACACAAGTATGGCACATAATGACAAAAGGTATAGATTATGTGGTCCACAGTAAACTAAATTTTTGATGGTTAAAAGTATGCACCTTAAAAAACTCACCTTGTGTTTATGGAATGTCCGGGGAATGGGAGACTCAGAGAAAAAAGCAGCAGTTCTCCTGATAGCAAAAACATATCAGGCAGCTATCCTTTGCTTACATGAGACACACCTCACTAAAACCTCTACCCCTCAACTGAGGTGGCGAGACTACAGTACACAATTTCACTTAGTCCACACCTCTTATTCTAGAGGGGCGAGTATATTTATTAGAGCTGGGGTGGCTTTCTCCTTCATACAGACTAGGGCGATACGTTTTCCTACACTGCAGGATTGAAAATAGACCCTGCGTACTGGTAAATGTATACCTTCCTCTCCCCTTCGATGTTTCGATCCTTTGTGGGCTCATTGACTTTATCCTGGATAAGCCCGGGGTGCCGGTGGTAGTAACGGGGGATTTTAACGTGGTAACAGACCGGACGTTGGATAGGTTTCCCCCCGTGACACAAACAGGCAGCGTAGCGGACAGTCGGCTAACTAACTTTTTGAACGAAACCGGACTGAGAGATATCTGGAGAAGTCGGAATTCAGAGACCAGACAATATTCATGCTTCTCCAGGACACATTCCACGCTCTCCAGGATTGACTTGGGGAACAAGGAAATGATGCCCCTGATAAAAAATGTAAACTACAAACCAAGGGGCTTGTCGGACCATTCCCTGGTGACAGTAATATTAGAGCTGGGGGAACTTAATCATCCTGGGGAGTGGAGGTTAAGCCCCTTCTGGATCGAACTGATGGGAGATCCGAATGAAATTCTACTCCCCTTGCGAGACTTTATCGATCTGAACCGGGAACCGCCTCAGAGGGAATAGTATGGGACTCTATGAAGGCCTTTTTAAGAGGCTTAATGATACTACAGATTTCAAAAATTAAAAAACAGACTAAGGACTGGGAGAGATTAATGGGGAAGAGGGTAACAATAGCGGAAGAACAATATATTAACAACCCGACACACGAAACACTTAGGAACTAGATAGAGGAGCAAAACAATTACCAGTTAGTGACTCTCCAGAAGATAGAGAAGAAGCACCTTTTCCAGAGACAAGCGGCTTTCGGAGAAGGGGAAACTGTGGAACACATGTTGGCACAACTGGTCAGGGCAAACTCTCCTACTTCCGTAGTACCTACGATCACTACAGAAGATGGAAGAGTGACCTCCCATACTCCATAAATAGTGGGTAAATTTAAAGAATATTACGGGGATCTGTACAGATCTCGCCAGGAGGAGACGAAGGATGGAATGGATAGTTTCTTTAAGAACCTGAATCTTCCCTCCCTCACTGAGACAGATAGAGCGGAGCTAGACCGCCCCATCACGTTAGAGGAGCTGCAGCAGATCACTAATGAGATGGCGAGCCAGAAATCTCCGGGCCCAGAAGGCCTCCCAGCCGAAATATATCGACATTATGGGAAGGTTCTACTCCCCGAGCTGTTGAGAGTATTGAACTGCTCGATGGCAAAGGGTGCTCTTCCCTTATCAATGATGGACTCCACTATAATTACCATACATAAGGAGGGCAAAGATCCACTTGATGTTGCCTCATATGGGCCTATTGCTCTATAGAATACAGATATGAAAATCTTTGTAAAGGCCTTGGCGGATAGGCTGAATAAAGTTATATCGAAACTCATCCACCCTAGACCAACCGGGCTTTATACCCGGAAGAACAACCAGTATAAATATAAGGCGGCTATATTTCAATTTACAGGCTCCAATGGACAGGGGTGGAGAGAGGGCCATTCTCTCCTTGGATGCCGCCAAGGCCTTCGATAGCTTAGAATGGCAGTACCTTTGGAAGGCTATGGAAGCAGTTCAGCTTGGACTGGGATTTATTAACTGGGTTAAAATGCTTTATAGAGTCCCAGAGGCTAGAATAAAGGTAAACCAATGAACAGTCCGATAAATTTGGCATGGGGAGGGGGACGAGACAGGGTTGTCCCTTGTCACCCCTCCTCTTTGCCATTGCAATTGAGCCTCTGGCTATTGCTCTCAGAGCCTCTAAGCAGGTGAGGGGCTTTAGAAGAGGTGATCACGAGGAAAAAAACTCACATTATATGCGGATTATCTATTGTTGTTTCTGGGAGACACGCAGGAGTCACCTCGGGAAGTTATGAATATTATTATTAACTTTGGTCAAATTTCTGGGTTACAGATAAACTGGGCAAAATCTTGTTTGTTACCTGTAGACCCCCTGGGCGACCCTTTGCCCGAGGAAGTGGCCCAGATTCCAGTGGTGAACAAATTCAAGTACTTGGGCATAAATATCTCCTGAGACCCTCAATGTTACACCTCAGATAACATCAACCAGTTACTCACCAAATTTAGGGATAAAATAAAAGTCTGGAAATGCCTGCCAATATCTGTGGCTGGTCATTGTAATTTAATTAAAATTATCTGGATGCTGTAACTCCTCTATTCATTACATAAATTCTCCAATATGGCTGTACAAAAAGCGGTTTCAAAGGATTGATAAGCTGTTTAATGAAATGATCTGGAAGGGTGGTCCTGCAAGAATTTGGTTAAGTACTCTGCAGTTTCAGAAACAGGAGGGAGGAGCAGCCCTTCCACGCCCATTTAGTTATTTCTTGGCGTCACAACTCCAGCATATATAGGGGGTTGTAATCTAGTAGGCCGAGAAGTAAGAAGAAAGAGGCTAATACAAAATACCCCACATGACTCAATAATTGAAGAATGGAGGCAGGATCTTTTCCCTCAGGACTACCTACCCTGAACCTTATGATGAGAGTATGGGACACAGTGAAAGTAACTTTAAAGTATAGTGGCCTTACAGAGTACACCCCACTGTGGGAGAATAGCAAACTGGGAGAACTGCAGAAGATGGGGGTAGTAAGGGAATGGGAGAGGTGTGGAATAAAATCCATTTCTCAACTATACACAGATGGATCCTTGAAATCTTTCCATGAACTGAAAGACCAATACGCCCTCTTGAATAAATCTTTTTTTTTTTAGATACCTACAGGTCAGGCACGCTTTGAAGGAACAGTTTAGAGGAAGGACTTTAGAATGGAGTACAATTACAGTACTTCAAAAATTAACAAGACAGGGGTGACGGGAATCATCGACTGGGCGTATGGTACCTCCACTGAGTTGGAGACAAAACACTGCCTATTGGGATTAGTGGAGGGAGTGGGGAAATCAGGAAACTGGCAGGTAGCAGTTACGAGATGTTTATTCCAAGCAAGGAACCTGATCGCCAGAGATGGCAGTCGGCACTGCCCCGTCCGGTAAGGAATGGCTAAACAATATGAATGCGGTAATTCTTAAAGAGAAAGCGGTATATATATAAAGCAAATCGCGTTATGGAAATATGATTTGATTTGGAAACCCTGGTGGGACTCAAGAGGGATTGATATGTAACCCTTACTTACCGGGAAAAACAATGATGTGATGGGAAGTGACCAAAGAGAAAACTGCTCAAGAGAGCCTGAAAGATGATTGGTTGGATGGAATGAGTGGATAGGATGAGTTGGGCGGGTGTACTGGATGGGTGAGAAGCTAGATCCAAATAAAATCCCAGTCAGATTCCCTATAGGCTGTCAGACACCCCCCTAGGTATTATTTATAATGCATTTATCACATAATGACTCTTTTAAAGGGGTGGAATGAACAGGGGTGGGGGTGGGGGTGGGACTTGGGAGGTATGCCTGATTTTTTATATTGTTTGTAAAAACTATGAAAACGTTGAATAAAGAAATAAAGTATAAAAAAAATAAAGAAATAAAGTATAAAAAAAAAAAAGGAAGATGTTCTGTAGTCCTGACACACACAATATTGTTAAAGAATGCAGAATGCATATGCGTGTACAGGGGGTGCGCCTGGGCACACCCTAATCACACTGTCCAGTGCCGATTCCCCTTACTGCCCGAGCTTCCCCGCCCCGAAGTGCTGCTGGTTTCCCTCCTCTCCACTCTCCCCGGCTGCTGAGGGGATATTTCAGAATGGAGAGCAGGAGAAGGGGCTAGTAAATATGTAAATTTACTGGACCACTCCTTTCCTAAATGAACACAGTGAACACACTTGCTCACTGTGTCCATTCATTACTGAAGCATAGTAAACTGTACTTATTATGCTTCAGTTTGTGAATGAACAGGAAGCCACTCAGCACAGAGCACTTCCCATTTGTTCACTTCTCAGAAAAAGACGTGTGTTTCAGCAGTGCGTATTGAAATAGGAACCGGAGTGGAAAATGCTTAAAGGCCAAGTTCACCTTTTGAATAAAATGGCCTATGCAGACAAGAAGCCCTAGTAGGTTAAAATGCATATTATGTACAGTATCTCACAAAAGTGAGTACGTCTCTCACATTTTTGTAAATATTTTATTATATCTTTATCTATATCTATGTGACAACACTGAAGAAATGACACTTTGCTACAATGTAAAGTAGTAAGTGTACAGCTTGTATAACAGTGTAAATTTGCTGTCCCCTCAAAATAACTCAACACACAGCCATTAATGTCTAAATCGCTGGCAACAAAAGTGAGTACACCCCTAAGTGAAAATGTCCAAATTGGGCCATAAGTGTCAATATTTTGTGTGGCCACCATTATTTTCCAGCACTGCCTTAACCCTCTTGGGCATGGAGTTAACCAGAGCTTCACAGGTTGCCACTGGAGTCCTCTTCCACTCCTCCATGATGACATCATGGAGCTGGTGGATGTTAGAGACCTTGCGCTCCTCCACCTTCCATTTGGAGATGCCCCACAGATGCTCAATAGGGTTTAGGTCTGGATACATGCTTGGCCAATCCATCACCTTTACCCTCTAGCAAGGCAGTGGTCGTCTTGGAGGTGCATTTGGGGTCGTTAGCAAGTTGGAATACTGCCCTGCGGCCCAGTCTCTGAAGGGAGGGGATCATGCTCTGCTTCAGTATGTCACAGCACATGTTGGCATTCATGGTTCCCTCAATGAACTGTAGCTCCCAATAAATGAACTGTAGCTCTCAATGAACTGTAGCTCCCCAGTGCTGGCAGCACTTATGCAGCCCCTGACCATTACACTTCCACCACCATGCTTGACTGTAGGCAAGACACACTTGTCTTTGTATTCCTCACCTGGTTGCCACACACGCTTGACACCATCTGAACCAAATACGTTTATCTTGGTCTCACCTGACCACAGGACATGATTCCAGTAATCCATGTCCTTAGTCTGCTTGTCTTCAGCAAACTGTTTGCGGGCATCATCTTTAGAAGAGGCTTCCTTCTGGGATGACAGCCATGCAGACCAATTTGATGCAGTGTGCAGCATATGGTCCGAGTACTGACAGGCTGACCCCCCACCCCTTCAACCTCTGCAGCAATGCTGGCATCACTCATACGTCTATTTCCCAAAGACAACCTCTTGATATGACGCTGAGCATGTGCACTCAACTTCTTTGGTTGACCATGGCAAGGCCTGTTCTGAGTGGAACCTCTCCTGTTAAACCACTGTATGGTCTTGGCCACCATGCTGCAGCTCAGTTTCAGGGTCTTGGCAATCTTGTTATAGCCTAGGCCATCTTTATATAGAGCAACAATTATTTTTTTCAGAGCCAATATCCGATTGGACTATAATAATAATTTCTGTATTAAACCAATGTTTTTGTGGTTTTATGAATAATATGTTATGTATAGATTTTAATTTTTGTACTAAAGATGCATCCATAGCCGCCGAATGTAGGACTCGGCCCCACTCCCCACATCATTGGATTTGATTGACAGCAGCGGGAGCCAATGGCTGTGCTGCTATCGATCTATCCAATCAAGAGCCGGGAGAGACAGACAGCGCATCCTCGACAACTGAATGAAGCGGTTCAGGTAAGTAAAACGGGGGGGGGGGGGGGGCAGGGGGCCAGTGACTGCCAGGTGTAGTCACTGGGATGTATTAAGGTGAAAAAACATGAACCTTAACAATCCATTACGGTTCAGGATACATAGCTTTTGCCACTAGAGCATACTGGTGGTAGGATGCTGGGTAATCCTGGCTTTTCTCACTTCACCTGTCAGCTTCTCAATACCTGATGATCCCAACCATGGTCGCTCACAGCCCTATATTGAGGTGTGCTCAATGGAAATGGCCTACTGTCCCGAAAGGGTTTTTTTTCCCAATGTTGATCATGCACCCAGCTATTCATGTCTTGCAAAACGGCAGATGAAGCCACCGGTGCTGGCACTGCAATAAATCTTCTGTGCTGCTGTTGGGAAGTTGTTCTGCCAGTAGAACTCCCCGGTTTGGAAGTTGTTTTGGACATTCTGGTTCTCTGGCCAGCTCTTTTAGGGTCCCTTCGCCTTTTGTCACCTGACAGCAGGCCTTTTATTCTCCAGTGAGGCTGAATAAAATCACAGTGGTGTCCTACTTCAGGGGGCAGGTCAGAACCTGCAGGGTCAGTCCACTGAGAAGAGGTAGAGATGACATGGCAGCAGGAGTTCTCTCCCAGTGTTATGAGTAGTCTATTTAAAGAACGCAGCGTCTGGCTCAGCCTGAAAATGTATGGGAGTGGGGTCTTATGGGGTAGGAGCGAGGGTGGGGCTACCCAAACGTATGCTGCCATGGAGCCCATCAAGAAAGGAAAATTACAGTAAGTATTTGATGGAAAATTTTCCATTTTTTTTCATGCAGCCTGTGAATGAAGGATGAAGAAATCGTGGTTAGAAAAAGTATATGCCAAAGCATAGGAGCTACTGCCCACTGACCAACCCATGCTTCTAAGACTTGGGCATACAAAAAATAAATAAATAACAGATTCCTCCATTCACATCAATCAACGCGGATGAAGAAACTTCTGCCAGAAAAAGTGTGTGGTATGCCCACCATTAGAATCTCCAGCCCTACATCCACCCACTTCTAATGTTGAGCATATATGTAATGTAAGATGCTAATAGATTCTGCCATTCACATCAAACAATGTGGATGAAGAATTCTCTGCCAGAAAAAAAAATGCAAAAAAATTATATGCCAAAGCATAGGAGCAATCCACCCACTGACCGCCACAGGCCAGTTATGCTTGGGCATATGCGTTTTTATTTTTAACTGCAGATGAGAAATCTCTTCCTGCAGTGCTGCAGGCACTGACATATGTATTCTAAGAGCAGCACCTTGTTGCTGTCAGAATAAACAGATCAGTGCTGCAGCTGGCTGGTGTTCCTGAAAAGCAAACAAAAACGGTTAAGTAACAATATAACAAACTCAATATATACTTCATTTTTGCTTTGACTTTTTTTTGTAATTTAACTTTTTAGAACAATAACCTTGCAGCCTTTGATTTTAGGGTCTCTCAAAATGTGATAGCCAGTTTCCTGACTGCCTAACATCTTTCGAGACCCTTGTGTACCCTAGTCTGTGCCGTGCTGTACCCTAAACAAATACTCCATTAGTGCGTGGTAGCGACAGAAGCAGTCCTTGATGCAGAGACCAGGTTGGCCAGGACAGGAGGGATAAAAAAAAATAAAAATAAACGGGTGTCACACCTAATTCTACTTCTGCTACAGACACATCTTTTTTGGGGGTTATTTTTGGGTCGGGGTACCAGGTAAGACATCAGGAAAATGCCTTTCATGCAGCCAGCTCACTGCATCTGGATTTAGGGTTTGGGTCACAGCACCATCTGGATACAAAAGGGCTGCAACAATCGCTTCATGACATTTTAGGAACGATCCACTTATTCCTGTCGCTTTGTAAAATCACAAAAGCATTATTATAGAGCCAATTGAAATAAATATACCGACACTTTTTTGTACCAGCATCTGGCTCTGTGGGACACGAAGTACAGCTTCATCATTTGGTCATAGAAGTCTACACCTCCCATATAAAGATTGTAATTGTTGACATAGAGAGGCTTTTCAACGGCATCAGATGCGGTGCAAATTTGGACTGTCGTTTCTGCATGAATAAAAGACAGAACGCAAACATTCTGTTTGTTCATCCACCTTACTGTGAGTAGATCACCATTCCACAAGCAGGCTTTTCCCCCTTTCTTAGTCGAGTGCTAATGAGCTGTTGGGGGAAGCCCCAGTGATTAGGTCACATGGTGTCACAGCAGCCAATTCCCAGATTGAATAAGTGTCTAAAAAGTGTCCCGCTCGCATAGTTGTCCACATACAAATGGTACCCTTTCTGTATCAAGGATGAAACCAAGTCCCATGACATTTTGCCGCTGCTTCTTATGTAGTTTGGCCATTTGGAGGACTCCACATGACTCTCCTTTCCCTTGTAAATTCTAAAACTATATATATAGCCTGTTGCCCTTTCACAGCATGCTTGCTGGAGAGATATTGCTTGAATGCAAGGTGGCTAGAAAAATTAATGAGGGACTCGTCTACACAGATGTTTTGTTCGGACATACACACATCTGCAAATATTTAGGGCAGGTAATTTATGAGGGGCTGAATTTTGTGAAGGTGATCATAAACAGGGTCACCCCAAGGATGACAGAGTTTATTGTCAATGAAATGCATGCAACACATATGTTCATATCTATGCCTGGCCATTGCAGTAAAGACCATAGGCATATGATGAATCAGGTCTGTGGAACAATATGACCGTAATTCATTCTATTTTGTAATGCCCATGTTAAGGGTTAAGCAAAAAAATAATGGATTTTAAACTCGGAAACCGTGATAGGTTTCTACTTGAATGGTTTGGCAAGCTACGAATTTGGGTTTGGCGGCGATGTACTGGTCAGAAAAAAAGATTGCTTTGGTCCACAACCAACTGATACAATTCTTCTGTGAAAAACGGCTTAAAAAAAAAAAGAAATCAGGGGAGGTGTTAAATTTGCTGTTTCCATCTGAATTCCAGGTTTGGCTGTGAATGAGGGGGGAATAAGAGGTGCTGCTGAATCAAGGGGCGGCCAATCAGGATTTGCAAGTAGATCTGGAAGGACACTATGGGCAGTATGGGCCTGTGTTCGAATTCTTGGTGGCTGCAGGACGCTACCACTGCTAGCCAACTCACCAGCTTGGACTGCACTTCTGGGAAACACCACGTCACCATGAGATATTGCAGTGCTGATGTGTAAAATGCCAGGATGTACAACCCCTGGCAAAAATTATGGAATTACCAGTCAATGAGGATGTTCCTTCAGTTGTTTATTGTTGTAGAAAAAAGCAGATCACAGACATGGCCAAAAACTAAAGGCATTTCAAATGGCAACTTTCTGGCTTTAAGAAACACTAAAAGAAATCAAGAAAAATAATTGTGGTGGCCAGTAACAGTTAGATTTATAGAACAAGCACAGGGAATAAATTATGGAATCACTCAATTCTGAGGAAAAAATTATGGAATCACCCTGTAAATTTTCATTACAAACACTAACACCTGCATCAGATTAAATCTGCTTGTTAGTATGTAGGGAAAGAGGGTAAATCATCACGCAGTGTTGCACAAGATGTTGGTTGTTCACAGTCGGCTGTGTCTAAAACATGTACAAATACAAACCAAATACAAACTACATGGGAAGGTGGTTAAAGGCAAGCATACTGGTAGACCAAGGAAGACATCAAAGCGTCAAGACAGAAAACTTAAAGCAATATGCCTTGAAAACAGAAAATGTACAACAAAACAAATGACGAACAAATTGGAGGAAACTGAAGTCAACATCTGTGACTGAACTGTAAGAAACCGCCTAAAGGAAATGAGATTTACATACAGAAAAGCTAAAAGAAAGCCATCTCTAACACCTAAACACAAAAAAACAAGGTTACAATGGGCTAAGGAAAGGCAATCGTGGACTGTGGATGATTGGATGAAAGTCATATTCAGTGATGAATCTCGAATCTGCATTGGGCAAGGTGATGATGCTGGAACTTTTGTTTGGTGCCGTTCCAATGAGATTTATGCAGACGACTGTCTGAAGAAAACATGCACATTTGCACAGTTAATTATGATATGGGGCTGCATGTCAGGTAAAGGCACTGGGGAGATGGCTGTCATTAAATCTTCAATAAATGCACAGGTTTACATTGAAATTTTGGACACTTTTCTTATCCCATCTATTGAAAGGATGTTTGGGGGTGATGAAATCATTTATCAAGATGATAATGCATCTTGCCATAGAGCAAAAACCATGAAAAAATTCCTTGAAGAAAGACACATAAGGTCAATGTCATGGCCTGCAAACAGTCCGGATCTCAATCCAATTGAAAATCTGTGGTGGAAGTTAAAGAAAATGGTCCATGACAAGGCTCCAACCTGCAAAGATGATTTGGCAACAGCAATCAGAGAAGGCTGGAGCCAGATTGATGAAGAGTACTTTTTATCACTCATTAAGTCAATGCCTCAGAGACTGCAAGCAGTTATAAAAGCCAGAGGTGGTACAACAAAGTACTAGTGATGTGTTGGAGTGTTATTTTGTTTGTTTGTTTGTTTTTCATGATTCCATAATTTTTTCCTCAGAATTGAGTGATTCCATAATTTATTCCCTGTGCTTGTTCTATAAATCTGTTACTGGCCACTACAATTATTTTTCTTGATTTCTTTTAGTGTTTCTTAAAGCCAGAAAGTTGCCATTTGTAATGCCTTTAGTTTTTGGCCATGTCTGTGATCTGCTTTTTTTCTACAACAATAAAACAACTGAAGGAACATCCTCAGGGACTGGTGATTCCATAATTTTTGTCAGGGGTTGTACTAGGCCGCTGGTGCCTGCCAGTCCACCAAAAGGTAGTGCAGCACTAGTACTTGGACCCTGTTGCATATGAGAACAATTGTGCGTGCCTAGCACCTTGGCAACATGAGCATGGGGTTGGGTATGCTTCACCTTAGCAGGAACCTCCTCTTCATCGTCTGAACTCCGTGTCAGGGTGCTGCTGCTTTCTACAGGTTCGCATTCTGAGAAGACTCCCCTTGACTCTCATTTATCATACCCAGAATCCTATAGGCCTCTTCACTAGTGTACCTTTTGTATGGACATTTTGGGCACTAAATTTACAGGTACCTAGTGTGACTAACAGGAAAAAGAGCTCCTGGCTGTCAGGGACTGCTTGAACTGCTAGAAGTAAATAAAAAAAATGCTAGTGCTAGCAGAGATCAGAAATGCTAGCACTGATCTTGCTAAACTTGCTAGCAGTTTTATGTACAATGTATCAGATGTGACAGTGATCAGAAATTATACCGGCACTGCACTTGTTGGGGGTGGGGTGGGAGTTTTAAACGCAAGTGCTGGGAGCAAACAGGGGTGATCCTGTTAACACTGCATTTTTGGAGACACTAGTATAGTTCTGATCTGATCAAAGATACTGATCTGTTCAGACACTATACTAGCAATGGTGGTTATAGTGTGACTGATAATGGTGCTGGCAATCATGGGGATAAATGTGAATTGTGATAGTGTGGCGAGCAATCTGATGCTATCTGAGAGGTATGCTATTGCTAATGACACTAATATATAAGTGATCAGTAAAAAAACAAAAAACGTACACTGTACTGACACTGTGACAGGGCAGTGAAAGGGTTAACTGGAGGATGATCAAGGAGTTAAATGATCCAAACTAGGTGTTTATAAGTAAAAGTGTGCTGTTTATACTCACACAGGTCTGTTCTCTTCTCTCTCTCTGGAACCAAAAAGAAATACGATGACCGACTTGTGCTGTACCGAATGACAGCATAGACAGCACAGATCGGCACACGCCCTCTAACAGGAAATTCTGGTCAGAAATATGTACTTGATCCGACGCAGAGCGGCCGCCCCATCACCATATACCTACATGGGGGCGATCCACAACTGAATGACACAGGTGTATATTTGCATATTTAAAGGGTAAGCTCTGCACTATATGTTTAGAGTTTTTATGTATACAATGCAGCCCTCCTCTTCACATATTCAAAATGAATTCCACTACACAAACAACGCAGGCCCATCCCTACCACATATACAGACACACACACACATAGAATTTACCCCCAGTCCTTCTTACACGTACATTTCAAACAGCCCCCACACATATATAAAACAGTGCAGCCGGCTTCTTCACACATACAGTGGGAACGGAAAGTATTCAGACCCCCTTAAAATGTTTCACTCTTTGTTATACTGCAGCCATTTGCTAAAATCATTTAAGTTCATTTTTTTTCCTCATTAATGTACACACAGCACCCCATACTGACAGAAAAACACAGAATTGTTGACATTTTTGCAGATTTATTAAAAAAGAAAAACTGAAATATCACATGGTCCTAAGTATTCAGACCCTTTGCTGTGACACTCGTATTTAACTCAGGTGCTGTCCATTTCTTCTGATCATCCTTGAGATGGTTCTACACCTTCATTTGAGTCCAGCTGTGTTTGATTATACTGATTGGACTTGATTAGGAAAGCCACACACCTGTCTATATAAAGACCTTACAGCTCACAGTGCATGTCAGAGCAAATGAGAATCATGAGGTCAAAAAGGAATTGCCTGAAGAGCTCAGGGACAGAATTGTGGCAAGGCACAGATCTGGCCAAGGTTACAAAAACATTTCTGCTGCACTTAAGGTTCCTAAGAACACAGTGGTATCCATAATCCTTAAATGGAAGACGTTTGGGATGACCAGAACCCTTCCTAGAGCTGTCCGTCCGGCCAAACTGAGCAATCGGGGGAGAAGAGCCTTGGTGACAGAGGTAAAGAAGAACCCCAAGATCACTGTGGCTGAGCTCCAGAGATGCAGTCGGGAGATGGGAGAAAGTTGTAGAAAGTCAACCATCACTGCAGCCGTCCACCAGTCGGGGCTTTATGACAGAGTGGCCCGACGGAAGCCTCTCCTCAGTGCAAGACACATGAAAGCCCGCATGGAGTTTGCTAAAAACACCTGAAGGACTCCAAGATGGTGAGAAATAAGATTCTTTGGTCTGAGACCAAGATGGAACTTTTTGGCCTTAATTCTAAGTGGTATGTGTGGAGAAAACCAGGCACTGCTCATCACCTGTCCAATACAGTCCCAACAGTTAAGCATGGTGGTGGCAGCATCATGCTGTGGGGGTGTTTTTCAGCTGCAGGGACAGGACGACTGGTTGTAATCGAGTGAAAGATGAATGCGGCCAAGTACAGGGATATCCTGGACGAAAACCTTCTCCAGAGTGCTCAGGACCTCAGACTGGGCCGAAGGTTTACCTTCCAACAAGACAATGACCCTAAGCACACAGCTAAAATAACGAAGAAGTGCCTTCACAACAACTCCGTGACTGTTCTTGAATGGCCCAGCCAGAGCCCTGACTTAAACCCAATTGAGCATCTCTGGAGAGACGGAAAATGGCTGTCCACCAATGTTTACCATACAACCTGACAGAACTGGAGAGGATCTGCAAAGAGGAATGGCAGAGGATCCCCAAATCCAGGTGTGAAAAACTTGTTGCATCTTTCACAAAAAGACTTGTGCTGTATTAGATCAAAAGGGTGCTTCTACTAAATACTGAGCAAAGGGTCTGTATACTTAGAACCATGTGATATTTCAGTTTTTCTTTTTTAATAAATCTGCAAAAATGTCAACAATTCTGTGTTTTTCTGTCAATATGGGGTGCTGTGTGTACATTAATGAGGAAAAAAATGAACTTAAATGATTTTAGTAAATGGCTGCAATATAACAAAGAGTGAAAAATTGAACCACTTGACGACCGCCTCACGCCGATGTACGTCGGCAAGGTGGCACGGACAGGCAGAATCACGTACATATACGTGATCTGCCTTCCGCGGGTGGGGGGTCCGATCGGACGCCCCCCCTTGGCCGAAGCGGTCGCCATTTCTTCCCGGGCGATGGGAGGTGAGGGGGATGCCATCCATTCGTGGCCACCCCCTCCCGATTGCTCCTGGTGAATGAAAACGCTTCCTTTCCCTCTGTAATGTAAACAGAGGGAGAGGAAGTAATGTCATCCCTCCTCGAGCCGGTCTTTTCGATCCGGCGCCGAGGAGAGAAGACATCCAATAAGTGCACCAACACTACACTTCCAGTAGAACACGCCAGGCACACTTTTCACCCCCCATCACCCCCCGATCACCCCCCTGTACCCCCTGTCACACTGACACCAATAGCAGTTTTTTTATTTTTTGCATTGGTGTCAGTTTGTGACAGTTATTAGTGTTAGGGCAGTTAAGTTAGCCCCCTTTAGGTCTAGGGTACCCCCCTTTAGGTCCAGGGTACCCCCTAACCCCCCCTAATAAAGGTTAACCCCTTGATCACCCCCCGTCGCCAGTGTCACTAAGCGGTCGTTTTTCTGATCGCTGTATTAGTGACACAGGTGACGCTAGTTAGGGAGGTAAGTATATAGGTTCGCTGTCAGTGTTATATAGCGACAGGGACCCCCATATACTACCTAATACAGGTTTTAACCCCCTGATTGCCCCCTAGTTAACCCTTTCACCAGCGATCACCGTATAAGTGTTACAGGTGACGCTGGTTAGTTTGTTTTCTATAGTTTTAGGGCACCCGCCGTTTATTACCTTATAAAGGTTTAACCCCCTAATTGCCCGGCGGTGATATAAGTTAAGTTTTTAGGGTCAGATAAGGTCTGCGTCGCCCCAGGCAGCGTCAGGTTAGCGCCAGTACCGCTAAAACCCACGCAGGCAGCATACACCTCCCTTAGTGCTATAGTATCTGAGCGGATCGATATCTGATCCAATCAGATCTATACTAGCGTCCCCAGCAGTTTAGGGTTCCCATAAACACAGTGTTAGCGGGATCAGCCCAGATACCTGTTAGCACCTGCGTTTTGCCTCCTCGGCCCAGTCCTGCCCAGCCCACCCAAGTGCAGTATCGATCGATCACTGACACTTACAAAACACCAAGCACACATAACTGCAGCGTTCACAGAGTCAGGCCTGATCCCTGCGATCGCTAACAGTTTTTTGGTAGCGTTTTGATACAGTCGCTGACAGTCAGGAGCTTTTTTGCCTGTGAGTCTCACTAGTGTACCCCTAAATTTAGAGCCCAAAATGGCAAATCGAAGGTACACTAGTGAAGAGGCCTACACGTTTCTGAGCATAACAGATAGTGAAGAGGAAGTCACTCATCTGTCAGATTCAGGCTCAGAATACGATCCTGTAGAGGACAGCGGCACCATGACAGATAGCTCTGACGACGGAGTTGTGGTCCCTGCCAAGGTCAGGCATACCAGACCCCAATCTTCTTCTTCTGTCCTTGAAGTGCAAGAACCGCAGGGCTCTCATATGGAGCAGAGAAGTACTAGGGCCGCTATTCCTTCTGGTGAACTGGCAAGCACCAGCGGCCTAGTACACCCTGGTCGTACATCCAGCACTGCAGTATCACGTGGTGACGTGGCGAGTCTCATAAGTGCAGTTCAAGCTGGCGAGGTGGCAAGCACAAGTAGTGACGCACTGCCACCAAGAAGACGAACACAAGCCCGTTGTGCCCATAGTGCCCTTCCTGCTGCATTCGCCAATCCGAATTGGGAACCCACCACTTCTGCAGCACCCGTAATTCCCCCATTCACTGGCCAACCCGGAATTCAGGTGGAAACAGTTGATTTTACGCCACTGGATTTTTATTCGCTGTTTTTCACCGAAGATCTCTATAGATCTATTGTGGACCAAAGCAATTTATACGCTGGTCAACACATCGCCGCTAATCCCCAGTCCTCCCTGGCCAGAGATTGGAGACCAATTATGGTCTCCGAATTTAAGATCTTTCTGGGCGTTTCCCTCAACATGGGCATAAATAAAAAGGGTAAGTTGCGGTAATATTGGTCCACTGACCCAGTTTACCATATGACCGTGTTCTCTGCTCCCATGGCCAGGGCATGATACGAGCAGATTTTGCGGTTCATGCACTTCAATGACAATGAACTCTGTCGTCCTCGTGGAGACCCTGGATACGATCGGCTCTACAAAATTCGGCCCCTCGTAAACCACTTCAACCAACGTTTTGCAGACTTGTTTACTCCTCATCAAGTTGTCTGCGTTGATGAGTCCCTGATTAAATTTTCTGGCCGCTTGTCATTCAAACAGTACCTTCCCAGCAAGCGTGCCAGATACGGGGTCAAGATGTATAAGCTCTGTGACAGGGCCACAGGCTATACATGTAGTTTTATGGTTTACGAGGGCAAAGATAATCACATAGAGCTGACAAACTGCCCTGACTACATAGGAAGCGCTGGCAAGATAGTGTGGGACTTGGTGTCACCGTTATTCGGAAAGGGGTACCACTTGTACGTGGACAATTATTACACGAGCGTGCCACTTTTTAGTCACTTGTTTGATCAGCAGATTGGAGCATGTGGCACCGTGCGACCTAATCGCCGGGGCTTTCCCCAGCGGCTTGTAGATTCCCGTCTTAGGCTGGGGGAGAGAGCCTGCTTGCAGTGTAATAACTTGCTCGCTATGAAGTGGAGGGATAAGAAGAATGTTTTCATTCTCACCTCCCTTCATGCAGACACGACGACCCAAATTACTACGGCGACTGGTGTTGTGGAGAAACCCCTCTGTGTCCACGAATATAACCAAAATATGGGAGGGGTGGACCTCAACGACCAGTTGTTGGCGCCGTATCTAGTTGCCCGTAAGGCCAGATGCTGGTACAAAAAAGTGTCTGTTTATTTATTTCAATTGGCTTTGCTGAATGCTTATATGCTATACAGAGCTTCAGGACAGACTGGATCCTTCCTTAAATTCCAGGAAAAGATTGTCAGATCCCTTCTGTATCCAGACGGTGCTCCACCTCACCTTCCCCAACCAAATGCACTAAGCCGGCTGCATGAGAGGCATTTTCCTTATGTCCTCCCGAGTACCCCTACCCAACGAGCCCCCCAAAAAAGATGTCGTGTCTGTAGCAAGCGCGGATTTAGGCGTGACACCCGGTGTTATTGTCCCTCCTGTCCTGGCAGTCCTGGTCTTTGCATGGGTGAATGTTTTGAACGCTACCATTCACTAGTTGAGTATTAGCGTAGGGTACAGCACTGCACAGACTAGGACACACTTTCACAGGGTCTCCCAAGATGCCATCGCATTTTGAGAGACCCAAACCTGGTACCAGTTACAAAAGTTAAAAGTTACTAAAAAAAGTGTAAAAAAAAAAAATAAAAAAAACAAAAACAAACAAAAAAAAAAAAAAACACAAAAAATATATAAAATTAAAAAACCAAAAATAGTTGTTGTTTTATTGTTCTCTCTCTCGCTCTATTCTCTCTCTATTGTTCTGCTCTTTTTTACTGTATTCTATTCTGCAATGTTTTATTGTTATTATGTTTTACCATGTTTGCTTTTCAGATATGCAATTTTTTTATACTTTACTGTTTACTATGTTTTGTTGGTAACCATTTTATTGTTTTCATGCACGCCATTCAGCTGCAGAGCGGATTTATTTATCTTGACAGCAACAGCGTTTGCTCCCACGATACATAAAGCCGTGACTCCAGCGATGTCGGAGGTGATTTCACCACCACAGTTACAGTGGCTTGCGAAAGTATTCGGCCCCCTTGAACTTTTCAACCTTTTGCCACATTTCAGGCTTCAAACATAAAGATATAAAATTTTAATTTTTTGTGAAGAATCACCAACAAGTGGGACACAATTGTGAAGTGGAACGAAATCTTTTGGATTTTTGAAACTTTTTTAACTAATAAAAAAATGAAAAGTGGGGCGTACAAAATTATTCGGCCCCCTTGCGTTAATACTTTGTAGAGCCACCTTTTGCTGCGATTACAGCTGCAAGTCGCTTGGGGTATGTCTCTATCAGTTTTGCACATCGAGAGACTGAAATTCTTGCCCATTCTTCCTTGCAAAACAGCTCGAGCTCAGTGAGGTTGGATGGAGAGCGTTTGTGAACAGCAGTTTTCAGCTCTTTCCACAGATTCTCGATTGGATTCAGGTCTGGACTTTGACTTGGCCATTCTAACACCTGGATACGTTTATTTGTGAACCATTCCTTTGTAGATTTTGCTGTATGTTTGGGATCATTGTCTTGTTGGAAGATAAATCTCCGTCCCAGTTTCAGGTCTTTTGCAGACTCCAACAGGTTTTCATCCAGAATGGTCCTGTATTTGGCTGCATCCATCTTCCCCTCAATTTTAACCATCTTCCCTGTCCCTGCTGAAGAAAAGCAGGCCCAAACCATGATGCTGCCACCACCATGTTTGACAGTGGGGATGGTGTGTTGAGTGTGATGAGCTGTGTTGCTTTTACGCCAAACATATCGTTTTGCATTGTGGCCAAAAAGTTTGATTTTGGTTTTATCGGACCAGAGCACCTTCTTCCACATGTTTGGTGTGTCTCCCAGGTGGCTTGTGGCAAACTTTAGACGAGACTTTTTATGGATATCTTTGAGAAATGGCTTTCTTCTTGCCACTCTTCCATAAAGGCCAGATTTGTGCAGTGTACGACTGATTGTTGTCCTATGGACAGACTCTCCCACCTCAGCTGTAGTTCTCTGCAGTTCATCCAGAGTGATCATGGGCCTCTTGGCTGCATCTCTGATCAGTCTTCTTCTTGTCTGAGCTGAAAGTTTAGAGGGACAGCCAGGTCTTGGTAGATTTGCAGTGGTCTGATACTCCTATTTCAAAATGATCGCATGCACAGTGCTCCTTGGGATGTTTAAAGCTTGGGAAATCTTTTTGTATCCAAATCCGGCTTTAAACTTCTCCACAACAGTATTACGGACCTGCCTGGTGTGTTCCTTGGTCTTCATGATGCTCTCTGCGCTTTCAACAGAACCCTGAGACTATCACAGAGCAGGTGCATTTATACAGAGACTTGATTACACACAGGTGGATTCTATTTATCACCATCAGTCATTTAGGACAACATTGGATCATTCAGAGATCCTCGCTGAACTTCTGGAGTGAGTTTGCTGCACTGAAAGTAAAGGGGCCGAATAATTTTGCATGCACCACTTTTCAGTTTCTTAATTGCTAAAAAAGTTTAAAATATCCAATAGATTTCGTTCCACTTCACAATTGTGTCCCACTTGCTGGTGATTCTTCACAAAAATTTAAAATTTTATATCTTTATGTTTGAAGCCTGAAATGTGGCAAAAGGTTGAAAAGTTCAAGGGGGCCGAATACTTTCGCAAGCCACTGTACATACTTCAGCATATATGCCGAAGCGTGGGGGCAGCAGTGGGTGGAGGAGCGATTTGCTCCTGCCTTTTGTGGGAGGATGCCCCCATGCTTCGGCATATATATATTTTAGACACAGGTTGCGTTAAATGTTTTATTTTTTACTATGTTTTTTTTTGTATTTGCTTTGCAGGTATGGTAAGTCTTACTGTTATACTGTAATGTTACTTTGTTTTATTGTTAACCATCATTTGCTTAGCAGGTACGCCATTCAGTTGCAGCGCGGATTTATTTATCTTGACAGCAACAGCGTTTGCTTGAACGATATATAAAGCCGTGACTCCAGCGCTGTCTGAGGTGATTTCACCACCACAGTTACATACTTCAGCATATATGCCGAAGCGTGGGGGCAGCAGTGGGTGGAGGAGCGATTTGCTCCTGCCTTTTGCGGGAGGATGCCCCCATGCTTCGGCATATATATATTTTAGACACAGGTTGCGTTAAATGTTTTATTTTTTACTATGTTTTTTTTTGTATTTGCTTTGCAGGTATGGTAAGTCTTACTGTTATACTGTAATGTTACTTTGTTTTATTGTTAACCATCATTTGCTTAGCAGGTACGCCATTCAGTTGCAGCGCGGATTTATTTATCTTGACAGCAACAGCGTTTGCTTGAACGATATATAAAGCCGTGACTCCAGCGCTGTCTGAGGTGATTTCACCACCACAGTTACATACTTCAGCATATATGCCGAAGCGTGGGGGCAGCAGTGGGTGGAGGAGCGATTTGCTCCTGCCTTTTGCGGGAGGATGCCCCCATGCTTCGGCATATATATATTTTAGACACAGGTTGCGTTAAATGTTTTATTTTTTACTATTTTTTTTTTGTATTTGCTTTGCAGGTATGGTAAGTCTTACTGTTATACTGTAATGTTACTTTGTTTTATTGTTAACCATCATTTGCTTAGCAGGTACACCATTCAGTTTCAGCGCGGATTTATTTATCTTGACAGCAACAGCGTTTGCTCGAACGATATATAAAGCCGTGACTCCAGCGCTGTCGGAGGTGATTTCACCACCACAGTTACACACTTCAGCATATATGCCGAAGCATGGGGGCAGCAGTGGGTGGAGGAGCGATTTGCTCCTGCCTTTTGCGGGAGGATGCCCCCATGCTTCGGCATATATAAATGGTGCATGTATGCCCATCATTAGAAGTGGGTGGATGAAGGGAGGTATTTTAATGGTGGGCATACCCACCGATCAATCTCTTTTTTTCGTTCAGCCCACAGGCTGCATGAAAAAAAAGTTTACAATATATGCCCAACAAGGACCAGCAACGTACTGGTATGTTGCTGGACTTTGAGTGGTTATACCAGAATGATGCCTGCAGGTTTAGGTATCATCTTGGTATCATTCTTCTCAGCCAGCGGTCGGCTTTCATGTAAAAGCAATCCTAGTGGCTAATTAGCCTCTAGACTGCTTTTACAAGCAGTGGGAGGAAATCCCCCCCCCCCCACGGTCTTCCATGTTTTTCTCTCGCTCTCCTGTCCCAACAGGAAACCTGAAAATGCAGCCGGTGATTCAGCCAGCTGACCATAGAGCTGATCAGAGACCAGAATGGCTCCAAACATCTCTATGGCCCAAGAAACCGGAAGCTACGAGCATTTCATGACTTAGATTTCGCCGGATGTAAACAGCGCCATTGGGAAATTGGGAAAGCATTTTATCACACCGATCTTGGTGTGGTCAGATGCTTTGAGGGCAGAGGAGAGATCTAGGGTCTAATAGACCCCAATTTAAAAAAAAAAAAAAGAGTACCTGTCACTACCTATTGCTATCATAGTGGATATTTACATTCCCTGAGATAACAATAAAAATGATTAAAAAACATAAAAATGAAAGGAACAGTTTAAAAATAAGATAAAAAAATCAAAAAAATAATAAAGAAAAAAAAAAAAATAAATAAAGCACCCCTGTCCCCCCCTGCTCTCGCGCAAATGCGAACGCAAGCGTCGGTCTGGCATCAAATGTAAACAGCAATTGCACCATGCATGTGAGGTATCACCACGAAGGTCAGATCGAGGGCAGTAATTTTAGCAGTAGACCTCCTCTGTAAATCTAAAGTGGTAACCTGTAAAGGCTTTTAAAAATGTATTTAGTTTGTCGCCACTGCACGTTTGTGCGCAATTTTAAAGCATGTCATGTTTGGTATCCATGTACTCGGCCTAAGATCATCTTTTTTATTTCATCAAACATTTGGGCAATATAGTGTGTTTTAGTGCATTAAAATTTAAAAAAGTGTGTTTTTTCCCCAAAAAATGCGTTTGAAAAATCGCTGCGCAATTACTGTGTGAAAAAAAAAAATGAAACACCCACCATTTTAATCTGTAGGGCATTTGCTTTAAAAAATATATAATGTTTGAGGGTTCAAAGTAATTTTCTTGCAAAAAAAAATAATTTTTTCATGTAAACAAAAAGTGTCAGAAAAGGCTTTGTCTTCAAGTGGTTAGAAGAGTGGGTGATGTGTGACATAAGCTTCTAAATGTTGTGCATAAAATGCCAGTTCAGTTGTGCATAAAATGCATGTTCAAAACCCCCCAAATGACCCCATTTTGGAAAGTAGACACCCCAAGCTATTTGCTGAGAGGCATGTCGAGTCCATGGAATATTTTATATTGCGACACAAGTTGCGGGAAAAAGACACATTTTTTTTTTTTTTTATGCACAAAGTTGTCACTAAATGATATATTGCTCAAACATGCCATGGGGATATGTGAAATTACACCCCAAAATAAATTCTGTTGCTTCTCCTGAGTACAGGGATACCACATGTGTGTGACTTTTTGGGAGCCTAGCCGCGTACGGGACCCCGAAAACCAAGCACCGCCTTCAGGCTTCTAAGGGCGTAAATTTTTGATTTCACTCTTCACTGCCTATCACAGTTTCGGAGGCCATGGAATTGTCACTTTCCCGCAACTTGTGTCAAAAAATAAACTATTCCATGGACTCAACATGCCTCTCAGCAAATAGCTTGGGGTGTCTACTTTCCAAAATGGGGTCATTTGGGGGGGTTTTGTGCCATCTTGGCATTTTATGGCCTTCAAAACTGTGATAGGTAGTGAGGAGTGAAATCAAAAATTTATGCCCTTAGAAATCCTGAAGGCGGTGCTTGGTTTTCGGGGCCCCGTACGCGGCTAGGCTCCCAAAAAGTCCTAAACATGTGGTATCCCCGTATTCAGGAGAAGCAGCAGAATGCATTTTGGGGTGTAATTCCACATATGCCCATGGCATGTTTGAGCAATATATCATTTAGTGGCAAATTTGTGCAAAAAAAAAAAGTGTTACTTTCCCGCAACTTGTGTCAAAATATAAAATATTCCATGGACTCAACATTAGGGGTGCTGAAATTAATTGTTGCATCGATGCATCGCGATTTGGGTGTCCCCGATGCGGCATCGATGCATAAAAACCGAAAAATCGATGTCCGGTGACGTCATTATTAGTAGCCCCTCCCGGGAAAGCGCTCCGAGCATATTTTTAAAATGTCTTTATTTTAATAAATGTATTACAATGGATGCTGTGCCCCCGCTGTATGTGCTTTTTAAAAAAACAATGTCACTTCATACCGAATTTCGCCGGTATACGATCATGTGACTCCCGGCCCGTCCCGCCCCTCTCCGCTCTCCTCTTCGCTCTCCTCTTCCATCTCCTGAGTCCTGACGTCAGCGGGGATTTCTCAGTCCCGCCCGCCTCTCTTCTGATACGATAACTATAGTCAGCGGGCGGGACTGAGAATTCCCCGCTGACGTCAGGACTCAGGAGACACGTGAGAGGAGAGCAGAGAGGAGAGCGGAGAGGGGCGGGACGAGCCGGGAGTCACATGATCGTATACCGGCGAAATTTGGTATGAAGTGACATTGTTTTTTAAAAGCACATACAGCGGGGGCACAGCATCCATTGTAATACATTTATTAAAAGAAAGTAATTGTGGGGGGTTAGTGATGGCTGCATTTAATGGGCACAGGTGGCTGCGTTTGGCAGGCACAAGTGGCTGAGTTTGGGCACAGGTGGCTGAGTTTGGGCACAGGTGGCTGAGTTTGGCGGGCACAGGTGGCTGAGTTTGGCGGGCACAAGTGGCTGAGATTGACGGGCACAAGTGGCTGCGTTTGATGGGCACAAGTGGCTGCGTTTGACGGGCACAAGTGGCTGCGTTTGGGCACAGGTGGCTGCGTTTGGCAGGCACAAGTGGTTGAGTTTGACGGGCACAAGTGGCTGAGTTTGACGGGCACAAGTGGCTGCGTTTGGGCACAGGTGGCTGCGTTTGGGCACAGGTGGTTGCGTTTGGGCACAGGTGGCTGCGTTTGGGCACAGTTGGCTGTGTTTGACGGGCACAAGTGGCTGCGTTTGACGGGCACAAGTGGCTGCGTTTGACGGGCACAAGTGGCTGCGTTTGACGGGCACAGTGGCTGCGTTTGACGGGCACAGTGGCTGCGTTTGATGGGGGAGGTTCAGTATTTTTCAGTTTGTTTGCGCCCCCAAAAAAATTTTGAGCACCAGCTGCTACTGGTCAGCACAGAGACAGTACAGTGAATTTCACAGGGCTGTTTGTCATCTGTGGATTCTATCCCTTCTGACCTCCCAGCAGCCGTGTGTGTGAATGTCTGTACCCTGTAGTGCACCAGAATAGTGCAATTTTTAAGGGAGTGAGGTTATTTTTAATTCAAAGCGGAGTTCCAGTCAATTTTTTGTTTATTAGAAGTCAGCAGCTACAAAAAAAGTGCATCTTCTGACTTTTAATAAATAGACACTCACCTGTCCCACAATCCAGCGATGTGGCCACCCAAACCCTCCATTCTCTCCCCTGCCTGTCCACAGCGCTGGCAGTACTACTGTGGGCATGTCTCACTGCGCTGTCCTACATAGCCGGGCAATCTTTTGAGAACTGTGATGTGTCCCAGA
The DNA here is from genome assembly GCA_037952835.1 of Lithobates septentrionalis. Lineage (NCBI taxonomy): Eukaryota > Metazoa > Chordata > Amphibia > Anura > Ranidae > Lithobates > Lithobates septentrionalis. Next base: position 64,120 of record JBBDGP010000162.1, on the reverse strand, counting down.
AGATTGCAGGGTGGAAGGGCCGCCTAGGCGGCCCAAGCGGAAGTGGGAGCTCGTCGGTAATCGTAATGGATCGTGATGCATCGCGAAATCGAATCGAATCGTTGACCAGATAATCGTAATCGAATCAAATCGTGAGACCAGTGAAGATGCACACCCCTACTCAACATGCCTCTTAGCAAATAGCTTGGGGTGTCTACTTTCCAAAATGTAGTCATTTGGGGGGGGTTTTGTGCCATCTTGGCATTTTATGGCCTTCAAAACTGTGATAGGTAGTGAGGAGTAAAATCAAAAATTTACGCCCTTAGAAATCATGAAGGAGGTGCTTGGTTTTCGGGGCCCCGTACGCGGCTAGGCTCCCAAAAAGTCCCACACATGTGGTATCCCCATACTCAGTAGAAGCAGCTAAATGTATTTTGGGGTGCAATTCCACATATGCCCATGGCCTGTGTGAGCAATATATCATTTAGTGACAACTTTGTGCAAAAAAAAAAAAATTGTCACTTTCCCGCAACTTGTGTCAAAAAATAAAATATTCCATGGACTCAACATGCCTCTCAGCAAATAGCTTGGGGTGTCTACTTTCCAAAATGGGGTCATTTGGGGGGGTTTTGTGCCATCTGGGCAATTTATGGCCTTCAAAACTGTGATAGGTAGTGAGGAGTGAAATCAAAAATGTATGCCCTTAGAAATCCTGAAGGCAGTGATTGGTTTTCGGGGCCCCGTACGCGGCTAGGCTCCCAAGAAGTCCCACACATGTGGTATCCCCGTACTCAGGAGAAGCAGCTGAATGTATTTTGGGGTGCAATTCCACATAGGCCCATGGCCTGTGTGAGCAATATATCATTTAGTGACAACTTTTTGTAAATATTTTTTTTTTTATTTTTGTCATTATTCAATCACTTGGGACAAAAAAAATAAATATTCAATGGGTTCAACATGCCTCTCAGCAATTTTCTTGGGGTGTCTACTTTCCAAAATGGGGTCATTTGGGGGGGGTTTGTACTGCCCTGCCATTTTAGCACCTCAAGAAATGACATAGGCATTCAAACTAAAAGCTGTGTAAATTCCAGAAAATGTACCCTAGTTTGTAGACGCTATAACTTTTGCGCAAACCAATAAATATACGCTTATTGATATTTTTTTTACCAAAGACATGTGGCCGAATAAATTTTGGCCTAAATGTATGACTAAAATTGAGTTTATTGGGTTTTTTTTATAACAAAAAGTAGAAAATATCATTTTTTTTCTAAATTTTCAGTCTTTTTCCGTTTATAGCACAAAAAATAAAAACGGCAGAGGTGATCAAATACCATCAAAAGAAAGCTCTATTTGTGGGAAGAAAAGGACGCAAATTTCGTTTGGGTACAGCATTGCATGACCGCGCAATTAACAGTTAAAGCGACACAGTGCCAAATTGGAAAAAGTCCTCTGGTCCTTAGGCAGCATAATGGTCCGGGGCTAAAGTGGTTAAGGTGGTCTGAATACTTTCTGTCCCCACTGTACATATAAATTCAGCCCTCACATATACAGGCGGTTGCCGGGTTACAAGCATCCGACTTACAAACGACTCCTACTTACAAATGGAGGGAGACAACAGGAAGTGAGAGGAAATCTACCCCTAGGAAGGGAAATTCACTCCTGGAGCTGTATCACCAATCCTTGTTTCTACAACAACCCAAAATATTCAAAATCCAATTGTCATAGGGACAGAAAGTGAGGTGAAATCTTCTGAACAGGGACACAGACAGCAAAACAAATGTTACAGGGGTGTTTACCCTTCCCTATGCTAGCTAAAAAACATAAAAATTATTGTTTTGGCTGGAGCTACACTTCAAAAATGTACCTGTTCCGACTTACAAACAAATTCAACTTAAGAGCAAGCCTACAGACCCCAACTTGTTTTTAACCCGGGACTGCCTGTATGTATAATGATAGATAGATAGATAGATAGATAGATAGATAGATAGATAGATAGATAGATAGATAGATAGATAGATAGATAGATAGATAGATAGTCAGGGTGTAACATGTTACAGATGCACCACCCATCGCACACCCCCCGACCCCTCATTTTGACAGCAAGCAGGGAATCTTCTTTCCCCCACTCGCTGTCACGTTTTGAAAAAAAACAAAAAAAACAAACATACAGTTCTCAATAAACTACCAGGGTGCTGTTGAGCATTCAAGGTAGTCTTCTTGCCAGTTTGTCAGTAGTCTTCTTACACAGGTTGTCTGCAAGAAGTCTGCATTGCAGGCTCATAGTAAAAAGATGTTACCTTCAGAAAAGCAAAAAAAAAACCATAAAAATATAAATTTTATTGATGTTAAGTTACATGAAAAATCCATTAACAATGCTCATCCTGTGGCACCCGTTATCTATGCTGTGAACCATGGATTACATATGAATCTTCAATGTCTGGTTTATCCAGCCTCATAGCCACTGGCTGAGTATCTAAAAAAAAGCAAAAAACAACACAACATAAGACACTATTGAATAGAAAATAACCTTTTTTGGAAGAAGTAGGATACATTTAGATATTCTACACAGAATCTGCACTTATCAGAAGTAAAGAGGTACATGCCAATGTATATATGTGTATATATATATATATATATATATATTTTAAGAGCAGTTGGAAATTTGATTCTATAATCAAGACAACCCTAAAGCATCGTGCACCGGGTCAATGATCGATAGCTTTATAATGCCATTTTTGATTTTTCAAGGCATTTCTGGCACAAGGCTTTTTGGTGCCAAAACTAACTGAAAATAAAGCTTTGTAAAATGACTGATGTTCAACCTTTCCCTATTCTGGCCCTAGAATTGTAATTAAACTTGTAAGGGAAAACCCCCCAACTAATCATAATGTTGCAAAGCTATCACCAAAGTTTACCTTGCACTCCTGCCACCAGACTCCCACATTATCCAATTTCTTCCAGATATGATCACCCTGCCTCCCACAATGTAGTGCTTGTTGCCCCAGAAGCCAATCACCGAGGTTGAAGGCTTCCTCCTACAGTGCACAAGTTTGAATGCTCTAGCATACTTCCCTTTGAACACACACACACTAAATGTTTTTGATAAGTTTTATTTGAAGTTTATATCAAATGGCCACAATGTCAAATCACTAGCTTAAGGGTCAGTCAAGAAGCCACCTAAATCTCTTCCACTGGGCTGTGTCCAGGCTTTTCTGACAAAGAGAGTGCTAACATTTACTGTATAACCACTTACCGACCGGCTCATATACATATACGTCGGCAGTTTGAAGATGGATATCTCGGTAACGGCAGCAGCTGCTGCCACAAGCAAGGTATCAATCTTTAGAGCCGGCGGTTCTGCTTACGATAATGGTGGTCTTTGCGGCGGATTCGCCGCAAGATCACCAGTATTGGTGGCGGAAGAGGTGCCATTGGGACCTGTCCATGTCTGTTTATGGAGAGGAGTGAGGGGAAGATGGGCCCCCACCCGTCTCCATACCATAGGAGGGCGGAAGCGACGTCAAAATGTCACTTCCGCCCATACGTCTTAAAGGCACATTATTCTGTTGTCATTTTTTCAAATGACTTTTTTTTTTTTTTGCATATTAGTCCAAATATGAGATCTGAGGACTTTTTGACCCCAGATCTCATATTTAAGAGGACCTGTAATGCTTTTTTTTCTATTACAAGGGGTGTTTACATTCCTTGTAATAGGAATAAAAGTGACCCAATTTTTTAAAAATTTTTTTTAAACAGTGAAAAAATAAATAAAATTAAGTAAAATAAATAAGAAAAAACTATTTTTTAACACGCCTCGTCCCAACAAGCTTGCGCACAGAAGCGAACGCATACGTGAGTAGCGCCCGCATATGAAAACGTTGCTCAAACCACACGTGAGGTATCGCCGCGATCGGTAGAGCGAGAGCAATAATTCTAGCCCTAGACCTCCTCTGTAACGCAAAACATGCAACCTGTAGAATTTTTTAAACGTCGCCTATGGAGATTTTTGAGGGTAAAAGTTTGACGCCATTCCACGAGCGGGCGCAATTTTGAAGCGTGACATGTTGGGTATCAATTTACTCGGCGTAACATTGTCTTTCACAATATAAAAAAAAATTGGACTAACTTTACTGTTGTCTTATTTTTTTTTATTCAAAAAAGTGAATTTTTCCAAAAAAAGTGCGCTTGTAAGACTGCTGCGCAAATACGGTGTGAAAAAAAAAAAGTATTGCAATGACCGCCATTTTATTCTCTAGGGTGTTAGAAAAAAAATATATAATGTTTGGGGGTTCTAAGTAATTTTCTAGCAAAAAAAAACTCTTTTAAACATGTAAACTCCTAAATTCCAAAATGAGGCTAGTCCTTAAAGTGGATGTAAACCCAATGTCATCCTTCCTTTTTTTTTTGCCACTTCAGTGAAATTTTTAACATTTTCCGAGAGACTTATTTCAACTTTGAAGTTCATTCTCGTCCCTACTCGTCTTCACATAATTGTGGCATTTTTTTTTAAGTTTTTTTTTTTTTTTTCTTTTTTTTCTTATTGCTTTGATCCGAGTTGTGTATCGTAATACATTTGATGAACCCCTACTTCGGTTGTTACAAATCATTCCAACACAAAAAAATATATATATAGATTTTCCCCTATTTTCCCCCTCCTCCCACCTCCCCTCCCTAAGCACACCCCCCTTCCACTCTTATCCTATCCGTCTACTCCTCGCAACCTACTCCTTCCGGTCCTAGACTCAACCGCTGACCTTCACTTGTCTAACGTCCAAGTGTTTAACTACTTTGGGGCCTCCTCTCCTTTTTATTTTATATTCCCATGACCTCGGCACACCTCAAATGTCTCCCCTCTGTCTGTTATGAGAGCCGAAAAACTGCAGATTCTGTGGGTGGAGTCGTGATGTCAGTAGACTCCCACCTCTACACTCCCCTTGTCAATATGCATTTTCTCCTGTGTATTTCTTACAGTGAACTTCTGCTATGATGTCTAACATCCAGTGAAATAACAGGAAAGTAACCACATGATGACATAAAAAAAAAGAATTTTGGGTTTACATCTACTTTAAGCTGTAAACAAGAAATACATACGGGAAAGATAAAAACACGTAACTTCAAGAGAGCAAATTTTCCAAGGATGAGAGCTGCTCTCCAGGATTTAAGCTGGGAGGGAATATTTGCATTGATAAACACAGAACAGAAATGGGAATTCTTCAAAAAGACTGTTTGGGACCTCACTGCAAAAGTATATTCCCATGGGCAATAAGTTTAAAAGGCTAAAAACAAAACCTGGCTCACGGCCAAAGTTAAAGAAGCTATAAAAACAAGAAGAAAAGAGCTTTTAAAAAATATAAAAATGATGGAACACTAGTGTTGTTTAAATGTTACAAAGAATTTAACAGAACACGTAAAAAGGAAATCAAGGATGCAAAAATTTAAAATGAATGACAGATTGCAAAATATAGTAGGACAAACCCCGAAAAATTCTTCAAATATATTATAGTAAAAAGGCCAGGTCTGAGCATGTAGGCCCTTTACAAAATAATCTAGAGTGGGTGACTGGGGACAAAGAGAAGGCAAATTTATTAAATACTTTCTTCAGCTCTGTGTATACAAAAGAGCATGGGGGAGCTCATGTCCATAATGGGGGTGGTATTGACACAGCCCCGAATGATCCACAATGGCTCAAAAGTGATATGGTCCAGAAATATTTAGACAGAATAAAAGGTGGATAAAGCACCTGGACCTGATGGCATCCACCCATGGATCCTAAAAAAATTGAGCTCCGTAATTTCAAAACCATTGAATCTAATTTTTAGGGTCTCATTAATGACGGGAATAGTACCACTGGATTTGCGCAGGGAGAACGTGGTGCCTATATTTAAAAAGGGATCAAAGTAACCAAGTAACTATAGACCTGTTAGTTTTTACTTCTATAGTCGGTAAGATACTAGAGCGTTTAATAAAAGATCACATAGACGAGTTCTTGCTGGAAAAAAACATTTTAAGCAGCAGACAGCATGGATTCATGAAAGACAGAAGTTGTCAGACAAACCTGATTTCTTTTTATGAAGAGGTAAGTAAAACCTTGGACAGAGGGGTGGCTGTGGACGTGGTATACTTGGATTTTGCAAAAGCGTTTGACACAGTTCCCCACACGCGGCTCATGTGTAAGGTAAAGTCTACAGGAAATATCAGTGTGTAAATGGATAGAAAACAGAATTCAGCGAGTAGTGGTTAATGATTCTTACTCTGAATGGCCTAAGGTTATCAGTGGTGTACCCCAAGGTTCAGTGCTGGGACCCTTACTTTTTAATACTTTTATAAACGATATTGGGTCTGGGATCGAAAGTAACATTTCTGTCTTTGCAGATGACACCAAGCTATGCAGTGGAATAACGTCCTTACAGGATGTCTCCAATTTACAAGCCGACCGCAATGCTCTGTCTAATTGGGCGACTATGTGGCAGATGAGGTTTAATGTTGAGAAATGTAAAGTTATGCACTTGGAGGCTAAGAATATGCATGCATCATACATGCTATGGGGAGTACAAATGGGGGAATCCGTGGTGGAGAAGGATCTGGGAGTTTTGGTAGATCATAAGCTCAATAATAGCATGCAATGCAAAGCTGCGTTTTCCAAAGCGAGCAAAGTCCTTTCTTGTATTAAGAGAGGTATGGACTCCAGAGAGAGAGAGAGAGAGAGAGAGAGAGATAATTTTGCCCCTGTTCAAATCATTAGTAAGTCCTCATCTGGAATATGCAGTTCAGTTTTGGGCACCAGTTCTCAAAGAGGATATCGGGGAACTGGAGAAAGTGCAGAGAAGGGCAACCAAACTGATAAGAGGCATGGGGGAGCTCAGCTATGAGGAAAGATTAGAGGAACTGAATTTATTCACTCTTGAGAAGAGGAGAATAAGGGGGAATATGATCAACATGTTCAAATATATAAGGGGCCCATATAGTGAACTTGATGTTGAGTTATTCTCTTTACGGTCAACCCAGAGGACACGGGGGCAATCTTTACGTCTAGAGGAAAAGAGATTTCATCTCCAAATACGCAAAGGTTTCTTCACAGTAAGAGCTGTGAAAATGAGGAATAGGCTCCCGCCAGAGGTGGTTCTGGCCAGCTCAGTAGATTGCTTTAAGAAAGGCCCGGATACTTTCCTAAATGTACATAATATAACTGGGTACTAACATTTATAGGTAAAGCTGATCCAGGGAAAATCCGATTGCCTCTTGGGGGATCGGGAAGGAACTTTTTCCCCTGCTGTAGCAAATTGGAGCATGCTCTGCTGGGGTTTTTTGCCTTCGTCTGGATCAACTGAGGGTATAAAATTGGGTATATTGGATTGTACGATATTTTTTATTTTATTTATTTATTGTTTTTAAGGTTGAACTGGATGGACTTGTGTCTTTTTTCAACCTGACTAACTATGTAACTATGGCTCAAACGACCTCCTATATGGCAACCAAATACAATAAGGCCCTGTTCAGACCCCGCATAGTAGATTCCTGCTCACATTTTTTAAAAGCACAGTTTACACCTGGAAAGGCATGTCATGCATAGGGCAGCCTAGTCACTTCAATGAGCTGCCCTGTGCACGTTTGTCGCCCAAAGAAGCCGCTATTCCTTTTTGGGTGACAAGCTTAGCACGATTCCTAACTGCGCATTTTGCCACGCAATCCTGTCGCTCGACAATCACCACAGAGTTACACCGCGTTTTGAGTGCCATTAAGAATAAAAGGCACCCAAATGCATTGTGTGTTATGCCGCAATTTCAAAATCGTCTTATGTGAACGGGGCCTAAAAGTTCAACCATGGGCAAATTAAAAAAAAAAACAAACAAAAAAAACAACATAATGCTAGTAACAGACTGCAGTTTTTGTTTTTCTGTGACATGGTTTAACCACTTGCCTACTGGGCACTTAAACCCCCCTCGTGACCAGACCAATATTCAGCTTTCAGTATTCTCAAAGACTATTACTCAGTCATGTAATACTGTACCCAAATAAATTTTTTGTCTTTTTTTCATACAAATAGAGCTTTCTTTTGGCGATATTTGATCACCACAGGGTTTTTTGTTTTTTGCGCTATAAATGAAAAAAGACCGAAGATTTTGAAAAAAAAAACACATTTTTCTTAGTTTCTGTGATAAAATTTTGCTAATTTTTTTTTTTTTTCATAAATTTTGGCCACAATTTATACTGCTACATATCTTTGGTAAAAAACAAAAACAAATTAGTGAATATTATTTGGTCTTTGTGAAAGTTAGAGTCTACAAGCTGTGGTGCAAATCATAAAAAATTGATTACACCTGAAGTACTGGTGGCCTATCTCATTTCTTGCACCCCTAACAAGCCAGGAAAGTACAAATACCCCCCAAATGACCCCTTTTTTGAAAGTAGACATTCCAAGGTATTTAGCAAGAGGCATGGTGAGGTTTTTGTATGTTGTCATTTTTTCCCACAATTCTTTGCAAAATGAAGATTTTTTTCCCACAAAATTGTCACTGTAATAGGTTATTTCTCTCACATGGCATGTGTGTACAACAAATGACACCCCAAAATACATTCCGCTTCTCCTCCTGAGTATTACGATACCACATGTGTGGGACTTTCACAGCCTGGCCACTTAGAGAGGCCCAACATGCAGGGAGCACCATCACGTGTTCTAGGTGCATAAATTACACATCTAACTTGTTGACTACCTATTACACTTTTGAAGGCCCTGGAGCACCAGGACAATGACACGTGACGCTGATGTTGCACTGATGACAGATGGCACCAATACGTGGCACTGATGGCACGTGACACTGATGTGGCACTGATGACAGATGGCACTAATACGTGGCACTGATGACAGATGGCACTAATACGTGGCACTGATGTCACGTGACACTGATGACAGATGGCACTGATGACACGACACTGATAACAGATTGCATATGACACTGACAGGTGGCACTGACAGATGGCACTGATGACAGATGGCACTGATACGTGGCACTGATGACACTGATGACACATGACACTGATGTGGCACTAATGACAGATGGCACTAATACATGGCACTAAAGACAGATGACACTAATACATGGCACTAAAGACAGATGGCACTAATACAAGGCACTGACAGATGGCACTGATGACAGATGGCACTAATACATGGCACTAATAGGTGGCACTGACACATGACACTGATGTGGCACTGGGGACAGATGGCACTCTATTTTCTTTCATTCTTTTTTTTTACACTCACACTGCAGCAGGTCTCTGTGTGAGGAGGGAGAGCCGGCGATGAGACATGATCTCATATGTTTACATATGAGATCATGTCTCATTGGACACTCAGATCGAGTGCTAAATGGCCGCTGAGGGGGTTGATTTACTAAACCTGGATAGTGCAAAATCTGGTTCAGCTCTGCATAGAAACCAATTAGCTTCCATTTTTTTTTGTCAAAGATTAATTGAACAAGCTGAAGTTAGAATCCAATTGGCTACCATGCACATCTGCACCAGATTTTGCACTCTCCCGTTTTAGTAAACAAACTTCAAAGTGTTCGTGAAAAAGTGTTGAAAAACTCTTCCCCTTCTAAACAAAATTTGAGCCTGTCCTGGGCCAATGAACGTAAACACACCTGTCGGGGCACCTATGTATGCAAATGTCTCTTGCGCTACCTGTTACATATCGACACATATGCCTGCCGATATAATTTTAGGGTCAATACTCACAATTAATGCTAAAGTAATGACCTATAAAAGCTTTTAAAATATCACCTATTGAAAATGCTATTGTAGGCATTACTATAACCCAAATTATTATTATACAGGATTTATATAGCGCCAACAGTTTACGCAGCGCTTTACAATATAAAAGGGAGACAATACAGTTATAATACAATAAGATACAGGAGGATTAAGAGGGCCCTGCTCAAAAGTGCTTACAATCTAATAGGGTGGGGCAGGTGGTACAAAAGGTTGTAACTGTGGGGAATGAGCTGATGGAAGTGGTAAAAGATTAGTTAGAGAGTTCCAGAGGATTGCAGAGGGTCTGGAGAAATCCTGGAGACGAGCATGAGAGGAGGAGACGAGAGAGCTTGAGAGTAGGAGGTCTTGAGAATAGCGGAGAGGACGATTTGGGTGATATTTGGAGACAAGATTGGTGATGTAGCTCGGGGCAGAGTTGTGAATGGCTTTGTATGTTGTGGTTAGTATTTTGAATTTAGGTCGCTGGGTGATTGGGAGCCAGTGTAGGGATTGGAGGAGAGGGTTGGCAGACACTTAGCAGTTGGTAAGGTGGATAAGTCTGGCAGCAGCATTCATGATAGACTGAAGAGGGGATACCCTATGGAGAGGCAGGCCAATGAGAAGGGAGTTGCAATAGTAAAGGCGAGAGATAACAAGGGAGTGAATGAGGAGCTTGGTGGTTTCATTTGTTAAAAAGGGGCGAATTTTAGAGATGTTACAGAGGTGAATTCTACAAACTTTTGACAACGATTGTATTTGAGGCTGAAATGACAAGTCAGAGTCTAGCATTACACCTAGTACCCTGGCGTGAGGGGAGGGACTGATAGTTGCATTGTTGATTTTGATGGAAAAGTCACGGAGGGGGGCACGGGCGGGGGGGAATATTAATAGCTCAATTTTAGAGAGATTTAGTTTAAGGAAGTGGTGTGACATCCATGCTATGTCAGTTAGTAAGTTAGTAATGCGAGAGGAGACTGAAGGAGTGAGGTGAGGAATAGACAGATAGATTTGGGTGTTATCAGCGTATAAGTGGTATTGGAAGCCGTGGGCAGTTATTAAGTGACCAAGGGAGGAGGTGTAGATAGAGAAGAGAAGGGGTCTAAGAACAGAGCCTTAAGGGCAATGGAGAGGAGGAGACAGAGTTGTAGGTGACACTGAAGGAGCGCTGTGATAAATAGGCAGAGAACCAGGATAGAGCAGAATCTCGGAGGCCAAGGAAATGTAGTTTATTGAGAAGGAGCGGGTGGTCAACAGTATCAAAGGCCGCAGAGAGGTCAAGTAGTAGGAGTATGGAGTACTGGTTGTTGGTTTTAGCAGTTAGTAAATCGTTAGTGAGTTTTAGTAAGGCAGTTCCTGTGGAGTGCTGTGAGCGAATGCCAGGATGTAAAGGGTCAAGAAGGTTATTTTCACTGAGGTAGGAGCTTAGACGGTTGTAGACTAAGCGTTCTAGAAGTTTAGAGGTGAATGGGAGCAATGAAATGGGTCTTAAGTTGTTCAGGTTGGTAGGGGTCCAGTGAGGGCTTTTTAAGTATGGGAGTGATCTGCGCATGTTTAAGAGGGGAGGGGAAGGTGCCACTAGAGAGGGAGAGATTGAAGATGTGAGTGAGGGAGCATAGGATAGAAGAAGAGGGTGACCGTAGTAGTTGTGAGGGAACAGGATCCAGGGGACAATTGGTTAGGTGGGCATCTGAGAAAAGTTTTGTAACCTCTTCAGTAGTAGCTGTTAGGCAAGGTATGTTGGGTGGGGAAGATGTATGCACAGTGGAGGTATCCTTACGAATTGCATCAATCTTGTCTTTGAAGTGATTGGCAATCTCTTGGGCAGTGAGTGAGTTAGTGGGTAGAGGGGGGTGGGGGACGAAGCAGAGAGTTAAAGGTTGAAAAGAGCCAACGGGGACTGGATGACAAGGAATTAAAAAAGAGAGAGACAAATTAGGCTTGTTTGGCAGCATGGAGGCATGAATTGTATTTTAGAAGGACAGATTTATATAGGGTGAAGTCTTGCAAGCATTTGGTTTTACACCAGTCGTTCAAGAGCATGGCAAAGTCTCTTGAGATTTCTAGTGTTGTCAGTTTGCCAGGGTTGTAACGGTCGGGGTCTGATTCTACGTGTGGTTAGAGGAGCAAGTGCATCTAGTGATGATGAGAGTGAACTGTTGTAGACAGAGGTGGCCAGGTCAGGACAGGACAGGGGAGAGATTATGTCATATAGGTGGTCAGTAGCAGAATAGAGAAGAGAAGGGTTAAAGTGGCGAAGGTTTCTACAAGTAATTGTTTGCTGCTTGGAGGGATGGGTGGTTGGAGGCAAGGATACAGTGAAAGTAATGTGGTTGTGATCAGAGAGGAAAAGGGGGTGTTGGTGAGGTTGCCAGGGTTGCAGAGACGGGAGAATACAAGGTCAAGGGTATTACCATTGGAGTGAGTGGAAGTATGTGTCCATTGGGTTAGGTTAAAAGATGAGGTTAAGTCGAGAAGTTTAGCTGTAGTTGGGCTGCTAACATTGACAGGAATGTTGAAGTCACCAAGAATGATAGTGGGTATTTCAGAGGAGAGAAAGTAGGGTAGCCAGGCAGCAAAGTCATCAAGAAAGCGCGACACCAGCCCAGGAGGTCGATAAATTGCTGCAATCCTCAGACGAATACAGTGCATCTCGAAAGGAGAGGGATAGAGAGGGAGGGACAGGAAGGTGCTTTGTGGAGATAGAAGGAAGCCAACTCCACCTCCTTTCTGTCTGTTGGGTCTGGGGGAGTGAGTCCAATGGAGACCACCATGGGCAGCAGGAGAAGCTGAGTCAAAATTTTGAAGCCAGGTTTCTGTTATGGCGAGTATGTTAAAGCCATGAGATGAAGAGGTCATGTACAGATGTTAGCTTGTTAGATTGATAATCCCACTGATTAAAATTTTGTTTGGAATGGCACAAAATTTGACATAAGTATGCAGATCGTCAGCTCTGCGTTTTCTAGGACTTCACTGGATGCATGATGTAAAAGCAATATAGCCAGCATGACAGGCAGTGTTTTCATTCTGGGAAGGTGGTCAGCAAAGGCAGCCCTATATGTTTCTCGGCAGAGGAAGCTGGCGATGAGGCAAACGTTGATGGCCCAGTGCTATGGAAAATGCCTTTACATCACAATGGAGACCCATTTTTATTTATTCCTTGCTATAGAGGCTAGACGAGGAGGGGGAATCATGTGTTTCTACTCATCTCTAAAAAGGTGTCACTTGCATTTTCACTCTTCACTGGAACAACAATATCCTATAGACATAAATGGGAAGATTACCCATCATGAATTGGATTCTCTTTGCACATAGCTGCGGTGGTAGTAGTAGAAGATAAGCTGAATTAGTAGTTGCCCAAGGTCTGGTTTGTTTTTGAACAAATCGGGTCTTTTGGGTATTTCCAACTTTTGACCAGCTAGTTTTAAAATTTCTGTTCTATGACAAGCCAGCAAATTTGAGATAACTTAATGTTATATGTGCCGTACAGCACTTTTGAAGCAGTATTACCAAAGTTTAATATATATAAAAGCAAAGAATGCCTAGGATTTAAATAAAAACAGATAACTAGTTATGGCACATTCCTTTTTAACTGTCTCTAGGACTGTAGCCTAAATAAAGATCTATATGCGGCATTAAGAAAGTTATCCGTGACAGGACAGAAATGTTTAGACTTAAGACAAATTATGATACTTAGATTAAAATCATAGAGGAAATATGTGGGTAAGGTAAAAAGTTAATAGTGTACTACAGGCTGTTTAGCTTTCAAATGGCAGATAAGTAGCTCCCCCTATTGGCAACTACAAAATATTTTAGTAATTTCTACATGTCTAGCGCTCCAAAATGTCACAAATATAATATAAAAAAACTTTAAAAAAAAAAATCTAATCTTCAGACTTGCATGCACATAGCAGATTTACTAGGGTACAAATGATAAAGGCGGTATCCTGTAATTCTTTCTGCTACTCATGGAATAAAACATGGCAGATTAGCCCTTGTCTCCATTAGTTTTTTTCTATCTGGCCTGTTAAGCAACAGCACCACTCCCAAACTGTCGTTTGTAGGTTAAAGGGGAATGAAACTCTCCTATCATTTACAGTCAAGGAAGCTGCCATCTTTGCCTCTGTTTAATCTGCACTTGCCATGGTGCTGCACAGGAGATCATCAAATGGCTGGTGTCATAACCGGTTTGACAGTTTGGTTGAGAGTACAAGCTTTAGTGATAGTTATCATTCACGGCATGTGTTGAATGTACACGTTTGGGGAAGCAGTTAAAATCGACTGATTTTGTTAAGTGTTAAAAATGCTGAGAAATACAAGCAGATATTTATCCATCATGTCATACCACCAGGGAGCCGTGCGATTAGCCCCAAATTTATTCTGTAGCAGGACAACTCCAAAAACACAGCCAGTCTCATTAAAAATTTTCTTCGGTGTAAAGAAAAACAAGGAGTCTGGAAGTGATGGTTTAGCTCCCACAGAAACCTTGTTTCAACATCGAGTCTTCCTGGGATTACATGAAGAGGCAGAAGAATCTGAGGCAGCCTATATCCACAGAAGATCTGTGGTTGGTTCTCCAAGATGCTTGGAACAACCTACCTGCCAAGCTCCTTTAAAAACTGTGCGCAAGTGTACCTAAAATTGATGCTGGTTGGAAGCCAAAGAGTAGTCACACCAAATATCGATTTGATTTTGATTCTTCCTGTTAACTCACTTTATATTTTGTAAATTGATAAAAATAAAACCATTAAAATATATATTTTTGAAAGTATTCTTCCTTTTACAGAATATATATATATATATATATATATATATATATATATATATATATATATATATATATATATATATATAAAAAACACATGGAACGATGCTTGATGCCAAAAAAGTGTCCTTTTACTGAAAAGTTAATCCATTAATTGTTTCAAAATACAAGCAAGCCACTGTACAGTTCCGAGCACAGATCGCTCTTCGTCAGGCTTTTCAGGCTATGTGTGAAAGGCTAAACCACACTGTGTTCCTTTATCCACACCCAGTCTGATACACACCTGTGTCACATAATTAATTATCCTATAAAAAACACCTAAAACCATTCCAAATTTAACCCTATTGAATAAACCTACTACCCTAAAACCATCCTAAATTCCCCAATAGGGGATAATCTACAAGATAGGTTCATCATATTATCTCTCAAATATCCTCATCATGTCACTTATGAACCAATTGTATTGTCTCATTTCATTAGCTCGGTGTTTTACAAATATTTCTCTTAAATATGCATATGTTGCTATTTCTGTTCATGTCTCAAAATTCTTCATGGATTCCAGTTGATATTCTGCTATCTAGTATTTCCAACGGGAGCCTTTTGTGATCAATCTAAAGAAAATATAACATATTCAAAAATAGTCATACCTTCTAATCAATCTTGTACTGTAATTTTTTAAACAAACAAAAACAAATCATAGTCCCTGTTCATACCATCAGGGTACAGGGACTGTAATTTGTTGATCCACCAAACTTCACGTTTTTTTAATTTCAAAATCCTATCCCCCCCTCTTTTGTCATGGGGAATCTCTTCTAAAACCATAAAGCGTAGATCGGTGTCTTTGTGGCCCATTTCTGAGAAGTGACGCGATACAGGTAAACTTGATTGAGGATGTCTAATTGTACTACGGTGTTGTGCGATACGGTCTTTAATTTTTTGGGTGGTTTCCCCCACGTACAGGAGATTGCAGGGGCATGTGAGAATGTAAATCACATATGATGACTGACAGGTGTAGAAACCGTTAATTATTATTTTCTTGTTAGTCCTAGGATGAGAAAAGTTATTCCCTTTGATCACTAAATTGCATTGAATGCAATTAAGACAAGGGTAACAGCCTTTTCTTTTACTGCCAAGAAAGGTCATCTTTTTCTCATCCTGCCTCTCTGGTTTAAATTCGGATCGCACTAAGAGATCGCGCAAGGTTTTATTGCGCCGGTATGCCTTCATCGGAGTTAACTGAAACTCCTCTATATGAGGATAGGATCGTTTCAATATCGTCCAATGTTTTCTCAAAACATTAAAGATCCTCTCACTATAACTGTTAAACTGGAAGACAAATGGAATTCGAGGTTTATCAACTGAGTATCTCTTCCTATTGGGAATTTCAATAGGATTCAAAATCTTATTTAATTCGTGTCGGATTAGGTTTTCTGGGTAGCCCCGCTCCTTAAACTTGCAGCACATTTCATCTAATCTTTCATTTTTAACTGTAGTATCACTCACTATTCGCGTCACTCTGAGAAGCTGACTTCTAATGATAGAACTGAAGACATGAGGGGGATGATAACTGTCATATCTCAATAACTGATTCCTATCTGTGGGTTTCGTGTATATGTCAGTTTCAATGCGTCCCTGTTTTATATATGCCCGTATATCCAAAAAGGGGACCGAATCTCCACCAATATGAATCTTGAACTGGATCTCTGGTGAAATACTATTAATCATCTCATCAAACATTTTGAGTGATTCAATGTTGCCCCGCCATATGACAAAAATGTCATCTATATAGCGCCACCAGGTGGCGCAATGCTCCCGAAACAGGTCATTCACAAAAATATGTTTTTGCTCAAAATCATGCATAAATGAACAGGCATATGGCGGGGCAACATTAGAACCCATGGCTACCCCCGTCAATTGCACATAGTACCGGTCCTTAAAGAGAAAATAGTTATTGTACAAAATCAATCTAAACAGTTTCTCAAAAAAAAATCATCTGAGCTTCTGAGTACTCCTGACATTTCCTAATTAGGCTTAGCGCTGCCTCAATGCCAGCCACATGAGGAATCGATGTATATAGACTTGTTACATCCCAAGTGACAAGGATATATTCATTCTGAATTTGTGGTAAGTCCCTGATCTTGGTTAGAAAGTCACCAGAGTCCTTGATGTAGGATGGGGTGGCCTTAACCAAGGGTGATAGTACTTTATCCAATAACTTGGCCGTGGGTACAAAGATCGAATCCCTCCCCGATACGATCGGGCGTCCCGGTGGGGAATGTTTGTCCTTATGGATCTTGGGGAGTATATACAAGACCGGAATGCGGGTATGTGTTGGTAACCAATATTCGCATAAATCATGTGAAATTAATCCTTCTTTAAATGCTGGTTTCACAATACTTTCCAAGATCTTTCTAATACTCCATGTGGGATCTGATTGTAGAGGTTTGTATACTGTGTCGTCATCCAGTTGTCGCCTGATCTCATTCTCATAAGCCTGGGGGTCCATAATGACTACCGAACCCCCTTTATCAGCAGGTTTGCAAATAATATCATTCCGTTTGGTTAATTCCCGTAATGTCACTCTTTCATGAGGGGACAGATTGTTAGGTACATGATCTTTAAAGTCCACTTGCTTTAACAGACGTTTCACATCTCGGGTAACCTCCTGTACAAACATCTCAACAGGGACATAAGTAGTAGGGGGGACGGATTTAGATTTCATTACCAGTCCTAGACTTTTACTACTCCGTCCCCCCTACTACTTATGTCCCTGTTGAGATGTTTGTACAGGAGGTTACCCGAGATGTGAAACGTCTGTTAAAGCAAGTGGACTTTAAAGATCATGTACCTAACAATCTGTCCCCTCATGAAAGAGTGACATTACGGGAATTAACCAAACGGAATGATATTATTTGCAAACCTGCTGATAAAGGGGGTTCGGTAGTCATTATGGACCCCCAGGCTTATGAGAATGAGATCAGGCGACAACTGGATGACGACACAGTATACAAACCTCTACAATCAGATCCCACATGGAGTATTAGAAAGATCTTGGAAAGTATTGTGAAACCAGCATTTAAAGAAGGATTAATTTCACATGATTTATGCGAATTTTTGTTACCAACACATACCCGCATTCCGGTCTTGTATATACTCCCCAAGATCCATAAGGACAAACATTCCCCACCGGGACGCCCGATCGTATCGGGGAGGGATTCGATCTTTGTACCCACGGCCAAGTTATTGGATAAAGTACTATCACCCTTGGTTAAGGCCACCCCATCCTACATCAAGGACTCTGGTGACTTTCTAACCAAGATCAGGGACTTACCACAAATTCAGAATGAATATATCCTTGTCACTTGGGATGTAACAAGTCTATATACATCGATTCCTCATGTGGCTGGCATTGAGGCAGCGCTAAGCCTAATTAGGAAATGTCAGGAGTACTCAGAAGCTCAGATGATTTTTTTTGAGAAACTGTTTAGATTGATTTTGTACAATAACTATTTTCTCTTTAAGGACCGGTACTATGTGCAATTGACGGGGGTAGCCATGGGTTCTAATGTTGCCCCGCCATATGCCTGTTCATTTATGCATGATTTTGAGCAAAAACATATTTTTGTGAATGACCTGTTTCGGGAGCATTGCGCCACCTGGTGGCGCTATATAGATGACATTTTTGTCATATGGCGGGGCAACATTGAATCACTCAAAATGTTTGATGAGATGATTAATAGTATTTCACCAGAGATCCAGTTCAAGATTCATATTGGTGGAGATTCGGTCCCCTTTTTGGATATACGGGCATATATAAAACAGGGACGCATTGAAACTGACATATACACGAAACCCACAGATAGGAATCAGTTATTGAGATATGACAGTTATCATCCCCCTCATGTCTTCAGTTCTATCATTAGAAGTCAGCTTCTCAGAGTGACGCGAATAGTGAGTGATACTACAGTTAAAAATGAAAGATTAGATGAAATGTGCTGCAAGTTTAAGGAGCGGGGCTACCCAGAAAACATAATCCGACACGAATTAAATAAGATTTTGAATCCTATTGAAATTCCCAATAGGAAGAGATACTCAGTTGATAAACCTCGAATTCCATTTGTCTTCCAGTTTAACAGTTATAGCGAGAGGATCTTTAATGTTTTGAGAAAACATTGGACGATATTGAAACGATCCTATCCTCATATAGAGGAGTTTCAGTTAACTCCGATGAAGGCATACCGGCGCAATAAAACCTTGCGCGATCTCTTAGTGCGATCCGAATTTAAACCAGAGAGGCAGGATGAGAAAAAGATGACCTTTCTTGGCAGTAAAAGAAAAGGCTGTTACCCTTGTCTTAATTGCATTCAATGCAATTTAGTGATCAAAGGGAATAACTTTTCTCATCCTAGGACTAACAAGAAAATAATAATTAACGGTTTCTACACCTGTCAGTCATCATATGTGATTTACATTCTCACATGCCCCTGCAATCTCCTATACGTGGGGGAAACCACCCAAAAAATTAAAGACCGTATCGCACAACACCGTAGTACAATTAGACATCCTCAATCAAGTTTACCTGTATCGCGTCACTTCTCAGAAATGGGCCACAAAGACACCGATCTACGCTTTATGGTTTTAGAAGAGATTCCCCATGACAAAAGAGGGGGGGATAGGATTTTGAAATTAAAAAAACGTGAAGTTTGGTGGATCAACAAATTACAGTCCCTGTACCCTGATGGTATGAACAGGGACTATGATTTGTTTTTGTTTGTTTAAAAAATTACAGTACAAGATTGATTAGAAGGTATGACTATTTTTGAATATGTTATATTTTCTTTAGATTGATCACAAAAGGCTCCCGTTGGAAATACTAGATAGCAGAATATCAACTGGAATCCATGAAGAATTTTGAGACATGAACAGAAATAGCAACATATGCATATTTAAGAGAAATATTTGTAAAACACCGAGCTAATGAAATGAGACAATACAATTGGTTCATAAGTGACATGATGAGGATATTTGAGAGATAATATGATGAACCTATCTTGTAGATTATCCCCTATTGGGGAATTTAGGATGGTTTTAGGGTAGTAGGTTTATTCAATAGGGTTAAATTTGGAATGGTTTTAGGTGTTTTTTATAGGATAATTAATTATGTGACACAGGTGTGTATCAGACTGGGTGTGGATAAAGGAACACAGTGTGGTTTAGCCTTTCACACACAGCCTGAAAAGCCTGACGAAGAGCGATCTGTGCTCGGAACTGTACAGTGGCTTGCTTGTATTTTGAAACAATTAATGGATTAACTTTTCAGTAAAAGGACACTTTTTTGGCATCAAGCATCGTTCCATGTGTTTTTTCTATTATTTATGGTGGAGTTTTGGGAGTCCACCCTGACGGTGCCTTGATTGAACAAGGATTTCAAGACAAGAGGGTAACCCACCTGATGTTCATTTATATATATATATATTTATATTACACACACACACACACACACACGCAGTATCTCACAAAAGTGAGTACACCTCTCACATTTTTGTAAATATTTTATTATATCTTTTCATGTGACAACACTGAAGAAATGACACTTTGCTACAATGTAAAGTAGTAAGTGTACAGCTTGTATAACGGTATAAATTTGCTGTCCCCTCAAAATAACTCAACACACAGTCATTAAATGTCTAAACCGCTGGCAACAAAAGTGAGTGCACCCCTAAGTGAAACTGTTCAACTTGGGCCCAAAGTGTCAATATTTTGTGTGGCCACCATTATTTACCCGCACTGCCTTAACCCTCTTGGGCAAGCCAAGATAGGTAACTGGAATCAGACGTAGAACACAGAGCAAGTAGCACGCAGAAGCCAAAAACACAATGGATAGGTAAGCTGACAGACAAACATTACTGCATATCCATGACAAAGTCACAGTGAGTGACCAGGGTATTAAAA
The DNA here is from genome assembly GCA_037952835.1 of Lithobates septentrionalis. Lineage (NCBI taxonomy): Eukaryota > Metazoa > Chordata > Amphibia > Anura > Ranidae > Lithobates > Lithobates septentrionalis. The sequence goes on along the minus strand of JBBDGP010000162.1, from coordinate 43,677 downwards.
AAAATAATAAAATTAAAAAAAAAAAAAAAAAAAAAAAAAAAAAAGGGAAAGGATCTTTTAAATTTCTGATTGACACGTTTCAATTCTACTTTACACTCGCTAAGAAAGACCCATATTTTCTAGCACCTCAGGCATATTTTCTACAGAATTAATTTATCTTGCCCTGCTCCACAGAGAAAATCTGGCTCACCATCTAGTGCAGTCTCCTTCCTTTTCTAAAGCGGTTATTATTTTCATTTACCTTTTGTAATTCGGCCTGTTGTGCCTTCAAAATTCCTTCGTGTAGGGTTCTCCGATGGACAAGGAGCACCCCTGTGTCCATATAAAAAGTTAGAGAGTATCCCATATAGTATTGGTCTGTAAAATCAGGTATATGCATTAAAATGCATGAATATATTGACACAAGCAATATAATCTGCAAAGGTCTGTACTTTGATTGTATAATATCATTTTTAAAAAGAAAGACAAATAAAAAAAAAAAAAATAATAATAATAGTAGAAAATTTTGAAATTGTTACTTGAAGCACACCAAGAGCTTGACCAAGGTAAAATGAAAAATACATAACTAAATACTTTCTATAAACAAATCACTAATATTGCTGGAAAACCCCCACTGTAGAGTTATTTTAAATGCATCTTTTGTAGTCACACTAGAGCCCGTTCTCACGATGGCATTGTGGTAACACACAACGTATGTTTAATGCGTTGGCTCGATGCAGGTTCATTTATTTTTAATGGCGCCTCAATATACCTTCCAATGGATGTAACACGCATGCAGCATTTTTTGGCAGCACACATAACCACGCCGCTTGTCAGTGCGCCGCAATGCATGTCCATCAGAAGGTGTGTTGAAATGCCATTCAGAATTCATTCATGCATCACAGCACATCAGAGTGAATGGCGTATTGCACCAAAGCATTAAACATTAACAAGTGTTGCTGAGTGTGACACTAAAACACACAGTGGTGCATGTGTCACCAGAAAGCAATCATGTGAACAGACCCTACAATAAAGCGATTAAGACAAACATTCAATATGTGAATTTGCAGCCAAGTCATCAATGTATGTACGGTAACATGACAAACAAAACATTGCTTACACAGACTGAGCATTTGCGTCTTCTACAAAGTTAAGCTCCCGGCCAAGAAAAGATCTATCCAGTGGTATATCAGACAATCCAGTTTCTGTAAACCAAAGATAATTACACAATAAATGTTATCCATGGTTGGACAGGCTGTGCAGTTGTAATACTGGGTATGAGCAAGACTAAACCAAATCAAACTAAACTGTATGAAATGCCAAATTCGTTGTCTTGGTGGTTACATGAAATGAAGAAGCAGACAGACTGCCATCCTGAATGAAATAAAGCTACCAGATCTATGCATTTTAACTTACATTCCATCTATTAAAGCACTGTCAGAATTATGCAGAAGATACAGCTTAAAAAAATCATTGACTGATTTTATTTTTCTTATCACATTCAAGATTCTTGAGCTTTTGCATAAAAGTGAAGGAAATTTTTCTTCTCAAACTTTGGGTAGTGTCTGCAACCTTAGAGTAACTATTGCCGATTTAAAAAAAAATAAAATACACCCTGTAAAAGAGGACTATTGAGATTTGCCTACTTTAATTGCTGAATGATGGCAACTTATCCCGATAGATAGATAGATAGATAGATAGATAGATAGATAGATAGATAGATAGATAGATAGATAGATAGATAGATAGATAGATAGATATGGAGTATGTATATATCAAAAGGAAGAAGTATGCATCCAAATCACTCTATGCAGATCCTCGAGGTAAATAACATTAGGTATATGAAAGTTCTAACATCTGACATAAAGAACACCCTCTGTTTTTAACACAAACTGTTAAACAGGGCCAAACTGGTTGCTTTGCAGGATGGCTGGTAAGTGTGCTGGGAAATCTTTTGTTTTCAATGTGCATTGCCCTTCCATGTGCACCTTGCTGCAAAGGCTAGTTACAGTGGGGAAAATAATAATTTGATCCCCTGCAGATTGTGTAAGTTTGCCAACTTACTAAAGCTCCACGATTCTGGATAAAATGAAAATCACCATTTTTTTTGCTTAGAATAAAGCACACGATTCTCACGGCATTATATCTTTCACAGTATACAAAAAAATTGGGCTAACTTTACTGTTTTTTTTTTTTAATTATTTGAAGTGTATTTTTTCCCCAAAAAATGCTTTTGAAAGACCGCTGCGCAAATACCGTGTGACATAAAATATTGCAAAGAACCCCCATTTTATTCTCTAGGGTCTCTGCTAAAAAAAAACATATATATATAATGTTTGGGGGTTCTAAGTAATTTGCTAGCAAAAAATATTGATTATAACTTGTAAGCAACAAAAGTGTCAGAAAAAGGCTTAGTCTTTAAGTGGTTAAACTGAACTAATTTACAGACCAAAGTTCTTCCCTTTGATCTAAAAACTAAATTTTACATTGTATCTCTTCTCTATCTCTCAGCGATGACCAATGGTCGATAAACATTTGCTGCCATTTTTTTTTTTTTGGACAGCTCTGAGCAGAGAAAGGCTCTGCACTGTTTACATAGAATCGTGGAAATGCTCGATTAAGATCATGAGGGGGGTTGAATCGAGATCGTGATTTTTTTTTAACGAATAATCGTGCAGCTCTACAACTTACAAAGAAATGAATGGTCTATAATTTTTATCATAGGGGTATTTTAAATGATAGACAGAATATTAACCAAAAATCCAGAAAAAACACATGAAACAAAAAGTAATAAATTGTGTTGCATCCAGTGGGTAAAATAAGTATTTGATCCCCTACCAAACAACAATAATGCTAGCTCCCACAGACTGGCTACAGTATGTGCTCATGTGGTACACAGATTAGTCCTGTCAATGTATAAAAGACACCTGTCCACAGAATCTCTTTCTTCCATTCAAATCTAATCATCATGGGCAAGACCAAAAAGCTGTCCAAGGATGTAAGGGACAAGATTGGAGATCTGTACAAGGCTGGAATGGGCTACAAGACCATCAGCAAGAAGCTTGATGAGAAGGAGACTTTGCAGCGAAGTCCACATCTGTGTGTTTTTATTTGCCTTCTAACGTTTGTCTTCATGCAAGTACAATGGATACTTTTTAATAAATGGTAAATTAAAAGAACTGCACTATGAAGTCTCTTCCTTCTTAAACCCCTTATGTTGGAGAACATCTACTGTACAGTGAGATGATTCGTGGAGCCATTGAGAATATTTGAAACATATACCGCACTTGAATGGAATAATCTTCCTACCAACAGGAACTTTGGGAGTGTGATACCCCAGTTGGCTGACATCTACACAAGCGATTTAGATCTCTATAATTTGAGATCAAGCCTTTCTGGTAAGAGGCGTAATGAGATAGATATATGTCCCTCCTCCTGAACCACAGGTACCAACACAGGTACCAACACCTGAGCAATTGTCCGGTGATCGGAAGAAGTTCAGGGCCCTCAAGAACGCTTGCCTGTTGTACTTAGCCTTTCAGCTCTGAACTTTTTCCACGGAGACTGAGAAAGTGGGGTTTATTATCTCCTTGTTATCCCAAGAACCCCAAGCTTGGGCCCATAACTTGCTGGAACGGAAGAGCCCTGTTCTCAACTCCGTGGATGCCTTCTTTGAAGCGATGGCTGCTGCTAACAAAGCAAACAGAAAATTGGCATGCATTAAAAAGGGGATCAACTCCAGAGATAAAACGATAATTCTCCCGCTCTACAAGACTCTGGTCCGGCCGCACCTAGAGTATGCTGTCCAGTTCTGGGAACCAGTCCTCAGGAAGGATGCACTGGAAATGGAGCACGTACAAAGAAGGCCAACTAAGCTAATAAAGGATCTGGAGGATAGTAGTTATGAGGAAAGGTTGCGAGCACTGAACTTATTCTCTCTGGAGAAGAGACGCTTGAGAGGGGATATGATTTCAATTCATAAATACCGTACTGGTGACCCCACAATAGGGATAAAACTTTTTCGCGGAAGGGAGTTTAACAAGACACGTGGCCACTCATTAAAATTAGAAGAAAAGGAGGTTTAATCTTAAACTACGTTTAACCTTAAACCTTCCACAGGCGGTAGTCTCAGCGGGGAGCATCGACAGTTTAAAAAAACAATTAAATAAGCACCCGAACTACCGCAACATACAGGGATATACAATGTAATACTGACATATAATCACACACATAGGTTGGACTTGATGGACTTGTGTCTTTTTTTCAACCTCACCTACTATGTAACTATGAAGGGAATCATGCTTCTTCTAAAATAATTTGGTAAGTTGTGACATGAAGTGTGTATAAACCCTGAATTAACTTAAAATAGGAGTTTAAAAATACTCTTATGCCCCGTACACACGGTCGGATTTTCCGATGGAAAATGTGTGATAGGACCTTGTTGTCGGAAATTCCAACCATGTGTAGGCTCCATCACACATTTTCCATCGGATTTTCCGACACACAAAGTTTGAGAGCAGGCTATAAAATTTTCCGACAACAAAATCCGTTGTCGGAATTTCCGTTCGTGTGTACACAAATCCGACGCACAAAGTGCCACGCATGCTCAGAATAAATAAAGAGATGAAAGCTATTGGCTACTGCCCCGTTTATAGTCCCGACGTAAGTGTTTTACGTTACCGCGTTCAGAATGATCGGATTTTCCGACAACTTTGTGTGACCGTGTGTATGCAAGACAAGTTTGAGCCAACATCCGTCGGAAAAAATCCTAGGATTTTGTTGTCGGAATGTCTGATCAATGTCCGACCGTGTGTACGGGGCATTATACTTTCCCCTTGAAGAATTTCTTACAAATTCCTGAAGTTAGCACATCTAAACCTGCTAGTACATCTAACACTACCCTCCCCCCAGACTGACAATGCTTCTGTCCAAAGGTGCCCCCTGTGCACCTTCTTCCAATATGTAGGCACCCTAATACAGGAAGTGTGTTACTGGCTGGATCACCAGTGGATAACAGAGGGAAAAAAGCCCAGAAAAAAAGAAAACTGACGCAGCCACCACATCCAATGATTGGTAAGCTGCAATATATTACATTTTTGGGTTTAATATTGACTCAAGGTTTTTTACCATAAGCATTACCCTCTATTATTTTAACTTTTACACGTGCAGCAATGACCTGCCAGCAGGGCTTTTTTTCAGCGGGAACGTGGGGGAACGCAGTTCCGGCACCTCCAGCACTGAATGTATGTAATAGCATGGGGTGTGGCATGTGCTGGAGGGTCTATTGATGTTGGCTGCTTGGGGATCTATGGTCATTGGTGGGGATATGATTTTGTGTGAGGGTTTATTGTTGCTGATGGGGAATCTATTGTTGCTGGGGGGGGGTCTTATGTTGCTGGAAGGCATCTACTGTTGAGGGAGAGGTCTATTTTTACTGGCTGCTGGAGGATCTATTGATGCTGGCTGCTGGGAGATCTGTTGTTGCTGCTGGGAAGGGGGGGGGTCTAATGTTGCTTGGGTGGATATTTTGTTACTGGGTTCAATATTTTTTTGTGGGTGGTTCACTGTTGCTGCAGGGAATCTATTGTTGTTGGGGTGGAGTCCATTGTTTTTTTTTTAATCAAAGAAAAAGTTTATTGAGCATTAGAGTCAGTACATCTTAAAGGTCATGGTTAACAGTACAAAATGGATGTTGAAATCAAAGGTACAGGTTTATACATTTATACTTACGACATGTCAATACAAGCCATTGGTAGGGTACATATCTTACATTGGGGTGTTAAAAGTTTGGATATATGTGGAGGTAGAAGACATTGTGCCTCCGTACATGTCTGTGCTGTGAAATGCTAGTCTGAGCATGTAGATGCCTCTTTTATCCATCTGTCCCATATTTTATGGTATTTGGCAGGGCATCCACGATGGGAATACAGAGCTTTTTTATAGGGTAAGACGTTATTTACCGCCCTCTTCCACTGCTGCACTGTTGGGGGGTTAGGCCGAAGCCACTGTTGCGCAATCTGCAATCTGGCCGTGAAGAGGGTCTCCTGCATGAATGTTGATAAGTATTTCTCCTCCTCCGATATTGTGAGCAGGCCAAGCAAGCATTGGCGAGGGCACAGCGTCAGAGGAGAGCCCATTTGATCATGGAGAAATTTGACTATTTGCAGCCAGTAATTTTGTATAAGTGGGCAAGACCAGATCAGGTGATAGAAGGTACTAGAGGTGTCACCACAGCGAGGGCAGGCCGAGTTGGCGTCTGGCCTGTACTTGCGGATACGTGCAGGGATGAGATAGGATCTGTGGAGAATGTATAAGTGGGTGAGGCGATCTGATAATTTCGGGGATACTCTTGCGCTGGTCCCTAGCACGTCTCCCCACTGGTCGTCGTCCAGGGTCCCAATGTCAGTCTCCCACTGGGTCCTTAGGTTTTGCGTATGGTTAGTGGCTACGGGTGTCAGGAGGGTATTGTATAGGGTGGAGATCATCTTTTTCGGGTCGTCGCCTAAGAGAAGGTCAGTGACAGTCACTACTTCTAGAGCGGGGATGTTATTGCTGAATTGGGATTGGAGGGCATGACGAATCTGGAGATATCTGAAAAGCATGTGGTTAGGGAGGGCAAATTCATCCTTTAGAGCCTGAAATGGTTTGACCTCCCCTCCCGCCACGACCTGGTAGAGGTATATGACTTTGAAAAAAATCCATAGCTTATAGTCAGGGATGTTCAGCAGTTCAGGGAGCTGAGGATTATCCCATATTGGGGTGTGAGCATGGATGGGAGGGGCTCCTATGATTTGAAGTGTGCGTTGCCATATTCTACTGTGGCGTTGCATTAGTCTATTGCCTCCCCCAGGACCTGAGTTGCCCCTATGTTTGCAGAAGAGTATCTGAAAGGGGTGTGCCACGACATCAGAGGCACGAGCTATGGCCAATGGCTCGACCGCCAACGCATACAACATGGGGGATATTGGGCACCCCTGACGCGTTCCCCTGGACAGTGAGAATGGGGTGGATAGTTTGCCATTAACCTGGATCCTAGCAGTAGGGTCCTGATAGAGAAGTTGGAGCCACCTGATGAACCTGGGGCCAAAGCCGAATCTGTGGAGGCACTCCCACAAGTAGCCCCACTCCACAGAGTCGAATACCTTGGCGGCGTCTAGGCTGACTACCACTCTGGACCCAGGCTCATCATGCGTGGCTTGTAAGTTTGAAAATAGCCTTCTTAGGTTAAACGCTGTATTCTTATTGGGCATAAAGCCTGTTTGGTCGGGGTGGATGAGGCTGAGGATGACCTTGTTGAGTCTCATGGCGAGGATTTTGGCGAGGATTTTCACATCCAGCTGGAGGAGAGAGATCGGACGATAGGATTCGGGCTGGAGGGGGTCTTTGCCTGGTTTGGGAATGAGGACAATCAATGCCTCACTCATAGTGCGTGGGAGAGTCCCGGACTTATGTATGTGTGTGTATAGGGCCTCTAGTCGGGGGATGAGGACCTCTTGGAACTGGGAGTAGAACTCCAGGGGGAGGCCATCCGAGCCCGGAGCCTTAGATGAGGGGAGGTTCGCTATCGCCATTTTAATGCATTCTTCTGTTATAGGGGCCTCTAGTGATTCAATCTGGGTCTCTGAGAGGGAGGGGAAGTCTACACTATCTAAGAGAAGGTGCAGTTCGTCCATGGATTGGTTAGCCCTAGAGGTGTATAGATCAGCATAAAATCTTTTGAATTCTTGGGCTACTTGTTCAGGGTCTGTGAGCATGGTGCCATCTTGTGAGCGGAGCTGGACCACCACCGGAGGCGTATGGTCTAGGTGGGCCATGTAGGCCAAGAGTTTCCCAGCCCGCTCCCCATGCTCAAAGACCCTTTGTTTTTTAAAGAAGATTCCTTTTTTGGCTTTCTCAAAGTGTAAGCTGTCTGTGAGTCTAGATTGCAAACGCAGTTGGGCGGAATTGGAGGGTGTGGGGTTGGAGAGGAAAGCCTGTTCGAGGGAGCCTAAATACTCCTCGGCCTGTAGCAGAGTGTTGTTTGAGGAGGCCTTGTGTCTGTTGATGTGTGTGGATAAGATCAGGCGGGCATGAATCTTGAAGGCCTCCCACACCATTCCAGGCGAGGACGACCCCTGGTTAGTCTGGAAATAATAGGACCACTCTCGCTGTATAATCTCAACGTCATTGAGGATTGTTAGCCAAAATGAATTTAGCCTCCAGAGGCGAGATGGCGTGGAGGACGGTAGCTTCAGGGTAATCCAATAGGGGGAATGGTCTACGAGAACCCTCAAGCCGAACCCCGCTGCAAGGAGGTTCGGGATGAGAGTGGGGGTGAGTAAAATCATGTCCAGGCGAGACATTGCATTTTGCGCGGGCGTGAAACAGGAGTATGCCTGTGTGTCGGGGTATTTGAGTCTCCAGCTATCGGATAAGGCAAACTCCGAGAGGAATCTGCCAAATCTTGTGAGAGTCTGCCTGTTCTGTGGTGCATCTGATGGGTGGAGCCTGTCGAGTATGGGGTTGATCACTGTATTGAAGTCCCCCAGCCAGATTGCTGGTGTTGTGGGATGCTCAGACATGAAAGCCAGGCCTTCTTTGAGGGCAGTGAATTGAAAGGGTGGGGGTATATAGAAAGCTAACAAAAGAAGTTCAAGCCCACCCACTGTTACATGCAGGAATAAGAATCTCCCCTGCTGGTCCGATTTTAAATTGTGCAGTTGAAAGTTAACCTTTTTGGCTATGAGGACAGCTATGCCTCTGGAGTTGTTAGTAAATGGAGCTTGATATGTCCAGCCCACCCAGGGCTTTTTGAGAGCCATTTGAAGTTGCCCTGTTATGTGGGTCTCCACTAATACAAGTACATCCGCATGCATGCGCTTAAGATGAGACAGTACGGCAAGACGTTTGGACCTGTCGCGTAGCCCCCTCACATTCCACGTCACAATTTTTAAGGAAGCCATCAGCTATGTGAATGAAATGTGGCCAATCGGACCAGCAGGAGATAACCACCCGCCCCATCCGACAAAATTGGCCCCATGCAGGGCGCTCCATTAAGACAAAAGTCAGTTACAGTCGCATAGGTCTCACCAGGGCGGTCCCATATGGCGGCCGGACAGACCCGGATAGTGGGCCCCACCGACCTGCGGACAACCCTGCGTGCGACCAAGGCGACGAATGCAGACATGCACGCATCAGCCACGAGTTGCATGACATGTAATGTATGACATTGCTCATAAAAAAGAGGATCAATACCTTTAACCAATAAAATAACAAAAACGTAAACAAAAACTAAAACTGTGCCAGCTCTGGACCAGCTTGGCTTATTGAACTTGTGGCAACCCTCCGCGTCCGTGGGGGCTGCTGCTGGCCAGGGAAACATTACTTGGTGCGGTTGCAGGGTAGCACCCCAGTCAGGTGGTGATCCGAGCAGGATATTTAAGTGCATGTTTGTGGTTGGGGCAAAAGCCATCCCGCAAGCCGCTGAGGGCGAACAAAAGTTATCTGAAGGACATGGCGATGCTGAACAAACCAGCATCCGAACGTCTGTGGGGGGTGTTTCAAAGTGCCGGAGCCCGGCTGGGCAAGCATTTTAGCAAGGGCTGGAAAGTATTAGCTAAGTTGAGTGGCTGTAAAACTGAGACATGGGGTGGATGAAAGAGGTATATGGTCATATGGCAGAGGTAGCCCTCGATGTGGGGGAGGGGGTGACTCACTGTTTGCGTGGTAAGTTGCACCGAGGTGAGGGGCTCTTGTATACCGCCGAGTGAGGAATCAGCGGTTCAATTCTCGGATCAAAGTGTCGTCAGCGGTCACTGCTCAGCCCTCCAGCCAGGAAATCACCGCCGAGGGATCCTCGAAGAAGTGAGCCTTTCCGTCCCGGATCACACGGAGGCGCGCTGGAAACAGCATGGCGTAGACTAGGTGGCGGTTGCGCAGCTGGCGCTTGGCCTCAGAGAATTGTGCTCTCTTCCTCTGCACCTCGGCGGAGAAGTCTGGATATACCGCCACATGTGCATCTCCAAATGGGATATTCCCCTTCTCCCGGGTTAGACGCAGGATGGTGTCTCTGTCGCGAAAGTTCAGTAGTTTCGCTATGAAGGTTCTCGGGGGGGCTCCAGGAGCAGGTGGTCGCGCCGCCAGCCGGTGCGCGTGCTCCACAACAAAGGTAGAGGAGAAGGCCTCTCTGCCAAAATTGGTTATCAGGAGATTCTCCAGGAATGTTGGGGGGTTTGAGCCTTCCGCTTTTTCTGGAAGTCCCACAAAGCGGAGGTTACATCGGCGCAGTCTGTTCTCCATCTCGTCCTGTTTGCTAAGGACTGTGTTTAGCTGATACTGTAGTCTCTCAACATTGACCTGTATTGGCGGGATTTCGTCCTCTGCCTGGCCGATTCTGCGCTCCGCCTCAGACACTCTCTCCCTGAGTTTGTGGATATCTTGCCGGATGAGCGAAATGTCCACCTTGACCTCTTCGATCTTGGAGGTAAGAGTTGTTTGGCAGTTCGAAACCGCCTCCAGAATCCGAGCAGTATCTCCGGATGTCTGGGCCTTCTCCCCTGAGTCCGGCTGGGCGCCATCTTCGGCCGCCGTCTCCCGCTCCTCGTGGCGGTACTTGTCGAGCTTCCCGAGAGTCCCGGTATTGCATTTAGGAGGCGACATAGTCACGGGAGGCTGCTGAATGGTTTGTGATGTCTAGTGCCAAGTTTTAGGGGTGATGTAGCCCCGCAGGATGGTTTTCCAGGATATTGGTAGCCGGAGCTCTCACACCACACTCCTCACTCCATGAAGCTTCAGGCCACGCCCCCCGGGGTGGAGTCCATTGTTGCTGGGGGAGTCTATTGTATGAGGATCTATTGCTGGGATTCTATTGTTCCTGGCTGCAGGGGATCTATTTTTCTGCCTTTCTTTTCATCATTAACATGTTACATACAAATGATTTAGCACCATAAAATGATACTTGGTTCTGTATTCTCTAAAAGGAGCAGTACTTGTAGGTGGGTAGGGGGTGGAATCAAGAGACGGTGGTCAGTGGTGGGTAGGGGCAGAGACAAGGGGTGACTCAGATGGGGGAAGAGAGTTCCTGCACCTATTCTCCGAGAAAAAAAGCCCTGCCTGCCAGCAAACGGATAGGCCCACTCTATGTGCCTATATTGATACACTAAGCAAGTAACCTTACCTGCAGTTAGGACAGATGAGGTGTATTTGTACTTGTTGAAATCCAAATATTCCCTGATCATTTCATTTATGAGAAGATTCTCATGTGACAACATTGGCCGTGGCTCACTCCGATCATCCAAAGCTGCAAAAACCTCAGCATGGATCTGTGCTTTAAGCTGTGCTAACACACCTCTCTTCTCCAATGTATCTGTGAGGACTATAGAAATAAACAAACACAGTCAAAAACAGGTAAACTGGCAAAAGTAAATTTTTTAAGTAAAATAATTGAAAAGTTATTTATATCAACTCTTTAAAAGGAAGCTCTAAGTATATCCAGTTTAGTGCCTGCCCCAGAGCAGCTTACAAATCTGGAGTCTAGACGGTGCAAGGATAAGTGCACTTATTTTTTGCTCCCCTACCCTTACCTAACCTATACCAACCCCCTAACTCTCTCCAAAGTCTGCATTGTGCTTCTAATGGTGCTGTGTTCCAAGCCTATCTGGCCTCATGAGAAGGCCTCACATAGAACCATATACCTATTGCTGGGATACCGGTTATCAGACGCAGAGCATTATTTCATGCTCTGGGTCTGGAATTACAATAAAAGCTTCTCTATGGAAAAAAAAAAAAAAATCAGGGTTGCTTGTCCTGAATGTGTGGACAGAGTAATACTTTAAACATTCCTTCACACATACATTATCACAACACTCTATAGATGTCTATAGGGATTGAAGGGGCACCAAGGTCACACAAGCACAGGATGTAAACAGACAGAGTAAATAGGCATCTGAGAAGGCTGACAAAAAGATAAAGCTAGGTTGGGCCATAGCAGAGAGGCAAAAAAACGGTAAGTGCATTTTGTAGAGCACTTATCTTTTTTAACCCATCGGTAAGTTTCTGGGTTGAGGGAAGGAATCCAAGCACTCAGAGGAACCCATGCAGGGAAAACTGCTCATATTAACCCCCTCCCAGCTGGCCTATTGTAATATGATGGCCGAGCAGTAGCGTTGTTATCCTGGGAGGACATTATATGACATCCTCCCAGGATTGGGCGTGACCTGTCACCTGCTGTGTCCACCAGACACAGCCGATGACAGATCACTGTACTGGCCCGCTGCCGGTACCATGTTATCACTGTGGCCAATCACAGCAGATCACATGACAATTGTACACAAAAAAAAAAAAAATCCTGATCACCTTCCTTTGAGTAGCACATACTAGAGCTGCAAGATTCTGGCTAAAATGAGAATCACGATTTTTTTGCTTAGACAGATCACGATTCTCACGATTCTTGCGGCGTAACATCATATTTCACATTAAAACAAAAAAAATTGGGCTAACTTTACTGTATGTTTTTTTCCCCCCATTCATTGAAGTGTATTTTTTCCCCAAAAATTGCGTTTGAAAGACCGCTGGGCAAATACAGTGTGGCATAAAATATTGCAGCAATTGACATTTTATTCCCTAGGGTCCCTGCTAAAATATATATAATGTTTGGAGGTTCCAAGTAATTTTCTAGCAAAAAATATTGATTTTAACTTAAGAAACAAGTGTCAGAAAAAGATTTAGACTTTAAGTGGTTAAACTTCCTGCATTTACAGGTTGTTTAAAAACTTGGCAGACTGCCTGGATTTTTTTCTTTACACACAGAATATTCCCTTTGATCTAAGAAGGAAGAGTTATACAATGTTTCTTTTTAAAAACTTGGCAGACTGCCCAGATGTTTTCTTTTGACAGCTGAGCTAGCAGAAAAAAGTCTCTCCACTTGTTATATGAAAGAATCCGCAAACTCTCCAACAGAGATGTCAGTGGGGTTGAAGATTAATTGTGCAGCTCTAGTACATACACTATGGTAACACTATTGCTCTGGTCACTGTACGCAAAAATGATTGTAACAATAGAAAAAATAAATAAATGTAATAAAAAACAGAAAAGAATATAAAAACTCCCCCCCCTTTTTTTTTTTTTACATACTGTCACCAGTCAGTGTCCCTGATCACAGCCACACCTGTTATACGATGATGCTACACTGCACTAGTGACAGTATGTAAAACATTTTTAAAAATTTCTTCATTTTCCAAAAAAATTGTGACCAAAAAAATTACAAGTTTCAAAAAAACTTGCCATACCACTTACGAACTTGGACTGTCTACTTTCCAAAAAGGAGTCATTTGGGGAATATTGTACTGTCCTGGCATTTTTGGGCCTCAATAAAAGGAAAGGCTGTCAGTACATCAGGATAGAGATGGTTAAAGGATAAGCTTACCTTTTTCTTTTTTTTTTTTTATAAATAGTAAAATGCACTTTTTTTGCAGGTAAAAAAACTAAGTTATTACCTGTTAACTTGATTTCCAGGAATCTTCCAGGACGAGTGGTTCCTCTCACCTAGCACAGGAAACAAATCCACATTAGTATAAAAAGCAGGCATCATCTATGGTCCTTCAGTAATAACCAATAACCGAAGGCCTGTACTGCACACCCCCAGCAATAACTACTATATAACAATAATAGGGTAGGAACAGCACCATCCTGGAAAATACCTGGAAATCAAGTTAACAGGTAATAACTTAGTTTTCCCAAGTCATCTTCCAGGATGGCTTTATAGGAGCGACATCATAGAAGCTAGGGTTGTCCAGATAACACTTTAACCGAGTAAAAGTACAGAAACTTATTTTCAAGTACTCGCCGACTCCGCCCGCTGATTCCCGGGATGCGTGCAGCAACGCCGCCTCTCCCAGGTATCCGATTAGGCATCGGGAGCATTTGTGCGAGTACAAGTACTCGCGCAAATGCTCGGTATCGTTCCCGATACTGGTATCGGTATAACCCTAATCAGTGCTTTTTTTCAGCTGGAACATGGGGGAACGCAGTTCCGGCACCTCCAGCACTGAATGTATGTAATAGCATGGGGTGTGGGATGTGCTGGAGGGTCTATTGAGGTGGCTGCTTAGGGAACTATTGTCATTGGTGGGGATCTGATTTTGTGTGAGGGTTTATTGTTGCTGATGGGGAATCTATTGTTGCTGGGGGGGGGGGTCTTATGTTGCTGGAAGGCATCTACTGTTGAGGGAGAGGTCTATTTTTACTGGCTGCTGGAGGATCTATTGATGCTGGCTGCTGGGAGATCTGTTGTTGCTGCTGGGAGGAGGGGGGTCCAATGTTGCTTGGGTGGATATTTTGTTACTGGGTGCGATATTTTTTTTGTGGGTGGTTCACTGTTGCTGCAGGGAATCTATTGTTGTTGGGGTGGAGTCCATTGTTGCTGGGGGGAGTCTATTGTGTGAGGATCTATTGCTGGGATTCTATTGTTCCTGGCTGCAGGGGATCTATTTTTCTGCTTTTCTTTTCATCATTAACATGTTCCATACAAATGATTTAGCACCATAAAATGCTACTTGGTTCTGTATTCTCTAAAAGGAGCAGTACTGGTAGGTGGGTAGGAGGTGGAATCAAGAGACGGTGGTCAGAGGTGGGTAGGGGAAGAGACAAGGGGTGACTCAGACGGGGGGGGGGGATGGGGGAGTTCCTGCACCTATTCTCCGAGAAAAAAACCCCTGAACCTAATAGAAACCATACTTGTTAGGGAGGGACTACTGCCTGCAGCACTTTTCTCCCAAAGCCTGGTCATTTGATGACAGAAGGTCCAGACGGTAGTGTCTTATGCAGGTCTGGAAACTCAACCAGGTGGCAGATCTGGAAATCGCCTGCTTTCTCTACCCAAGAGTTGGCTAAAGCACTAGTGGAATGTGCTCTAAGTTTTGAGGGAGCTTGCAGTCCTGCTATAGAATAGGCTTCCTCGACAGCCGATTTCATCAATCTAGTGATAGTAGTTTTGGAGGCGCCCAGTCCTGAATATAGCACAAAAAAAGAGTGCAAATTACTTTTTCCGACAGACCTTTGTTTTTTTAGTTACTCCCTTTTTAGGAGCCAGGTAGTTAGAGAAAAGACAGTCCACATATGGGTGATGTAACTCCCCTTGCAACAGAAAGTCCTCCCTTACTTGAAGCTTCTAGGGGTCTGTGATCAAGAGCTTCTGGAGAGCAGGAAACCATGTTCTTTTCGGCCAGAACTGGGCTATTACAATAATCTTTGCTTTTGAACATTTGATCTTCTGTAAGACTTTTGGAATGAGCCTGAAGCTTTCTTGACCAGGGGTGGGCGAATGCCTCCAACCCCAAACTGCTCAGATACCTGTGCATTGAAAATAACTTCTCCACTTTTGCGTTTGAGGAAGCAAAGAGGTCTATCTCTGGGTAGCCCCAGCTTTGAGTTATCAATGTGAATACCTCCTGGTTCAGACTCCATTCTGTATGCGAGACCTGTTTGCTGCTCAGAATGTCTGCTAGCAAGTTTAATTCTCCCTTGATATGTACTGCTGTAAGGGAAAGAACGTTCTCTGTCCAGCAAAATATTAGCCCTGCCAGTTTTCTGAGATTTTCTGAGCGAGTGCCTCCTTGTTTATCGATATAAGAGACTGCAGCAATGTTGTCTGAAAGGATTAATACATGTCTTCCCCTTATGTTAGAGGCAAAAGATGCATAGAGCTTCCCAAATAGCCCTTAGTTCTTTCTTTCGCATTGGAACACCTTCTGACCCATGCCTGATCCCATTTTCCTTGAGCTGCCTGTTGGTCCATGGGGGCTCCCCAACCCCATGAACTTGCATCTGTTGTGATTCTTAACAGATCTACCTGAGTCCAGGAACACCCCAGAGCCAGATTCTTTTCTTGCAGCCACCACTGTAAAGGCTTCTTCACTTGACTCAGCAGTTCCACACAATTGCTCAGCGATTGTTGGTGACCATCCCATACGGACAACATGAACTTCTGAAGTGCTCTCATATGAGTGTAAGCCCAAGTCACTGCTCGGCTTGCTGCTGGCATTAGTCCTAACAGTCTTATTATTTCTCTGATGGATGCTGTGGGATTCATTATGGGCCTGGAGGATTCTGATATCAGTGTCACTCTTTTTTCTTTTGGTAAGATTTTTGCCTCTAGGGAATCCATTTTGTATCCCAGGAATGTAACTTTTCTGTGCAGGAAGCAAATTCAACTTTTCTGTGTTTAAAATCCAACCCAGATTATAAAAGGTGTCTTTGTTTAATGTATAGAGAGATCTTTCCAATTCTGCTGCCAACTCTGCAAACAAGAGCAGGTCGTCTAGGGTATTATCAAGATCCCTTCTGTCCTCAAAGTCTGTAATGCTTCCGCTAACACTTTTATGAAGATTCTTGGGGCCAATGCTAGCGCGAATGGCAGGGTGTTGAATTGGAAGTAGATTGTCAGTTTTGGACCCTTTTTGTATTGTTGTTACTTGGGGACCAGAAACCCTCGTTTTTTGTCCGACGATCGTTCTAACATCGAATCTAGATCTTCTCCAAAGACTAAAATTTCCTTTGAATAGCAGAGAGCATATCTTTACCTTGGATGAGGCATCCCCTGCCCAAGTTTTCAACCAAATGGCCCTCCTCGCCTGGTTGATCAGGGCTGTGCATTGATCTGAAAACCTGATAGCTTTGGCTAAAGTGTTAGCGACAAACAGGTTTGTTAAGTATTGGAAAGGAATCCAGGAGCTCTTCCTTTGGCATATCAACCAAGGATCAAGGGTTCTGGCAACGCAGGTAGAAGCAATGGCGGTTTGAAAATTGGGGAGAAAAACGTTCTTTTCCGGATCTTTCCACTCCTGTAAAATGGTATCCTTCAATGCTGTGTGCACAGGAAAGGATCTATGCTGTTTTGTTTGTAACCCTACATATTATTTGTCATGGATAGATAAATCCTTATTCTTCTCCTCTTTCAGCTCCAAAAGTATCATACATGAACGCCTGTTTCATTGGAAGAAAAAAGGAATTTCTGAACACGACTTCCATTTTCTTCCTTCAGTTTACCCTCTTCGGAGCTAGATTCTCCGCTAGAACTGTCTCCCATCTCCTCCAGCACCCCTTGCTCACCCTCTGCCACCGCAGGGGTGGGAGCCGGGTCTGCTGTGCTGGAACCGGAAGCACTAGGTATAGTGGTAGCTAGAGGCCCTGAATCTTGAAGAGAAGATCTGAAAGATAGAAATGTTTTAACCATTTCTGTCTTTGTGGTATCTAAACACTTCTTGAACATAGAGCTTGCTTCTTTTTTTAGCTAAGGCATCTATGCAGTCCTGGGATAGTGCTTTTTTCCATGAAGATGATAACTTAAGTTTACACATCTCTTTTTTGGGACTTCGAAAGGCCCTGCTCCAACCTCATCTTCGCGGCTTGTTCCCTGAAGAGGCATAAGCGGTACAAGGAACTTTTTAAAAGAAAGCTGCCAGGTGTAAGGCAAAAAGAAAAGAAGGAATACCACCCGTGTACTGATTACCTATCGCCTTCAGCAATACTAGAGAAAAAAAACAAACACCCAATTCAGTGCCTCCACCGAGTGGCAGGTAAGGATAAGATGATGCAGTCATCACTTTCCTACCTTAGAGCCTGGATCCTCCGCCATAATCAGTACAGGGTCCTTTAAATTGTCTGGGTCCACCCCAGCCCTTGTCTGCCTCTACTGGCCTGGCCTGGCATGTGTGTATTGGCATGTCAAGGCAACAAGCATTCCCCATTCAATCCTGTTAGGTGCATCAGGACGCCATTCCAGCATCTGCCCCCAACCAAGAAGGCCTCCGGGCAACCCCACCGTGTCACTTCTGATGGAAAAACGTCATCGTACGGACCAGAAGTGATGTCCGCACGCCCCCCTTGGCTCCTCCTGCCATCCAGGTCGCCATGTCAGACTGTACAGCACACGTGGGGGAAAGCTGCAGGTAGCTGCACGGCACCTCAACCACAGCGACAGGGTTAGCCTCCTACAATTGCTGCCCTTAGGACAAAAAAAAAAAAGAAACAGAATAGAGAGGGTCCCCGGCCGCCCCCAGGCTTTTCTTTTCAATTGACCCAGGATCACTACACCAGGGAAAACAGATTTCAGCCGGGGAGGCCCCTGCCACCTAGCACGAAGGCCTGAGAGTCGAGAAGAAAAAAACGGTGTTAGACTTACCGGTAAATCCTTTTCCGGTGGTCTTCCAAGACAGCCCTTGAGAGATGGAGTCCCTCCCATCGCCACAGGAAACACATTGCCACAGTTCAAAAGGCAGTCCCTCAGGTCCCTGGCCAGTTATTTACCAAGAACCGAAGGATGGAACTGAAAAATATAAGCCATAACAGGTAATAACATTAATACATCAACATAATTCAAGGGTGGGATCGTGCTGTTCTGGAAGACCACTGGAAAAGAAGTTACCAGTAAGTCTAACTCCGATTTTCCCCAATTGTCTTCCAGGACAGCCCTTGAGAGGATCCCCAAGTACTCACCAGATTAGGGGGGGGGGGACCACGGCTTGGAGGACTTTCCTACCAAAAGCCTGATCCTGACTGGACATTAAGTCTGAAGCGATTGCCACGAGGAGCACTGTAAATTTACATTTACCAGCCCTTACCTTTTCTAAAAGAACACAGTGAGTGATCGGTACTGATCACTCACTGTGTTCATTCATACCTGAAGCATAGTAAAATGTTTACTATGCTTTCGTTTATGAATTAACAGGAGCCTCTGTCTCCTGTTCATTCATCTGCAGTGCAGCTGACACTACAGAGAGAAGAACTGGGGAATGTGTTTCCTCAGTCCCTTTCTCTGTCTCAAAAGTGAGACTTCAGGGGTCCGTTTAGACCCCTGAAATCTCACCAAAGAAACCACAAAACTCTCACCAAAAAACGTATTTTTTTTTTATAAAACTTAAAAAAAAAAAAAAAAAATCAGACTAAAATTTCTAATCAAACTAAGAAGCCATGCCCAATATGTAGCGTAATATGTAGCCACACTCACTGTTTTTTTTCTGTATGCCACAGGTCACCATCTCCCTAGTAGGGGCCCCAGTGCATTACTTTGCCCATGAGGCTATTATGATGGTACTGTATAATGGCGGTAAAGTAGGAGAGGAGAGTGGAAGGTATGACAGCGGGTAGTATGTACATGAGAGGGTTGCGGAGTCTATGGAGGCAAGTAGTATGTAGAGGAGACAGGTGCGGAGTGTATGGCGGTGGGTAGTACGTACATGACAGGGGTGCGGAGTGTATGGCGGTGGGCAGTATGACATGAGGGGGGGTGCAGAGTGTATGGAGGTGGGCAGTATCAAATACACCACTGGTCACTGATGCATTAGTGACCAGTGGCACTTAATTAACCCCTTTGTGCTGCATTAGTGGCACCGGTATCAGTGTTTATGAACCCTTTCATGCTGCAACATAGAGGGGTTAATTAACAGTGGCATTAACCCCCTCCATGCTGCATACTACAAATTCCATTGTAAATTAACCCCCCCTCCCCCCCAAAGAGTTAATCACTTCAGGCAGTTAACACAGCTAAGCCACTGACAAAACGGTGCCTTCGGTAAGGTTTTTAGCCTCTGCAATCTTACTTGCACTTTTGCACAGGGCTTCACTGGCTCCTAGCAGGTCTTGGAAGCAGCACTCTCCTCTGCTCTTTCATCCCGCCTCTCGGCCTGTGAATCATATCATGTTGGGTGGGACTAGGAAGCTCCTGTGAGGTGGAGATCGCTCCGCCTGACAGGGAATGGACTGCGTTGGACTCATAGCATGTTGGCACCACTCTGCTGCAGATATAACAGCGGCCGAAGGGTGTCACACCTGTTTGCAGCAGTGCGGAGCAAACGGCATTTCGTCTGCAGCAGGCATTGCTGTAAACTAAAGACGGTGACCCTTTACCAGCCCGGCCTGCTCACCCTGCCAGCTTGGGGGCACTGACCGGGGACATTCCCTCCCATTCTCCCACACACATCAAGCAAATTAGGCAGCCGCGAGGCCCCTGGGAGCACGAGGCCTTCGGCGACCGCCTTATTTGCCTAATTAGAGAGCAGCCTCTGGGTCCCAGGATGGAGTTATGTTAACTCTGACCGGTTTGTGTCTGCAAATTGCCTTACAGAAGCTAGCGATGAGGTTAGCGATGAGTAAACGTTTCTCTGGG
Source organism: Lithobates septentrionalis (assembly GCA_037952835.1). Taxonomy (NCBI): domain Eukaryota; kingdom Metazoa; phylum Chordata; class Amphibia; order Anura; family Ranidae; genus Lithobates; species Lithobates septentrionalis. The sequence continues at coordinate 23,558 of JBBDGP010000162.1, read as the reverse complement.
TACACATTTAAGGCCATTAAGACCGGAAGAAGTTCTGGACAGCCGCACTCCAAAAAAGTTTATGCCTTTTATTCAAAAAATCAAAAAATACATGCCACAGCAGAACGGACAAAAGAGCCATGGCTATGATTAAGCACTGTTTGTGGTGTGAAACGCGTAAGCTCTTTTGTCCGTTCTGCTGTGGCATGTATTTTTGATTACATTTTTTGAATAAAAAGGCAAAAGCTTTTTTGGAGTGCAGCAGTCCAAAACTTCTTCCGGTCTTAATTGCTATATGCATTACCAGCACCTGGGCTTCTAAACTTGAGAGGTTTTCTACCTTTGTTTGACCTACCTGGAGCGGTGATATCCCCTTCCCTACACATTAAAGGCTGTTATCTGAACCTTAATAGTACTAGGAGTTAATCCCTTGTCTATCCCCTCTTGGAGAAACTGTAGGATGTTTGTTGTATCCTTGTTTACCTCACCTTGGTTATCCAACTAGCTGTTAAACTTCCTCCAGACTTTTCTATAAAGAGCTCTGGTGACTGGTTTTCGGCTCGGTAGTAAGGTCTGAACAACTCTTTCTGTTAGGCCTTTACTCCTCAGAATTTCTTCCTCAGTAATCACGCTGAAAGATTCAGCATGGCTACTTATGGATGTAAGAGAGGTCCCTGTGACAGGAGATCTTGTCTACAGGGAAGCCTCAGGGGAGGCTGGTCTGTTAACTTTAGTAAAGTTGTAAAGTTGGTGAACCATGGCCTCTTGGGCCAAAATGGTGCCACTAGGATTAAACATGTTTCTTCCGCTAGAAACTTCGCTAGAACTCTCGGGATGAGGTGAAGCAGTGGAAACGCATAGGCCGAGTTGAAGGTCCAGGGAGTCTGTAAGGCGTCTACCACCAAGGGTTGATCTCCTGGGCATAGCGAACAGAAACTGGGAACTTTTGCATTCTTTTTGTTTGTAAATAGGTCCACTTCTGGCTTCCCCCAGTAAGCTGCTATGTGGTTGAAAACTTCCGGGTGCAGAGACCACTCTTGATTCGAAACTAGCTGTTGACTCAAGAAGTCTGCAGTGCTGTTCTGCTCCCTTTTCAGATGTATCGCAGAGATGGATTCTAGATTGGATTCTGCCCACTGAAATATGTGCCTGGCCACCAACATTAGTCGAGGACTTCTGGTGCCTTCCTGTTTGTTTATATAGGTTACAGCCGTCATTGTCTGAACGGACTTGTAGATGGTGACCTTTTATTGTGTCCTGAAAGGCTAGTAGGGCTCTGGGAATAGCTGTTAGTTCCTTCCAATTGGAGAAGAAACGTTTCTCCTCTGGCGTCCACCTGCCCTGGGCCCAGCATGAGTTGAGATGGGCTCCCCAACCCCAACTGCTCGCATCCGTGGTCAGAGTGGATGTGATAGGTAAGACCCAGAATACCCGTTTGTTTAAATTTTGTGTCCTTCCACCACCAGAGGGAACGTTTTACTTTGGTGGGGATCGATATGTATTCTTCTTCCAGATTCTTGTCCTTTAACTGTTCCAACACAAAACCCTGAAGGTCTCTGATGGAACCTGGCCCATTGTACGGCCGGAATAGCTGCTGTCATAGATCCTAATGCTGACATCACCTCCCTCACTGTACATTTGGTGCTGGTTTGCAGAAAGGACATTCTCTGCTTCAGATTCAATAGCTTTTCTTCAGGCAAGACTATCCTTTGATCTACGGATAGAATCTTGTAGCCCAAATACAGGATATTCTGTGTTGGGGTTGTTTTGGATTTTTCCAAACTGATTATCCACCCCAATTGACTCAGGCTGAGTTGTGTTAACTCTAAGTCCTGACAAAGTTTTTTCTCCGAGTTGGCCATGAGGAGCAAGTCGTCTAGATATGGAATGATCGAGACTGACTGAAGTCTCAACTGAACTAGTGCTTCCCCGAGAACCGGGTAAAAATTCTCGGAGAGGACGATATTCCGAAGGGCAGTGCTCTGCACTGAAAGTGATACATTTTGGTGTCTATCTGAATCGCCAAAGAAATTTCTGCCATTCCTTCCTTACTGGGATATGCAGATAGGCATCCCTTAAATCCAGGGCAGCCATAAACACCTCTTTTTGGAGAAGATTCCGTATGGAGTAAATGGACTCCATCCGAAATCTTTTGTATCGGATGGGGAGGTTCAGGGATCGGTTCATGATTAATCTGAACTTCCCTGACGGTTTCTTTACCACAAAGATGTGCGAGTAAAAACTGTCCTCCTGTTCCTGAATAGGGACTGGTGTGAATAACTCTTGATCCACCAACTCCCCTATTAGTAATGGTAAGGCCCTGGCCTTTTCTAAGGGTCTTGGAATTTTTGTCACTAGAAATTTTGAGGGTGGGTTGCTGTGAAATTCCAGCGCATAACCTCTTCTTATTATGTTTAACACAGACTCGTTTAAAGTTATTTTTTCCCACTGTAAGAGAAAGTTTTTTAATCTTCCTCCCACAGGGACCCCGATGTCACTGGGGTTTAGGGTTTTGACTAGGGCGGTTAAAAAGTATACCCCCCCCTTTTCCTTTTTGCCCTGTCCAGTGCTTTTTGGGTTTGAAGTCCTTCTTTGTTTTGGAGGGTTTCTTTGAAGGACGAAAAAACTTCCTTTGAAGGTTTTTTTTAGCGGGAAAAGTTTTCTTTATATCAGCCGTTCTTTCTAAAGCAGAATCTAATTCAGGGTCGAATACTAAATCTCCTGTAAAGGGGACACTGTACAGGCGTGTTTTGGATGCCGTGTCTCCCCCCCTCCCCAAGTTTTCATCCAGACTGACCTTCTGGCTGCGACAGAATCAGTTGAAGTGTCAGAAAGGAAACTTGTCACCTGGAAAAGCATAGGGAAGATCTTTAAGAGTTCCCCTCTAGGAGTGCCTACCTTTAGGTGTTTTTGCAGTTGTGACAACCAGAACTCAGATTTCTAGCTACACAAGAAGTGGCTAGAGCTGGCTTCAGGCCTGCCATTGAAGCATCCCAGGCCCTTTTTAAGACTACGTCTGTTTTCCTGTCCATTGGGTCCTTTAAATGACCCATATCCTCGAAAGCAAGGTCAGACCGTTTCGACACTTTGGACAGTGGGGCGTCTAGTTTTGGATTTTTATTCCAGACCACCTCTGGGCTCTCGTCAAAGGGGAATCTGCTTTTAAGAGAATTTGGAAAGAAAATTTTCTTGTCCAGCTCAGCCCACTCCTTACGGACAAATTTAGAAAGCACGTTATGTATAGGGAATACTTTTGCCTTCTTTTTTTCTAGGGCCTCATACATCTTGTCATGTCTGGACAATTGAACTTCTTCCTCATCAATTTCCAGTGTATCATAAATAGCGCTCAACAGCTCGTCCACTTCCTCAAGGGACAGCTTGTATTTTGCGGCTTTATTAGCTACAGCCTGATCCTCATCCTGGTCTAAATCTGCGTCACAGGATTCAGGGCTAACGCGGGGCTATGCTCCCTGACTCTACAGGGCTCCCCGGAGCTGGGTGTTGTAAGGCCTGGTGAAGAGGGAATCGCAGCTGCTCTACTGGTGGAAGCAGACGTGTTTACATCTGTGATTAACTCCCTGAAAGATTTAAAAGGTTGATGCCTCATCTTTAAAAGGAGCTAAGGAATTTAACCAAGGGAGAGTCTGCCTCTGATTTTAGTAAGCCTGCAATAGGCTGTTTGCATAAAGCTTTGTTAGAGCTGAGGATAACTTGTTTCCACAATTAGGGAACTTTTTTGCGGCCCGACATATCTTCCCTTGGAGTCTCCTTAGCCTGAAAATAAAGAATAGATGATCTCAGCATCAAAAAACCTTTTACCCTCTTTAAACACCCGTGCTACAACCACCAAACTGCATAAACCCAGGACAGTGAGGTATCCACCACCATGGAGTACTACAAGTCCCAGCCTTACAACTACCCACATGAAAAAAAACCTCAGTACAGGGCTTGGCCAGCAGCCTACCTGGGTTTGGCTGGTGCCTGCATCCGCCAGAGTGTCCTGGGGATTTGCCTCTATGCAGATCGCTGGGTGCCATGCAGGTCTCCTGCAGATCTGTCAGTGTATCTGTGTGCCCCTACATCCTGTACAGGCATGCAAATAAACAGACAGGAAGAATCAATGAACTACAACGGCAAGAACTACAACAGCCGCAAAGGATGATGGGGTTTGTAGTTTATTCACACACAGAGCTGTGGGAATTGACGTGGCCGTGTGGGGGAGATTTAATATAACTGGTGCTCAGAATCTGGTACAGCGGTTCATGATAGCCAACCAGCTTCTAACTTCAGCTTGCACAATTAAGCTTGGACCTTCTCCAAGGTGCATTCACACAACCCAGGGAAAAGTATTTGGGGAGCAATTGCACTACATGGTAGCAGCCTGACGGAGCGAGGAATAAAGTAAATATTACAGTTTATTCCTCTTCCTCTAGACTTAATGAGCATTTAATCCCAGCAAGGGCATGCTGCCTAGACCTCAGTGTACAATTTCGGCATCTGCCAAGATGACGTCATCTCAGCCTGGCCAATGAAAATGTCCAAAGAATGGTATCTGGAAGAAGACTGGCCATAGATGTCAGCAGCCAGTAAGGGTGCTCTGGGACACCAGGGGAATATAGTTCCAGTTTAAGGTATATGTAAACCCTCACTTTGTAAAACAACCAATACAGTTTAAAATAGAAATGAAAGGTAAAACATTTGTGTAACAATTAAAAAAGATTATACATACCTTTTTTAGAAGTGATCAAATACCCTCTGTTCAAAGCTTTATAAGGAGCTTAGAGAGCTGGGGGAGGAGAAACAGCAGGGCACTGACTTTCCCAGTGAATAGCTGTGCAGGGGAGGGGGCATGTCAGGAACAGTCTGATAATTGGAAGAGAGCACATGGAGTTCCCAGTACAGCTAGAGAACTGAACACGCTGTGCTCTCCTGCTTAGTGTGCGAGTTTTTAATAGGAAAGCAGAGGGACTGGCAAGAACACCATGGATTTCACACAAAGGAAACAATACAAAGAGAATAGGATACTTTTTCATACAAGTACATGGTACAGCAGGCACATACCAGTAATATAAAATGTTGGTTTTACATATTTTTTAAGTACTTGACAGCACTACACAGTACCTTCTGAACTTATCTCCCAAACATACTGCCTGCTGTCATACCTTTCAGGGAATACTACCCTGCTGTCATACCATAATAACCACTGTCATGTCTTTCAGCACGTACTTGCTAATTACTGTCTTACCTTGGGGCCAAAATTACCTGTCGTCATACCTCCAGGCACAAGCGAATATGCCATACCTTCTGCACTCCTCTCCTGCACATACCCTCTCTTCTACACATACACGGTTTTCTCTTTTGGCGCTCTTCTCCTGCATATACTGCCTGCTGTCATGAGCAGCCTCCTCAGTTTACATTCTGCTTATTATATTCTGGATTTCCAGTAAGCATAGTGGCTTCATTTGGGAGGGTACTTATTAGAACTGAGAATTACCCAATTTCTTTTTATGATTTTGACTTTTTTCATATATAAATATTTTGTGCACTTTATTTTAATTAAATCTTTACTTCATTCAGGGGTTCTAAAGCTTAAAATGTTTTTCCCTAATGCAATCCCTGAATGGTAAAAGACATTTTTACACTTGCTGTACCCAAAACAACACTTACCTGAGTCCTGTATCGATCCAGCGCTGTGCCCCTCTGCAGTTCTTCACCTGTCTTTCTGTTCTCACAGGAGGATCTAGCAGCAGCTGAAGCACTTGACCCCTACTGCTATCAGTCAAATCTAGTGAGCAGAGAGCAGGGGGGGGGGGTGTCAAGCCAAGCACTGACACACACAGCCCGACTCAGGAGCAAGCCTGCACTTTTGCCCCATAGCAAGTGCCTTGCAAGAAGAGAAGCCAAGCTCACTGGCAGAGGAACGCAGAGGAGTTTGTTTGGTGCTGCTCTGTGCAATAATAATACCGCAGGTGATATTTACCATTTTATTTTTTTTTTTAAATGCCTTTAGAAATGCTTTAAAGTGTAAAAGTTTTTTCTTTCTTAATTTTGGATAGAGTAAGGGAGGGTGTAACCCCCTGCCAGTTTTTTTGCCATCTGTGTCCCACTGGGGAGATTCCCCTTCACTTCCTGTCCTGTAGCCAAAAACAGGAAGCGAGAGGAAATCCCTTCAAAGTTAAGGAATCCCAGCATGTAACCAGAACTAGTGTCCCAATTGGAAAATCTCCCCTCTAGTCTTGTTGCAATGTAAACCCCAAATTTGGGATTTTCTTTTACTTTCAATGATAAGGGTAAACAGGAAAAATATGGTGAATCTCCCTAATGGGGGCACAGACAGGAGTAAAAAAAATTTACAGGCGTTGTATTCCCTTTCCAATCTTTACAAAAAACTTAAAAACCAGTATGCCACATATCATCTTCACTTTTTTCTTAAGCCCAAGTTGGGAGGTTTGAGGAAAGTCAACCCCCAGTAACAAAGCAGGAAGAAATCAAAGAGGAACACAAGAGGAAGAGCATTTCTGGCTAATGCAGGTAATAATAAAAATAATAAAATAATAATAAAAAAACATCGGTTTTAAGTCAGGCCTTTTTACAGCCCCCAGAGCAGTGGAGGGAGCAAACATGTCCACCCACTACAGGCTGATGACTAGAGATGGGCTCAGGCCTGTTCGAAATCCCACATGCCCAATCCCGCCAGGAAGCTGACACTGCACACGGCTCATCACAGGCAGTGATACATTTCCCAATCTGTACAGCTGCGGACCGGGAAATGTCTTACTGCCTGTGATTAGCGCTGTGCAGTGACGGATACCTGGCGGGATTGGGGACGTGGGATTTCGGACACACCCAAGCCCATCTCTACTGATGACAGAAAACTACAGGAGGAGGCAGATACAAGACCAGTCACTCTGCACATGGAGAGAGGGCAGCAGGAAGTGGTCTTGATTACAGGAAGCTCTGTTGTGGAGGCAAATTTTCACACTGGCTTCTTCTATAGATCTGGAAATAACACAAAAACAAACCAAAAATCAAGAATACACATACCTCTTGCATTTAGATTTGATTTTCCCCGAGTTCAGCTTTAACCGCTTCCTGACCAGCCAGCGTGATTATACTACGGCAAGCTGGCTTGTTCCCTCAAATCACCGTAGCTGTAGGTTGGCGCGGGAACTCGCTTTTGTGGGCTCCCATTGGCCAGCGGGGGAGCCAATCAGCGGGTCCAGGGGAGTCGATGTCCGCTGGCCATCCGCGATCATTCCCCGTAGTAACAGAACGGGGATCTGCCTGTGTAAACAAGGCAGATCTCCATTCTGACAGGGGAGATCACACAGATTCTGTCTTTCTGCTAAGCAGGGAGACGGATCTGTGTGTTTCTCCAGTCACACAGTTCCCCATGCAGTTAGAAAACACAAATCGGGAACACATTTTAACCCGTGATCGCCCGTTAACCCCTTCTCTGCCAGTGTCATTAGTACAATAACAGTGCATATTTTTAGCACTGATTACAGTAATAATGTCACTGGTTCGCAAAAAAAAGTGTCAAAAATGTCAGTTAGGTGTCCAATCAGTTTGCGCATTGTCGCAGTCCCGCTAAAAATCACTGGATCGCCGACACTACTAGAAAAAAATAAATAAATAAAAAACACACACACACTAATAATAAAAATGCCATAAATCTATTTACCAAAAATATGTAGCAGAATACATATCGGCCCAAACTGATGAATAAATTCGTTTTTCTTTTCTTTGTTTAAATGTTTTATAGCAGAAAGTAAAAAATGTTGCTTTTTTTTCAAAATTGTCACTTTTTTTTGTTTATAGCACAAAAAAAAAACAAAAAAACGCAGAGGTGATCAAATGCCACCAAAAGAAAGCTCTATTTGTGGGGGGGAAAAGGACATCAATTTTGTTTGGGTACAATGTCGCAATTATCAGCGCAAAAGCTATGCAGTGCTGTATCCCTTCTGTCATACAATACCTAGCTGTCTGTATTATCTAAAACTGATTTTACTTCTGCTCTATCCTGCCAGCAGATTGAAAAGTTACAAACAGGTATTAAAGCGATATTACTGGGAAGGGGGCTTAGAAAAAAATCAAAGCTTCTGTGATAAAAAAAAAAATGTCACTATTCCCCACAGTTCCAGGCAGATCAGACATTTGCAGTTACTCAAGGCAAGCCGTTTAATATGAAATAAGTGTAAAGCTGTAGTACTGTTTTGCTCGATGTTCAGTTGAAGGATCAAACCAATGCAAACATGTAACAGCAACCTGAAACAGTGTTTTGCAGAGTTCATTCTCACCGGTTTTAAGATCAGCCACAGTCGCCATATTGCTTCTTGCTCTAGCAGCCGGAAAGAAAACATTCACATAGCAACCTCCGTTGGGCGACGCATGCGCGTTCTCCTTCTGTTCTTACACACCAACGTATCGGAATGGCTGATAAAAACACTAGAGGAAGCGCACTCTTCATATGACTAGTCATCTGTGTGGTCCTCTTCGGGAGCCATTTTTGCAAAGACGCGTGTACTTTATTACGACAAACTACTCCTCATGAACAGTCATTGCCTGGAAAGACTCACACTTTCTTTTCCTTTCAAAGACGGTTTTGTTGTCCCTGGAAATGCCCGTTTATTTAACACTGGCGAGCTGTATATTCTTTGGTGCACGTTGCATACACTTTTTATTTTACTTTGCTCTTGATTTCGAGGGACTGTCCATGATTTGGAGCAATGTCCCTCTTTCCTCCTCATTTGTCCCTCATTTTATCATAAAATGCACTTTTTATCTTTCAAACAGTCTTTCCCAGTGCTAAACCTTTCATCCAAATTCTAAATTACTGCATTTGTACATTTTAAAAGCCAATATAAAGGAATAGTAGTAAAAAAAAGGCACTTGTGGATTTAAAGCGGTGTTCCAGACGTATTTTTTTTTTTTTTAAGTCAGCAGCTACAAATACTGTAACTGCTGACTTTTAATAAGGACACTTACCTGTCCAGGGAGCCCGCGATGTTGGCCCCCCGAGGCCGATCCGTCCTTCGGATCGGGTGCCGGCGCCGCCATCTTAATGAAGGGAAACAGGCAGTGGAGCCTTGCGGCTTCACTGCCCGTTTCCTACTGCGCATGCGCGAGTCACGCGGCGCTTTGTGAATGGCCTTGTTTCCTGGGACACACACATGTCGCAGAATACAACGGGGCAGCTCGCCGAAGAGGAGGAAGCACCGCGGAATAGGAAGAGGCAGATTAGGAAGGCTGCCTAGCAACATGTGTTTCTGGTAAGTAAAAAAATTTTTTTTTCAATTTTTTTTAATATATTTTTTGAGAATGTTAATGTCATTTTTTATTTTAGGGTGGACCTCCGCTTTAATTAATCTTTTTTTGGGTTAATTCTTTAAGGGGGTGTGGCAGGGGGCGTGTCATGCCTACGTACGTTTGTTAGTAGGTGTCCCTCATTCCTATCTCAAAATGTTGGAAGGTATGAAGTACAAATATCTTTTTACATGTGGTCAGTTCTAAAGACCAGGGATATGTTCAGAAACATAAAATTAAACTTGGAACTGTCCCTGGATATTTGAAACACGTATATGGCATTGTTCTGTACATTTATTTTATAGGAAAACACTAATGCAGCCCGTTGCAGGGAATAGGTATGGCTATATCACTGTGGATGTAGAGTTAGTAAAAGCCGCAATGTCTCATCCAAGACTGGCAATGTCTCAATCTTGGTTATTTAAAGCGGTAGTAAACCACAACAAAAAAGGAAAAAAATGGGCCCCGGGTGGTTTTAGTCATAATCTGCTAGTATGCGGTGCTAGTAGTAGCTAGTAGTAGATTATGACAGACCTACCTGAAAACAAAGCCCTCCACGGCGCACTCTGACTCCATTCACACAAATGCATTTTTTTCAAGCTTTTTGCCTTTTGCAGAAATGCAGGCCATTTTTTTAACATGGGTTCCTACAGAACATGTTCACATCAATGCATTTTTGTGGGTTTTTTTTTTTTGGTTCAACAGAGAAGCTGCAGAAAAGCGATTGGGGCGTTTTTACTGCGATTTTGCCATGATTTGCATTTTGCGTTTTTTAAATCTGCCCTGCAACAATTTAAAAAAAAAAAAAGCATAAAAACGCAAATCGCGCCAAAATTGTGGTAAGAAAACGTAGAAAGCACAGCAAAAATCACTGCAGAGATGCTCAAAAGCAACATGCATAGATCGTAGTGAATCGAGTCTTATGCCGCGTACACACGAGCGGACTTTACGGCGGACTTTGCCCGGCGGACTGGATTTCGTCGGACAATTCGATGTGTGTGGGCTCCAGCGGACTTTGTTTTCTCAAAAGTTGGATGGACTTAGATTTGAAACTTGTTTAAAATTTATCCGTTGAAATCGAGTCCGGTCGAAAAGTCCGCCGTCTGTATGCTAGTTCGACGGACTAAAAAGCCACGCTAGGGCAGCTATTGGCTACTGGCTATGAACTTCCTTGTTTTAGTCCGGTCGTACGTCATCACGTACGAATTCGACGGACTTTGGTGGATTGTGTGTAGGCAAGTCCGTTCATTCAGAAAGTCCGTCGTAAAGTACGTCGAAAAATCCGCCGGGCAAAGTCCGCCGTAAAGTCCGCTCGTGTGTACGCGGCATTAGACTCCATTCACACTAGCGCGTTTTTTGATGCATTTTGCAGAAATGCACGGGAATTTTTTAACATGGGTTCCTATGGAACATGTTCACATCAATGCCTTTTTGTTTCTCTGCATTTTTGGAAAGGGTAAGGCTCGATTCACACCTATGCATGTTGCTTTTGAGCGTTTTTGGAGGTTTTTTTTTCATGCTTGCCGCGTTTTTTAACATGCGTTTTTGCCGTGTTTTTGCCGCGTTTTTGCCGCGATTTGCGTTTTGCGGTTTTTTTTTATTTATTTTTTTTACAGTTTTTTTTTACAGTCAAAAAAAAAATGTAAAAAAAATAAAAAAAACAAAAAAAAAAAAACGGCAAAAACGCATCAAAAACGCACCAAAAACGCATCAAAAACGCTGCAAAAACGGTGCACTTGCGTTTTTGATGCTTGTCCATTGAAATCCATTACATGCAAAACGCTGCATTTTGCATGAAAAAAAGTCCCCGACCCTTTCCAAAAACGCAAAGAAACAAAAAAGCATTGATGTGAACATGTTCCATAGGAACCCATGTTAAAAAATTCCCGTGCATTTCTGCAAAATGCAAAATGCATCAAAAAACGCGCTAGTGTGAATCGAGCCTCAGGGACTTTTTTTCATGCAAAATGCAGCGTTTTGCATGTAATAGAATTCAATGGACAAGCATCAAAAACGCAAGTGCACCGTTTTTGCAGCGTTTTTGGTGCGTTTTTGCCGTTTTTTTTTTTTTAATTTTTTTTTTAAGACTGTAAAAAAAAAATGTAAAAAAAAAACAAAAAACCGCAAAACGGCAAAATCGCGGCAAAATCGCGGCAAAAACGCGGCTCAAAAACGTGGCAAGCATGAAAAAAAAACCTCCAAAAACACTCAAAAGCAACATGCATAGGTGTGAATCGAGCCTAAGGCTCGGTTCACACTGGGGCGGCTTGGGATCCGACTTGTACGCCCTCAAGTCGCCCCAAGTCGCCCCAGAAATAGTTTGAATGGGAGTGAACGCTAGCGTCTTAATAGACGCTACTGAAGTCGCTCCGACTTCAGAGCGTACTCCCTGTACTACTTTGATCCGACTTGGTAGGCGACCTGTACCATAGAAATCTATGGAAGTCGCCTCCAAGTCGGATCTCTCTGTAAAGTCAAGCGACTTTGCAGGGAAAACCCCTCCCTCCCCCTCTCCCTCCCAGAGAGCTGATTGGCCACGGGCGAAGTCGCCTGTCATGGAGGCGACTTCAAGTCGCCTTGTAATTTGCTAAAGTCGCGTCGAAGTCGCGTCGAAGCCGCGTTGAAGTCGCCGTGCAAAGTCACGCTGAAGTCGTGTTGCCCCAGTGTGAACCGACCCTTACACAGCACGTCCATCTTCACCTGGAGATATTTACCTATAATAAGCCTTAGAGCCTTTTCACACTGAGGTGGTTTTCAGGTGTTTTAGCGCTAGAAATAGCCTCTAAATAATGCCTGAAAACCACCTCCCATTCATTTCAGTGTGACTTTTCACACTGGGGCGGTGTGCTTGTGGGACGTTAGGAAAAGTCCTACAAGCAGTATCTTTGGGGTGATTTGGGAGCGTTGTATACAATGAACAAGCTTCCAAAGGGCCTGAAAAGCGCCACAACACGGGCTTTTTAACCCCTTCTTTGGGGTTAAAAGCGCCGCACTGGCGGCCAAAAAGTGCCACTTAAACAGCGCTAAAGCACCGCTAAAACAAGCAGCGCTGTAGCGCTAACGCGGCCGCAGCTCAGTGTGAAAGGGGTCTTAAAGTGGATGTAAACCCGATTCATGAAATTTGAGCTGGACACATCTATCTGCAGTGTTTTGTTATCTCTCTTCAAAGCACCAAGTCCCATAGCTTTGTCCTACTGCGTTCTTAAGTTATCAGCCTGATAACTTTTGACAAGCTCTCACAGCTAAACTATTCACAGGCAACCTCTGCTTGTGTGGGGAGGGGGTGTGTGCCTGTGTGGTATGTGTTAATGGAATGATTGTATGATATATAAGTTATTTTTCACATTTCATCCATGAGATAAAAAAAAAGATACTTCTTAGAATTTTTTGGGATATAACTACCAAATGTTAAGAAGATAAGACAGAGAAAATACTTTTCCATGCATATGTTGTATTTTATTCTTACCAAAGAAGCGCAGAGGTGCGCTATGTACAGAGTGCAGAGTTCAGGGGTGCGCAGCATACAGAGTTCAGGGGTGCGCAACATACAGAGTTCAGGGGTGCGCAACATACAGAGTTCAGGGGTGCGCAACATACAGAGTTCAGGGGTGCGCGACGTACAGATTGCAGAGTTCAAGGGTGCGCAATGTACAGAGTGCAGAGCTCAGGTGTGCCCAATGTACAGAGTGTAGAGTTCAGCGGTGCGCAATGTTACAGAGTGCAGTGTTCAAGGGTGCGCTATATACAAAGTTCAGGAGTGTGCTACATACAGTCCAAGGGTGGGGGTGGGATCGGTGGCAGCGGTGGTGGTAAGATCAGTCCACTGATGGTGATGGGGGGGATGGAATCAGTGGCAGTGGTGGTGGGGGGATAGGGTCAGTCCATTGATGGTGTTGGGGGGGATGTGATAAGTGGCAGTGGTGATGGTGGGGGGGGAGGGTCAATCCACTGAGGGTGTTGGGTGGATGGGATTAGTGGCAGCAGTGATGGTAGTGGGGGGGTTAGAATCAGTCCACTGATGATGGTGGGGGGAGTGGGATCAGTAGCAGCGGTGAGGTGGTGGGGATAGGGATGACATCAGTCCACTGGGGATTGAATCAGTAAGAGGCAGCGGTGGTGATGGGATCAGTGGCAGAGGGATGGTGGGATGGATGGGATCAGGCAGAGGGAGGGATGGTGGGATAGATGTGATCAGTGGCGGAGGGTGAGATGGATGGGATCAGGTGCAGAGGGATGGTGGGATGGATGGGATCAGGCACAGAGGGATGGTGGGATCAGGTGCAGAGGGATGGTGGGAGCAATGGGATCAGGTGCAGAGGGATGGTGGGAGCAATAGGATCAGGTACAGAGAGATGGTGGTGAGATGGGATCAGGCAGAGGGATGGTGGGATGGATGGGATCAGGCAGAGGGAGGGATTGTGGGATAGATGTGATCAGTGGCGGAGCGTGGGATTGATGGGATCAGGTGCAGAGGGATGGTGGGATGGATGGGATCAGGCACAGAGGGATGGTGGGATCAGGTGCAGAGGGATGGTGGGAGCAATTGGATCAGGTGCAGAGGGATGGTGGGAGTAATAGGATCAGGTACAGAGAGATGGTGGTGAGATGGGATCAGGCAGAGGGATGGTGGGATCAGGTGCAGAGGGATGGTGGTAAGATGGAATCAGGCAGAGGGATGGTGGGATCAGGTGCAGAGGGATGGTGATGAGATGGGATCAGGCAGAGGGATGGTGGGATCAGGTGCAGAGGGATGGTGGTGAGATGGCATGAGGCAGAGGGATGGTGGTGAGATGGGATCAGGCAGAGGGATGGTGGGATCAGGTGCAGAGGGATGGTGGGAGCAATGGGATCAGGTGCAGATTGATGGTGGGAGCAATAGGATCAGGTACAGAGAGATGGTGGTGAGATGGGATCAGGCAGAGGGATGGTGGGATGGATGGGATCAGGCAGAGGGAGGGATGGTGGGATAGATGTGATCAGTGGCGGAGCGTGGGATTGATGGGATCAGGTGCAGAGGGATGGTGGGATGGATGGGATCAGGCACAGAGGGATGGTGGGATCAGGTGCAGAGGGATGGTGGGAGCAATTGGATCAGGTGCAGAGGGATGGTGGGAGTAATAGGATCAGGTACAGAGAGATGGTGGTGAGATGGGATCAGGCAGAGGGATGGTGGGATCAGGTGCAGAGGGATGGTGGTAAGATGGAATCAGGCAGAGGGATGGTGGGATCAGGTGCAGAGGGATGGTGATGAGATGGGATCAGGCAGAGGGATGGTGGGATCAGGTGCAGAGGGATGGTGGTGAGATGGCATGAGGCAGAGGGATGGTGGTGAGATGGGATCAGGCAGAGGGATGGTGGGATCAGGTGCAGAGGGATGGTGGGAGCAATGGGATCAGGTGCAGATTGATGGTGGGAGCAATAGGATCAGGTACAGAGAGATGGTGGTGAGATGGGATCAGGCAGAGGGATGGTGGGATGGATGGGATCAGGCAGAGGGAGGGATGGTGGGATAGATGTGATCAGTGGCGGAGGGTGGGATGGATGGGATCAGGTGCAGAGGGATGGTGGAATGGATGGGATCAGGCACAGAGGGATGGTGGGATCAGGTGCAGAGGGATGGTGGGAGCAATGGGTTCAGGTGCAGAGGGATGGTGGGAGTAATAGGATCAGGTACAGAGAGATGGTGGTGAGATGGGATCAGGCAGAGGGATGGTGGGATCAGGTGCAGAGGGATGGTGGTAAGATGGAATCAGGCAGAGGGATGGTGGGATCAGGTGCAGAGGGATGGTGATGAGATGGGATCAGGCAGAGGGATGGTGGGATCAGGTGCAGAGGGATGGTGGTGAGATGGGATGAGGCAGAGGGATGGTGGTGAGATGGGATCAGGCAGAGGGATGGTGGGATCAGGTGCAGAGGGATGGTGGGAGCAATGGGATCAGGTGCAGACTGATGGTGGGAGCAATAGGATCAGGTACAGAGAGATGGTGGTGAGATGGGATCAGGCAGAGGGATGGTGGGATGGATGGGATCAGGCAGAGGGAGGGATGGTGGGATAGATGTGATCAGTGGCGGAGGGTGGGATGGATGGGATCAGGTGCAGAGGGATGGTGGGATGGATGGGATCAGGCACAGAGGGATGGTGGGATCAGGTGCAGAGGGATGGTGGGAGCAATGGGTTCAGGTGCAGAGGGATGGTGGGAGTAATAGGATCAAGTACAGAGAGATGGTGGTGAGATGGGATCAGGCAGAGGGATGGTGGGATCAGGTGCAGAGGGATGGTGGTAAGATGGAATCAGGCAGAGGGATAGTGGGATCAGGTGCAGAGGGATGGTGATAAGATGGGATCAGGCAGAGGGATGGTGGGAGCAGGTGCAGAGGGATGGTGAGATGGGATGAGGCAGAGGGATGGTGGTGAGATGGGATCAGGCAGAGGGATGGTGGTGAGATGGGATCAGGCAGAGGGATGGTGGTGAGATGGAATCAGGCAGAGGGATGGTGGTGAGATGGAATCAGGCAGAGGGATGGTGGGATCAGGTGCAGAGGGATGGATGGGATTAGGCAGAGGGAGGGATGGTGGGATGGCTGTGATCAGTGGCAGAGGGAGGGATGGTGGGATGGATGGGATCAGGTGCAGAGGGATGGTGGGATGGATGGGATCAGGTGCAGAGGGATGGTGGGAGCGATGGAATCAGGTACAGAGGGATGGTGGGATCAGGTGCAGAGGCAAGGTGGGAGCAATAGGATCAGGTACAGAGAGATAGTGGTGAGATGGGATCAGGCAGAGGGATAGTGGGATCAGGTGCAGAGGGATGGTGGTGAGATGGGATCAGGCAGAGGGATGGTGGGGAGATGGGATCAGGCAAAGGGATGGTGGTGAGATGAGATCAGGCAAAGGGATGGTGGTGAGATGGGATCAGGCAAAGAGATGGTGGTGAGATGGGATCAGGCAAAGAGATGGTGGTGAGATAGGATCAGGCAGAGGAATGGTGGGATCAGGTGCAAAGGGATGGTGGTGAGATGGGATCAGGCAGAGGGATGGTGGTGAGGTGGGATCAGGTGCAGAGGGATGGTGGTGAGATGGGATCAGGTAGAGGGATGGTGGGATCAGGTGCAGAGGGATGGTGGTGAGATGGGATCAGGTAGAGGGATGGTGGTGAGATGGAATCAGGCAGAGTGATGGTGGGATCAGGTGCAGAGGGATGGTGGTGAGATGGGATCAGGCAGAGGGATGGTGGTGAGATGGGATCAGGCAGAGGGATGGTGGTGAGATGGGATCAGGTAGAGGGATGGTGGGATCAGGTGCAGAGGAATGGTGGTGAGATGGGATCAGGTAGAGGGATGGTGAGATTAGGTGCAGAGGGGCAGAGGGATAGTGATGAGATTAGATCAGGTGCAGAGGGATGGTGGTGAGATGGGATCAGGTAGATTAATGGTGGGATCAGGTGCAGAGGGATGGTGGTAAGATAGGATCAGGCAGAGGGATGGTGGGATCAAGTGCAGAGAGATGGTGGTGAGATGGGATCAGGTAGAGGGATGGTGGGATTTGGTGCAGTGGGATGGTGGTGAGATGGGATCAAGCAGAGGGATGGTGTAATCAGGTCCAGAGGGATGGTGGTGAGATGGGATCAGGTGCAGAGGGATAGTGGTGATATGGGATTAGGTAGAGGGATGGTGGGATCCGGTGTAGAAGGATGGTGGTGAGATGGGATCAGGTGCAGAGGGATGGTGGTGAAATGGGATCGGGTGCTGAGGGATGGTGGTGAGATGGGATTGGGTGCAGAGGGATTGTGGTGATATGGGATCAGGTGCAGAGGGATGGTGATGAGATGTGATCAGGCAGAGGGATGGCGGGATCAGGTGCAGAGGGATGGTGGTGAGATGGGATCAGGTGTAGAGGGATGGTGGTGAGATGGGATCAGGTGCAGAGGGATGGTGGTGAGATGGGATCAGGTAGAGGAATGGTGGGATGAGGTGCAGAGGAATGGTGGTGAGATGGGATCAGGTGCAGAGGGATGGTGGTGAGATGGGATCAGGTAGAGGGATGGTGGCATTAGGTGCATGGAGATGGTGGTGAGATGGGATCAGGTAGAGGGATGGTGGCATCAGGTGCAGAGGGCAGTGGCGTCTCCAGCTTTCATATTTAGGGGGGGCACATGGGGGGACAGGGACAAAAGTAGGGGGGCAACTATAAAATGCATATATATATATATATATATATATATATATATATATAGATATATATATCTATATATATAGGATATATATATCTATATATATATATATATATATATATATATATATATACCGTATTTATCGGCATATAACACGCACTTTTTTCCCCTGAAAATCAGGGAAAATCGTGAGTGCGTGTTATAGGCCGATCCCCGCCGATTTTGTGTATTATCGGAGCGACCGCGGCAATTGCCGCGGTCGCCGCCGACATACACAGCCGTGGGTAGATTTAAATATGGCGCCGAGACTGCAGGGATACTTCGGAGCCGAGATACACATACCCGAGTGTTCTCGGCTTTTTTCGGCGCCGCCGTCACGCCCAGTCACGCCCCTGGACCTGTGTTATGTCCATCATAGGGCGGGACTGGGCGTGACTGTGAGCGGCGCCGAAAAAAGCTGAGAACACTCGGGTATGTGTATCTCGGCTCTCGTCGGCTCCACTCACAGTCACGCCCAGTCCCGCCCTATGATGGACATAACACAGGTCCAGGGGCGGGACTGGGCATGACGGCGGCGCCGAAAAAAGCCGAGAACACTCGGGTATGTGTATCTCGGGTCCGAAGTATCCCTGCAGTCTCGGCGCCATATTTAAATCTATCACAAAGCTGCACTGACATGGATGGACTGGGGCAAAGCTGCACAGGCAAATCTGCACTGCCAAAGCTGCACTGGGGCAAGGCTGCACTAGGGCAAGGCTGCACTGGGGCAAGGCTGCACTGGGGCAAGGCTGTACTGACAAGGCTGCACTGACAAAGCTGCACTGACAAAGCTGCACTGACAAGACTGCATTGGGGCAAGGCTGCACTGACACTGAAAAGGCTGCAGATGGACAGATTAGGCTGCATTGATGGGCATTTTAATGTAAGTTTTTTTTCCTTAAACTTCCCTCCTAAAAGTTTTTTTTCCTTAAAATTCTCTCCTAAACTTGGGGTGCGTGTTATACGCCGGCGCGTGTTATACGCCGATAAATACGGTATATATATATATATATCTATATATATCTATATCTATATATATATAGATATATATATAGATATATATATCTATATATAGATATAGATATATAAATATATACTGGGGCCCTTTACTACGACCCCACAACGGCCCTTTCACATGTTCTGCAGTGAGCTCCCTTCCTACTGTATTGGGGTCCCCCAGGGTGGCAGAAAACAAGATATATATGTCACCAGCATACTAAGAAAATATAAGGATCCAAAGCAGTGGGAGAACTATCAGGGTTGCAAAGGTTGTCTTGCCTCCGGGCCCTGGTGTTCTGCCACTGTGGGGTTTCCCAGCCTCCTCTTGCTGTCCTACCCCTGCTATTGACTGCTCTGGTCTGGCATCTCTTGGAATTTACAGGCTGGTTCTCCTGTCCTAAGGATGGGAGAAATCAGTCTGTTTTTTCAGTAACTGAGAGTCCTGGTGGAGTCCTTCCTGCAACTCGCTCTTCTCCCTGCAAATGGGGATGCAGGGGAAGGAGCAGATCGGGCGGCCGTGGTTGTGTGAGCGCTCGCATTATGCAGTGTCAGCAAGCAGAAGGAGGGGGGAGGAATCACCCGCAGGAGCTGACTGGGGACTCTCTCCCTCTTAGTCATTGATTTTTGTTAAAAAAAAAAAAAAAATTTTATTGGGGGGGGCACATGGTGGGGCACAGCATAATGTTGGGGGGGTCAGGGCCCCCTCTGCCACCCCCCCCCCTAGGGACGCCATTGGCAGAGGGATGGTGGTGAGATGGGATCAAGCAGAGGGATAGCAGGATCAGGTGGAGAGGGATGGTGGTGAGATGGGATCAGGTGCAGAGGGATGGTGTTGAGATGGGATCAGGTAGAGGGATGGTGGGATGAGGTGCAGAGGGATGGTGGTGAGATGGATGTGATCAGTGACACTCACCTGTTCTCAGTGTCAGTCGGTTCCCCCTCCTCCATGCTCCGTGTGCCTCTGCCTCTCTGCTTTTTTCCGGTACCTCCAGTGATGTCTCTCCTGACATGGGGTCTCCAGGAAGAGCAGAAAGCTCCTCCCCTTCACTCTACTGTCAGTCAGCTCGTCAGCTGACTCACTGCACCAGTCTGCTCCACCTCCTGACGCCATGTCATGAATCTGACCGCAGCGCAGGGCTCTCCACAGTGTCAGAGCTGGCGGCCAGGGGCGGCACCCCTTCCGGGGACAGACAGAGTGTGCAGACAGTCGCCCCAGTCTGGGGACTGTCCCCGGAAACTGGGGACGTCTGGTCACCTTATCCTACAGATGAGTAGGAAGATTTGTTTCATCCCTGTGTATCATTTGAGGCTATTCACTTCACTGGGTATATGTATGGGGTTTACATCCACTTTAAGGCTTACCTATAGGTAAAAAATAAACATAGTGACTTATTACCACAGTGTAGCACCCTCTACTGCTTGTAGGTGGTAGGAAAATTTAGCTGACTCACCTTAAAGCGGACCTTCGATAATTTTTTTAACTTTCCATCTATTAAATCTTCAGCCCTTGTTTTAACTTTGGATAGTAGAACTTTTTTTTTCTGCTAGTAAATACCTTTACAACCCACTTACTGTTTCTTGTCTGGTCATTAGCCTAGGCTTATGAAATCATGCACAGCTCTCTCTCTCTTGTGAGAGTTTGCCAGGAAGGGAGTCGGGATAAGTCATAAGAGGGCCAATAAGAGCTGCAGGGCTGCAGAGCTAGAGGTGTGCCTCTGTGTGTGTAAGTCCAGGAAGTGAACAGGCAGCAGATTCAGCTGCCCACAGTTAAAATGGCTGCAGCCAGACTTAGTGGAGGAGATTTCTGCAGCATATGGGATCAGCAGAGGATGGTGGGATCAGGTGCAGAGGGATGGTGGGAGCAATGGGATCAGGTGCAGATTGATGGTGGGAGCAATAGGATCAGGTACAGAGAGATGGTGGTGAGATGGGATCAGGCAGAGGGATGGTGGGATGGATGGGATCAGGCAGAGGGAGGGATGGTGGGATAGATGTGATCAGTGGCGGAGGGTGGGATGGATGGGATCAGGTGCAGAGGGATGGTGGAATGGATGGGATCAGGCACAGAGGGATGGTGGGATCAGGTGCAGAGGGATGGTGGGAGCAATGGGTTCAGGTGCAGAGGGATGGTGGGAGTAATAGGATCAGGTACAGAGAGATGGTGGTGAGATGGGATCAGGCAGAGGGATGGTGGGATCAGGTGCAGAGGGATGGTGGTAAGATGGAATCAGGCAGAGGGATGGTGGGATCAGGTGCAGAGGGATGGTGATGAGATGGGATCAGGCAGAGGGATGGTGGGATCAGGTGCAGAGGGATGGTGGTGAGATGGGATGAGGCAGAGGGATGGTGGTGAGATGGGATCAGGCAGAGGGATGGTGGGATCAGGTGCAGAGGGATGGTGGGAGCAATGGGATCAGGTGCAGACTGATGGTGGGAGCAATAGGATCAGGTACAGAGAGATGGTGGTGAGATGGGATCAGGCAGAGGGATGGTGGGATGGATGGGATCAGGCAGAGGGAGGGATGGTGGGATAGATGTGATCAGTGGCGGAGGGTGGGATGGATGGGATCAGGTGCAGAGGGATGGTGGGATGGATGGGATCAGGCACAGAGGGATGGTGGGATCAGGTGCAGAGGGATGGTGGGAGCAATGGGTTCAGGTGCAGAGGGATGGTGGGAGTAATAGGATCAAGTACAGAGAGATGGTGGTGAGATGGGATCAGGCAGAGGGATGGTGGGATCAGGTGCAGAGGGATGGTGGTAAGATGGAATCAGGCAGAGGGATAGTGGGATCAGGTGCAGAGGGATGGTGATAAGATGGGATCAGGCAGAGGGATGGTGGGAGCAGGTGCAGAGGGATGGTGAGATGGGATGAGGCAGAGGGATGGTGGTGAGATGGGATCAGGCAGAGGGATGGTGGTGAGATGGGATCAGGCAGAGGGATGGTGGTGAGATGGAATCAGGCAGAGGGATGGTGGTGAGATGGAATCAGGCAGAGGGATGGTGGGATCAGGTGCAGAGGGATGGATGGGATTAGGCAGAGGGAGGGATGGTGGGATGGCTGTGACAGTGGCAGAGGGAGGGATGGTGGGATGGATGGGATCAGGTGCAGAGGGGATGGTGGGATGGATGGGATCAGGTGCAGAGGGATGGTGGGAGCGATGGAATCAGGTGCAGAGGGATGGTGGGATCAGGTGCAGAGGCAAGGTGGGAGCAATAGGATCAGGTACAGAGAGATAGTGGTGAGATGGGATCAGGCAGAGGGATGGTGGGATCAGGTGCAGAGGGATGGTGGTGAGATGGGATCAGGCAGAGGGATGGGTGGGGAGATGGGATCAGGCAAAGGGATGGTGGTGAGATGAGATCAGGCAAAGGGATGGTGGTGAGATGGGATCAGGCAAAGAGATGGTGGTGAGATGGGATCAGGCAAAGAGATGGTGGTGAGATAGGATGAGGCAGAGGAATGGTGGGATCAGGTGCAAAGGGATGGTGGTGAGATGGAATCAGGCAGAGGGATGGTGGTGAGGTGGGATCAGGTGCAGAGGGATGGTGGTGAGATGGGATCAGGTAGAGGGATGGTGGGATCAGGTGCAGAGGGATGGTGGTGAGATGGGATCAGGTAGAGGGATGGTGGTGAGATGGAATCAGGCAGAGTGATGGTGGGATCAGGTGCAGAGGGATGGTGGTGAGATGGGATCAGGCAGAGGGATGGTGGTGAGATGGGATCAGGCAGAGGGATGGTGGTGAGATGGGATCAGGTAGAGGGATGGTGGGATCAGGTGCAGAGGAATGGTGGTGAGATGGGATCAGGTAGAGGGATGGCGAGATTAGGTGCAGAGGGGCAGAGGGATAGTGATGAGATTAGATCAGGTGCAGAGGGATGGTGGTGAGATGGGATCAGGTAGATTAATGGTGGGATCAGGTGCAGAGGGATGGTGGTAAGATAGGATCAGGCAGAGGGATGGTGGGATCAAGTGCAGAGAGATGGTGGTGAGATGGGATCAGGTAGAGGATGGTGGGATTTGGTGCAGTGGGATGGTGGTGAGATGGGATCAAGCAGAGGGATGGTGTAATCAGGTCCAGAGGGATGGTGGTGAGATGGGATCAGGTGCAGAGGGATAGTGGTGATATGGGATTAGGTAGAGGGATGGTGGGATCCGGTGTAGAAGGATGGTGGTGAGATGGGATCAGGTGCAGAGGGATGGTGGTGAAATGGGATCGGGTGCTGAGGGATGGTGGTGAGATGGGATTGGGTGCAGAGGGATGTGGTGATATGGGATCAGGTGCAGAGGGATGGTGATGAGATGTGATCAGGCAGAGGGATGGCGGGATCAGGTGCAGAGGGATGGTGGTGAGATGGGATCAGGTGTAGAGGGATGGTGGTGAGATGGGATCAGGTGCGGAGGGATGGTGGTGAGATGGGATCAGGTAGAGGAATGGTGGGATGAGGTGCAGAGGAATGGTGGTGAGATGGGATCAGGTGCAGAGGGATGGTGAGATGGGATCAGGTAGAGGATGGTGGCATTAGGTGCATGGAGATGGTGGTGAGATGGGATCAGGTAGAGGGATGGTGGCATCAGGTGCAGAGGGCAGTGGCGTCTCCAGCTTTCATATTTAGGGGGGGCACATGGGGGGACAGGGACAAAAGTAGGGGGGCAACTATAAAATGCATATATATATATATATATATATATATATATATATATATATAGGATATATATATCTATATATATAGATATATATATCTATATATATATATATATATATATATATATAGATATATATATATATACCGTATTTATCGGCATATAACACGCACTTTTTTCCCCTGAAAATCAGGGGAAAATCATGAGTGCGTGTTATAGGCCGATCCCCGCCAATTTTGTGTATTATCGGAGCGACCGCGGCAATTGCCGCGGTCGCCGCCGACATACACAGCCGTGGGTAGATTTAAATATGGCGCCGAGACTGCAGGGATACTTCGGAGCCGAGATACACATACCCGAGTGTTCTCGGCTTTTTTCGGCGCCGCCGTCACGCCCAGTCACGCCCCTGGACCTGTGTT